>CM051236.1:7502490-8702490 GCA_027917425.1 Gastrophryne carolinensis | reverse complement strand
GCAGACGGGTCAGGAGAGCGGTGAGGGGATCCCCATACTGCCCTATACCAGGTAGATATGACTTCTGTTACTATTAGGTTATATATGATGGTTATTATCATGTCTGGGTGAATGATTTGGCTGTGCCTGGTGATATTGTGCTAATAACATTGTACATAACATTTTATTGTGTGTCAGACAGATGTGGAATTAGTTGGGGCTGACCATATTATGTATACAATATTTTATATATTAGTGTATTTTATGTGCTAAATGGATTTGATAGATTTCCAAGAGGAGACTTGTCATAATTTTAGTTGATATATTGAAGGAAAGAATAGATAAAATGAATAAGCTGCTAGGTAACTATTTAGTTGTTACTGTACATTAGTTAATCTAAAGGGGTTTATGCACATGTGAATATTTATAAATCAATTATAACAAAAGTATTGTATTATCCATCTGATTGATGCAGTAGGAATAAGTGGTGATGACAACAACCCTGATGAGTAGCCACTAAAATTTCCAGATGAAACACGTTACACTTTAGCGGGAACAGTAAATAGGTGTATTGTACCTAAAAGGAATCTCTGTTGATCGGCACATTTATTACTCAGCACAGTCCACAGATTCTTACTAAAGGCAAAACATATTTTACATTGAGATATAATATAGTTTCATATCTCAATAAGATTGTGTTTTTTATACAGAAAAGGGGTGTATGGACCTTATGGGGGCCATGCTAATTATTTAGTAAGCCATCCCCAACTCTGAGAGTGTTTTTTACTTTAACATGCAAAAATGCAATATGTTTTTCATAACAACTCGCCAGCAATGGGGCATTTCTACATGTGAAGTGTCTACTTTTTCAATTTAGATGAGTATAGTTTTTTTTGAAAATTCAGAAACAACAGCACAATATGGGGAATGTTCAAGAAGAATTCACCATTTTTCCAACTCACAAACTTGTATTTTTTGAACTCTCAAACAAATCACATGTACAGGTGACATTTGGGGAAAAACTGTAACAAATATGTTTTGCACTTGTTAGTGTGTTAAAGTAGATAAGCTCACTGAGATGGAAGTTTTAGTAAAGTTACGCTTGGTTCACCAAATAATTAGAATGACTCCCCATTGCTGAGTAGATGTATTTTCAATCGTTTAGTTTAATAATAATTGTGGGGACAATCATGACAAATATTATATGTTATTCCTGATTTCTCCAGCTCATTCTATTCACATAGCAAATGTCCCTTCTCAACAAGTTGGATTCATAGGTAGCGTGGGCAGTTGTAATACTCAACCCAGTCCTGCTCTCAGAAAGTTGTGCAGGCCTCACCCACGGGGGGGGGAGGGTGCAAAATCCATGTTGCATCTCACACCTCTGGCCTGAAATAAAGACACAGTGTCCCAGCCATGAGTGACCCCCTGCAGGGAGCTTCCTTCCATCACATGCATGAGAGGAAAATCTCTTCAAGCAGCCGGTGCCAACACAGAACCATGAACAACTGGGTCACAGATAGCCCTAGCCCCAAGCCAAATACAGAATCAGAAATCAGAACTCTGAATCAAAGCCAAATCTATCTCAGTTTGTCCCATATCCATAACTATCCTTGAGCCATAAATATGGAGGTCTCCAGTTCCGAACCACCTTAAAACTATTCTTGGATGCACCAGAGGTGCAGCAATAGTTTAAAGTGGACCAACACCCAGGATTTTGACTATCGGGGTGCCCCGCTGTGTGAAACCCCCCCGAACTCACCTCTGTCCGCGGCGAAGGATAAGCCGCGGACAAGCGGCTCCTCCGCCGCCGCCTCCCGCGCGTCCCTGTTGACGCGCGCGTGCCCGCGCCGGCCATTCACAGACGGCCGGCGCGGGCGCGCGCACGACTAGAGTGGCGCGAGGGAGGCGGCGCCGGCCGGCCGCCGCCGAAACTAAGGTAAGGAGTTTGGGGGGTTTGGGGGGGTTTCACCCCGAGGGACATCCCGATCTCGGATGTCCCGCGGGGAGGGAGGTGATCGGCCCGGGAATCTTATAGATTCCCGGGCCGATCACCCGTGGGTGTTGGTCCACTTTAACAACAAGGGGAAGATACTCCTACCAGGGGGGCATTGGAAATGTCCATTGTTGCATGTTTGTAATTACTCACCTGTAACCTGTACTCTGCTCTCAGATCTGTCAATGTAATATTTCCAAAATATCTCATACTGGTAACTAGTGTGCACTTATCACATTACAATATATATTTAACTTGAGCTGACTTTTTGCCATAACTAAAATACCAAAATGAGAGAAGCCATTCTCATGCTTTGATAGTGGCAAATGCTTTACTACTCGTTCAAAACTTTGTAGACTCCAAAAAAGTCACACTGAAATACTGCTGGTGTAATTTACATGACTTTCTGTATTTTTCTTACAGGTTGAACATTTATCAGGAAGCTGGAATCCATTTTACAGATACATTGATCTTCATCAGCCCATGATGAGCCCTAAACCAGGAAAACCATATCAGTGCTCTGAGTGTGGAAAATGTTTCCGCTTTAAATCAGAGCTCACAAGTCACGAGAGGAGTCACACTGGAGAGAAGCCGTTCCCATGCTCTGAATGTGGCAAATGCTTTGCTCATCATTCAAAACTTCTTAGACATCAGATGATCCACACTGGAGTGAAGCCACATCAGTGCTCCGAGTGTGGAAAATTGTATATTTGTAAGTCACAGCTCAAAAGTCATCAGAGGATTCACACGGGAGAGAAGCCATTTTCATGTCCTGAGTGTGACAAGAGCTTTACACTGCATACATACCTGCTTACACATCAGAGGACTCACACTGGGGAGAAGCCATATTCCTGTCCTGATTGTGGCAAGTGCTTTACACAACATGCAAACCTGCTTACACACCAGAAGACTCACACTGGAGAAAAGCCATTTTCATGTCCTGAGTGCGACAAGTGCTTTACACTGCGTTCAAACCTGCTTGAACATCAGAGGACTCACACTGGAGAGAAGCCATTTTCATGTCCTGAGTGCGACAAGTGCTTTACACGGCGTTCAAACCTGCTGGAACATCAGAGGACTCACACTGGAGAATAACCTTTTAAAAGTCTGGAAGTGTGATTTTCCACTGCCACGCCATGATCCATAATTATAAGGCACACACTGGAGAGAAGCCATATCAGTGTCATGATGTGGTGAAGGTTATGTACATAAATCACAGCTGACAAGACATCAAAGGAGTCACCTCACCACGAAAGCAATGTGTCTTACAAAAGCACCAAATTATATAGCTGAGAGAAGCAGTCAAGTGACTGGCAAAAATGTCTGCTAGAAAAAATATAGTTTAGCTGGTTTAACTGACCACTACAGAAACACCACCGATAAGACAGTATTGTCCAGTGCCCGGTGATCCAGTGTCCTAGATTTTTGTGCTTCAGTGAGTGACCACAAAGACATTAAATATTATGGTGGGCTACTACTGTATCATTTCTATCATCTTCTGTGTCACATTTTGAGATTTTATGAATAAACTCTATTTATAATGTACTTTTTCGCTGAGAACAATTTGCTAAGTTGCCTTTGGCTTTGGATGCTCCGAGTTTGTACTCAGCATGAGGAATCTCCAACTCACCGGGCCTTTCTAGATATTTAATTTTCCTCATGGATGTTTCTTATCCATACATTCACTTTTTAAAATCAAGCCTTGCAGCCAAATAAAAATAAGATTCATTCTGTATTTTCCACAATGCTACAACACTACAATGCCAAATAATCCCTCCTTAATTGCACTTGTTTTATCATAGTAATGTTCATAGTATATTATTTTTTATAGTCTAATATATCTAATTACTATATTTTATAGGCTAAACATGATTTTCCCATGAAAACATCTCACTTGTGATGAAACATGTCTGGAAAGCAGAAACCACGCGACATTGTGCCATAAGAACTCTGATATCATGCAGGAAATGGCATTACACAATGTTTGCTTTGATGTTCATATTTCGGGGGTCAGTTACAAAATGCTGTGCATTTGCTAGTTTGCGTACATTTCCTGTGCAAAAAATGGCCTATTTGCCAGGCCAAGGCTGTGTTTTCTGTGTTAAAAGTCTGTTTAGCTTTGCCAGGCGAATGCCAACGAACAGCTTTTCATTGCGCCAGTTTTAGTGGTAAACCTGATAGGAATCAATGTTATTTTTAGCGAGAATGGCTGTCTATGTGATATTTACATCTGTCACTAATACGTCAAGCTTAAAGGTCAGTTCGATAACTAGTATTGGAGAAACTACTAATAAAGAGGTTTTCATGAATTCGTGATTTTTTTTTAAAATATTTTTTGGAGACTTCAAAAACACCCCAGACCCTCCGGAGACACAACACATCCAATTCTGAGACAAATTCCACACTGCCATAAGCTGTTAAGTGGGTTTCCTGGACCATTTCGGGTTTTGTTACAGCAAATTATGCCATTACAGTTCGTCCACTCTCAAGCGCGCCCTGTTTGCTAGTAAATACCACATAATTTTTGACCAGTGAAGGACACAGCAAAATGTTAACTTGAAGCTTATACTATTCTCATCATCACTATATGCAATATATAATTGTAATTGGTTATGAGCTTTGGGACATTGTTACATTAGACCTGAATATTTTGTTCGACTCGGCCAGATCCAAATAGAAGGACATTTTTGATCAAACAATTTGTCACTCTCTAGAAAATGTTAAATATTTGTATTTTAAAAAAAGTGCTCCTCTCCCTCTTTATGCATCAGGTATAAGAGCTTGTATGCAAATTAAATGTCAAACTGAGGTATTGGGGGTCTGCCAATAGAACTGACTGGGGGCCCACCCTACTGCATATTTACTACATATTTATATGTAACACATGCTTCTGATACACATGTTAATTGTCTCATTTCTCCAAATACATGGGCCCTGCATGTGTAGCCCTCCCCAGGCCAAAATAAGCATGTACTCAATACTCAACCCATTCAACTCCCACCATTGCAAAGCATACAACTAATATAGAAAAAAAACATATCTTCGTATTGTCATGTTATTGTCCCAGAGGCTTCACCCAGGAGTGTTGTATAATTAATGTCATTGCATTCTTCCACAGGTGCCACCACTATTTTCCAATGCACCACTTCCTATTTCATTCTCCATGCAACCTCTCATCCTTACTGTGCCCCATTTAACTACCTTTACAGTCCAGTTCATGTCAGGGGCCACATCAGATGGCTCCCGGACCACATGTGTCCCCGGGACACAGGTTGGGTGTTTTTGTCTTACATGAATGTGGAATTAGTTGGGTTTGTCCATTTTCTATCCATACCATTGCATATATATATATATATATATATATATTTGTAGCTTTGTGTCTGCTGAGGAGGCATAATGTGTAGAGGGATATCCTTGATGTCACAGCACACTCCATTGGTTTCTGTTTAAATACTTTAAAGGTATTCCTGGCCCTAAATACAACAAAGATTTTAATGGTCAATCAAGCAAGGCGCAGAGATGCTTTTCATGCTCCCCAAATGCTTTACCTGCATCACCCCTGTTACCCTGTCAGCCCAATACTTCTTCATGTATTCTCTATCAGGGGTCCTTTGCAAGGTTGCATGTAATGGTTTCCTCTTGTTTTAGATAGATGTCACTGCTAAGATTATTAGGTAATTAGGCAGGTGATCTTTTAGAAATAAATCCAGTTAATTTGTGTGTGATAATTTAGGACAGCTCCAGAAGATACGGAGCACCATGCCCTGTGCCTTCATACATCTCCAACATAAAGAGGAGACAGTAGGAGACATCTTAGATAGTTTGGGTGGTACCTGGTACCTTGTTAAGATCTTGTATAAGGCTTCCATATATGTATTGGAAATAGATAATTTATGAGCTAGTTTGAACATAATCTGCTGCTCTCTTTGTCTCCTATCGCTCATGGAAAATTCAGTTTAAAATTCTAACTCTCCAGCCAGGTTCTTCCTTTTATTTAATTTTGATTCCAACGCTATCAACACAGACACAGGCTTTGGTCTGCCTCTGACTTTCTCCTGGTCACCTCCTCTCATTCCCATCTCTACAGGACATCTCAGGCCTAACTCCCCTTCTCTGGAATGACCTTTCTTATTAAATCTGACACTACACAACACCCCAAATTTCCAAAACTACCCTCAAAACCCACCTCTTCAGATAAGCATATAACCTGGTTTAAGCATTTCCACTGGGCACACGCCGCCTGAACAACTCAATAACTACTACTCGTGACCCATTCCCTGTGCTTCTACCTCTTCCTTTAGACTGTAAGCTCAAAGGGGTCAGACTCTCTCTCCTATTGTGTCTCTCTCTCATAGTGTTCGAGTTGTTATTTTTTGCATTGGATCTGCAGTTGTCTGTGTATTATATGTTTTACCCTGCCTCTAATTACCACCTAGTAAAGCTCTACAGAAGAAGAAGAAGAGGGTGTTATATAAATAATAATAATCTGTCTCTGCACTTTGGTGAATTTCCTGTCCCATTCCTTCTTCCATTCCCCTACATACTTGGTGCACCTTGGTATGGCCTTGTTTATATTTAACAAAATCCCTGGGCACTCACTATGATCCTCGACAAGAGTGCTCGACTGTGTCCAGGGATCGGAAGTAGCCTCCTTCCAGCAGCTGCAGGATCGGTGTGGACTTTTGAGTAGTGATCTTTTTGGTTATCTGCAGGTTACTCATTTTATAAAAGCAGTGACCAAGAATTGCCTAAAGCTAGATGGGATTACCTCCTTTGAAACGCAGTGTTGGCGTGACCCTAGAGGGAGGGGTGCGGTTTCTGATATTTATAGGTCTCTCTGTAAAAAGGTAGGTCAGGTCTCTCTTCCTCATAGGAGGAGGTGGAAATCAGAGCTGGACGATACTAAGGAACAGGATCAGTGGGATAGGATGTGGCTAGCTTTATTTGGGAAGTCAGCCCCAGTTAATGTAATTGAGGCAAATTCGAAGGTTGCCCTTCGGTGGTACTTAATCCCAGAACCATTAGCACATATGAGGGGGGGAGCAGGGCAGGGCCTTCGCTTTCGTGGGTGTGCAGTAGTAGGCAAGAATGGTCATATTTGGTGGGATTGTCCTAAAGTAAGAATTTTTTTGGGGTAAAATATTTAGAGTTCTAAGTAAATGAATGGATAGAGATATAGGCATGAATCCATGGGTTGCTCTACAAAATGAACCCTTAATACACAGTAATGTGAAGCAAAGACGACTGCTTTAGAGCAGTCGAGCCAGGGCTTTATACAGCGGCATCACAACCTCCCTCTTCCTACTGGTGATGCCTCGAGCTATGCAACTGAGCATCCTGCTTGCTTTTCCCACTGCCTGGCTACACTGTCCACTCATCTTGCAGCTAACAGTAATAAGTGTCCCTAAATCTCTCTCCTCCGAGGTCACTTACATATAAAGTAATCTAATATCTTTGTTTAGAAATCGCATGAGCATAGACCACTTTGGATTAGCCAATTTACTGTACATTTGGGTAATGAACAAAGCCAAGTGAAACTCACCAGTAAGACGACATTAACATACCCTTACTTATTAAGATTCATAGTAGGGTTAGAGGTTGTTAGTCGGCATTAAACACTTCAATCCAGTTCTGCCCATTGTGCCCTATGGGATCTTGACCTACAGCGGCAGGTAACAAATGACGCTGCTTCAACCACAACAACCGACACTGCTACCTTGCTGAAACATGGAAAGGGGCCTCTGCTGCATCTGATGCATTACAAGTGGATCAATATAAATGAAGGCTTGTGTGTTGTGTGTATCATCTTTGGACACTGTGGTAAAGGCTGTAGTATCATTATATTTGAGAATATTGATTCTAGGCCGGCAGAGCCAGTCTGTGTGTGTTCACCAGTGTCTCTGGGCTTGTCTGGCCTGGCTGACATCTGTGTTGTTTCTGTGATCTCTGTGTATTGGCAATTAAACTGGTGTGAGGAGGAAGCTTTTGGCCTGATGTTTGCTGTGTGGCTGTGATGTGCTGCCAGCACTGAGGTATCACAGGAGTATTTGGAAGCCAGGGTGGTGAGATTACAGGCGCAGAGTTGTTTTAGTACCCATCTGTCTGTGTGGGAGTGATGAGCAAATCTGCAGTAGGTTTCAGCTGAAATGTGCTGCGCTTATGTAATTGTATGCCGAAATCCAACAAATCTGACAAAATTGACCCCATCACTGGCAGCAGGCTATACCTGGCATAGTGCACCTGTGTGCCTCTTGGAAATCTTGGAGCGGGCAGTTTTCATATCACTGCTGCCCTCCACAGCGGCATCAGCCAGGTGACCATGAAGCAAGTGACCTAAGAAGTGACCTAAGAAGTGAGAGAAATAATACTAAAACAAAAACATTCAATCAGACCTTAATCGCTGAAGCAAACCATGCCAATCATAAAAGCAAAATACAAGATTATCACAAGCTCAAGCAAACTTTTTTAACATAATTTGGTTCTAGACAGGAAGAGACATTTTGGTGGATGCCCATATTGTGTAGGACACAGCTAGTGTGGATTTATTTGGAGACCATTTGTGGGCTGTGCAGCATCTCCCCTCTTGGATGAGTAAACTTAGCTTTTCAGCATCAAGCTTCAGTCACACACAAACACAATTGCTGTGTGGAATGATGTGTAAAGAATAGAGATGAGCGAGTAGTGAAATATTCGAAATTTCGAATTTCGATTCGAATAGACCGCGTTACTCGACTACTCGACCGAATATCGAATCCCATTATAGTCTATGGGAAAAAAATGCTCGACACTTGGAAATCTCAATTCGACCACTTGGAGGTCACCAAGTCCACCCTGAAACATCAGAAAATGATGCCAACACTGCTGGAATGCAACTGGGACAGCAGGGGAAGCATGTCTGGGTGCATATAACGCGCCCAAGTCGCACTATTACGCCACTATCACAGCCTCTCAACAATACACTCCAAACACAATATTACTTCTACGTAAAGTGAGACAAGACAAGGAAACCTTCTTTCCTCTACATTGCCATGGACCCCAAGCCAAACTGTACAAAAAAGAAGAACAAAATTCTGCACCCCTTAAAATCACGTTGCCTAATGACAACCACAGATGGCATAGGCAAGGGGGAAAATAAATAGACCCCACCCCTAATTGTCATTGTGTGTGTGTGTGTGTGTGAGATGTGGTCAGACATGTCCTCTTGTGTCATTGTGTCACCCCAGCAGTAAGGGAAGCTTAAAGGAGGAGGTTTGTTACAGTGTGTCACCCCAGCAGTAAGGGAAGCTTACAGGAGGAGGTTTGTTACAGTGTGTCACCCCAGCAGTAAGGGAAGCTTACAGGAGGAGGTTTGTTACAGTGTGTCACCCCAGCAGTCAGGGAAGCTTACAGGAGGAGGTTTGTTACAGTGTGTCACCCCAGCAGTAAGGGAAGCTTAGAGCTGAGACCTCTTAAAAATTGTGTGGAGGCCCAAGATCTGAGACCTCTTAAAAATTGTGTGGAGGCCCAAGAGCTGAGACCTTTTAAAAATTGTGTGGAGGCCCAAGAGCTGAGACCTCTCAAACATTGTGTGGAGTCCCACGAGCTGAGACCTCTTAAACATTGTGTGGAGGCCCAAGAGCTGAGACCTTTTAAAAATTGTGTGGAGGCCCAAGAGCTGAGACCTTTTAAAAATTGTGTGGAGGCCCAAGAGCTGAGACCTTTTAAAAATTGTGTGGAGGCCCAAGAGCTGAGACCTTTTAAAAATTGTGTGGAGGCCCAAGAGCTGAGACCTCTCAAACATTGTGTGGAGGCCCAAGAGCTGAGACCTCTCAAACATTGTGTGGAGGCCCAAGAGTTGAGACCTCTCAAACATTGTGTGGAGGCCCAAGAGCTGAGACCTTTTAAAAATTGTGTGGAGTCCCAAGAGCTGAGACCTTTTAAAAATTGTGTGGAGGCCCAAGAGCTGAGACCTTTTAAAAATTGTGTGGAGGCCCAAGAGCTGAGACCTTTTAAAAATTGTGTGGAGGCCCAAGAGCTGAGACCTCTCAAACATTGTGTGGAGGCCCAAGAGCTGAGACCTCTCAAACATTGTGTGGAGGCCCAAGAGCTGAGACCTCTCAAACATTGCGTGGAGGCCCAAGAGCTGAGACCTCTCAAACATTGTGTGGAGGCCCAAGAGCTGAGACCTCTCAAACATTGTGTGGAGGCCCAAGAGCTGAGACCTTTTAAAAATTGTGTGGAGGCCCAAGAGCTGAGACCTCTCAAACATTGTGTGGAGGCCCAAGAGCTGAGACCTTTTAAAAATTGCGTGGAGGCCCAAGAGCTGAGACCTCTCAAACATTGTGTGGAGGCCCAAGAGCTGAGACCTCTTAAAAATTGTGTGGAGGCCCAAGAGCTGAGACCTTTTAAAAATTGTGTGGAGGCCCAAGAGCTGAGACCTCTCAAACATTGTGTGGAGGCCCAAGAGCTGAGCACTTATTAGTGCTGCAGCTACGGCTGCTTTAGTGAGGGGTAGCTGCTGCTGCTGGAATAGGGACAGAAAGACTTCAGTGGTGTATTACCACCTATATACAAAACTATATACACTCTGCTCAAAACGGCTGCTTTAGTGAGGGGTAGCTGCTGATGCTGGAATAGGGACAGAAAGACTTCAGTGGTGTATTAGCACCTATATACAAAACTATATTTTGCACTACTGTTTTGTGTCCTCTGTGCCAACAAAACACTGTTTTATACACGGTGCGTATAGGCACCATTTCACCTTCTGGCAGTATACGGCTGTATAGCCAGGTGTTTTTCTTAAAAATATTTTTTATATTTGGCACTACTGTTTTGTGTCCTCTTTACCAACAAAACCTTGTTATATACCCGGTGCGTATAGGCACCATTTCACCTTCTGGCAGTATACGGCTGTATAGCCAGGTGTTCTTCTTAAAAATATTTTTATATTTGGCATAACGCGTGGCCAAAAAAGTAAAACGTCTGAAATGCAGAGGGCTAGCGCAAAGGGACGTGGACGAGGACGGGGGCGCGGAAATGCTGGTGGGGGCACAAACCGCGTTGAAGCCAGTGGGGATACAATGCGTGCTGGTGAGGGGCAGCCAGCATTACGCTCATCCAGCTTCCCTGCCTTTATGGGACAGTTATGCGGGGGGCGGGGTACACCTCTGTTAAAGCCTGAGCAGCGTGAACAGGTGGTGCAATGGATGGCCGATAACGCTTCCAGTCACTTGTCCACCACCCAGTCATCCACACAGTCTCACTCTGACCCTCCTTCCTCCCAACCTGGCCAACAGAGTCAGCCCACCCTTGACCCCTCCCAGGACCTCTTTTCGGGTCCTTTTCCAGATGTGCTGCAAGAATCCCAGGAGCTAGCAAAGGAATTTGTTTGTAGTGATGCCCAAACACTTGAGTATCCGCCATCTGCTAGTGATGTGGACCCGGAACCAGCATCTGCTATCATGAGCGATGATGATGATGAGACGCAGTTGCCATCAAGGGAGGCTGTTGGAATGTCCAGTGGGCAGGAGGAGGAGCAGAGAGAGGAAGTGGAAGAGGAGGTGGTGGACGACGAAATGACCGACCCCACTTGGACAGGGGTGATGTCCAGCGGGGAAAGCAGTGGAGATGCGGTCTGCGCATCACCGAATAAGGCAGCAAGAGGCAGAGGACAGTCCAGAGGCAGAGGACAGTCCAGACAGAGAAGGCAGGCCACAGCCAGCAGGGCCGAAGCTCTTCCCGGCAGCAGGCAGTCGCGCGAAGCTCCCCCATCGAGGCCTCGTACTTCTGTGGTGTGGAGATTTTTTAATGTTTGCGCGGATGACAAACTGAGCGCGGTTTGCGCAATCTGCCACTCAAAACTGAGTAGGGGCTCTGAGAAGACCTCAGGCATGCGCCGTCACTTGGAATTCAAGCACTGGGCTGAGTGGGAGAGAGCAAACGCAATACAACCTGCGCCCGGTCTTGCTGCCACTGCCTCTTCCCCTTTGTTGTGTGCTGCCACTGCGGTCCAGACCTCCAGCCAGGACACCTCCACATCTGCCTCTGCCTCGGCTACTTTGGGGCCTTCTCCTTCAGCCCCCCCTTCCCCCGCATCTTCGTCTGCACCTTCCATCTCCTCGTCCCATCAACTGTCCATCTCACAGGCGTTCAACCGCAGGCGGAAGTACGCCTCCAGTCACCCCCAAGCCCAAGCCTTAACCTGCCTCATCTCCAAACTGCTGGCCCTGGAGATGTTGCCGTTTTGGCTTGTGGAGACGCAGGCCTTCCGCGACCTGATGGCGGCTGCCGCACCTCACTATTCCGTCCCTAGCCGCCACTATTTTTCCCGGTGTGGCGTCCCCGCCCTGCACCAGCACGTGTCGCGTAACATCAGGCGGGCCCTGAGGTACGCAGTCAGCGCAAAGGTCCACTTGACCACCGACTCGTGGACAAGCGCTTGCGGCCAAGGACGCTACATCTCTTTGACGGCACACTGGGTGAATGTTGTGGAAGCGGGGACGGGGTCGCAAACAGGGACGGCCTACATACCACCCCCGCCCAAGATTGCCAGCACAGGTTCTGATAGACCCCCCTCCTCTTCCTCCTCCTCCTCCTCCTCCTCCTCCTCCTCCTCTGCCTTAACATCGCCCTCAGCCCCTAGCTGGAAGCGTTGCAGCACTGGCACGGGGAGACGTCAGCAGGCGGTGCTTAAGCTCATCAGCTTGGGCGACAGGAAGCACAGCGCCGCAGAGGTGAGGCACGCCATATTGCAGCAGACAGAGATGTGGCTGTCGCCGCTGCAGCTAGGACCAGGCATGGTCGTGTGCGATAACGGCCGTAACCTGGTGGCGGCTCTGGAGCTTGCAGAACTCAATCACGTACCATGCCTGGCCCACGTTTTTAATTTGGTAGTACAAAAGTTTCTAAAGACTTACCCCAACCTGGCAGAGCTACTGGTCAAAGTGCGGCGCTTGTGCGCTCACTTTCGGAAGTCAACTGTAGCTGCTGCTAGCTTAAAAAAAAATCCAGCAACGCCTCCATTTGCCTCAACATCGGCTGTTGTGCGACCTGCCCACTCGCTGGAATTCCACCTATTGCATGTTGGCCAGGGTGTGTGAGCAGCAGAAAGCATTGATGGAGTACCAGATGATGCATCCACGCGTGCCTCCAACTCAGCTCCCTCAGTTTGCCAACCACGAGTGGCCATGGATGGCAGACATATGCGATGTATTGCGTATCTTTGAGGAGTCCACTAAGAAGGTCAGCAGCGAGGACGCTATAGTGAGCGTAACCATCCCGCTCCTAGGCGTCCTTAAAGAATCGCTCATCGCAATAAGGGAGAACGCATTGCACACAGAGGAGATGGGGGTAGGAGGAGACGCAACGCAGGTAGACAGTCAGACCACACTTTTGTCTGCTGCTCGGTGGCAGTTGCAGGAGGAGGATGAGGAGGAGGAGGACAACGTGGAGGTGGCTGTGGAAGAGGATGCTGGCGGCGAGGGTAGCAGTCAGGCTGTGTGCGTCCCATTGGTTCAGCGCGGATGGGGCGGAGAGGAGGAGGAAGAGGAGGAAATGGAAAATGATCCTTCTGGTGGGGGCAGTGAGGTCATGCCTACTCAGAGTCTGGCACACATGGCTGACTTCATGCTGGGCTGCTTTTCCCGGGACATACGTGTTGTCCGGATATTGGAGAACAAACTATACTGGGTCTTCGCACTCCTGGACCCCCGGTATAAAGATAACTTCTCCTCTTTTATTCCGGTAGAGGAGAGGACGAATCGATTACTGGAATACCAGAGGGAACTCTTGCAGAACATGATGCAGATTTTCCCACCCAGCATCGCTGGCGGCAGAGAGGAGAGTGTCTCCCAGAGTCTGACAACATCGATCAGGCCCACAGCCACCAGGGGAACACTCTCCAAGGTGTGGGACACGTTCATGTCACTCCCTCGTGCAACTTCCATCACTGCGGGGCCCGCTATCAGCAGGAGGGACAAGTATCGGCGGATGTTGCGGGACTACCTGGCAGACCACACCCCTGTCCTCCCCGATCCCTCGGCGACCTACACTTACTGGGTCTCCAAGTTGGACACGTGGCTGGAACTGTCCCTGTACGCCTTGGAGGTGCTTGCCTGCCCTGCCGCCAGCGTGCTATCAGAAAGGGTGTGTTCAGCGCAGCCGGGGGCATTATAACCGATAAGCGCAGCCGCCTGTCAACCGACAGTGCCGACAGGCTGACGCTAATCAAAATGAACAGCAAGTGGATTGACCCGGACTTTGCTTGTACAACAGTGGAAAGCAGCCAAGAGTGAAGTGCCATCTGTATGAAGTGCCATTTCCTCCTCCTCCTCCTCCTCCTCCTCCTTAACCGCCGTAGAATTGCTGTATTAATGAAAAAAATTATGGCTCACCTCTTAGGCTTAATACAATCAATTTTTAAGAGGTCTCAACTCTTGGGCCTCCACACAATTTTTAAAAGGTCTCAGCTCTTGGGCCTCCACACAATTTTAAGAGGTCTCAGCTCTTGGGCCTCCACACAATGTTTGAGAGGTCTCAGCTCTTGGGCCTCCACACAATTTTTAAAAGGTCTCAGCTCTTGGGCCTCCACACAATTTTTAAGAGGTCTCAGCTCGTGGGCCTCCACACAATTTTTAAAAGGTCTCAGCTCTTGGGCCCCCACACAATGTTTGAGAGGTCTCAGCTCTTGGGCCTCCACACAATTTTTAAAAGGTCTCAGCTCTTGGGCCTCCACACAATTTTTAAGAGGTCTCAGCTCGTGGGCCTCCACACAATTTTTAAAAGGTCTCAGCTCTTGGGCCTCCACACAATTTTTAAAAGGTCTCAGCTCTTGGGCCTCCACACAATTTTTAAAACATAGCAGCCCTAATAAGGGCTCTCAATGACTCTCTTGTCTTCTGGTAGCTGGTATATATGGTGGTAAATGCGATATTCTGAGCTTCTGGGGCCCTGCCTGACTACATAGGATATGAGCTATATACTGTTCAACATAGTAGCCCTAATAAGGGCTCTAAAGGACTCTCTTGTCTTCTGGTAGCTGGTATATATGGTGGTAAAAGGTATATTCTGAGCTTCTGGGGCCCTGCCTGACTACATAGAATATGAGCTATATACTGTTCAGCGTAGTAGCCCTAATAAGGGCTCTTAAGGACTCTCTTGTCTTCTGGTAGCTGGTATATATGGTGGTAAAAGCTATATTCTGAGCTTCTGGGGCCCTGCCTGACTACATAGAATATGATGAGCTATATACTGTTCAACGTAGCAGCCCTAATAAGGGCTCTTAAGGACTGTCTTGTCTTCTGGCAGCTGGTATATATGGTGGTAAAAGCTATATTCTGAGCTTCTGGGGCCCTGCCTGACTACATAGAATATGAGCTATATACTGTTCAGCGTAGCAGCCCTAATAAGGGCTCTTAAGGACTGTCTTGTCTTCTGGTAGCTGGTATATATGGTGGTAAAAGGTATATTCTGAGCTTCTGGGGCCCTGCCTGACTACATAGAAAATGAGCTATATACTGTACAACATAGTAGCCCTAATAAGGGCTCTTAAGGACTGTCTTGTCTTCTGGTAGCTGGTATATATGGTGGTAAAAGCTATATTCTGAGCTTCTGGGGCCCTGCCTGACTACATAGAATATGAGCTATATACTGTTCAGCGTAGCAGCCCTAATAAGGGCTCTTAAGGACTGTCTTGTCTTCTGGTAGCTGGTATATATGGTGGTAAAAGGTATATTCTGAGCTTCTGGGGCCCTGCCTGACTACATAGAAAATGAGCTATATACTGTACAACATAGTAGCCCTAATAAGGGCTCTTAAGGACTCTCTTGGGCCTCCACACAATGTTTGAGAGGTCTCAGCTCTTGGGCCTCCACACAATTTTTAAGAGGTCTCAGCTCGTGGGCCTCCACACAATTTTTAAAAGGTCTCAGCTCTTGGGCCCCCACACAATGTTTGAGAGGTCTCAGCTCTTGGGCCTCCACACAATTTTTAAAAGGTCTCAGCTCTTGGGCCTCCACACAATTTTTAAGAGGTCTCAGCTCGTGGGCCTCCACACAATTTTTAAAAGGTCTCAGCTCTTGGGCCTCCACACAATTTTTAAAAGGTCTCAGCTCTTGGGCCTCCACACAATTTTTAAAACATAGCAGCCCTAATAAGGGCTCTCAATGACTCTCTTGTCTTCTGGTAGCTGGTATATATGGTGGTAAATGCGATATTCTGAGCTTCTGGGGCCCTGCCTGACTACATAGGATATGAGCTATATACTGTTCAACATAGTAGCCCTAATAAGGGCTCTAAAGGACTCTCTTGTCTTCTGGTAGCTGGTATATATGGTGGTAAAAGGTATATTCTGAGCTTCTGGGGCCCTGCCTGACTACATAGAATATGAGCTATATACTGTTCAGCGTAGTAGCCCTAATAAGGGCTCTTAAGGACTCTCTTGTCTTCTGGTAGCTGGTATATATGGTGGTAAAAGCTATATTCTGAGCTTCTGGGGCCCTGCCTGACTACATAGAATATGATGAGCTATATACTGTTCAACGTAGCAGCCCTAATAAGGGCTCTTAAGGACTGTCTTGTCTTCTGGCAGCTGGTATATATGGTGGTAAAAGCTATATTCTGAGCTTCTGGGGCCCTGCCTGACTACATAGAATATGAGCTATATACTGTTCAGCGTAGCAGCCCTAATAAGGGCTCTTAAGGACTGTCTTGTCTTCTGGTAGCTGGTATATATGGTGGTAAAAGGTATATTCTGAGCTTCTGGGGCCCTGCCTGACTACATAGAAAATGAGCTATATACTGTACAACATAGTAGCCCTAATAAGGGCTCTTAAGGACTGTCTTGTCTTCTGGTAGCTGGTATATATGGTGGTAAAAGCTATATTCTGAGCTTCTGGGGCCCTGCCTGACTACATAGAATATGAGCTATATACTGTTCAGCGTAGCAGCCCTAATAAGGGCTCTTAAGGACTGTCTTGTCTTCTGGTAGCTGGTATATATGGTGGTAAAAGGTATATTCTGAGCTTCTGGGGCCCTGCCTGACTACATAGAAAATGAGCTATATACTGTACAACATAGTAGCCCTAATAAGGGCTCTTAAGGACTCTCTTGTCTTCTGGTAGCTGGTATATATGGTGGTAAAAGGTATATTCTGAGCTTCTGGGGCCCTGCCTGACTACATAGAAAATGAGCTATATACTGTACAACATAGTAGCCCTAATAAGGGCTCTTAAGGACTGTCTTGTCTTCTGGTAGCTGGTATATATGGTGGTAAAAGGTATATTCTGAGCTTCTGGGGCCCTGCCTGACTACATAGAAAATGAGCTATATACTGTTCAACATAGCAGCACTAATAAGGGATTAAGGACTCTCTTGTCTTCTGGTAGCTGGTATATATGGTGGTAAAAGGTATATTCTGAGCTTCTGGGGCCCTGCCTGCCTACATAGGATATGAGCTATATACTGTTCAGCGTAGTAGCCCTAATAAGGGCTCTTAAGGACTCTCTTGTCTTCTGGTAGCTGGTATATATGGTGGTAAAAGCTATATTCTGAGCTTCTGGGGCCCTGCCTGACTACATAGAATATGAGCTATATACTGTTCAGCGTAGTAGCCCTAATAAGGGCTCTTAAGGACTCTCTTGTCTTCTGGTAGCTGGTATATATGGTGGTAAAAGCTATATTCTGAGCTTCTGGGGCCCTGCCTGACTACATAGAATATGAGCTATATACTGTTCAGCGTAGTAGCCCTAATAAGGGCTCTTAAGGACTCTCTTGTCTTCTGGTAGCTGGTATATATGGTGGTAAAAGCTATATTCTGAGCTTCTGGGGCCCTGCCTGACTACATAGAATATGAGCTATATACTGTTCAGCGTAGTAGCCCTAATAAGGGCTCTTAAGGACTCTCTTGTCTTCTGGTAGCTGGTATATATGGTGGTAAATGCGATATTCTGAGCTTCTGGGGCCCTGCCTGCCTACATATGAGCAATATACCGTTCAGCGTAGTAGCCCTAATAAGGGCTCTTAATGACTCTCTTGTCTTCTGGTAGCTGGTATAGATGGTGGTAAAAGCGATATTCCGAGCTTCTGGGGCCCTGCCAGCGACATCCTGTCTTTCCCTGCTGTGAGCGTCTGTCCCTCACTAAGTTCAAGCTGCTAATGCTGACGAAGAGGAAGTGCTGAGTTTTGTATATTCGAGGTCACATGGTTTTTCCAGCCAATGCGTGTAGACGCCGTTTTCGCGATGCCAGCGTCCTCCCAGGACCTGTCCCACCCCCCCTGCATGGTGATTGGTGTAAAAAACGCGCCAGGGAAGGTGGGAGGGGAAACGAATTGTGAGTGCGCCATCGCCGCTGTACTCGATCGAAATCGAGTATGACGAACAGCGTAGTATTCGATCGAATACCGGCTCGGTCGAATACTACTCGCTCATCACTAGTAAAGAACATTTTATTTTCAGAATTTTATTTTCAATTAAAAAGAAAATTTTAATAAACACTATAAAAAGAATTGTGATGTGTAATCAAGCTGTGTGAGTAATGTGGGTGAAAAAGAATGCTGCTGCAGATTGGTTGGGAAACAAGAACAGTATTGATCAGGTGCTGCACTGATTCAGGGAGAGCGCTTCTACAGCGCCCCCACACATCACATTTATCAATGCTGAACTGGATACTACAGCGTCACTTGTCCAGTGCCAAAGCTAGGTTAGCGACAGACACTAGTTTGCTCCATAGTCTTGGCGCTAGTCTTAAATCAGCCTCTTAATCTGTGAACTGTGAGCATTAGTGGCTCATCATATTGCAGTTACATAGCATTGTTTGATACTGTGATATACCCTGAACATTTTCTATCTTCCTAACTTTTTCCTTAAATGTAGCAATGTTTGTACTTTCTCTTGCTTCCATTTTTGTCTTAATCATCGGGTGCCTAACCACAATGTCCTGAGGTGATATTGCTCAGGATACCTGCCCTCCTGTATCTTGCTTCTACAGCTGTTATCTAATATCAGTCATGTGATGTTACATTGTATTATCTTATGAAGCAAACACTTTGATCATTACAATATAATTGTCCTAGAAGAGACTTTGCAAACTATGGACTCAATTCAATAAGAGGCGAAAAAAATCTCATGGTAGTAAAAATTCACCTTGTGAGCAAAAAGCCTGAGAATGTCACTGTTACAGAATCACCAGCTCGTAAGACAATGAAAGTCAGTGATACTTTTATACTCCTAAGAAAAGTAGAGCTTTTTTTACTCCCTTTACACTGTAGTAAAAAGGGTAATTGACGTTTCAGGCTTTTTTCATATAAAGTGATTTTTTTTTTTAAGTTTTTTTTTACTACCGTGAAAATGTTTTCAATACTTATTGAACTATAAGATAAGATAAGTATATAATTCCTTCTATTTGATGTGAGGGGGTGGGAAGAAACACCTTTCCAGACTAGCACCCAGCACTATATCACTTGAGCATCTTTAGGTCTCATTACAATGAAGTAACAATTAAATAATAATTGTGGAAATATTAACAATTTGACAAAATGTAACAGATAAAAATTCTGTGTTTCATAGTTTAGAATCTTTTACCATGAAGCTGTTACACTTTTGCAATGACAGCATCTTATTTCTTTCCCAGTTTCAGTCTATTGTGTCAGTTATGGTGTCATGTAATTTCTATGATAATGATGAGAGTCTCATCTATTGTGTTTCCAATAGGGCTCCTCCCTCCCTTTTGTCTCCTTGCTGCAATGCTAATGAATCTGTCATACTGCTGGGTGAGAAACAAAGCCCAGATAAAACTCCCCAGTAAGACAATATTAACATACCTTTACTTATTAAGATTTATTATTTTTAGTCAAATGAATACGCTGCTGGGTAAGTTATTATTGAGGGATTACAGTTATTTATTAGGCCAATGCACATGTGAATATTATTAAAATATAATACATATAGAATACTCTCCATCCTGTGGTATGCCCATCAGACCACAGATTGAAAAGCCTCCTGGACCAAACCATAACCAAAGGTTGGTGAAGACCCCCTTTGCAAGGTTGCATGTAATGGTTTCTTCTTGTTTTGGATAAATGTTACTGCTAGGATTATTAGGTAAGTAGGCAGGTGATCTTTTAGAAATAAACCCAGTTAATTTGTGTGTGATAATTTAGGACAGCTCCAGAAGATGTATTGGAAATAGATAATTTATGTGCTAGTTTGAACATAACCTGCTGCTCGCTTCATCCCTCCTCTCCTCTCGCTTTTCCAATGCTTCAGCCAGTCTCATGGAGAATTTAGTTTTAAATGTTAACTCTCCAGCCAGGTCCCTCCTTATATTTCATTTCAATCCAACGCTATCAACACAGGTCTGCCTCTGACCTTCTCCTGTCCTCCACCCTGGTCACCTCCTCTCATTCCCATCTCTACAGGACATCTCAGGCATAACTGCCATTTTCTGGAATGCCCTTTCCCATTAAATCCAACACTACACAACACTCAAAATTTCCAAAACTACCCTTAAAATCAATCTCTTCTGACAAGCATATAACCTGGTTTAGGCATTTCCACTGGGCACACGCCACCTGAACAACTCAACAACTACTAAGATAAGAAGTCTGCCTATAAGAAGTATAAAGTAAGTGGAAGTGTAGCTAACAGAGAGGCATATAAAATTAAACAGAGGGAAGCAAAACTGATTATAAGGACTGCTAAAGGGCAAAAGGAGGAAGAAATGGCCAAATCTATGAAGAGGGGAGATAAAACCTTTTTCCGATATATTGGTGACAGAAGGAAGAAAAACAATGCAGTCTCAAACATTAGAAATAGAGAAAATAAATATATTGACGGAGATAAGGCTGTGGCTGACCATCCGAATAGCTACTTTTGTTCGGTATTTTCAGATAGTAACAGGCATGGCCATAGCACAGCATCCCGCTGGGAGGGCACAGCTCCGGAGTTTCTGGAGGCTGATGTCCTATCCGAGCTGGCACATCTAAAAGTAAGTAAGGTGATTGGTCTAGATGGAATCCACCCCAGAGTTCTAAGGGAACTTAGGTTTGTGATTGCAGCCCCTCTGACTGATTTCCTTAACCATTCCCTTTCCACAGGTGAGGTTCCAGATGATTGGAGAATGGCCAATGTCGTACCAATCCATAAGAAGGGGAGTAGAGAAGAAGCCAGTAATTACAGGCCAGTTAGTGTAACATCTATAGTGGTCAAATTAATGGAAACACTTTTAAAAAAACAGATAATTTCCCATCTAAAAATGAATGACCTATTGGACCCAAAACAGCACGGCTTTACTGAGGGCAGATCATGTCAGACCAATCTTATTGATTTCTTTGACAATGTCACTAAAGTGTTAGATGAAGGTGGTGCTGTGGATATCGCCTATCTGGATTTTAGCAAAGCCTTTGACACTGTACCACATAAGGATCATAGATAAGTTATTGAAGGTAGGACTCAATCCCTGGATAGTTCAGTGGATTTCCAGTTGGCTGAGGGATCGGTATCAGAGCGTTGTTGTAAATGGTGTGCAATCTGAACAAAGGCGAGTTACAAGTGGTGTGCCGCAGGGCTCTGTCCTGGGCCCCATTCCTTTTAATATATTTGTAAGTGACATAGGAGAAGGCTTGGTAGGAAAAGTTTGTCTGTTTGCTGATGATACAAAGGTGAGTAATAGGGTGGATATTCCTGGAGGTGTCTACAACATGGAAAATGATTTAGCTTTACTGGATAGATGGTCAAAACTGTGGAAACTAGAGTTTAATGTCTCTAAATGTAAAATCCTGCCCTTGAGTAGAAGGAATCCCGGCTCTGAGCACCGTATGGGCAGCACTGTGTTATCCAGGACCTCGGAGGAGAGAGATTTAGGGATACTGATTACTGATAGCTGCAAGATGATTGGACAGTGTAGCCAGGCAGTGGGAAAAGCAAGCAGGATGCTCGGCTGCATAGCTCGAGGCATCACCAGTAGGAAGAGGGAGGTTGTGATGCCGCTGTATAGAGCCCTGGTAAGGCCACAGCTAGAATACTGTGTGCAGTTCTGGAGACCTTACCTGCAAAAAGACATTATTCAAATAGAACGGGTCCAAAGGCCGGCAACAAAAATGGTGGAAGGACTTAAACTTAAAACTTATCAGGAGAGACTTAAAGAACTTAATTTGTACAGTCTGGAGGAAAGAAGGGAGAGGGGGGACATGATTGAGACCTTTAAATATGTGAAAGGATTGAATAAGGTTCAGGAGGGAAGTGTTTTTAAGAAGAAGCTTAATGATAGAACAAGGGGCCCAACCTGAAGCTAGTCGGGGGGGAAGATCAGGAGCAATGTTAGAAAATATTATTTTACAGAAAGAGTAGTAGATGCTTGGAACAAACTTCCAGCAGAGGTAGTTGAAAAATCAACAGTCACTGAATTTAAACAAGCCTCCATCTATCCTAAGATAAAGAGAAAATACAGTATATACATAAGATAAAGAGAACATACAGTATACACATAAGGGCAGACTAGATGGACCGTATGGTCTCCTTCTGCCGTCAACCTTCTATGTTTCTATGTTTCTACTACTCGTGACCCATTCCCTGTGCTTCCAACACTTCCTTTAGACTGTAAGCTCAAAGGGGTCAGACTCTCTATCCTATTGTGTCCCACTCTCATAGTGTTTGCATTGTCATTTTTTGCATTGGGTCTGCAGTTTTCTGTGTACTATATGTTTTACCCTGTCTTTAATTACCACATAGTAAAGTTCTACAGAAGAAGAAGAGGGTGTTATATAAATTAATAATAATAATCTGTCTCTGTTGTGAATTTCCTGTCCCATTCCTTCTTTCATTCCCCTACATACTTGGTGCACCTTGGTATGGCCTTGTTTAAATTTAACAAAATCCATTGGCACTCACTATGATCCCTCAACAAACCAGGTTTAATACATATACATATCTAATATAAATCTTTATTAGTTGGATATTTTACATTCGTGTGTCTTAGTTTAGTATCTTATAACATGAAGCTGTTACACACTTACAATGACTTCATCATATTATTTTCCCAGTTTCAGTCCATTGTGTCAGTTATTGTGTCTCTTCATTTCTATGATAATGATGAGAGTCTCGTCTATTGTATTCAAATAAAGCTCCTCCCTATTGCCAGTCTTTATTTTGCTGCAATGCTGATGAATTTAACATACTGTTGGGTGGTAAACAGAACCAAAGAACAGGTGAAATAACCTGATGACACCACATTAAAATATCACTTTGTTCTATGTGACTTTCAGGCTAATTCATCACTAACGCCAGGTAGCGACAGATGAGCGTCTGTATTGGCATTTTCAGAGCGCCCGCTAGTAGTCGCAGTGCTCGCCGTGGGTCGCTAGTTCATAGCGACTCAGTCACTGTGCAGTAATGTTGAATACATTGTGAGGAGTCGCTATTTGATCAGTACAGCGCTGTGTGGGAGCACATGTTAGCGACTGGTCATAGCGACCGACTCACAACATATTCAAGAAAAAAAATGCCTCACACAACTCAACATCTATCCACTAGTAACAAAGCAAAAACATATGGAATTACATTG
Source organism: Gastrophryne carolinensis (assembly GCA_027917425.1). Taxonomy (NCBI): domain Eukaryota; kingdom Metazoa; phylum Chordata; class Amphibia; order Anura; family Microhylidae; genus Gastrophryne; species Gastrophryne carolinensis. The sequence goes on along the minus strand of CM051236.1, from coordinate 8,678,979 downwards.
TAGCAACATTGTAACATGAACACTTTAATGTCATTTCTGAAGAAATATATAAAAAAATGAAAACATTGAGAAAAAAACAGCTTTTTTAATGCCAAAAGAGGTCGCAGCACTATTTGAGATTTTTTGCAAAATAAAAAAAAAACCCTGTTTAAAGAGGAGAAAAGGATCGTCTATTGAAATGTATGGGAGAGCGACAGGTAGCGAGAGGTCATACCTGGCACTGTGTCAGGGCAGAACACCAGCGCTGTTCGCTGAGGCTGTGCAAATGATGAATCGGACGCTACATGGTGTTATCCCAGTCGCTAAACAGATTCTGCTTAATAAATGTGTAATTGCTGCCTTGTCCTGCGTTCACCAGTCGCTACCTGTCGCTATCCCTTCTAAAATAAGGGCCAAAGTATAAATAAAGGGCTGTGTGTTGTGTGTATCATCTGTGGATGCTGTGGTAAAGGCTGTAGCGTCATTCTGTTTGAGAATAGTGATTCTAGGCCGGCAGAGCCAGTCTGTGTGTGTTAAACAGTGTCTGTGGGATTGTCTGGCCTGGCTGACATCAGTGTTGTTTCCCTGATCTCTGCATTTTGTGACGGATGCCCATATTGTGTAGGACACAGCTAGTGTGGATTTTTTGGAGACCATTTTGGGCTGTGCAGCATCTCCCCTCTTGGCTGGGCCAAACTTAGGAAGCATTCTTTCAGCAGCCTGATGGTTTATTCAGCAAGCTAATTGGTTTTGTGGTGAGCTGCATTGAGGTGCACTTGTGTTTGTGTAAGATTGTGTTTGTTTGTTTTTTTGCTGGTTGCGTGTTTGTGTGACAGATTGTGTGTATTTGTTTTGTATTTGTGAGTGTATTGGCAATGAAGAGGTGTGAGGAGGAAGCTTTCATCCTGATGTTCTCTGTGTGGCTGCGATGTTCTACCAGCACTGAGATATCGCAGGAGTATTTAGAAGCCAGGGTGGTGATATTATGGGCAAAGAGATGTTTTAGCACCAGATTGTCTGTGTGAGATTTGAGTGATGGGCAAATCTGCAGCAGGTTTCAGATGACTTGTGCTGTGCCTTTGTCGTTGTATGCCCAAATCCGACACGAAAGACCACTGCTGCCCTCCTCAGAGGCATCAGCCAAGGGACCATGAAGCAAGTGACCTAAGAAGTGACCTAAGACTTGAGAGAAATAATACTAAAACATTCAATCAGACCTTAAGAGCTGAAGCAAACCATGCCAATCATAAAAGCAAATAGCAGTTACATAGCATGGTTTGATACTGTGATATACCCTGATCATTTTCTATCTTCCTAACTTTTTCCTTGAATGTAGCAATTTTACACTTTCTCTTGCTTCCATTTTATGTCTTTATCTTCCTAACCACAATGTCCAGAGGTGATATTGTTCAGGATACCTGCCTTTCAGTATCTTGCTTGTACAGTTGTTATCTCATATCAGTCATGTGATGTTGCATTATCTTATCCTATGAAGCAAAGATTTTGATCATTACAATATAATTGTCCTAGAAGAGACTTTGCAAACTATGGACTCAATTCAATAAGAGGTGAAAAAAATCTCATTGTAGTAAAAATTCACCTTGTGAGCAAAAAGCCTGAGAATGTCACTGTTACAGAATCACCAGCTAGTAAGACAATGACAGTCAGTGATACTTTTATACTCCTAAGAAAAGTAGAGATTTTAAAAAGTGTCATTGACTTTTCAGGCTTTTCAGGCTTTTTTCTTATAAAGTGATTTTTTTTACTACCGTGAAATTTTTTCAATACTTATTTAACTGACGTTAAAATTTTAGCCTGTGTGTCATGATATAATTCCTTCTATTTGATGTGAGGGGGTGGGAAGAAACACCTTTCCACACTAGCACCCAGCACTATATCACTTGAGCGTCTTTAGGTCTCATTACTATTAAGTAATAATTAAATAATAATTGTGGAAATATTAACAACTTGACAAAATGTAACAGATAAAAATTCTGTGTTTCATAGTTTAGAATCTTTTACCATGAAGCTGTTACACTTTTGCAATGACAGAATCTTATTTCTTCCCCAGTTTCAGTCTATTGTGTCAGTTATGGTGTCATGTAATTTCTATGTTAATGGTGAGAGTCTTGTCTATTGTGTTTCTAATAAGGCTCCTCCCTCCCTTTTGTCTTCTTGCTGCAATGCTAATGAATCTGTCACACTGCTGGGTGAGAAACAAAGCCCAGTGAAACTCCCCAGGAAGACGCCATTAACATACCTTTGTTTATTAAGATTCATTCCATTTAGCCAATCCAAAGCCGCCTCATGTTAGAGAATGTTTGTACAGACAATATAAGGTGAGGCCGGCTCAGTCACAGCAATAGCAGACGGGTCAGGAGAGCGGCGAGGGGATCCCCATACTGCCCTATACCAGGTAGATATGACTTCTGTTACTATTAGGTTATATGTGATGGTTATTATCATGTCTGGGTAAATTATTTGGCTGTGTACTATGTGAATGATTTTGGCTGTCCCCATAGTATAAACATAACATTTTATTGTGTGTCAGGCAGATGTGGAATCGGTTGGAGCTGACCATATTCCCCTCGATTCAAAGAGCAAAAGTTAAGTGATTTCGTATCGAGAATCGTAAGTTTGGGTGGGTGTTTGTCATTTTTTCTTGTTTTTTTGGCCATTTCGTATTCGCACGATCGTTCGCGCATAGACGTATATGAACATACGCATTTCGTACGAGAATCGTATAATTTGCGTTAGTTCGTGTGTTTTTCCCGTCCAAATCGTATTATTTGCGTCCGATCCTATTTTTTACGTCCTTCACATGGGCTTGCGCCCAATTCAGAGAGGTGATTGCTAATTGTTTTGAAGCCCATTAAAGAGCTGCTTTACGAAATGTTTGCCGGCAGCTATTTGGCCTCGGGAGTAGGATGGAGCGGAGCGAGTTTGTGGCACATCAAGGGCTTATGCTTTTTGGCATTGAGTTGATCGAGATGTCTGAGAGCAGATTGCCCCTGCGTCGTCGCATGAACATCGATAGCATGAATGATGTTGAGCTGTTCGAGCTGACCAGGCTTAATCGCGCTTCCCTCCATAAATTATATAGTGAGCTGCGGCCATGGTTAGCCCGCACCACAAGGAAGGGGCATGCAATTTCAGGTATGACCAAGATGCTTGGCTGCCTGCAATTTTTGGCGAACGGCTCGTTCCAGAGGCTGGGTGCCCTCTCTGTGGGGATGTCACAGCCTACGCTGAGCCGCGCACTGTCTAAATTTTTGGAAGGCATGGCTGCCATAACTCAAAAATATTTTTTTTTTTCCAGATGATATGGCAGCCAGAAACGCCATTAAGCTTGGTTTTTATAATGTGGCCGACATGCCCAACGTTATTGGTGCAATTGACTGCACACATGTGGCACTCGTACCTAGGGCAGCCGACGAGTATATATATAGGTATTGAGATTGGTTATTATGTTGCCCAACGTGTCATGTAACCTGTTTTCCTTTGCGGAAGCATATTTGTTTATCCCTCATTTGTGTAGCTGCTTTATCTCGGCTTTTCATTAGTCTTTCCCAATAGAGTGCAGACATGTTTTGTGGTTAATTTATTAGTTTGGGTCAAATATCAATTACCCTTTTTGTATGTTTTTTCCTTAAGGAATCGTAAAATGGGACACTCACTTAATGTCCAGGCCGTGGTTGGTCCGGATATGCGGTTTATGAGTGTCCTTGCCGGCTACCCCGGATCGTCCCACGACTCCTATATCCTCCGGCGATCTGGGTTGTTTCGGAGATTTGAGGCAGGTGAATTTTCGGGGGCATGGCTGCTTGGTAAGTGTGTCCTATTTGTGTGTTATTAAATGTGGCATTAATCTTGTATTTGTTGATATGTTTGTTTTGGAAAACTTTACAGAAGCGTCCAACTGCCTTTTTCTTGGCTCATATATTAGGAACTTACCCAAAAAATCCTTGTCTCGCTGTGGCCTTCAGAATGTTTTCCCTTTAGTTAGGATGTCTGTAAGTTCCTTGTGCCTAAATATATTGGTTTGGAGTTTATACCCAACGATCTTTGACCTTTGGCTCCTTTTGGACTATTGGTCTTTAAATGTCAAAGTGGACTTAAACTGCATACATTGTAGTTTCCTGTGAATTGTGGATAGGGATCTTTGACCTTTGGCTCCTTTTGGACTATTGGTCTTTAAATGTCAAAGTGGACTTAAACTGCATACATTGTAGTTTCCTGTGAATTGTGGATAGGGATCTTTGACCTTTGGCTCCTTTTGGACTATTGGTCTTTAAATGTCAAAGTGGACTTAAACTGCATACATTGTAGTTTCCTGTGAAATGTGGATAGGGATCTTTGACCTTTGGCTCCTTTTGTACTATTGGTCTTTAAATGTCAAAGTGGACTTAAACTGCATACATTGTAGTTTCCTGTGAAATGTGGATAGGGATCTTTGACATTTGGCTCCTTTGGTACTATTGGTCGTTAAATGTCAAAGTGGACTTAAACTGCATACATTGTATTTTCCAGTGAAATGTGGATAGGGTTCTTTGACATTTGGCTCCTTTTGTACTATTGGTCGTTAAATGTCAAAGTGGACTTAAACTGCATACATTGTAGTTTCCAGAGAAATGTGGATAGGCCCTCCGCAGCATCCTAATTGTAACATGTCTGAAAACTACAAATATATGTAAAATACAAATACCCTTGGCCGTGCAGATGTTTGTTAATTAATTGGTATATAGAAGTGCCATTTTTATTTAGGTTATACCTTAGTGCAATTTTTGGGGGCCCTAATGTGCCGTGTTTTTTTTTGGGAACACTTTACCTTACATCATTATGATTAGAGATGAGCGAACTTTTGAAAAATTCGATTCGACTGATTCGCCGAATTTTCCGACAAAAATCGTTTCGACCCGAATAAATTCGCGACGAATCGCTATTAAAAACGGCTATTTCTGAGCCTCCTACAGCCTCAATAGGGTTGTAAACCATTCAGCCTTGCTGTAACACGCACAGGATGCGTGCTGGGTTTGTTAAATAATACTTTGAAGAAATATCACATGCAGATCAGAGGCATCGCTAATAGAATCGCAGAGCGGCACAATTGCAGAGAGTTGAAGTGGCATCACTATGAGGGGCAGAAGGAGCCCAAATATACACTGGAGTTGGCCTCAGGAGCCCAAAAATTGGATGAATCACACCCTGGAGTTGGCAGAAGTTGGCAGCAGCAGCAGGAGCCCAAATATACACTGGAGTTGGCTTCAGGAGCCCAAAAATTGGATGAATCACACCCTGGAGTTGGCAGAAGTTGGCAGCAGCAGGAGCAGGAGCCCAAATATACACTGGAGTTGGCCTCAGGAGCCCAAAAATTGGATGAATCACACCCTGGAGTTGGCAGAAGTTGGCAGCAGCAGCAGCAGGAGCCCAAATATACACTGGAGTTGGCCTCAGGAGCCCAAAAATTGGATGAATCACACCCTGGAGTTGGCAGGAGTTGACAGTAGTAGCAGCAGGAGCCCAAATATACACTGGAGTTGGCCTCAGGAGCCCAAAAATTGGATGAATCACACCCTGGAGTTGGCAGAAGTTGGCAGCAGCAGCAGCAGGAGCCCAAATATACACTGGAGTTGGCCTCAGGAGCCCAAAAATTGGATGAATCACACCCTGGAGTTGGCAGAAGTTGGCAGCAGCAGCAGCAGGAGCCCAAATATACACTGGAGTTGGCTTCAGGAGCCCAAAAATTGGATGAATCACACCCTGGAGTTGGCAGGAGTTGACAGTAGTAGCAGCAGGAGCCCAAATATACACTGGAGTTGGCTTCAGGAGCCCAAAAATTGGATGAATCACACCCTGGAGTTGGCAGAAGTTGGCAGCAGCAGCAGCAGGAGCCCAAATATACACTGGAGTTGGCCTCAGGAGCCCAAAAATTGGATGAATCACACCCTGGAGTTGGCAGAAGTTGGCAGTAGTAGCAGCAGGAGCCCAAATATACACTGGAGTTGGCCTCAGGAGCCCAAAAATTGGATGAATCACACCCTGGAGTTGGCAGAAGTTGGCAGTAGTAGCAGCAGGAGCCCAAATATACACTGGAGTTGGCTTCAGGAGCCCAAAAATTGGATGAATCACACCCTGGAGTTGGCAGAAGTTGGCAGTAGCAGCAGCAGGAGCCCAAATATACACTGGAGTTGGCTTCAGGAGCCCAAAAATTGGATGAATCACACCCTGGAGTTGGCAGGAGTTGACAGTAGCAGCAGCAGGAGCCCAAATATACACTGGAGTTGGCCTCAGGAGCCCAAAAATTGGATGAATCACACCCTGGAGTTGGCAGGAGTTGACAGTAGCAGCAGCAGGAGCCCAAATATACACTGGAGTTGGCTTCAGGAGCCCAAAAATTGGATGAATCACACCCTGGAGTTGGCAGAAGTTGGCAGCAGCAGCAGCAGCAGGAGCCCAAATATACACTGGAGTTGGCTTCAGGAGCCCAAAAATTGGATGAATCACACCCTGGAGTTGGCAGGAGTTGACAGTAGCAGCAGCAGGAGCCCAAATATACACTGGAGTTGGCCTCAGGAGCCCAAAAATTGGATGAATCACACCCTGGAGTTGGCAGAAGTTGGCAGCAGCAGCAGCAGGAGCCCAAATATACACTGGAGTTGGCCTCAGGAGCCCAAAAATTGGATGAATCACACCCTGGAGTTGGCAGGAGTTGACAGTAGTAGCAGCAGGAGCCCAAATATACACTGGAGTTGGCTTCAGGAGCCCAAAAATTGGATGAATCACACCCTGGAGTTGGCAGAAGTTGGCAGCAGCAGCAGCAGGAGCCCAAATATACACTGGAGTTGGCTTCAGGAGCCCAAAAATTGGATGAATCACACCCTGGAGTTGGCAGAAGTTGGCAGCAGCAGCAGCAGGAGCCCAAATATACACTGGAGTTGGCTTCAGGAGCCCAAAAATTGGATGAATCACACCCTGGAGTTGGCAGAAGTTGGCAGCAGCAGCAGCAGGAGCCCAAATATACACTGGAGTTGGCTTCAGGAGCCCAAAAATTGGATGAATCACACCCTGGAGTTGGCAGGAGTTGACAGTAGTAGCAGCAGGAGCCCAAATATACACTGGAGTTGGCTTCAGGAGCCCAAAAATTGGATGAATCACACCCTGGAGTTGGCAGAAGTTGGCAGCAGCAGCAGCAGGAGCCCAAATATACACTGGAGTTGGCCTCAGGAGCCCAAAAATTGGATGAATCACACCCTGGAGTTGGCAGAAGTTGGCAGTAGTAGCAGCAGGAGCCCAAATATACACTGGAGTTGGCCTCAGGAGCCCAAAAATTGGATGAATCACACCCTGGAGTTGGCAGAAGTTGGCAGTAGTAGCAGCAGGAGCCCAAATATACACTGGAGTTGGCTTCAGGAGCCCAAAAATTGGATGAATCACACCCTGGAGTTGGCAGAAGTTGGCAGTAGCAGCAGCAGGAGCCCAAATATACACTGGAGTTGGCTTCAGGAGCCCAAAAATTGGATGAATCACACCCTGGAGTTGGCAGGAGTTGACAGTAGCAGCAGCAGGAGCCCAAATATACACTGGAGTTGGCCTCAGGAGCCCAAAAATTGGATGAATCACACCCTGGAGTTGGCAGGAGTTGACAGTAGCAGCAGCAGGAGCCCAAATATACACTGGAGTTGGCTTCAGGAGCCCAAAAATTGGATGAATCACACCCTGGAGTTGGCAGAAGTTGGCAGCAGCAGCAGCAGCAGGAGCCCAAATATACACTGGAGTTGGCTTCAGGAGCCCAAAAATTGGATGAATCACACCCTGGAGTTGGCAGGAGTTGACAGTAGCAGCAGCAGGAGCCCAAATATACACTGGAGTTGGCCTCAGGAGCCCAAAAATTGGATGAATCACACCCTGGAGTTGGCAGAAGTTGGCAGCAGCAGCAGCAGGAGCCCAAATATACACTGGAGTTGGCCTCAGGAGCCCAAAAATTGGATGAATCACACCCTGGAGTTGGCAGGAGTTGACAGTAGTAGCAGCAGGAGCCCAAATATACACTGGAGTTGGCTTCAGGAGCCCAAAAATTGGATGAATCACACCCTGGAGTTGGCAGAAGTTGGCAGCAGCAGCAGCAGGAGCCCAAATATACACTGGAGTTGGCTTCAGGAGCCCAAAAATTGGATGAATCACACCCTGGAGTTGGCAGAAGTTGGCAGCAGCAGCAGCAGGAGCCCAAATATACACTGGAGTTGGCTTCAGGAGCCCAAAAATTGGATGAATCACACCCTGGAGTTGGCAGAAGTTGGCAGCAGCAGCAGCAGCAGGAGCCCAAATATACACTGGAGTTGGCTTCAGGAGCCCAAAAATTGGATGAATCACACCCTGGAGTTGGCAGGAGTTGACAGTAGCAGCAGCAGGAGCCCAAATATACACTGGAGTTGGCCTCAGGAGCCCAAAAATTGGATGAATCACACCCTGGAGTTGGCAGAAGTTGGGAGCAGCAGCAGCAGGAGCCCAAATATACACTGGAGTTGGCCTCAGGAGCCCAAAAATTGGATGAATCACACCCTGGAGTTGGCAGGAGTTGACAGTAGCAGCAGCAGGAGCCCAAATATACACTGGAGTTGGCCTCAGGAGCCCAAAAATTGGATGAATCACACCCTGGAGTTGGCAGGAGTTGACAGTAGTAGCAGCAGGAGCCCAAATATACACTGGAGTTGGCTTCAGGAGCCCAAAAATTGGATGAATCACACCCTGGAGTTGGCAGAAGTTGGCAGTAGCAGCAGCAGGAGCCCAAAAAATGGCCTAAAGACATAAATATGTTTTGCACCATTTGTAAAGTGTAAAACGTGGCACCATGCTGAATCTAGTCGCATGCATCAGGCATTGGTGGGTGGAAATCCTGGCTGATCCATCCCTGATTCATTTTGACAAAGGTGAGTCTCACCACATTTTTAGTTGACAGACGAGTTCTCCTCGCCGTAACTATGGCCCCCGCCGCACTAAACACCCGCTCAGATGGCACGCTACTTGCCGGGCAGGACAGCTTTTCCAGGGCAAACTCTGCTAGTTGCGGCCACAAATCAAGTTTGGCTGCCCAGAAGTCCAGCGGATCCTCAAGGTGTGTTGGCATGGTCATGTCAAAGTATGACATGACCTGCTGGTTCAGGTCCTGCTCCAGGTCTTCCTGCTGCTCATGAGTAGCCTCACTATGCGGGTGTAGAAAGCTACTCATTAGCGACTGAAGACTGAGGCTGCTGCTGCTGATGGAGCTTCTGCTGCTGCTGCTGCCAACCCCCCCAGCGGCCATGGCAGTGGAAGGTGAGCGCAGAGGTCCCCTCGAGTCAGACCTGCGAGAGTATGGACCATGGCGCAGATAGGCATCGGCCAACTGCCTACGTAGAATGTCTTTGTAGTAGTTGAGTTTGTCCTCCCTCTCGGTGGGTTTAAAAAATGCCCCCATTTTGTGCCGGAAGCGAGGGTCCAATAAGGTGGACAGCCAGAAGTCATCCCGCCGACAGATGGAAACAATTCTGGGGTCACTACGCAAGCATGTGAGCATGCTTCGTGCCATTTGCGCAAGTGACTCGGATGGACTACCTGTCTCCATCTCCACTCCATACTGCCACGGTGTGCCCGGGTCCTCTGTCTCTCCTTCCTCAAAAACCTCTAGCTCCTCTGGCTGCTCCTGCTCCTCCTCTCCTGTCCGCTGACTAGATAAACCAGCCATTTCGCCAAGCCTAAACTGTGTTTCGCTGGGCAACTCCTCCTCCTCCTCTTCCTCCTCCTCCTCCTCCAGTTCAGCTCCAACGGGGTTCATGTGGCCGTAAGATGTAAACGCCATGTCTCCAGTGCCCTGACCAGCCATGGTTTCCAACATGTGCTGTAGTACATGAAGCAGTGGAATCACGTCGTTCATCCCGTAATCCTGCCGACTGACAAATAAAGTGGCTTCCTCAAAGGGCCTGAGCAAACGGCAGGTGTCACGTATGAGCTGCCACTGGTTGACATTGAAGTTACACAGGGGAGTCCCCCTATCTGCTTGGATCATCAGGAAATCCGTGATGGCTTTTCTCTGTTCATATAATCGGTCCAACATGTGAAGGGTGGAATTCCAACGGGTGGAAACATCGCAAATCAGACTATGTTGGGGGATACCATTCTGACGCTGTAGCTCAAGAAGGGTGTGTTTGGCGGTGTAGGAGTGGCTGAAGTGCATGCAAAGTTTCCGTGAAGTTGTTAGGATGTCCTGCAGATGGGGGGAACACTTCAGAAACCGCTTGACAACCAGATTGAAGACGTGAGCCATGCAGGGGGCATGGGTCAGGCTTCCTTGGCGCAGCGCAGACAAAATGTTCTTCCCATTGTCGGTAACCATGATTCCCATTTTAAGTTTTCTCGGAGTAAGCCATGTTTGGATTTCCTGATGAATACATTTAAGCAGTTCCTCCCCTGTGTGACTCCGTTCGCCAAGACAAACCATGTGAAGCACTGCGTGACACCTCCGTGCCCTGCACACATGGTAGACTGGAGGGGCACTGAGACTTGAGCCTACAGTGGAGGGTGAGGAGATGGCGGAGGATGAGGAGGCCGAGTCGCACGGTGTCACAGGCCCAATGGGCAGAGAGCGCGGAGGCCGAAGCGGCGTGACCTGTCCAAGTTGCTGCTGCAAAGGGACCACATTCACCCAGTGGGCCGTAAACGACATGTACTGCCCCTGACCGTAGTTACAGCTCCAGATGTCGGCGCTGCCATGTATTTTGCTACACACCGACAGGCTCAAGGACTGGCCCACCTTCTGTTCAACAAAAGTGTGCAGCGCTGGTACTGCCTTCTTGGCAAAGAAATGACGGCTTGGGACTCTCCACCTCGGCTCGGCACAAGCCATCAGTTCTCTGAAAGGTGCAGATTCCACCACCTGAAAAGGGAGCGACTGCAGCACCAGCAACTTGGACAGGAGCACATTCAGCTTCTGCGCCGTAGGATGAGTGGGCGCATACTGCTGTCTCTTGGACATGGCTTCGCTGATGGATTGCTGGCGGGATGCATGACTTGGAGGAGGAGGAGGAGGAGCAGGAGCAACAGAGGATGGGTGTGACGCACAGCTGCCTTCGGCTGAGGTGCTGGAGCCTTGGCTGGCAGAAATTGGGAGCTCACTTGGTGAGGAAGCAGACTGGACCACCCCTTGGGAGCCTCGGTTCTCCCAGGTCGTTTTATGGTGACGCATCATATGTTGACGCAGGGCCGTGGTGCCAACATTTGGACCCTGGCCACGCTTCACCTTTTGCCTACATATCTTGCATGTGGCCATGTTACCCTCCTGCGGATGCCTCAGGAAAAACTGCCACACTGCCGAGTAGCTACTTTTCCCACCCCCTGGCCTCACTGATTCACTGCTGCTGTTGCCAACTCCAGGAACCCCTGCTCCACTACCTCCCGATAAGGTAGACTGCCGCACAGCAGGTGCTCTACCCCGGCCCCGGCCCCGGCCGGCTCCAGCCTTTGGAATTGTGCCCCCATGCTGACTGCTACCACCTTGCTGCCTCAGCTGCTGACTCCGGGGCAACCTGCGCCCCTCTTCTCCTGATGATGACGATGAAGCCCCTTCATCACCCGGCTCCCAAGTGCGATCGGCTTCATCGTCATCATCATCATCATCACCGGGTTGTGGCTGTACGTCACTGATGTTCGTGGATTCGTCAACAGTGTCTGGCGCAGGAGCTGGAACGCTCGCAGCACCCACGACACTGTCCACATCACTATTTGTCTGCCTAGCTAAAGAAGCCACCTCCATTTCTTGGCTGGGCAGTAGCTGCTGACTGTCCTCCTGTATCTGATCGTCCTCCTCACTAAAGAGTGGAGCTGAACCCAAAGCATAGGATACGTCGCTGGGGGAGGGAACGGCGTAGGACAGAGGCAATGGGAGGACAGGGACTGCTCTCGGGGCATGCCAACTCAGGGTTGTGTCAGAGGAACCTACCGACCCTAGACTGGGGGTCTCAGATGTAAGTTGTGATGATGTTGTTGATGAGCGCGTCAGCCAATCTACCACGGCAGATGCGTTACTGGTGGAGACCCGACCGCTAGCAGATACTGGCAGATTAGGTCTCTCAGCGTGACTCCTGCTGCTACTGGCCCCCAGTCTGATGCGAGCTCTGCCTGCGGAATCTTGGCCTCTGCCACTCCTCTTTTCACTTCCAGGCACTTGTCTGCCCGACATAGTCTAACTGGCGTGGTAGTAGGTGATATTTTAAGAACCCCCAGGCAGCAGTGGGTCTATATAAAACAGAATATAATGCACACCAAAAGTGAGCAGTAACACTCAGCCTCCAACAGGCCTGCTTAGTGTAAATAAGAGAGCTGCTTAGTGTAAATAAAGAGGGGTATGCTATGTTACAGAATGGGATGCCTCAACAGAAGTGCACCTGGCAGGCAGCAGTAAGCCTATGCCCAGCAAAAGTGTCTTATAATATAAATATAATAAGAGCAAATGCTTATATGGTCTTAAACAGAGGCTGCTTTAGTCACAGAATGGGATGCCCTGGGCAGGAATGGACCTGGCAGGGTCCAGTAGGGCTTTGGCCAGCAAAAGTGTCTTTATCAGGCTAATTTCAAATATGATAAGAGCAAATGCTTATATGGTCTTAAACAGAGGCTGCTGTAGTCACAGAATGGGATGCCCCGGGCAGGAATCGACCTGGCAGGGTCCAGTAGGGCTTTGGCCAGCAAAAGTGTCTTTATCAGGCCTGATTTCTATGAGAATAAGTGCAAATGTTTATTATGCTATTAAATAGAGGCTGCTTTAGTCACAGAATGGGATGCCAGTGCCACAAAAACCAGAGAGCATGCACAGCAAAAGTGTCTTTATCAGGCCTGATTTCTATGAGAATAAGTGCAAATGTTTATTATGCTATTAAATAGAGGCTGCTTTAGTCACAGAATGGGATGCCAGTGCCACAAAAACCAGAGAGCATGCACAGCAAAAGTGTCTTTATCAGGCCTGATTTCTATGAGAATAAGTGCAAATGGTTATTATGCTATTAAATAGAGGCTGCTTTAGTCACAGAATGGGATGCCAGTGCCACAAAAACCAGAGAGCATGCACAGCAAAAGTGTCTTTATCAGGCCTGATTTCTATGAGAATAAGTGCAAATGTTTATTATGCTATTAAATAGAGGCTGCTTTAGTCACGGAATGGGATGCCAGTGCCACAAAAACCAGAGAGCATGCACAGCAAAAGTGTCTTTATCAGGCCTGATTTCTATGAGAATAAGTGCAAATGTTTATTATGCTATTAAATAGAGGCTGCTTTAGTCACAGAATGGGATGCCAGTGCCACAAAAACCAGAGAGCATGCACAGCAAAAGTGTCTTTATCAGGCCTGATTTCTATGAGAATACGTGCAAATGTTTATTATGCTATTAAATAGAGGCTGCTTTAGTCACAGAATGGGATGCCAGTGCCACAAAAACCAGAGAGCATGCACAGCAAAAGTGTCTTTATCAGGCCTGATTTCTATGAGAATAAGTGCAAATGTTTATTATGCTATTAAATAGAGGCTGCTTTAGTCACAGAATGGGATGCCAGTGCCACAAAAACCAGAGAGCATGCACAGCAAAAGTGTCTTTATCAGGCCTGATTTCTATGAGAATAAGTGCAAATGTTTATTATGCTATTAAATAGAGGCTGCTTTAGTCACGGAATGGGATGCCAGTGCCACAAAAACCAGAGAGCATGCACAGCAAAAGTGTCTTTATCAGGCCTGATTTCTATGAGAATAAGTGCAAATGGTTATTATGCTATTAAATAGAGGCTGCTTTAGTCACAGAATGGGATGCCAGTGCCACAAAAACCAGAGAGCATGCACAGCAAAAGTGTCTTTATCAGGCCTGATTTCTATGAGAATAAGTGCAAATGTTTATTATGCTATTAAATAGAGGCTGCTTTAGTCACAGAATGGGATGCCAGTGCCACAAAAACCAGAGAGCATGCACAGCAAAAGTGTCTTTATCAGGCCTGATTTCTATGAGAATAAGTGCAAATGTTTATTATGCTATTAAATAGAGGCTGCTTTAGTCACAGAATGGGATGCCAGTGCCACAAAAACCAGAGAGCATGCACAGCAAAAGTGTCTTTATCAGGCCTGATTTCTATGAGAATAAGTGCAAATGTTTATTATGCTATTAAATAGAGGCTGCTTTAGTCACAGAATGGGATGCCAGTGCCACAAAAACCAGAGAGCATGCACAGCAAAAGTGTCTTTATCAGGCCTGATTTCTATGAGAATAAGTGCAAATGTTTATTATGCTATTAAATAGAGGCTGCTTTAGTCACGGAATGGGATGCCAGTGCCACAAAAACCAGAGAGCATGCACAGCAAAAGTGTCTTTATCAGGCCTGATTTCTATGAGAATAAGTGCAAATGTTTATTATGCTATTAAATAGAGGCTGCTTTAGTCACGGAATGGGATGCCAGTGCCACAAAAACCAGAGAGCATGCACAGCAAAAGTGTCTTTATCAGGCCTGATTTCTATGAGAATAAGTGCAAATGTTTATTATGCTATTAAATAGAGGCTGCTTTAGTCACAGAATGGGATGCCAGTGCCACAAAAACCAGAGAGCATGCACAGCAAAAGTGTCTTTATCAGGCCTGATTTCTATGAGAATAAGTGCAAATGTTTATTATGCTATTAAATAGAGGCTGCTTTAGTCACAGAATGGGATGCCAGTGCCACAAAAACCAGAGAGCATGCACAGCAAAAGTGTCTTTATCAGGCCTGATTTCTATGAGAATAAGTGCAAATGTTTATTATGCTATTAAATAGAGGCTGCTTTAGTCACAGAATGGGATGCCAGTGCCACAAAAACCAGAGAGCATGCACAGCAAAAGTGTCTTTATCAGGCCTGATTTCTATGAGAATAAGTGCAAATGTTTATTATGCTATTAAATAGAGGCTGCTTTAGTCACAGAATGGGATGCCAGTGCCACAAAAACCAGAGAGCATGCACAGCAAAAGTGTCTTTATCAGGCCTGATTTCTATGAGAATAAGTGCAAATGTTTATTATGCTATTAAATAGAGGCTGCTTTAGTCACAGAATGGGATGCCAGTGCCACAAAAACCAGAGAGCATGCACAGCAAAAGTGTCTTTATCAGGCCTGATTTCTATGAGAATAAGTGCAAATGTTTATTATGCTATTAAATAGAGGCTGCTTTAGTCACAGAATGGGATGCCAGTGCCACAAAAACCAGAGAGCATGCACAGCAAAAGTGTCTTTATCAGGCCTGATTTCTATGAGAATAAGTGCAAATGTTTATTATGCTATTAAATAGAGGCTGCTTTAGTCACGGAATGGGATGCCAGTGCCACAAAAACCAGAGAGCATGCACAGCAAAAGTGTCTTTATCAGGCCTGATTTCTATGAGAATAAGTGCAAATGTTTATTATGCTATTAAATAGAGGCTGCTTTAGTCACAGAATGGGATGCCAGTGCCACAAAAACCAGAGAGCATGCACAGCAAAAGTGTCTTTATCAGGCCTGATTTCTATGAGAATAAGTGCAAATGTTTATTATGCTATTAAATAGAGGCTGCTTTAGTCACAGAATGGGATGCCAGTGCCACAAAAACCAGAGAGCATGCACAGCAAAAGTGTCTTTATCAGGCCTGATTTCTATGAGAATAAGTGCAAATGTTTATTATGCTATTAAATAGAGGCTGCTTTAGTCACAGAATGGGATGCCAGTGCCACAAAAACCAGAGAGCATGCACAGCAAAAGTGTCTTTATCAGGCCTGATTTCTATGAGAATAAGTGCAAATGTTTATTATGCTATTAAATAGAGGCTGCTTTAGTCACAGAATGGGATGCCAGTGCCACAAAAACCAGAGAGCATGCACAGCAAAAGTGTCTTTATCAGGCCTGATTTCTATGAGAATAAGTGCAAATGTTTATTATGCTATTAAATAGAGGCTGCTTTAGTCACGGAATGGGATGCCAGTGCCACAAAAACCAGAGAGCATGCACAGCAAAAGTGTCTTTATCAGGCCTGATTTCTATGAGAATAAGTGCAAATGTTTATTATGCTATTAAATAGAGGCTGCTTTAGTCACAGAATGGGATGCCAGTGCCACAAAAACCAGAGAGCATGCACAGCAAAAGTGTCTTTATCAGGCCTGATTTCTATGAGAATAAGTGCAAATGTTTATTATGCTATTAAATAGAGGCTGCTTTAGTCACGGAATGGGATGCCAGTGCCACAAAAACCAGAGAGCATGCACAGCAAAAGTGTCTTTATCAGGCCTGATTTCTATGAGAATAAGTGCAAATGTTTATTATGCTATTAAATAGAGGCTGCTTTAGTCACGGAATGGGATGCCAGTGCCACAAAAACCAGAGAGCATGCACAGCAAAAGTGTCTTTATCAGGCCTGATTTCTATGAGAATAAGTGCAAATGGTTATTATGCTATTAAATAGAGGCTGCTTTAGTCACAGAATGGGATGCCAGTGCCACAAAAACCAGAGAGCATGCACAGCAAAAGTGTCTTTATCAGGCCTGATTTCTATGAGAATAAGTGCAAATGTTTATTATGCTATTAAATAGAGGCTGCTTTAGTCACAGAATGGGATGCCAGTGCCACAAAAACCAGAGAGCATGCACAGCAAAAGTGTCTTTATCAGGCCTGATTTCTATGAGAATAAGTGCAAATGTTTATTATGCTATTAAATAGAGGCTGCTTTAGTCACAGAATGGGATGCCAGTGCCACAAAAACCAGAGAGCATGCACAGCAAAAGTGTCTTTATCAGGCCTGATTTCTATGAGAATAAGTGCAAATGTTTATTATGCTATTAAATAGAGGCTGCTTTAGTCACAGAATGGGATGCCTCACAGCAGACTTAAGATCAGTTCAGTATATATGCACAGTTAGTTACTATAAGCAGCCTGAAAACGCTAACAAAGGCTGGATGAAAAAAAAAAATTCTCCCTGTCAGCCAGCTCCGTTTTTCCTACCTTTCCCTGGCTTTCTGTCTGTCTCCTGTCTGTCTCCTGCCTGTCTCCTGCCTGTCTCCAGCCTGTCCCTGTCTGTCCCTGTCTCCAGCCTGTCTCCAGCCTGTCTAACTGCCTCAGCTACACAGCGTTCTGTCTGTCTGTCACGAATGCAATAGAGAAATGAGGAAAAGCAAGATGGCCGCCGTTAAATACCGCTGTGTGACGTCACCGGGCTTGCTGGCTGCTGATAGGCTGCATGTGACTGCCCCAGCTTGCACTGGCGCGGGATACATGTCCAGACATGTCCCGCCCGCCATCTTAGAATGCCTGTAATGTAAATGAATGGATGTTAAAGGAAAACTTCGAGTGATCGAATCGCGGGGAAATTCGGATTCGATCCGAATCGAATTTTTCCTGAAATTCGGATCGAATCCGGGTTCGTCCGGATCGATTCGCTCATCCCTAATTATGATATCTGTGAAATTTTTGGTGTTGGTTGTGTTGCCTTTTTAATTTTGATTACATTTAATTCTCTGTTTAAGGTGATTCCGGGTACCCACTTCTACCCTGGCTCATGACGCCTGTGCTGCGGCCCCAGGATGCCTCTCAGGAAGCGTATAACCGTGCGCATCGCAAGACCCGGGCTGTTGTGGAGAGGGCCTTTGGTCTGCTGAAGACACGTTTTCGTTGCCTTGACCATACTGGGGGGGCCCTGCAATATGATCCCAAGAAAGTGATCGACATTATAATGGCATGTGCTGTTTTGCACAATTTTGCCATCATGGAACGTGTCCCACGTTATGTGGACAGCCTGCCCTCTTCAGCCGTCGAGGATGAAGTCGAGAATTTTGAGGGGCCCCCCAGTGAGTCTGGCCAATCTGTTCGAGCCAACCTGATCAGCCAGCATTTTAGTTAACTTTTTTCCCTGTCTCACCATTCTGTATGTCTGTGTTATCCTTTTTGTTACATATGTTGTTTTGCCGTAATGTGGCATTACCTCTAAGTAAAACATTTAGACCTTAATTGTTGCCTAATGTATTTCATGTAGTTTCCTTAGCTTTAGCTTTGCATTGTTACACCTCTTCAAACCAAAATTATCTGGTTTAGCCCAAGCTGTTAAAAATGTCTTCCCACTAAAAACGCCACAAGTATTGTAAGTGAATTTTTTGTTTTACTTTGAAAATGAAAAATTATAGTGGTTAACAGAAATCAGTCCACATACATCTGTGGTAACAAATGGATAACATTAAAAAAAAACATCGAGCACATCTACACCTGGAAGTGAGTGGCACAACCAAACAAGGACACCCAGTCCAAAGGCCAGCCTAGTCCAGTCATTAATATTGCCTGTGCCCAGGGATATTTGGGCATGGCCATAATGTCACACAAACATGTCTGCAAACAGGAGGAGCACCAACCAAATACATAGGTAAAGCCATAAGTGGCCAGATAAACTCCACATAGACCTATGGCATTGGCTAGTGGCCTTAAGCATTACTCTAAGGAGCAATATGGGAGCAAATACAAAACACAACCTGCCAGAGCAACACAAAATGGATTGTTTGAAACCTCAAAGGACAAGTAAATACAGTGGGGGTTAAGAGAAAAGATGTCCCACACACCCATGGCTTAATAGGGTGGCTGCCCATAATACCCAGGTGGAGGTCCAGGTGGAGGTCCATGGGAATGGGACCTAGCCTGGGCCATGGCAGCATTGTGAATTTGAAACTGCTCCACAATGTTTCTCTGCATATTGTTCATCTCAGCCATGGCTGACTGGATGCCATTACTTGCATTGGCCACGTTGCTGTTGAGGGTACGCAACTCCGCGAGGATGCCCTGTAGACTGGTATGGATGTTCACCATGTCGGCATGCCTTTGCTCACGCTCTGTAACGAGCTGGGCGTCATAAGAGTCCCTTTGTTGGGTCCATAATTGAAGCAGGGCACTCTGCCTCCCCTGGGAAATTGTGGGGCGGCGTAATGGCGTCCGCCGCACAATTACCCTGGCTCTTGGGCGTGCCCTGCCGCGTGGTGTCGTACCCTCAACAGCAACCGGCCTGCTTTGCAAATCCTCAGCAGCAGAGTGAACACTGGGGACTGTAGTGTCAGTCTCCCCATGTGCAAGCACAATGGATGGAGATTCACTCTGCTGCTGAGGATTGGCCAGAGAAACATTATGGAGCAGTTCCAAATTGGGACCCAGGGGGAGTTCATCCGACGTGCCCTGTACGGAGACATCATCATCT
The DNA here is from genome assembly GCA_027917425.1 of Gastrophryne carolinensis. Taxonomy (NCBI): domain Eukaryota; kingdom Metazoa; phylum Chordata; class Amphibia; order Anura; family Microhylidae; genus Gastrophryne; species Gastrophryne carolinensis. The sequence continues at coordinate 8,659,769 of CM051236.1, read as the reverse complement.
TCCTCCATGTCCTGGATCTCTTCCATGAGTGTGCGGGTCTGTAGGGACATATCAAAAAAAAAAGGCTAAGTTTGCGTCCAAATTTTGGATTTCAACAGTTTAACACATTCTTAAGCACTTGTTAGTATTTATGCTACTAAATTAACTTACCGAAAATCTCTGATCTGGGCTCCTATGCTGTACGGACCTGGTAGGCATAACCAAACTGGGGGGTGAGTTTACCCTTGCTGAGGGATCATGCTGGGCTGAAGAAGAGAAAAACAAACCACGTAAACACACACACATAACCTTTTTTAGGATAGGTAATCAAATATAGCTCTATTTGTAATATTATTCAACTCTAGAGCAATGGTGACCTTTGTTCAAACACACGCAAGTTTACATAGGTGCAATGGCTCTGACAAACTGCTAAGTGACCTCAGTTCTAAGTCATGAAGTGTACCCAGTCAGCATACAACTTTCAAGGCACATTTTTGGATTTAGCCTACCATTCGCTAGGTCCGGGGTACTCAAACAATTGTTTGAAACGCCCATTTAAAGGTATGTGGTGAGAGGTGAATGTCTGGCCATGGTGCTGACGCAGGGGGTGTCTAGTTAAAAATAAAGACACTGGTGGAGGGGCTGGAGATTTCAAAGTGCCAACTAATAAAGGCTGCTTGCCCTTGCTGGGCTGGATGGGCCAGAGCTGAGGGGACAGGGATTGGATGGCTAAAGGGGGGAGTTAACGTATTGATGGTGATGGGATGGATGGAGCCAATCTGTTACAAATGTATGGGGCTTATGTGGGGGGGGGCATGGGGGGACTGTGGCAGATGGGCCAGAGCAGGGGCAGCGGGACACGATTGTGGCCAGAGAAAATTAAAATAAGTTACTGTGTACCTTGCAATGCCACTTCCTCGGGCAGTACTTCATATTGCAATGCTATGTTTCACGGAGCCATGACATTGGGCAGGAGACCAACCACTACATGGCCGATCAAGGGGGCAGCTCTGAGCACGTCAACACAGAAGTAACTGAGTGCAGGGCTGTCTGAGCAGGGGTCCTTGAATGTGGTGCCAAGGTCCGCATTGGGACCCCGGGCCGCCAGTTGAGTCTCGCTGCTCTAGGTCACATATGTTTGTGGGTGGCTAATTAAATTGTTAACTCAAACACAACTCACACAACCAAAAGGCAACCCATACATAATGATGTGTGTTTTGTGATTGATTCAAAATATCTCACTTATCTTGCGAAACTTCATGACTTTAACAATCCAATTGGACATTTGAACTTTGCCATAATGGCTGTGGGCCTAAATGTGTGATTCCCAGGGACAAAAAGAGGACACAAACAGCCACAGTAGTGCGAGGCCAAGCAAGGCAAACCATAGGGGCATTCCGTTAGCTTGTTACTAGTGAACTGTAGATTATTTAGCAAACAGGCAAACATGCAGATTTAAGAGTACTCACCGTGGGTACGGGTCGGTGAGTCTGTGTCCCTTAGACCAGCATGTCCACCGACCGCGACCGGATGGAGAAGTCCAAGCACAATCTCCTCAGCAGGGGTAAACTCCAATTTAGATGGAAAGCCACCGCCAGTTTTCAGGCTGAAAAGAGAAAATCGTTTGGTACTCAGAAAAGGTGCATACAGTACATCCAAAACATTAGATTTAGCGTAAACATTTAGTTACCTGTAATTATGCCGTTTAATTTCTTTTTGCCGTACAGCATACTTCAGATCAGAGATTTTCTTCTGAATTTGGGACACATCTTTCCTCTCTTCCCCCGCTGCATTTACTTGTCGGAGGATGGTTTCAAACAATTCCATCTTGCGCTGCTTGGTGGTGTGTTTGGATTTGCTCCCATATAGCTCGTCATAGTATAATGTAAGGCCACTAGCCAATGCCATATTTTGGTCATGGGAGAATCTCCCACTCAACTGGCCGCGGCGCAATGTGCGGCCAGATGGTTGGCTTGGCTGCTCCTCCATGTGTGCAGACACATGTGGTGACATTATGGCCTGGGGCTGGGTAGGGGAATGGCCGGATTGGTGGCTTCCCAATGACTGGACTGGACTGGCCAAGGGACTGGGTGTTCTTGCGTGGCTGGCCACCGAACTTCCAGGTGTAGATGTGGTCATGGGGGCAATTCGGGGCCCTCTTGGGGGGCTAGGTTCCCGGCTGGTGCCAGGTCGGGGGCTCTGTTCCCGGCTGGTGCCAGGTCGGGGGCTTCTGGCCCTGGATTGGGTTCGTCGGGCCCTGTAGGGGCTTCTGGCCCTGGATTGGGTTCTTCTGGCCCTGTAGGGGCTTCTGGCCCTGGATTGTGTTCTTCTGGGCCTGTCGGGGCTTCTGGCCCTGGATTGGGATCTGCGGGCCCTGTAGGGGCTTGTCGGCCTGGATTGTGTTCGGCGGGCCCTGTCGGGGCTTCTGGCCCTGGATTGGGTTCTTCTGGGCCTGTCGGGGCTTCTGGCCCTGGATTGGGATCTGCGGGCCCTGTAGGGGCTTCTGGCCCTGGTTTGGGATCTGCGGGCCCTGTAGGGGCTTCTGGCCCTGGATTGGGTTCTTCTGGGCCTGTCGGGGCTTCTGGCCCTGGATTGGGATCTGCGGGCCCTGTAGGGGCTTCTGGCCCTGGTTTGGGATCTGCGGGCCCTGTAGGGGCTTCTGGCCCTGGATTGGGTTCTTCTGGGCCTGTCGGGGCTTCTGGCCCTGGATTGGGATCTGCGGGCCCTGTAGGGGCTTCTGGCCCTGGTTTGGGATCTGCGGGCCCTGTAGGGGCTTCTGGCCCTGGTTTTGGATCTGCGGGCCCTGTAGGGGCTTCTGGCCCTGGTTTGGGATCTGCGGCCTCTGGATGGGCTTCGGGGCCTGGATGGGGTTCGGGCCCTGGATGGGGTTCGGGCCCTGGCTGGGCTTCGTGCCCTGGATTGGGTTCTTCGCCCTCTGGCTGTGCTTCGGGCCCTGGATGGGGTTCGGGCCCTGCTGCGGGGCATGGGTTTCCGAACTGCCCTACTTGAAGGCATGGCCGGTGTGGGCTCACTGGTGCTGCCTGTTCTGGGGGCAGAGGTGGTGGGTGCTGCAGTTGCCAGCTTTTTGGCTGCAGGAGGGGCACGGGGCTTGGGGCCCCTTTTTTTGGTACCTGAGGGTCCAGGGTCCCTTGGTGGGGCCGAGGTGGGAGTCTTGGATCTCAGTTTTCGGCCAGCTTGCTGGGACCTTGTGGTGGGGCCCTCCGCGGTCTTGCTTGCCTGGGGTCGCTTGCTCATCGCCTTTTTTGGTGCCATCGTACACAAATGCTCAAAGAGAATGAGCTTTGGGTGCAGGGACCTTTAAATAATGAGCCCAGCGTGTGACGCCTATGCGCACGACTACGCGCTCGTACGAACGTACGTTCGAGCGGAACCAGGAAACCGCTGGGGTTTCACTTATCTGCTGCCTGGAAGAAGCCTAAAGATGGCGCCCACTATCTTCACCCGTCAACAGGAAGAGATCCTCATGCTGGTAAGTGGCTGCCTGTGCATTTTAATAGAATAGTCAATGATGGCCTAAATGTAAATGATGCGTTGGGAACTAGTTTGGGGTCTCTTAATGTTTAATCACTGGCTCCTCACACTTCATCCTCAAGGGCCGAGCCTGGCCACGTTTTCAACTGTCTATGCTGATGTCCTAATTCGGCCAATTGCTCCGGCTTAGCAACAGTTAATTAACCTGTGGAGTAGCGGGGCGAGCTGTCAAACCTGGCCTGTCTCGGACCTTGATGCGGATGTTTGAGGAACACTGTTTTCCTAAGCCATAAAAACACAACGGGAAGCCACACACGTGGTCCAAAAGCCTAAGCATTAGGCTACATCTTGGATGTTTAAACCATCCTAACATGCCATAGATGCAGGTGGCCTGATTCTTGATGTTGGCTATTATCTGTATGTACATGGTGTGTGATACATATAACATAAGACCAGACTGTCAATCACAGTCAACGTCCTCTTTAAGGCACTCCCCAAAAATGGCGGCCACTCGAAATGTGTGTGTTAATGACATTAAATTCTCAACTTGTGATGCAACACATATGGGTCTGTGTGTAAAAGTAAAAGCTCTGTGTCCATTATGTTTTTCAGATCATGCTTCAGCGCCGGTATGACTTCGCGCCCAATGTGTGCGAGAAAAGGGACATCGCCCGGGAGATCATCGCCGAGATCCACCGTGTGACCAGCACCACCTTCACTCACACCCAGATAATGCAGCATTGGTCGGACCTGAAGCGTCTGCACATGCCCCGGGTGCGGAGGTTTTTTGGGATCCATTTCCCAAGTAAGTACAAAGCAATTGCATGGTATATGTTCCAAATGTCTAAGTTATGCCTTTATTTATAATGACTTTTCTTTGGTAGTGTTGGAAATGGATTTCAGAATTCGCCGCACCCGGAGACGTACAGGCCGACCAGTGCTGCATGACTCTGCATCTGTGAGTGAAGGTGGTGGATCTCCCGGGCGACGGACCTACCCCTCCTCTGTGGCCTCCTCAGACCAGCCCCTGGACCTTACCACAGAGGAGGGGCCAAGGCGCGTGGGCGTGGAGTCATACCTGGCCACGCATGGGGAAGGCTCTGGTATGTCACTCTTCATGTATAGGCACAAAGATATACATGGCAGGCCAAATACTAAGTTATCCTTTATTATGTATTTGTAGAAGCTTCAGGAGCGGGTGAGATAGTGGAGGAGGAGGCAGCAGAGATGCTTGAAGTCGATCCTGGCGAAGGTGAGTGATGTCAGCCAGACTGGGAGCCAGATATGTTGGGAATAGTGACTCTCTACAAATACTAACCAAATGTCACATGTTTCTCCAGGGACTTCTTCACAGCAGAGCCAGGACCAAGGGCAGCCTGTTGGCCCCAACCAGCCATCTGTCGGCCACCAACTCCGTAAGTCTCCATGCCATTATTCATATTAATGTTTGCTTAGCTAATAACACACACATAACTAAAGGCGTAGCCAATGTGTAGTTCACACTTTAATGTGGGCACTTCGTTAGCTTAAAGAGGACCCTAACTAGTATTAAGAACCAAAGACTTAGCCATCACACTGTACCTACAGATTAGAAACATGGAAAAACACCCTTCACCCATCTAATGCATGTTATTAGACTGAACAAAACCAATATTGCGGAATATGGAATGCACAATATTTACAGGCAGCATGGGATACAGATTGAAAAAAGGAAGGTGCTGCCATGCATTGTGTGAGTGATGACCTTTCCCTCAACCCAGCTATGCTCTGGATTCCCAACGCACCACTGTAACCTACTCCCCTGTACTTTATCCAACTCTCCACTCCTCATTAAGTGTTATGCTTCAGAGTCCAGATGGCGGCGCTGTAATCCCCAAAAAACCCTAAATAACTTTGAGGTGGTGCAGAATCATTTGTGAATAGTTTTTGGTTTTCATTAAATAATGTTGAAGGTCCGGTTTAAGGAGTTTAAACACTTACCTGTGGGAAATGCATTAACTGTATCCCTTTGAAGAAGGACATATGTCATGCATTTACATGTATTTGATTAACCCTAAATCTATTTCCAGCATACAAATCGGTCTGGGACTCCTATTTATGTTTCTTTCTCTATTGGTTACAGGGATGATCCCCCAAACCTTGGCGGGAAAAAAAAAAAGAATTAAGGAGTTGGTGGCCGAGCTGCTGGCCATACAGGCGACGTTGGGGCCAACAGATGAAGAAGACGAGGAGGATTAGTGCCCTTGGTCCTGGCTCCTTTCTTCAAGTTGTTTTTAAATGTTTCAAAATTTTAAAACTTGTTTTATTGTTTTGGTGAAAAACCAAAAAAGTTGTTTTTAAAAAAAAAAAAAAACAAAAAAAAAACAAAAATGTGTTTTCCTGTTAAAAAAATACCAAATAATTTTATGTGTTTTTACTTGCCAAAAAAAAAAAAAAGTTTTTACAATTATTCCAAAAAAAACTAAGAAAATATTTAAAATAAATTATATTTTAAGCCTTCCGAAATGTGTCTTTTCTAATATGCACACACCCAAAAAATTACACAAACCAGAAACAACACACTTAGAAACATATAGACATATGTAAATTATGTGATATTCTTACGTTTTAGGGACCGAGAAATGAAGTGGGATGCAGCCGCTACGGGGTTTAGGTAAGTTTGAGGGACCGAGAAATGAAGTGGGATGCAAGCGCTAAGGGGTTTAGGTAAGTTTGAGGGACCGAGAAATGAAGTGGGATGCAAGCGCTAAGGGGTTTAGGTAAGTTTGAGGGACCGAGAAATGAAGTGGGATGCAGCCGCTAAGGGGTTTAGGTAAGTTTGAGGGACCGAGAAATGAAGTGGGATGCAGCCGCTAAGGGGTTTAGGTAAGTTTGAGGGACCGAGAAATGAAGTGGGATGCAGCCGCTAAGGGGTTTAGGTAAGTTTGAGGGACCGAGAAATGAAGTTGGATGCAGCCGCTAAGGGGTTTAGGTAAGTTTGAGGGACCGAGAAATGAAGTGGGATGCAGCCGCTAAGGGGTTTAGGTAAGTTTGAGGGACCGAGAAATGAAGTTGGATGCAGCCGCTAAGGGGTTTAGGTAAGTTTGAGGGACCGAGAAATGAAGTGGGATGCAAGCGCTAAGGGGTTTAGGTAAGTTTGAGGGACCGAGAAATGAAGTTGGATGCAGCCGCTAAGGGGTTTAGGTAAGTTTGAGGGACCGAGAAATGAAGTGGGATGCAGCCGCTAAGGGGTTTAGGTAAGTTTGAGGGACCGAGAAATGAAGTTGGATGCAAGCGCTAAGGGGTTTAGGTAAGTTTGAGGGACCGAGAAATGAAGTTGGATGCAGCCGCTAAGGGGTTTAGGTAAGTTTGAGGGACCGAGAAATGAAGTTGGATGCAAGCGCTAAGGGGTTTAGGTAAGTTTGAGGGACCGAGAAATGAAGTGGGATGCAAGCGCTAAGGGGTTTAGGTAAGTTTGAGGGACCGAGAAATGAAGTTGGATGCAAGCGCTAAGGGGTTTAGGTAAGTTTCTGGTTGAGGGTGCGCATGCGCAAGATCTTATAAACATACGAACGCACGAATCTAAGAGACCAAAAACCAATGAAAACCAGAGGCTAACGCAAGTAATTGGAAGAGCTTGACGATGGAAGCTGCCGAAAAAACAGGCTGCCGCCGCAACAGGTGAGCACATGAACGTGATTTTTACGATTGGCAACTGACTGAGGCAAGTTCGGGAGATATCATACGAACGGACGTATCTTTTAGGATAGAAACGTATTTGCTTATTGAATCACTCGCAAGTTCATACGAACGCACGAGCGGACGTGAAAAATAGGATGATCGTGAGCAAAATCCAAGCTGTTACATGTTTCTTTGAATCAACCCAATTATCTATACAACCTTTTATATATGGAATGAATAGGCTGCTGGGTAACTATTTAGCCATTACAGTAATTTAGTTAATTTATAGAGGTTTGTGCACATGTGAATATTTATAAATGATAATATAAAGTATGACATCAGATATCTATAGTACTAAGGAATGTCTATACTGCATGAAATGTACTAAGAGAAGTATTGTATTATCCATCTGATGATTGATGCAGTAGGAGTAAGTGGTGATGACACCAACCCTGATGGGTAGCCACTAAAATTTCCAGATAAAACACATGTTACACTTTAGAGGGAACAGTAAATAGGTGTATTGTACCTAAAAGGAATCTCTGTTGATCGGCACATTTATTACTCAGCGCAGTCCACAGATTCTTACTGAAGGATAAACATATTTTACATTGAGATATAATATAGTTACATATCTCAATAAGAATGTGTTTTTCTACAGAAAAGGGGGGTATGGACCTAATGGGGGCCATGCTAATTATATGTTAAGCCATCCCTAACTCTGAGTGTGTTTTTTACTTTACCACACAAAAAAATGCAATAAAAATAGTTCAGAAACAACAGCACAATATGGGGAATGTTCAAGAAGAATTCACAATTTTTCCAACAAATGTGAGAGGCTCTTATTTTTTCTGAACTGAACAAATATCCCTTCCCTTACCTGTAAAAATGCCACATTGAATGTACAGGTGACGTTTGGGGAAAAGCTGTAATATGTAATACAATATAATTTTTTTGCACTTGTTAGCATGTTAAAGCAGATAAGCTCACTGATATGGAAGTTTTAGTTACGTTAAGCTTGGTTCACCAAATAATTAGAATGACCCGCAGTGCTGAGTAGATGTATTTTCATTCATTTAGTTTAATAATAATTGTGGGGACAATCATGAAACATATTATATGTTATTCCTGATTTCTCAGTCTCCCGCTCATTCCATTCCCATAGCAAACTTCCCTTCTCAACAAGCTAGCTTCATAGGTAGCGCGGGTAGTTGTAATTCTCAACCCAGTCCTGCTCTAAGAAAGCTGTGCAGGTCTCGCACCCACCGGGGGGGTTCCAAAGAAAATCCATGTTGCTTTTTACACCCCTGGCCTGAAACAAAGCCACAGTGTCCCAGCCATGAGTGACCCCCTGCAGGGAGCTGCCTTTTACCACATGCATGAAAGGAAAATCTCTTCAAGCAGCCGGTGCCAACACAGAACCATGAATAACTGGGTCACAGCCCCCCCTAGCCCCAAGCCAAATACAGAATCAGAAATCAGAACCGTGAATCAAAGCCAAATCCATCTCAGTTTGTCCCATCTCCATAACTATCCTTGAACCATCCTAAAACTCTATTCTTGGACACACCAGAAGTGCAGCAATAGTTTAACACCAAGAGGAAGACACTCCTCCCAGGGGGCATTGGAAATGTCCATTGTTACATGTTTGTAATTACTCACCTGTAACCTGTACTATGCTCTCAGACCTGTAAATTTAATATTTCCAAAATATCTCATACTGGTAACTAATGTGCACTTGTGGCCTAGAGGTAAGGGGAGTGTGACCGGAGGGTGACAGGTTCGAATCCTGGTCCTGAATGAAGGAACATGACTCAAATGCTCTTGAGCAAGGCACCGAACCCCGCAACATCTCCCCGGGCAGTAATTTAGGGCAGCCCACCGCTCCAGGCATGGATTAAATGCCGGGGACAAATTCCTACGTGTGCATATGCATATAATGGCCATCTATACATTAAGCTTATCACATTATAATATATATTTAAAAAATGCAAAAAAGGCAAATGCTTTACTTCTTTTTCAAAACTTTGTAGACTCCAAAAAAGTCACACTGAAATACTGCTTGTGTAATTTACATGACTTTCTGTATTTTTCTGACAGGTTGAACATTTATCAGGAAGCTGGAATCCATTTCCATCAGTCCACAATGAGCCCTAAACCAGGAAAACCATATCAGTGCTCTGAGTGTGGAAAATGGTTCGGTTGTAAATCAGAACTCACAAGTCACCAGAGGAGTCACACTGGAGAGAAGCCGTTCCCATGCTCTGAATGTGGCAAATGCTTTGCTCATCATCCAAATCTTCTTATACATCAGAGGATCCACACGGGAGTGAAGCCATTTTCATGTCCTGATTGTGACAAGTGCTTTACACGACATGCAAACCTGCTTACACACCAGAGGACTCACACTGGGGAGAAGCCATATTCCTGTCCTGATTGTGACAAGTGCTTTACACGACATGCAAACCTGCTTACACACCAGAGGACTCACACTGGAGAGAAGCCATTTTCATGTTCTGAGTGTGACAAGTGCTTTACACGACGTGCAACCCTGATTATACATCAGAGAACTCACACTGGGGAGAAGCCATTTTCATGTCCTGAGTGTGACGAGTACTTTATACGTCGGGCAAACCTGCTTACACATCGGAGTACTCACACTGGAGAGAAGACATTTTCATGCAATGCGTGTGACAAGTGCTTTACACAGCGATCATCCCTGTTTAAACATCAGAGGACTCACACTGGAGAGAAACCATATTCATGTTCTGAGTGTAGTAAGTGCTTTACACAACATAGTAACTTACTTGCACACCAGAAAATTCATACTGGAGAGAAGCCATTTTCATGTCCTGAGTGTTACAAGTACTTTACACAACATGCAAACCTGCTTACACATCTGAGGACTCATACTGGAGAGAAGCCATTTTCATGCACTGAGTGTGAAAAGTGCTTTACACAGCAATCTTCCCTGTTTAAACATCAAATGACTCACACTGGAGAGAAACCATATTCCTGTCCTGAGTGTAGCAAGTGCTTTACACAACATAGTAGCTTACTTTCACACCAGAAAATTCATACTGGAGAGAAAACATTTTCGTGCCCTGATTGTGACAAGTGCTTTACACACCATACAAACCTGCTTAAGCATCAGATAATTCACACTGGGGAGAAGCCATATTCCTGTCCTGAGTGTGACAAGTGCTTTACAAACCATACAAACCTGCTTACACACCAGAAGTCTCACACTGGAGAGAAGCCATTTTCGTGTCCTGAGTGTGACAAGTGCTTTACACAACATGCAAACCTGCTTACACATCAGAGGACTCACACTGGGGAGAAGCCATTTTCGTGTCCTGAGTGTGACAAGTGCTTTACATGGCGTTCAACCCTGCTTACACATCGGAGGACTCACACTTGAAAAAATAATTTTACATTTCTGGAAGGTGACAAGTGTTTTAGTTGAAGTGTGAATTTCCAGTGCCACACTATAATCCATAATATAAGGGCACACACTGGAGAGAAGGCATATCAATGTCGTAACGTGATGAAGGGTATGCACATAAATCACAGCTGACAAGACACCAAAGGAGTCACCTCACCGCGTATGCAATGTTTCTTACAAAAGCAACAAGTTTCATACCAGGAAAATCGGTTACTGAGAACAAGTTACATATTTTGTTGATGAGCCTGAGACGTTTAGACCAGAGAGATGGGAAATATTCAGAGCTCATGTGTTCCAATGTAATTGTTATTTATAAGGTAGTTACATTGTGCCACATTATCTGCATATATGTCTGTTGCCTACCCTCTGCACATGCCTAATAATTTTATGGATTACACATTTAAGCACAACCAGACAATAGTTATCATCCAGAAAGCCAGTGAGATTGTAAAAAGTCAGATATCATACCATTTAAAAACTTTTCATCACTGGAAATTAAAAGGTTAACTTTTCGTTGCAAATATGTGGTTTCTAGAATGTATTTGTTAACTAGATTGTTTTATTTAGGTTTATATATTTGTGAACTTGTAGTGCATTAAATTGAGAAATTAAAGGAACTCTCAACAATACAATACAATATATTTGTATTTACAATTCACAATAGCAAAGTCAATATCCTATATGAATTATGTAGCATTTTGTATGCAATTGTTTGTGAAACTCTTCTTTCTAAATAAAAAGGCGATAAAAAAGGAGCCAGTAGGATGTTTGGTGAAATTTCTTTAAAGAGACAGTCCAGGCAATGGCAATAATAAGGCAGCGAGAAGCTAATCTGTTCAAAATAACGTCACAGGTCAGCAACAAAATTATTTTGCTTGTTCTCAGTGATTAATTTTCCTGGTGTGAAGTTTGGTGCTTTTATAAGACATATTGCATTTGTGGCAATGTGACTACTTTGGTGTTTTGTCAGCTGTGATGCATATAACCTTCACCACATTCAGGATATTGATATAGATTCTCTCCAGTGTGTAGCCTATCAGTATGGATCACGCAGTGGTCGAAATTCACTCTTCGACTAAAACACTTTTTAGTAACATTCCAGATATCAAAAAGCTTTATCTGCAGTGTTCTCTGATGGTTAAGCAGAGATGCACGTTGTGTAAATCACTTGTCACACTCAGGACATGAAAATGGCTTCCCTGCAGTGTAAATTATCTGATGTTTAAGCACAATAAGGCAGGAATATGGCTTTTCTCAAGAGTGAGTCCTCTGATGTGTAAGCAGGTGTGAACTCTGTGTAAAGCACTTGTCACAATCAGGGCAGGAATATGGTTTCTCTCCGGTGTGAGTACTATAATGACTTTATTTATTGACTTTATTGGTTCTAAAACATTTGCCACATTCTAGGCATGAATATGGCTTCTCTCCTGTATGGATCATGGAAAGGAATTTGAGATGAGCATTTCGACAGGCCGAAAGGCTACAATAACAACCCGAAAGAAACTTGCTACAAACTTTGCAGTACCACCCCGGGAATTTCCTCCCAGGGAGAATGCCCCAAGCAGAATATTCCCTAGGGGTAACTTACAGAAAAAATACAATCATCTGGAGAACAAATATTCAACTTGTTCTGTAACAAAAAGCTCAACTCTGGCGCAGAAAAATGCTTCTCTGAAGCCCAGAGCGCCGGAGGCTGTGTGTTTAAAGTCTGTTTTTCAGCATCTATCCACTAGTAACAAAGTGAAAACATATGGAATTACATTGTAGCAACATTGTAACATGAACACTTTAATGCCAGACCTGTAATGTGATTTCCGAAGAAATATATAAAAAATGAAAAAAAATTGTGAAAAAACTGCTTTTTCAATGCCAGAAGAGGTCGCAGCATTATTTGAGATTTTTTGCAAAATAAAAAAAACCAAAAACCCAGTTTAAAGAGAAGAAAAGTATCGTCCATTGAAATGTATGGGAGAGCGACAGGTAGCAAGAGGTCATACCTGGCTCTGTTCACTGAGGCTGTGAAAATGATGAATCGGACACTACATGGCGTTATCCCAGTTGCTAAACAGATTCTGCTTGATAAATGTGTAATTGCTGCCATGTCCGGCGTTCACCAGTCGCTACGTGTCGCTAACTCTCATTAACCAGGCACTACCTGACTGTATCCCTTCTTAAATTAGGGCCTAAGTATAAATAAACAGCTGTGTGTTGTGTGTATCATCTGTGGATGCTGTGGTAAAAGCTGTAGCGTCATTCTGTTTGAGAATAGTGATTCTAGACAGGCAGAGCCAATCTGTGTGTGTTAAACAGTGTCTGTGGGATTGTCTGGCCTGGCTGACATCAGTGTTGTTTCAGTGAGCTCTTGCATTTTGTGATGGATGACCATATTGTGTAGGACACAGCTAGTGTGGATTTTTTGGAGATCATTTGTGGATTGTGCAGCATCTCCCCTCTTGGCTGGGCCAAACTTAGGAAGCATTCTTTCAGCAGCCTGATGGATTATTCAGCAAGCTAATTGGTTTTTTGGTGAGTTGCATTGAGGTGCACTTGTGTTTGTGTAAGATTGTGTTTGTTTGTTATTTTGCTTGAGTGTTTGCGTGTTTGTGTGACAGATTGTGTATTTGTTTTGTATTTGTGAGTGTATTGGCTATGGAGAGGTGTGAGGAGGAAGCTTTCATCCTGATGTTCTCTGTGTGGCTGCGATGTGCTGCCAGCGCTGAGATATCACAGGAGTATTTAGAAGCCAGGGTGGTGAGATTCCGGGCCCAGAGATTATTTAGTATTCAGGTTTCAGATCAATTGTGCTGCACTTTTGTCGTTGTATGCCCAAATCCGACACAAAATTGACCCCACCACTAGCAGCAGCACCTGTGTGCCTCCCTGGAAATCTTTGAGCGGGGCACCTTTCAGGCCAATGCTGCCCTCCACAGCGGCATTAGCCAGGTGACCATGAAGCAAGTGACCTAAGAAGTGACCTAAGAAGTGAGAGAAATAATACTAAAACATTCAATCAGACCTTAAGAGCTGAAGCAAACCCTGCCAATCATAAAAGCAAAATACAAGATTATGGTCATCCCAAGCTCAAGCAAACTTTTTGAACATAATTTTTTGAAGAGCCATTTTGGTGGATGCCCATATTGTGTAGGACACAGCTAGTGTGGATTTATTTGGAGACCATTTGTGGGCTGTGCAGCATCTCCCCTCTTGGATGGGTAAACTTAGCTTTTCGGCATCAAGCTTCAGTCACACACAAACACAATTGCTATGTGGAATGATGTGTAAAGTACATTTTATTTTCAGAACTTAATTTTCATAAAAAAAACTGTTAATAAACACTATAAAATGAATTGTGATGTTTAATTAAGTTGTGTGGGTAATGTGGGTGAAAAAGAACGCTGCTACAAATTGGTTAGGGAACAAGAACAGCATTGTTTCACTTGGGTGCTGCATTGATTCAGGGAGAGCGCTTCTACAGCGCCCTTCACACATCACATTTATCAATGCTGGACAGGATACTACAGCATCACTTGTCCAGTGCCAAAGCTAGGTTAGCGGCAGACACTCATATGCGCCATAGTTTTGACGCTAGTCTTAAATCAGCCTCTTAGTATGTGAACTGTGAGCATTAGTGGCTCATTATATAGCAGTTACCTGGTACTGTTTGATACTGTGATATACCCTGATTATCTTCCTAACTTTTTCCTTGAATGTATCAATTTTTGAATTTTCTCTTGCTTCCATTTTGTCTTCATCATCGGGTGCCAAACCACAATGTCCAGAGGTGATATTGCTCAGGATACCTGCCTTCCTGTATCTTGCTTGTACAGCTGTTATCTCATATCAGTCATGTGATGTTACATTGTATTATCTTATGAAGCAAAGACTTTGATCATTACAATATAATTGTCCTAGAAGAGAATTTGCAAACTATTGACTCAATTAAATAAGAGGCGAAAAAAATCTCACGGTAGTAAAAATTCACCTTGTGAGCAAAAAGCCTGAGAATGTCACTGTTACAGAATCACCAGCTAGTAAGACAATGACAGTCAGTGATACTTTTATACTCCTAAGAAAAGGAGAGATTTTATTTACTCCCTTTACACTGTAGTAAAAAGTGCCATTGACTTTTCAGGCTTTTTTTCCTATAAAGTGATTTTTTTGAAGTTTTTTTTTACTACCGTGAAAATGTTTTCAATACTTATTGAACTGAGGTTGAAATTTTAGCCTGTGTGTCAGTATATAATTCCTTCTATTTGATGTGAGGGGGTGGGAAGAAACACCTTTCCACACTAGCACCCAGCACTATATCACTTGAGCGTCTTTAGGTCTCATTACTATTAAGTAATAATTAAATAATAATTGTGGAAATATTAACAATTTGAAAAAATGTAACAGATAAAAATTCTGTGTTTCATAGTTTAGTATCTTTTACCATGAAGCTGTTACACTTTTGCAATGACAGCATCTTATTTCTTTCCCAGTTTCAGTCTATTGTGTCAGTTATGGTGTCATGTAATTTCTATGTTAATGGTGAGAGTCTTGTCTATTGTGTTTCTAATAAGGCTCCTCCCTCCCTTTTGTCTTCTTGCTGCAATGCTAATGAATCTGTCACACTGCTGGGTGAGAAACAAAGCCCAGTGAAACTCCCCAGGAAGACGCCATTAACATACCTTTGTTTATTAAGATTCATTCCATTTAGCCAATCCAAAGCCGCCTCATGTTAGAGAATGTTTGTACAGACAATATAAGGTGAGGCCGGCTCAGTCACAGCAAAAGCAGACGGGTCAGGAGAGCGGCGAGGGTATCCCTATACTGCCCTATACCAGGTAGATATGACTTCTGTTACTATTAGGTTATATGTGATGGTTATTATCATGTCTGGGTAAATTATTTGGCTGTGTACTATGTGAATGATTTTGGCTGTCCCCATAGTATAAACATAACATTTTATTGTGTGTCAGGCAGATGTGGAATCGGTTGGAGCTGACCATATTATCTATACAATCTTTTATATATGGAATGAATAGGCTGCTGGGTAACTATTTAGCCATTACAGTAATTTAGTTAATTTATAGAGGTTTGTGCACATGTGAATATTTATAAATGATAATATAAAGTATGACATGCTCAGTCAATAATATGCATCAGATATCTATAGTACTAAGGAATGTCTATACTGCATGAAATGTACTAAGAGAAGTATTGTATTATCCATCTGATGATTGATGCAGTAGGAGTAAGTGGTGATGACACCAACCCTGATGGGTAGCCACTAAAATTTCCAGATAAAACACATGTTACACTTTAGAGGGAACAGTAAATAGGTGTATTGTACCTAAAAGGAATCTCTGTTGATCGGCACATTTATTACTCAGCGCAGTCCACAGATTCTTACTGAAGGATAAACATATTTTACATTGAGATATAATATAGTTACATATCTCAATAAGAATGTGTTTTTCTACAGAAAAGGGGGGTATGGACCTAATGGGGGCCATGCTAATTATATGTTAAGCCATCCCTAACTCTGAGTGTGTTTTTTACTTTACCACACAAAAAATGCAATAAAAATAGTTCAGAAACAACAGCACAATATGGGGAATGTTCAAGAAGAATTCACAATTTTTCCAACAAATGTGAGAGGCTCTTATTTTTTCTGAACTGAACAAATATCCCTTCCCTTACCTGTAAAAATGCCACATTGAATGTACAGGTGACGTTTGGGGAAAAGCTGTAATATGTAATACAATATAATTTTTTTGCACTTGTTAGCATGTTAAAGCAGATAAGCTCACTGATATGGAAGTTTTAGTTACGTTAAGCTTGGTTCACCAAATAATTAGAATGACCCGCAGTGCTGAGTAGATGTATTTTCATTCATTTAGTTTAATAATAATTGTGGGGACAATCATGAAAAATATTATATGTTATTCCTGATTTCTCAGTCTCCCGCTCATTCCATTCCCATAGCAAACTTCCCTTCTCAACAAGCTAGCTTCATAGGTAGCGCGGGTAGTTGTAATTCTCAACCCAGTCCTGCTCTAAGAAAGCTGTGCAGGTCTCGCACCCACGGGGGGGTTCCAAAGAAAATCCATGTTGCTTTTTACACCCCTGGCCTGAAACAAAGCCATAGTGTCCCAGCCATGAGTGACCCCCTGCAGGGAGCTGCCTTTTACCACATGCATGAAAGGAAAATCTCTTCAAGCAGCCGGTGCCAACACAGAACCATGAATAACTGGGTCACAGCCCCCCCTAGCCCCAAGCCAAATACAGAATCAGAAATCAGAACCGTGAATCAAAGCCAAATCCATCTCAGTTTGTCCCATCTCCATAACTATCCTTGAACCATCCTAAAACTCTATTCTTGGACACACCAGAAGTGCAGCAATAGTTTAACACCAAGAGGAAGACACTCCTCCCAGGGGGCATTGGAAATGTCCATTGTTACATGTTTGTAATTACTCACCTGTAACCTGTACTATGCTCTCAGACCTGTAAATTTAATCTTTCCAAAATATGTCATACTGGTAACTAGTGTGCACTTGTGGCCTAGAGGTAAGGGGAGTGTGACCGGAGGGTGACAGGTTCGAATCCTGGTCCTGAATGAAGGAACATGACTCAAATGCTCTTGAGCAAGGCACCAAACCCCGCAACATCTCCCCGGGCAGTAATTTAGGGCAGCCCACCGCTCCAGGCATGGATTAAATGCCGGGGACAAATTCCTACGTGTGCATATGCATATAATGGCCATCTATACATTAAGCTTATCACATTATAATATATATTTAAAAAATGCAAAAAAGGCAAATGCTTTACTTCTTTTTCAAAACTTTGTAGACTCCAAAAAAGTCACACTGAAATACTGCTTGTGTAATTTACATGACTTTCTGTATTTTTCTGACAGGTTGAACATTTATCAGGAAGCTAGAATCCATTTCCATCAGCCCACAATGAGCCCTAAACCAGGAAAACCATATCAGTGCTCTGAGTGTGGAAAATGGTTCGGTTGTAAATCAGAACTCACAAGTCACCAGAGGAGTCACACTGGAGAGAAGCCGTTCCCATGCTCTGAATGTGGCAAATGCTTTGCTCATCATCCAAATCTTCTTATACATCAGAGGATCCACACGGGAGTGAAGCCATTTTCATGTCCTGATTGTGACAAGTGCTTTACACGACATGCAAACCTGCTTACACACCAGAGGACTCACACTGGGGAGAAGCCATATTCCTGTCCTGATTGTGACAAGTGCTTTACACGACATGCAAACCTGCTTACACACCAGAGGACTCACACTGGAGAGAAGCCATTTTCATGTTCTGAGTGTGACAAGTGCTTTACACGACGTGCAACCCTGATTATACATCAGAGAACTCACACTGGGGAGAAGCCATTTTCATGTCCTGAGTGTGACGAGTACTTTATACGTCGGGCAAACCTGCTTACACATCGGAGTACTCACACTGGAGAGAAGACATTTTCATGCAATGAGTGTGACAAGTGCTTTACACAGCGATCATCCCTGTTTAAACATCAGAGGACTCACACTGGAGAGAAACCATATTCATGTTCTGAGTGTAGTAAGTGCTTTACACAACATAGTAACTTACTTGCACACCAGAAAATTCATACTGGAGAGAAGCCATTTTCATGTCCTGAGTGTTACAAGTACTTTACACAACATGCAAACCTGCTTACACATCTGAGGACTCATACTGGAGAGAAGCCATTTTCATGCACTGAGTGTGAAAAGTGCTTTACACAGCAATCTTCCCTGTTTAAACATCAAATGACTCACACTGGAGAGAAACCATATTCCTGTCCTGAGTGTAGCAAGTGCTTTACACAACATAGTAGCTTACTTTCACACCAGAAAATTCATACTGGAGAGAAAACATTTTCGTGCCCTGATTGTGACAAGTGCTTTACACACCATACAAACCTGCTTAAGCATCAGATAATTCACACTGGGGAGAAGCCATATTCCTGTCCTGAGTGTGACAAGTGCTTTACAAACCATACAAACCTGCTTACACACCAGAAGTCTCACACTGGAGAGAAGCCATTTTCGTGTCCTGAGTGTGACAAGTGCTTTACACAACATGCAAACCTGCTTACACATCAGAGGACTCACACTGGGGAGAAGCCATTTTCGTGTCCTGAGTGTGACAAGTGCTTTACATGGCGTTCAACCCTGCTTACACATCGGAGGACTCACACTTGAAAAAATAATTTTACATTTCTGGAAGGTGACAAGTGTTTTAGTTGAAGTGTGAATTTCCAGTGCCACACTATAATCCATAATATAAGGGCACACACTGGAGAGAAGGCATATCAATGTCGTAACGTGATGAAGGGTATGCACATAAATCACAGCTGACAAGACACCAAAGGAGTCACCTCACCGCGTATGCAATGTTTCTTACAAAAGCAACAAGTTTCATACCAGGAAAATCGGTTACTGAGAACAAGTTACATATTTTGTTGATGAGCCTGAGACGTTTTGACCAGAGAGATGGGAAATATTCAGAGCTCATGTGTTCCAATGTAATTGTTATTTATAAGGTAGTTACATTGTGCCACATTATCTGCATATATGTCTGTTGCCTACCCTCTGCACATGCCTAATAATTTTATGGATTACACATTTAAGCACAACCAGACAATAGTTATCATCCAGAAAGCCAGTGAGATTGTAAAAAGTCAGATATCATACCATTTAAAAACTTTTCATCACTGGAAATTAAAAGGTTAACTTTTCGTTGCAAATATGTGGTTTCTAGAATGTATTTGTTAACTAGATTGTTTTATTTAGGTTTATATATTTGTGAACTTGTAGTGCATTAAATTGAGAAATTAAAGGAACTCTCAACAATACAATACAATATATTTGTATTTACAATTCACAATAGCAAAGTCAATATCCTATATGAATTATGTAGAATTTTGTATGCAATTGTTTGTGAAACTCTTCTTTCTAAATAAAAAGGCGATAAAAAAGGAGCCAGTAGGATGTTTGGTGAAATTTCTTTAAAGAGACAGTCCAGGCAATGGCAATAATAAGGCAGCGAGAAGCTAATCTGTTCAAAATAACGTCACAGGTCAGCAACAAAATTATTTTGCTTGTTCTCAGTGATTAATTTTCCTGGTGTGAAGTTTGGTGCTTTTATAAGACATATTGCATTTGTGGCAATGTGACTACTTTGGTGTTTTGTCAGCTGTGATGCATATAACCTTCACCACATTCAGGATATTGATATAGATTCTCTCCAGTGTGTAGCCTATCAGTATGGATCACGCAGTGGTCGAAATTCACTCTTCGACTAAAACACTTTTTAGTAACATTCCAGATATCAAAAAGCTTTATCTGCAGTGTTCTCTGATGGTTAAGCAGAGATGCACGTTGTGTAAATCACTTGTCACACTCAGGACATGAAAATGGCTTCCCTGCAGTGTAAATTATCTGATGTTTAAGCACAATAAGGCAGGAATATGGCTTTTCTCAAGAGTGAGTCCTCTGATGTGTAAGCAGGTGTTAACTCTGTGTAAAGCACTTGTCACAATCAGGGCAGGAATATGGTTTCTCTCCGGTGTGAGTACTATAATGACTTTATTTATTGACTTTATTGGTTCTAAAACATTTGCCACATTCTAGGCATGAATATGGCTTCTCTCCTGTATGGATCATGGAAAGGAATTTGAGATGAGCATTTCGACAGGCCGAAAGGCTACAATAACAACCCGAAAGAAACTTGCTACAAACTTTGCAGTACCACCCCGGGAATTTCCTCCCAGGGAGAATGCCCCAAGCAGAATATTCCCTAGGGGTAACTTACAGAAAAAATACAATCATCTGGAGAACAAATATTCAACTTGTTCTGTAACAAAAAGCTCAACTCTGGCGCAGAAAAATGCTTCTCTGAAGCCCAGAGCGCCGGAGGCTGTGTGTTTAAAGTCTGTTTTTCAGCATCTATCCACTAGTAACAAAGTGAAAACATATGGAATTACATTGTAGCAACATTGTAACATGAACACTTTAATGCCAGACCTGTAATGTGATTTCCGAAGAAATATATAAAAAATGAAAAAAAATTGTGAAAAAACTGCTTTTTCAATGCCAGAAGAGGTCGCAGCATTATTTGAGATTTTTTGCAAAATAAAAAAAACCAAAAACCCAGTTTAAAGAGAAGAAAAGTATCGTCCATTGAAATGTATGGGAGAGCGACAGGTAGCAAGAGGTCATACCTGGCTCTGTTCACTGAGGCTGTGAAAATGATGAATCGGACACTACATGGCGTTATCCCAGTTGCTAAACAGATTCTGCTTGATAAATGTGTAATTGCTGCCATGTCCGGCGTTCACCAGTCGCTACGTGTCGCTAACTCTCATTAACCAGGCACTACCTGACTGTATCCCTTCTTAAATTAGGGCCTAAGTATAAATAAACAGCTGTGTGTTGTGTGTATCATCTGTGGATGCTGTGGTAAAAGCTGTAGCGTCATTCTGTTTGAGAATAGTGATTCTAGACAGGCAGAGCCAATCTGTGTGTGTTAAACAGTGTCTGTGGGATTGTCTGGCCTGGCTGACATCAGTGTTGTTTCAGTGAGCTCTTGCATTTTGTGATGGATGACCATATTGTGTAGGACACAGCTAGTGTGGATTTTTTGGAGATCATTTGTGGATTGTGCAGCATCTCCCCTCTTGGCTGGGCCAAACTTAGGAAGCATTCTTTCAGCAGCCTGATGGATTATTCA
This sequence comes from Gastrophryne carolinensis, assembly GCA_027917425.1. Lineage (NCBI taxonomy): Eukaryota > Metazoa > Chordata > Amphibia > Anura > Microhylidae > Gastrophryne > Gastrophryne carolinensis. The sequence continues at coordinate 8,638,438 of CM051236.1, read as the reverse complement.
GCAAGCTAATTGGTTTTGTGGTGAGTTGCATTGAGGTGCACTTGTGTTTGTGTAAGATTGTGTTTGTTTGTTATTTTGCTTGAGTGTTTGCGTGTTTGTGTGACAGATTGTGTATTTGTTTTGTATTTGTGAGTGTATTGGCTATGGAGAGGTGTGAGGAGGAAGCTTTCATCCTGATGTTCTCTGTGTGGCTGCGATGTGCTGCCAGCGCTGAGATATCACAGGAGTATTTAGAAGCCAGGGTGGTGAGATTCCGGGCCCAGAGATTATTTAGTATTCAGGTTTCAGATCAATTGTGCTGCACTTTTGTCGTTGTATGCCCAAATCCGACACAAAATTGACCCCACCACTAGCAGCAGCACCTGTGTGCCTCCCTGGAAATCTTTGAGCGGGGCACCTTTCAGGCCAATGCTGCCCTCCACAGCGGCATTAGCCAGGTGACCATGAAGCAAGTGACCTAAGAAGTGACCTAAGAAGTGAGAGAAATAATACTAAAACATTCAATCAGACCTTAAGAGCTGAAGCAAACCCTGCCAATCATAAAAGCAAAATACAAGATTATGGTCATCCCAAGCTCAAGCAAACTTTTTGAACATAATTTTTTGAAGAGCCATTTTGGTGGATGCCCATATTGTGTAGGACACAGCTAGTGTGGATTTATTTGGAGACCATTTGTGGGCTGTGCAGCATCTCCCCTCTTGGATGGGTAAACTTAGCTTTTCGGCATCAAGCTTCAGTCACACACAAACACAATTGCTATGTGGAATGATGTGTAAAGTACATTTTATTTTCAGAACTTAATTTTCATTAAAAAAACTGTTAATAAACACTATAAAATGAATTGTGATGTTTAATTAAGTTGTGTGGGTAATGTGGGTGAAAAAGAACGCTGCTACAAATTGGTTAGGGAACAAGAACAGCATTGTTTCACTTGGGTGCTGCATTGATTCAGGGAGAGCGCTTCTACAGCGCCCTTCACACATCACATTTATCAATGCTGGACAGGATACTACAGCATCACTTGTCCAGTGCCAAAGCTAGGTTAGCGGCAGACACTCATATGCGCCATAGTTTTGACGCTAGTCTTAAATCAGCCTCTTAGTATGTGAACTGTGAGCATTAGTGGCTCATTATATAGCAGTTACCTGGTACTGTTTGATACTGTGATATACCCTGATTATCTTCCTAACTTTTTCCTTGAATGTATCAATTTTTGAATTTTCTCATCATCGGGTGCCAAACCACAATGTCCAGAGGTGATATTGCTCAGGATACCTGCCTTCCTGTATCTTGCTTGTACAGCTGTTATCTCATATCAGTCATGTGATGTTACATTGTATTATCTTATGAAGCAAAGACTTTGATCATTACAATATAATTGTCCTAGAAGAGAATTTGCAAACTATTGACTCAATTAAATAAGAGGCAAAAAAAATCTCACGGTAGTAAAAATTCACCTTGTGAGCAAAAAGCCTGAGAATGTCACTGTTACAGAATCACCAGCTAGTAAGACAATGACAGTCAGTGATACTTTTATACTCCTAAGAAAAGGAGAGATTTTATTTACTCCCTTTACACTGTAGTAAAAAGTGCCATTGACTTTTCAGGCTTTTTTTCCTATAAAGTGATTTTTTTGAAGTTTTTTTTTACTACCGTGAAAATGTTTTCAATACTTATTGAACTGAGATTGAAATTTTAGCCTGTGTGTCAGTATATAATTCCTTCTATTTGATGTGAGGGGGTGGGAAGAAACACCTTTCCACACTAGCACCCAGCACTATATCACTTGAGCGTCTTTAGGTCTCATTACTATTAAGTAATAATTAAATAATAATTGTGGAAATATTAACAATTTGAAAAAATGTAACAGATAAAAATTCTGTGTTTCATAGTTTAGTATCTTTTACCATGAAGCTGTTACACTTTTGCAATGACAGCATCTTATTTCTTTCCCAGTTTCAGTCTATTGTGTCAGTTATGGTGTCATGTAATTTCTATGTTAATGGTGAGAGTCTTGTCTATTGTGTTTCTAATAAGGCTCCTCCCTCCCTTTTGTCTTCTTGCTGCAATGCTAATGAATCTGTCACACTGCTGGGTGAGAAACAAAGCCCAGTGAAACTCCCCAGGAAGACGCCATTAACATACCTTTGTTTATTAAGATTCATTCCATTTAGCCAATCCAAAGCCGCCTCATGTTAGAGAATGTTTGTACAGACAATATAAGGTGAGGCCGGCTCAGTCACAGCAAAAGCAGACGGGTCAGGAGAGCGGCGAGGGTATCCCTATACTGCCCTATACCAGGTAGATATGACTTCTGTTACTATTAGGTTATATGTGATGGTTATTATCATGTCTGGGTAAATTATTTGGCTGTGTACTATGTGAATGATTTTGGCTGTCCCCATAGTATAAACATAACATTTTATTGTGTGTCAGGCAGATGTGGAATCGGTTGGAGCTGACCATATTATCTATACAATCTTTTATATATGGAATGAATAGGCTGCTGGGTAACTATTTAGCCATTACAGTAATTTAGTTAATTTATAGAGGTTTGTGCACATGTGAATATTTATAAATGATAATATAAAGTATGACATGCTCAGTCAATAATATGCATCAGATATCTATAGTACTAAGGAATGTCTATACTGCATGAAATGTACTAAGAGAAGTATTGTATTATCCATCTGATGATTGATGCAGTAGGAGTAAGTGGTGATGACACCAACCCTGATGGGTAGCCACTAAAATTTCCAGATAAAACACATGTTACACTTTAGAGGGAACAGTAAATAGGTGTATTGTACCTAAAAGGAATCTCTGTTGATCGGCACATTTATTACTCAGCGCAGTCCACAGATTCTTACTGAAGGATAAACATATTTTACATTGAGATATAATATAGTTACATATCTCAATAAGAATGTGTTTTTCTACAGAAAAGGGGGGTATGGACCTAATGGGGGCCATGCTAATTATATGTTAAGCCATCCCTAACTCTGAGTGTGTTTTTTACTTTACCACACAAAAAATGCAATAAAAATAGTTCAGAAACAACAGCACAATATGGGGAATGTTCAAGAAGAATTCACAATTTTTCCAACAAATGTGAGAGGCTCTTATTTTTTCTGAACTGAACAAATATCCCTTCCCTTACCTGTAAAAATGCCACATTGAATGTACAGGTGACGTTTGGGGAAAAGCTGTAATATGTAATACAATATAATTTTTTTGCACTTGTTAGCATGTTAAAGCAGATAAGCTCACTGATATGGAAGTTTTAGTTACGTTAAGCTTGGTTCACCAAATAATTAGAATGACCCGCAGTGCTGAGTAGATGTATTTTCATTCATTTAGTTTAATAATAATTGTGGGGACAATCATGAAAAATATTATATGTTATTCCTGATTTCTCAGTCTCCCGCTCATTCCATTCCCATAGCAAACTTCCCTTCTCAACAAGCTAGCTTCATAGGTAGCGCGGGTAGTTGTAATTCTCAACCCAGTCCTGCTCTAAGAAAGCTGTGCAGGTCTCGCACCCACGGGGGGGTTCCAAAGAAAATCCATGTTGCTTTTTACACCCCTGGCCTGAAACAAAGCCACAGTGTCCCAGCCATGAGTGACCCCCTGCAGGGAGCTGCCTTTTACCACATGCATGAAAGGAAAATCTCTTCAAGCAGCCGGTGCCAACACAGAACCATGAATAACTGGGTCACAGCCCCCCCTAGCCCCAAGCCAAATACAGAATCAGAAATCAGAACCGTGAATCAAAGCCAAATCCATCTCAGTTTGTCCCATCTCCATAACTATCCTTGAACCATCCTAAAACTCTATTCTTGGACACACCAGAAGTGCAGCAATAGTTTAACACCAAGAGGAAGACACTCCTCCCAGGGGGCATTGGAAATGTCCATTGTTACATGTTTGTAATTACTCACCTGTAACCTGTACTATGCTCTCAGACCTGTAAATTTAATATTTCCAAAATATCTCATACTGGTAACTAGTGTGCACTTGTGGCCTAGAGGTAAGGGGAGTGTGACCGGAGGGTGACAGGTTCGAATCCTGGTCCTGAATGAAGGAACATGACTCAAATGCTCTTGAGCAAGGCACCAAACCCCGCAACATCTCCCCGGGCAGTAATTTAGGGCAGCCCACCGCTCCAGGCATGGATTAAATGCCGGGGACAAATTCCTACGTGTGCATATGCATATAATGGCCATCTATACATTAAGCTTATCACATTATAATATATATTTAAAAAATGCAAAAAAGGCAAATGCTTTACTTCTTTTTCAAAACTTTGTAGACTCCAAAAAAGTCACACTGAAATACTGCTTGTGTAATTTACATGACTTTCTGTATTTTTCTGACAGGTTGAACATTTATCAGGAAGCTGGAATCCATTTCCATCAGCCCACAATGAGCCCTAAACCAGGAAAACCATATCAGTGCTCTGAGTGTGGAAAATGGTTCGGTTGTAAATCAGAGCTCACAAGTCACCAGAGGAGTCACACTGGAGAGAAGCCGTTCCCATGCTCTGAATGTGGCAAATGCTTTGCTCATCATCCAAATCTTCTTATACATCAGAGGATCCACACGGGAGTGAAGCCATTTTCATGTCCTGATTGTGACAAGTGCTTTACACGACATGCAAACCTGCTTACACACCAGAGGACTCACACTGGGGAGAAGCCATATTCCTGTCCTGATTGTGACAAGTGCTTTACACGACATGCAAACCTGCTTACACACCAGAGGACTCACACTGGAGAGAAGCCATTTTCATGTTCTGAGTGTGACAAGTGCTTTACACGACGTGCAACCCTGATTATACATCAGAGAACTCACACTGGGGAGAAGCCATTTTCATGTCCTGAGTGTGACGAGTACTTTATACGTCGGGCAAACCTGCTTACACATCGGAGTACTCACACTGGAGAGAAGACATTTTCATGCAATGAGTGTGACAAGTGCTTTACACAGCGATCATCCCTGTTTAAACATCAGAGGACTCACACTGGAGAGAAACCATATTCATGTTCTGAGTGTAGTAAGTGCTTTACACAACATAGTAACTTACTTGCACACCAGAAAATTCATACTGGAGAGAAGCCATTTTCATGTCCTGAGTGTTACAAGTACTTTACACAACATGCAAACCTGCTTACACATCTGAGGACTCATACTGGAGAGAAGCCATTTTCATGCACTGAGTGTGAAAAGTGCTTTACACAGCAATCTTCCCTGTTTAAACATCAAATGACTCACACTGGAGAGAAACCATATTCCTGTCCTGAGTGTAGCAAGTGCTTTACACAACATAGTAGCTTACTTTCACACCAGAAAATTCATACTGGAGAGAAAACATTTTCGTGCCCTGATTGTGACAAGTGCTTTACACACCATACAAACCTGCTTAAGCATCAGATAATTCACACTGGGGAGAAGCCATATTCCTGTCCTGAGTGTGACAAGTGCTTTACAAACCATACAAACCTGCTTACACACCAGAAGTCTCACACTGGAGAGAAGCCATTTTCGTGTCCTGAGTGTGACAAGTGCTTTACACAACATGCAAACCTGCTTACACATCAGAGGACTCACACTGGGGAGAAGCCATTTTCGTGTCCTGAGTGTGACAAGTGCTTTACATGGCGTTCAACCCTGCTTACACATCGGAGGACTCACACTTGAAAAAATAATTTTACATTTCTGGAAGGTGACAAGTGTTTTAGTTGAAGTGTGAATTTCCAGTGCCACACTATAATCCATAATATAAGGGCACACACTGGAGAGAAGGCATATCAATGTCGTAACGTGATGAAGGGTATGCACATAAATCACAGCTGACAAGACACCAAAGGAGTCACCTCACCGCGTATGCAATGTTTCTTACAAAAGCAACAAGTTTCATACCAGGAAAATCGGTTACTGAGAACAAGTTACATATTTTGTTGATGAGCCTGAGACGTTTTGACCAGAGAGATGGGAAATATTCAGAGCTCATGTGTTCCAATGTAATTGTTATTTATAAGGTAGTTACATTGTGCCACATTATCTGCATATATGTCTGTTGCCTACCCTCTGCACATGCCTAATAATTTTATGGATTACACATTTAAGCACAACCAGACAATAGTTATCATCCAGAAAGCCAGTGAGATTGTAAAAAGTCAGATATCATACCATTTAAAAACTTTTCATCACTGGAAATTAAAAGGTTAACTTTTCGTTGCAAATATGTGGTTTCTAGAATGTATTTGTTAACTAGATTGTTTTATTTAGGTTTATATATTTGTGAACTTGTAGTGCATTAAATTGAGAAATTAAAGGAACTCTCAACAATACAATACAATATATTTGTATTTACAATTCACAATAGCAAAGTCAATATCCTATATGAATTATGTAGCATTTTGTATGCAATTGTTTGTGAAACTCTTCTTTCTAAATAAAAAGGCGATAAAAAAGGAGCCAGTAGGATGTTTGGTGAAATTTCTTTAAAGAGACAGTCCAGGCAATGGCAATAATAAGGCAGCGAGAAGCTAATCTGTTCAAAATAACGTCACAGGTCAGCAACAAAATTATTTTGCTTGTTCTCAGTGATTAATTTTCCTGGTGTGAAGTTTGGTGCTTTTATAAGACATATTGCATTTGTGGCAATGTGACTACTTTGGTGTTTTGTCAGCTGTGATGCATATAACCTTCACCACATTCAGGATATTGATATAGATTCTCTCCAGTGTGTAGCCTATCAGTATGGATCAGGCAGTGGTCGAAATTCACTCTTCGACTAAAACACTTTTTAGTAACATTCCAGATATCAAAAAGCTTTATCTGCAGTGTTCTCTGATGGTTAAGCAGAGATGCACGTTGTGTAAATCACTTGTCACACTCAGGACATGAAAATGGCTTCCCTGCAGTGTAAATTATCTGATGTTTAAGCACAATAAGGCAGGAATATGGCTTTTCTCAAGAGTGAGTCCTCTGATGTGTAAGCAGGTGTGAACTCTGTGTAAAGCACTTGTCACAATCAGGGCAGGAATATGGTTTCTCTCCGGTGTGAGTACTATAATGACTTTATTTATTGACTTTATTGGTTCTAAAACATTTGCCACATTCTAGGCATGAATATGGCTTCTCTCCTGTATGGATCATGGAAAGGAATTTGAGATGAGCATTTCGACAGGCCGAAAGGCTACAATAACAACCCGAAAGAAACTTGCTACAAACTTTGCAGTACCACCCCGGGAATTTCCTCCCAGGGAGAATGCCCCAAGCAGAATATTCCCTAGGGGTAACTTACAGAAAAAATACAATCATCTGGAGAACAAATATTCAACTTGTTCTGTAACAAAAAGCTCAACTCTGGCGCAGAAAAATGCTTCTCTGAAGCCCAGAGCGCCGGAGGCTGTGTGTTTAAAGTCTGTTTTTCAGCATCTATCCACTAGTAACAAAGTGAAAACATATGGAATTACATTGTAGCAACATTGTAACATGAACACTTTAATGCCAGACCTGTAATGTGATTTCCGAAGAAATATATAAAAAATGAAAAAAAATTGTGAAAAAACTGCTTTTTCAATGCCAGAAGAGGTCGCAGCATTATTTGAGATTTTTTGCAAAATAAAAAAAACCAAAAACCCAGTTTAAAGAGAAGAAAAGTATCGTCCATTGAAATGTATGGGAGAGCGACAGGTAGCAAGAGGTCATACCTGGCTCTGTTCACTGAGGCTGTGAAAATGATGAATCGGACACTACATGGCGTTATCCCAGTTGCTAAACAGATTCTGCTTGATAAATGTGTAATTGCTGCCATGTCCGGCGTTCACCAGTCGCTACGTGTCGCTAACTCTCATTAACCAGGCACTACCTGACTGTATCCCTTCTTAAATTAGGGCCTAAGTATAAATAAACAGCTGTGTGTTGTGTGTATCATCTGTGGATGCTGTGGTAAAAGCTGTAGCGTCATTCTGTTTGAGAATAGTGATTCTAGACAGGCAGAGCCAATCTGTGTGTGTTAAACAGTGTCTGTGGGATTGTCTGGCCTGGCTGACATCAGTGTTGTTTCAGTGAGCTCTTGCATTTTGTGATGGATGACCATATTGTGTAGGACACAGCTAGTGTGGATTTTTTGGAGATCATTTGTGGATTGTGCAGCATCTCCCCTCTTGGCTGGGCCAAACTTAGGAAGCATTCTTTCAGCAGCCTGATGGATTATTCAGCAAGCTAATTGGTTTTTTGGTGAGTTGCATTGAGGTGCACTTGTGTTTGTGTAAGATTGTGTTTGTTTGTTATTTTGCTTGAGTGGTTGCGTGTTTGTGTGACAGATTGTGTATTTGTTTTGTATTTGTGAGTGTATTGGCTATGGAGAGGTGTGAGGAGGAAGCTTTCATCCTGATGTTCTCTGTGTGGCTGCGATGTGCTGCCAGCGCTGAGATATCACAGGAGTATTTAGAAGCCAGGGTGGTGAGATTCCGGGCCCAGAGATTATTTAGTATTCAGGTTTCAGATCAATTGTGCTGCACTTTTGTCGTTGTATGCCCAAATCCGACACAAAATTGACCCCACCACTAGCAGCAGCACCTGTGTGCCTCCCTGGAAATCTTTGAGCGGGGCACCTTTCAGGCCAATGCTGCCCTCCACAGCGGCATTAGCCAGGTGACCATGAAGCAAGTGACCTAAGAAGTGACCTAAGAAGTGAGAGAAATAATACTAAAACATTCAATCAGACCTTAAGAGCTGAAGCAAACCCTGCCAATCATAAAAGCAAAATACAAGATTATGGTCATCCCAAGCTCAAGCAAACTTTTTGAACATAATTTTTTGAAGAGCCATTTTGGTGGATGCCCATATTGTGTAGGACACAGCTAGTGTGGATTTATTTGGAGACCATTTGTGGGCTGTGCAGCATCTCCCCTCTTGGATGGGTAAACTTAGCTTTTCGGCATCAAGCTTCAGTCACACACAAACACAATTGCTATGTGGAATGATGTGTAAAGTACATTTTATTTTCAGAACTTAATTTTCATAAAAAAAACTGTTAATAAACACTATAAAATGAATTGTGATGTTTAATTAAGTTGTGTGGGTAATGTGGGTGAAAAAGAACGCTGCTACAAATTGGTTAGGGAACAAGAACAGCATTGTTTCACTTGGGTGCTGCATTGATTCAGGGAGAGCGCTTCTACAGCGCCCTTCACACATCACATTTATCAATGCTGGACAGGATACTACAGCATCACTTGTCCAGTGCCAAAGCTAGGTTAGCGGCAGACACTCATATGCGCCATAGTTTTGACGCTAGTCTTAAATCAGCCTCTTAGTATGTGAACTGTGAGCATTAGTGGCTCATTATATAGCAGTTACCTGGTACTGTTTGATACTGTGATATACCCTGATTATCTTCCTAACTTTTTCCTTGAATGTATCAATTTTTGAATTTTCTCTTGCTTCCATTTTGTCTTCATCATCGGGTGCCAAACCACAATGTCCAGAGGTGATATTGCTCAGGATACCTGCCTTCCTGTATCTTGCTTGTACAGCTGTTATCTCATATCAGTCATGTGATGTTACATTGTATTATCTTATGAAGCAAAGACTTTGATCATTACAATATAATTGTCCTAGAAGAGAATTTGCAAACTATTGACTCAATTAAATAAGAGGCGAAAAAAATCTCACGGTAGTAAAAATTCACCTTGTGAGCAAAAAGCCTGAGAATGTCACTGTTACAGAATCACCAGCTAGTAAGACAATGACAGTCAGTGATACTTTTATACTCCTAAGAAAAGGAGAGATTTTATTTACTCCCTTTACACTGTAGTAAAAAGTGCCATTGACTTTTCAGGCTTTTTTTCCTATAAAGTGATTTTTTTGAAGTTTTTTTTTACTACCGTGAAAATGTTTTCAATACTTATTGAACTGAGGTTGAAATTTTAGCCTGTGTGTCAGTATATAATTCCTTCTATTTGATGTGAGGGGGTGGGAAGAAACACCTTTCCACACTAGCACCCAGCACTATATCACTTGAGCGTCTTTAGGTCTCATTACTATTAAGTAATAATTAAATAATAATTGTGGAAATATTAACAATTTGAAAAAATGTAACAGATAAAAATTCTGTGTTTCATAGTTTAGTATCTTTTACCATGAAGCTGTTACACTTTTGCAATGACAGCATCTTATTTCTTTCCCAGTTTCAGTCTATTGTGTCAGTTATGGTGTCATGTAATTTCTATGTTAATGGTGAGAGTCTTGTCTATTGTGTTTCTAATAAGGCTCCTCCCTCCCTTTTGTCTTCTTGCTGCAATGCTAATGAATCTGTCACACTGCTGGGTGAGAAACAAAGCCCAGTGAAACTCCCCAGGAAGACGCCATTAACATACCTTTGTTTATTAAGATTCATTCCATTTAGCCAATCCAAAGCCGCCTCATGTTAGAGAATGTTTGTACAGACAATATAAGGTGAGGCCGGCTCAGTCACAGCAAAAGCAGACGGGTCAGGAGAGCGGCGAGGGTATCCCTATACTGCCCTATACCAGGTAGATATGACTTCTGTTACTATTAGGTTATATGTGATGGTTATTATCATGTCTGGGTAAATTATTTGGCTGTGTACTATGTGAATGATTTTGGCTGTCCCCATAGTATAAACATAACATTTTATTGTGTGTCAGGCAGATGTGGAATCGGTTGGAGCTGACCATATTATCTATACAATCTTTTATATATGGAATGAATAGGCTGCTGGGTAACTATTTAGCCATTACAGTAATTTAGTTAATTTATAGAGGTTTGTGCACATGTGAATATTTATAAATGATAATATAAAGTATGACATGCTCAGTCAATAATATGCATCAGATATCTATAGTACTAAGGAATGTCTATACTGCATGAAATGTACTAAGAGAAGTATTGTATTATCCATCTGATGATTGATGCAGTAGGAGTAAGTGGTGATGACACCAACCCTGATGGGTAGCCACTAAAATTTCCAGATAAAACACATGTTACACTTTAGAGGGAACAGTAAATAGGTGTATTGTACCTAAAAGGAATCTCTGTTGATCGGCACATTTATTACTCAGCGCAGTCCACAGATTCTTACTGAAGGATAAACATATTTTACATTGAGATATAATATAGTTACATATCTCAATAAGAATGTGTTTTTCTACAGAAAAGGGGGGTATGGACCTAATGGGGGCCATGCTAATTATATGTTAAGCCATCCCTAACTCTGAGTGTGTTTTTTACTTTACCACACAAAAAATGCAATAAAAATAGTTCAGAAACAACAGCACAATATGGGGAATGTTCAAGAAGAATTCACAATTTTTCCAACAAATGTGAGAGGCTCTTATTTTTTCTGAACTGAACAAATATCCCTTCCCTTACCTGTAAAAATGCCACATTGAATGTACAGGTGACGTTTGGGGAAAAGCTGTAATATGTAATACAATATAATTTTTTTGCACTTGTTAGCATGTTAAAGCAGATAAGCTCACTGATATGGAAGTTTTAGTTACGTTAAGCTTGGTTCACCAAATAATTAGAATGACCCGCAGTGCTGAGTAGATGTATTTTCATTCATTTAGTTTAATAATAATTGTGGGGACAATCATGAAAAATATTATATGTTATTCCTGATTTCTCAGTCTCCCGCTCATTCCATTCCCATAGCAAACTTCCCTTCTCAACAAGCTAGCTTCATAGGTAGCGCGGGTAGTTGTAATTCTCAACCCAGTCCTGCTCTAAGAAAGCTGTGCAGGTCTCGCACCCACGGGGGGGTTCCAAAGAAAATCCATGTTGCTTTTTACACCCCTGGCCTGAAACAAAGCCACAGTGTCCCAGCCATGAGTGACCCCCTGCAGGGAGCTGCCTTTTACCACATGCATGAAAGGAAAATCTCTTCAAGCAGCCGGTGCCAACACAGAACCATGAATAACTGGGTCACAGCCCCCCCTAGCCCCAAGCCAAATACAGAATCAGAAATCAGAACCGTGAATCAAAGCCAAATCCATCTCAGTTTGTCCCATCTCCATAACTATCCTTGAACCATCCTAAAACTCTATTCTTGGACACACCAGAAGTGCAGCAATAGTTTAACACCAAGAGGAAGACACTCCTCCCAGGGGGCATTGGAAATGTCCATTGTTACATGTTTGTAATTACTCACCTGTAACCTGTACTATGCTCTCAGACCTGTAAATTTAATATTTCCAAAATATCTCATACTGGTAACTAGTGTGCACTTGTGGCCTAGAGGTAAGGGGAGTGTGACCGGAGGGTGACAGGTTCGAATCCTGGTCCTGAATGAAGGAACATGACTCAAATGCTCTTGAGCAAGGCACCAAACCCCGCAACATCTCCCCGGGCAGTAATTTAGGGCAGCCCACCGCTCCAGGCATGGATTAAATGCCGGGGACAAATTCCTACGTGTGCATATGCATATAATGGCCATCTATACATTAAGCTTATCACATTATAATATATATTTAAAAAATGCAAAAAAGGCAAATGCTTTACTTCTTTTTCAAAACTTTGTAGACTCCAAAAAAGTCACACTGAAATACTGCTTGTGTAATTTACATGACTTTCTGTATTTTTCTGACAGGTTGAACATTTATCAGGAAGCTGGAATCCATTTCCATCAGCCCACAATGAGCCCTAAACCAGGAAAACCATATCAGTGCTCTGAGTGTGGAAAATGGTTTGGTTGTAAATCAGAACTCACAAGTCACCAGAGGAGTCACACTGGAGAGAAGCCGTTCCCATGCTCTGAATGTGGCAAATGCTTTGCTCATCATCCAAATCTTCTTATACATCAGAGGATCCACACGGGAGTGAAGCCATTTTCATGTCCTGATTGTGACAAGTGCTTTACACGACATGCAAACCTGCTTACACACCAGAGGACTCACACTGGGGAGAAGCCATATTCCTGTCCTGATTGTGACAAGTGCTTTACACGACATGCAAACCTGCTTACACACCAGAGGACTCACACTGGAGAGAAGCCATTTTCATGTTCTGAGTGTGACAAGTGCTTTACACGACGTGCAACCCTGATTATACATCAGAGAACTCACACTGGGGAGAAGCCATTTTCATGTCCTGAGTGTGACGAGTACTTTATACGTCGGGCAAACCTGCTTACACATCGGAGTACTCACACTGGAGAGAAGACATTTTCATGCAATGAGTGTGACAAGTGCTTTACACAGCGATCATCCCTGTTTAAACATCAGAGGACTCACACTGGAGAGAAACCATATTCATGTTCTGAGTGTAGTAAGTGCTTTACACAACATAGTAACTTACTTGCACACCAGAAAATTCATACTGGAGAGAAGCCATTTTCATGTCCTGAGTGTTACAAGTACTTTACACAACATGCAAACCTGCTTACACATCTGAGGACTCATACTGGAGAGAAGCCATTTTCATGCACTGAGTGTGAAAAGTGCTTTACACAGCAATCTTCCCTGTTTAAACATCAAATGACTCACACTGGAGAGAAACCATATTCCTGTCCTGAGTGTAGCAAGTGCTTTACACAACATAGTAGCTTACTTTCACACCAGAAAATTCATACTGGAGAGAAAACATTTTCGTGCCCTGATTGTGACAAGTGCTTTACACACCATACAAACCTGCTTAAGCATCAGATAATTCACACTGGGGAGAAGCCATATTCCTGTCCTGAGTGTGACAAGTGCTTTACAAACCATACAAACCTGCTTACACACCAGAAGTCTCACACTGGAGAGAAGCCATTTTCGTGTCCTGAGTGTGACAAGTGCTTTACACAACATGCAAACCTGCTTACACATCAGAGGACTCACACTGGGGAGAAGCCATTTTCGTGTCCTGAGTGTGACAAGTGCTTTACATGGCGTTCAACCCTGCTTACACATCGGAGGACTCACACTTGAAAAAATAATTTTACATTTCTGGAAGGTGACAAGTGTTTTAGTTGAAGTGTGAATTTCCAGTGCCACACTATAATCCATAATATAAGGGCACACACTGGAGAGAAGGCATATCAATGTCGTAACGTGATGAAGGGTATGCACATAAATCACAGCTGACAAGACACCAAAGGAGTCACCTCACCGCGTATGCAATGTTTCTTACAAAAGCAACAGGTTTCATACCAGGAAAATCGGTTACTGAGAACAAGTTAATGCCAGACCTGTAATGTGATTTCCGAAGAAATATATAAAAAATGAAAAAAAATTGTGAAAAAACTGCTTTTTCAATGCCAGAAGAGGTCGCAGCATTATTTGAGATTTTTTGCAAAATAAAAAAAACCAAAAACCCAGTTTAAAGAGAAGAAAAGTATCGTCCATTGAAATGTATGGGAGAGCGACAGGTAGCAAGAGGTCATACCTGGCTCTGTTCACTGAGGCTGTGAAAATGATGAATCGGACACTACATGGCGTTATCCCAGTTGCTAAACAGATTCTGCTTGATAAATGTGTAATTGCTGCCATGTCCGGCGTTCACCAGTCGCTACGTGTCGCTAACTCTCATTAACCAGGCACTACCTGACTGTATCCCTTCTTAAATTAGGGCCTAAGTATAAATAAACAGCTGTGTGTTGTGTGTATCATCTGTGGATGCTGTGGTAAAAGCTGTAGCGTCATTCTGTTTGAGAATAGTGATTCTAGACAGGCAGAGCCAATCTGTGTGTGTTAAACAGTGTCTGTGGGATTGTCTGGCCTGGCTGACATCAGTGTTGTTTCAGTGAGCTCTTGCATTTTGTGATGGATGACCATATTGTGTAGGACACAGCTAGTGTGGATTTTTTGGAGATCATTTGTGGATTGTGCAGCATCTCCCCTCTTGGCTGGGCCAAACTTAGGAAGCATTCTTTCAGCAGCCTGATGGATTATTCAGCAAGCTAATTGGTTTTTTGGTGAGTTGCATTGAGGTGCACTTGTGTTTGTGTAAGATTGTGTTTGTTTGTTATTTTGCTTGAGTGGTTGCGTGTTTGTGTGACAGATTGTGTATTTGTTTTGTATTTGTGAGTGTATTGGCTATGGAGAGGTGTGAGGAGGAAGCTTTCATCCTGATGTTCTCTGTGTGGCTGCGATGTGCTGCCAGCGCTGAGATATCACAGGAGTATTTAGAAGCCAGGGTGGTGAGATTCCGGGCCCAGAGATTATTTAGTATTCAGGTTTCAGATCAATTGTGCTGCACTTTTGTCGTTGTATGCCCAAATCCGACACAAAATTGACCCCACCACTAGCAGCAGCACCTGTGTGCCTCCCTGGAAATCTTTGAGCGGGGCACCTTTCAGGCCAATGCTGCCCTCCACAGCGGCATTAGCCAGGTGACCATGAAGCAAGTGACCTAAGAAGTGACCTAAGAAGTGAGAGAAATAATACTAAAACATTCAATCAGACCTTAAGAGCTGAAGCAAACCCTGCCAATCATAAAAGCAAAATACAAGATTATGGTCATCCCAAGCTCAAGCAAACTTTTTGAACATAATTTTTTGAAGAGCCATTTTGGTGGATGCCCATATTGTGTAGGACACAGCTAGTGTGGATTTATTTGGAGACCATTTGTGGGCTGTGCAGCATCTCCCCTCTTGGATGGGTAAACTTAGCTTTTCGGCATCAAGCTTCAGTCACACACAAACACAATTGCTATGTGGAATGATGTGTAAAGTACATTTTATTTTCAGAACTTAATTTTCATTAAAAAAACTGTTAATAAACACTATAAAATGAATTGTGATGTTTAATTAAGTTGTGTGGGTAATGTGGGTGAAAAAGAACGCTGCTACAAATTGGTTAGGGAACAAGAACAGCATTGTTTCACTTGGGTGCTGCATTGATTCAGGGAGAGCGCTTCTACAGCGCCCTTCACACATCACATTTATCAATGCTGGACAGGATACTACAGCATCACTTGTCCAGTGCCAAAGCTAGGTTAGCGGCAGACACTCATATGCGCCATAGTTTTGACGCTAGTCTTAAATCAGCCTCTTAGTATGTGAACTGTGAGCATTAGTGGCTCATTATATAGCAGTTACCTGGTACTGTTTGATACTGTGATATACCCTGATTATCTTCCTAACTTTTTCCTTGAATGTATCAATTTTTGAATTTTCTCTTGCTTCCATTTTGTCTTCATCATCGGGTGCCAAACCACAATGTCCAGAGGTGATATTGCTCAGGATACCTGCCTTCCTGTATCTTGCTTGTACAGCTGTTATCTCATATCAGTCATGTGATGTTACATTGTATTATCTTATGAAGCAAAGACTTTGATCATTACAATATAATTGTCCTAGAAGAGAATTTGCAAACTATTGACTCAATTAAATAAGAGGCGAAAAAAATCTCACGGTAGTAAAAATTCACCTTGTGAGCAAAAAGCCTGAGAATGTCACTGTTACAGAATCACCAGCTAGTAAGACAATGACAGTCAGTGATACTTTTATACTCCTAAGAAAAGGAGAGATTTTATTTACTCCCTTTACACTGTAGTAAAAAGTGCCATTGACTTTTCAGGCTTTTTTTCCTATAAAGTGATTTTTTTGAAGTTTTTTTTTACTACCGTGAAAATGTTTTCAATACTTATTGAACTGAGGTTGAAATTTTAGCCTGTGTGTCAGTATATAATTCCTTCTATTTGATGTGAGGGGGTGGGAAGAAACACCTTTCCACACTAGCACCCAGCACTATATCACTTGAGCGTCTTTAGGTCTCATTACTATTAAGTAATAATTAAATAATAATTGTGGAAATATTAACAATTTGAAAAAATATAACAGATAAAAATTCTGTGTTTCATAGTTTAGTATCTTTTACCATGAAGCTGTTACACTTTTGCAATGACAGCATCTTATTTCTTTCCCAGTTTCAGTCTATTGTGTCAGTTATGGTGTCATGTAATTTCTATGTTAATGGTGAGAGTCTTGTCTATTGTGTTTCTAATAAGGCTCCTCCCTCCCTTTTGTCTTCTTGCTGCAATGCTAATGAATCTGTCACACTGCTGGGTGAGAAACAAAGCCCAGTGAAACTCCCCAGGAAGACGCCATTAACATACCTTTGTTTATTAAGATTCATTCCATTTAGCCAATCCAAAGCCGCCTCATGTTAGAGAATGTTTGTACAGACAATATAAGGTGAGGCCGGCTCAGTCACAGCAAAAGCAGACGGGTCAGGAGAGCGGCGAGGGTATCCCTATACTGCCCTATACCAGGTAGATATGACTTCTGTTACTATTAGGTTATATGTGATGGTTATTATCATGTCTGGGTAAATTATTTGGCTGTGTACTATGTGAATGATTTTGGCTGTCCCCATAGTATAAACATAACATTTTATTGTGTGTCAGGCAGATGTGGAATCGGTTGGAGCTGACCATATTATCTATACAATCTTTTATATATGGAATGAATAGGCTGCTGGGTAACTATTTAGCCATTACAGTAATTTAGTTAATTTATAGAGGTTTGTGCACATGTGAATATTTATAAATGATAATATAAAGTATGACATGCTCAGTCAATAATATGCATCAGATATCTATAGTACTAAGGAATGTCTATACTGCATGAAATGTACTAAGAGAAGTATTGTATTATCCATCTGATGATTGATGCAGTAGGAGTAAGTGGTGATGACACCAACCCTGATGGGTAGCCACTAAAATTTCCAGATAAAACACATGTTACACTTTAGAGGGAACAGTAAATAGGTGTATTGTACCTAAAAGGAATCTCTGTTGATCGGCACATTTATTACTCAGCGCAGTCCACAGATTCTTACTGAAGGATAAACATATTTTACATTGAGATATAATATAGTTACATATCTCAATAAGAATGTGTTTTTCTACAGAAAAGGGGGGTATGGACCTAATGGGGGCCATGCTAATTATGTTATATATATATGTTAAGCCATCCCTAACTCTGAGTGTGTTTTTTACTTTACCACACAAAAAATGCAATAAAAATAGTTCAGAAACAACAGCACAATATGGGGAATGTTCAAGAAGAATTCACAATTTTTCCAACAAATGTGAGAGGCTCTTATTTTTTCTGAACTGAACAAATATCCCTTCCCTTACCTGTAAAAATGCCACATTGAATGTACAGGTGACGTTTGGGGAAAAGCTGTAATATGTAATACAATATAATTTTTTTGCACTTGTTAGCATGTTAAAGCAGATAAGCTCACTGATATGGAAGTTTTAGTTACGTTAAGCTTGGTTCACCAAATAATTAGAATGACCCGCAGTGCTGAGTAGATGTATTTTCATTCATTTAGTTTAATAATAATTGTGGGGACAATCATGAAAAATATTATATGTTATTCCTGATTTCTCAGTCTCCCGCTCATTCCATTCCCATAGCAAACTTCCCTTCTCAACAAGCTAGCTTCATAGGTAGCGCGGGTAGTTGTAATTCTCAACCCAGTCCTGCTCTAAGAAAGCTGTGCAGGTCTCGCACCCACGGGGGGGTTCCAAAGAAAATCCATGTTGCTTTTTACACCCCTGGCCTGAAACAAAGCCACAGTGTCCCAGCCATGAGTGACCCCCTGCAGGGAGCTGCCTTTTACCACATGCATGAAAGGAAAATCTCTTCAAGCAGCCGGTGCCAACACAGAACCATGAATAACTGGGTCACAGCTCCCCCAGCCCCAAGCCAAATACAGAATCAGAAATCAGAACCGTGAATCAAAGCCAAATCCATCTCAGTTTGTCCCATCTCCATAACTATCCTTGAACCATCCTAAAACTCTATTCTTGGACACACCAGAAGTGCAGCAATAGTTTAACACCAAGAGGAAGACACTCCTCCCAGGGGGCATTGGAAATGTCCATTGTTACATGTTTGTAATTACTCACCTGTAACCTGTACTATGCTCTCAGACCTGTAAATTTAATATTTCCAAAATATCTCATACTGGTAACTAGTGTGCACTTGTGGCCTAGAGGTAAGGGGAGTGTGACCGGAGGGTGACAGGTTCGAATCCTGGTCCTGAATGAAGGAACATGACTCAAATGCTCTTGAGCAAGGCACCGAAGCCCGCAACATCTCCCCGGGCAGTAATTTAGGGCAGCCCACCGCTCCAGGCATGGATTAAATGCCGGGGACAAATTCCTACGTGTGCATATGCATATAATGGCCATCTATACATTAAGCTTATCACATTATAATATATATTTAAAAAATGCAAAAAAGGCAAATGCTTTACTTCTTTTTCAAAACTTTGTAGACTCCAAAAAAGTCACACTGAAATACTGCTTGTGTAATTTACATGACTTTCTGTATTTTTCTGACAGGTTGAACATTTATCAGGAAGCTGGAATCCATTTCCATCAGCCCACAATGAGCCCTAAACCAGGAAAACCATATCAGTGCTCTGAGTGTGGAAAATGGTTCGGTTGTAAATCAGAACTCACAAGTCACCAGAGGAGTCACACTGGAGAGAAGCTGTTCCCATGCTCTGAATGTGGCAAATGCTTTGCTCATCATCCAAATCTTCTTATACATCAGAGGATCCACACGGGAGTGAAGCCATTTTCATGTCCTGATTGTGACAAGTGCTTTACACGACATGCAAACCTGCTTACACACCAGAGGACTCACACTGGGGAGAAGCCATATTCCTGTCCTGATTGTGACAAGTGCTTTACACGACATGCAAACCTGCTTACACACCAGAGGACTCACACTGGAGAGAAGCCATTTTCATGTTCTGAGTGTGACAAGTGCTTTACACGACGTGCAACCCTGATTATACATCAGAGAACTCACACTGGGGAGAAGCCATTTTCATGTCCTGAGTGTGACGAGTACTTTATACGTCGGGCAAACCTGCTTACACATCGGAGTACTCACACTGGAGAGAAGACATTTTCATGCAATGCGTGTGACAAGTGCTTTACACAGCGATCATACCTGTTTAAACATCAGAGGACTCACACTGGAGAGAAACCATATTCATGTTCTGAGTGTAGTAAGTGCTTTACACAACATAGTAACTTACTTGCACACCAGAAAATTCATACTGGAGAGAAGCCATTTTCATGTCCTGAGTGTTACAAGTACTTTACACAACATGCAAACCTGCTTACACATCTGAGGACTCATACTGGAGAGAAGCCATTTTCATGCACTGAGTGTGAAAAGTGCTTTACACAGCAATCTTCCCTGTTTAAACATCAAATGACTCACACTGGAGAGAAACCATATTCCTGTCCTGAGTGTAGCAAGTGCTTTACACAACATAGTAGCTTACTTTCACACCAGAAAATTCATACTGGAGAGAAAACATTTTCGTGCCCTGATTGTGACAAGTGCTTTACACACCATACAAACCTGCTTAAGCATCAGATAATTCACACTGGGGAGAAGCCATATTCCTGTCCTGAGTGTGACAAGTGCTTTACAAACCATACAAACCTGCTTACACACCAGAAGTCTCACACTGGAGAGAAGCCATTTTCGTGTCCTGAGTGTGACAAGTGCTTTACACAACATGCAAACCTGCTTACACATCAGAGGACTCACACTGGGGAGAAGCCATTTTCGTGTCCTGAGTGTGACAAGTGCTTTACATGGCGTTCAACCCTGCTTACACATCGGAGGACTCACACTTAATTTTACATTTCTGGAAGGTGACAAGTGTTTTAGTTGAAGTGTGAATTTCCAGTGCCACACTATAATCCATAATATAAGGGCACACACTGGAGAGAAGGCATATCAATGTCGTAACGTGATGAAGGGTATGCACATAAATCACAGCTGACAAGACACCAAAGGAGTCACCTCACCGCGTATGCAATGTTTCTTACAAAAGCAACAAGTTTCATACCAGGAAAATCGGTTACTGAGAACAAGTTACATATTTTGTTGATGAGCCTGAGACGTTTTGACCAGAGAGATGGGAAATATTCAGAGCTCATGTGTTCCAATGTAATTGTTATTTATAAGGTAGTTACATTGTGCCACATTATCTG
Organism: Gastrophryne carolinensis; assembly: GCA_027917425.1. Lineage (NCBI taxonomy): Eukaryota > Metazoa > Chordata > Amphibia > Anura > Microhylidae > Gastrophryne > Gastrophryne carolinensis. The sequence continues at coordinate 8,617,435 of CM051236.1, read as the reverse complement.
CATATATGTCTGTTGCCTACCCTCTGCACATGCCTAATAATTTTATGGATTACACATTTAAGCACAACCAGACAATAGTTATCATCCAGAAAGCCAGTGAGATTGTAAAAAGTCAGATATCATACCATTCAAAAACTTTTCATCACTGGAAATTAAAAGGTTAACTTTTCGTTGCAAATATGTGGTTTCTAGAATGTATTTGTTAACTAGATTGTTTTATTTAGGTTTATATATTTGTGAACTTGTAGTGCATTAAATTGAGAAATTAAAGGAACTCTCAACAATACAATACAATATATTTGTATTTACAATTCACAATAGCAAAGTCAATATCCTATATGAATTATGTAGCATTTTGTATGCAATTGTTTGTGAAACTCTTCTTTCTAAATAAAAAGGCGATAAAAAAGGAGCCAGTAGGATGTTTGGTGAAATTTCTTTAAAGAGACAGTCCAGGCAATGGCAATAATAAGGCAGCGAGAAGCTAATCTGTTCAAAATAACGTCACAGGTCAGCAACAAAATTATTTTGCTTGTTCTCAGTGATTAATTTTCCTGGTGTGAAGTTTGGTGCTTTTATAAGACATATTGCATTTGTGGCAATGTGACTACTTTGGTGTTTTGTCAGCTGTGATGCATATAACCTTCACCACATTCAGGATATTGATATAGATTCTCTCCAGTGTGTAGCCTATCAGTATGGATCACGCAGTGGTCGAAATTCACTCTTCGACTAAAACACTTTTTAGTAACATTCCAGATATCAAAAAGCTTTATCTGCAGTGTTCTCTGATGGTTAAGCAGAGATGCACGTTGTGTAAATCACTTGTCACACTCAGGACATGAAAATGGCTTCCCTGCAGTGTAAATTATCTGATGTTTAAGCACAATAAGGCAGGAATATGGCTTTTCTCAAGAGTGAGTCCTCTGATGTGTAAGCAGGTGTGAACTCTGTGTAAAGCACTTGTCACAATCAGGGCAGGAATATGGTTTCTCTCCGGTGTGAGTACTATAATGACTTTATTTATTGACTTTATTGGTTCTAAAACATTTGCCACATTCTAGGCATGAATATGGCTTCTCTCCTGTATGGATCATGGAAAGGAATTTGAGATGAGCATTTCGACAGGCCGAAAGGCTACAATAACAACCCGAAAGAAACTTGCTACAAACTTTGCAGTACCACCCCGGGAATTTCCTCCCAGGGAGAATGCCCCAAGCAGAATATTCCCTAGGGGTAACTTACAGAAAAAATACAATCATCTGGAGAACAAATATTCAACTTGTTCTGTAACAAAAAGCTCAACTCTGGCGCAGAAAAATGCTTCTCTGAAGCCCAGAGCGCCGGAGGCTGTGTGTTTAAAGTCTGTTTTTCAGCATCTATCCACTAGTAACAAAGTGAAAACATATGGAATTACATTGTAGCAACATTGTAACATGAACACTTTAATGCCAGACCTGTAATGTGATTTCCGAAGAAATATATAAAAAATGAAAAAAAATTGTGAAAAAACTGCTTTTTCAATGCCAGAAGAGGTCGCAGCATTATTTGAGATTTTTTGCAAAATAAAAAAAACCAAAAACCCAGTTTAAAGAGAAGAAAAGTATCGTCCATTGAAATGTATGGGAGAGCGACAGGTAGCAAGAGGTCATACCTGGCTCTGTTCACTGAGGCTGTGAAAATGATGAATCGGACACTACATGGCGTTATCCCAGTTGCTAAACAGATTCTGCTTGATAAATGTGTAATTGCTGCCATGTCCGGCGTTCACCAGTCGCTACGTGTCGCTAACTCTCATTAACCAGGCACTACCTGCCTGTATCCCTTCTTAAATTAGGGCCTAAGTATAAATAAACAGCTGTGTGTTGTGTGTATCATCTGTGGATGCTGTGGTAAAAGCTGTAGCGTCATTCTGTTTGAGAATAGTGATTCTAGACAGGCAGAGCCAATCTGTGTGTGTTAAACAGTGTCTGTGGGATTGTCTGGCCTGGCTGACATCAGTGTTGTTTCAGTGAGCTCTTGCATTTTGTGATGGATGACCATATTGTGTAGGACACAGCTAGTGTGGATTTTTTGGAGATCATTTGTGGATTGTGCAGCATCTCCCCTCTTGGCTGGGCCAAACTTAGGAAGCATTCTTTCAGCAGCCTGATGGATTATTCAGCAAGCTAATTGGTTTTTTGGTGAGTTGCATTGAGGTGCACTTGTGTTTGTGTAAGATTGTGTTTGTTTGTTATTTTGCTTGAGTGGTTGCGTGTTTGTGTGACAGATTGTGTATTTGTTTTGTATTTGTGAGTGTATTGGCTATGGAGAGGTGTGAGGAGGAAGCTTTCATCCTGATGTTCTCTGTGTGGCTGCGATGTGCTGCCAGCGCTGAGATATCACAGGAGTATTTAGAAGCCAGGGTGGTGAGATTCCGGGCCCAGAGATTATTTAGTATTCAGGTTTCAGATCAATTGTGCTGCACTTTTGTCGTTGTATGCCCAAATCCGACACAAAATTGACCCCACCACTAGCAGCAGCACCTGTGTGCCTCCCTGGAAATCTTTGAGCGGGGCACCTTTCAGGCCAATGCTGCCCTCCACAGCGGCATTAGCCAGGTGACCATGAAGCAAGTGACCTAAGAAGTGACCTAAGAAGTGAGAGAAATAATACTAAAACATTCAATCAGACCTTAAGAGCTGAAGCAAACCCTGCCAATCATAAAAGCAAAATACAAGATTATGGTCATCCCAAGCTCAAGCAAACTTTTTGAACATAATTTTTTGAAGAGCCATTTTGGTGGATGCCCATATTGTGTAGGACACAGCTAGTGTGGATTTATTTGGAGACCATTTGTGGGCTGTGCAGCATCTCCCCTCTTGGATGGGTAAACTTAGCTTTTCGGCATCAAGCTTCAGTCACACACAAACACAATTGCTATGTGGAATGATGTGTAAAGTACATTTTATTTTCAGAACTTAATTTTCATAAAAAAAAACTGTTAATAAACACTATAAAATGAATTGTGATGTTTAATTAAGTTGTGTGGGTAATGTGGGTGAAAAAGAACGCTGCTACAAATTGGTTAGGGAACAAGAACAGCATTGTTTCACTTGGGTGCTGCATTGATTCAGGGAGAGCGCTTCTACAGCGCCCTTCACACATCACATTTATCAATGCTGGACAGGATACTACAGCATCACTTGTCCAGTGCCAAAGCTAGGTTAGCGGCAGACACTCATATGCGCCATAGTTTTGACGCTAGTCTTAAATCAGCCTCTTAGTATGTGAACTGTGAGCATTAGTGGCTCATTATATAGCAGTTACCTGGTACTGTTTGATACTGTGATATACCCTGATTATCTTCCTAACTTTTTCCTTGAATGTATCAATTTTTGAATTTTCTCTTGCTTCCATTTTGTCTTCATCATCGGGTGCCAAACCACAATGTCCAGAGGTGATATTGCTCAGGATACCTGCCTTCCTGTATCTTGCTTGTACAGCTGTTATCTCATATCAGTCATGTGATGTTACATTGTATTATCTTATGAAGCAAAGACTTTGATCATTACAATATAATTGTCCTAGAAGAGAATTTGCAAACTTTTGACTCAATTAAATAAGAGGCGAAAAAAATCTCACGGTAGTAAAAATTCACCTTGTGAGCAAAAAGCCTGAGAATGTCACTGTTACAGAATCACCAGCTAGTAAGACAATGACAGTCAGTGATACTTTTATACTCCTAAGAAAAGGAGAGATTTTATTTACTCCCTTTACACTGTAGTAAAAAGTGCCATTGACTTTTCAGGCTTTTTTTCCTATAAAGTGATTTTTTTGAAGTTTTTTTTTACTACCGTGAAAATGTTTTCAATACTTATTGAACTGAGGTTGAAATTTTAGCCTGTGTGTCAGTATATAATTCCTTCTATTTGATGTGAGGGGGTGGGAAGAAACACCTTTCCACACTAGCACCCAGCACTATATCACTTGAGCGTCTTTAGGTCTCATTACTATTAAGTAATAATTAAATAATAATTGTGGAAATATTAACAATTTGAAAAAATGTAACAGATAAAAATTCTGTGTTTCATAGTTTAGTATCTTTTACCATGAAGCTGTTACACTTTTGCAATGACAGCATCTTATTTCTTTCCCAGTTTCAGTCTATTGTGTCAGTTATGGTGTCATGTAATTTCTATGTTAATGGTGAGAGTCTTGTCTATTGTGTTTCTAATAAGGCTCCTCCCTCCCTTTTGTCTTCTTGCTGCAATGCTAATGAATCTGTCACACTGCTGGGTGAGAAACAAAGCCCAGTGAAACTCCCCAGGAAGACGCCATTAACATACCTTTGTTTATTAAGATTCATTCCATTTAGCCAATCCAAAGCCGCCTCATGTTAGAGAATGTTTGTACAGACAATATAAGATGAGGCCGGCTCAGTCACAGCAAAAGCAGACGGGTCAGGAGAGCGGCGAGGGTATCCCTATACTGCCCTATACCAGGTAGATATGACTTCTGTTACTATTAGGTTATATGTGATGGTTATTATCATGTCTGGGTAAATTATTTGGCTGTGTACTATGTGAATGATTTTGGCTGTCCCCATAGTATAAACATAACATTTTATTGTGTGTCAGGCAGATGTGGAATCGGTTGGAGCTGACCATATTATCTATACAATCTTTTATATATGGAATGAATAGGCTGCTGGGTAACTATTTAGCCATTACAGTAATTTAGTTAATTTATAGAGGTTTGTGCACATGTGAATATTTATAAATGATAATATAAAGTATGACATGCTCAGTCAATAATATGCATCAGATATCTATAGTACTAAGGAATGTCTATACTGCATGAAATGTACTAAGAGAAGTATTGTATTATCCATCTGATGATTGATGCAGTAGGAGTAAGTGGTGATGACACCAACCCTGATGGGTAGCCACTAAAATTTCCAGATAAAACACATGTTACACTTTAGAGGGAACAGTAAATAGGTGTATTGTACCTAAAAGGAATCTCTGTTGATCGGCACATTTATTACTCAGCGCAGTCCACAGATTCTTACTGAAGGATAAACATATTTTACATTGAGATATAATATAGTTACATATCTCAATAAGAATGTGTTTTTCTACAGAAAAGGGGGGTATGGACCTAATGGGGGCCATGCTAATTATATGTTAAGCCATCCCTAACTCTGAGTGTGTTTTTTACTTTACCACACAAAAAATGCAATAAAAATAGTTCAGAAACAACAGCACAATATGGGGAATGTTCAAGAAGAATTCACAATTTTTCCAACAAATGTGAGAGGCTCTTATTTTTTCTGAACTGAACAAATATCCCTTCCCTTACCTGTAAAAATGCCACATTGAATGTACAGGTGACGTTTGGGGAAAAGCTGTAATATGTAATACAATATAATTTTTTTGCACTTGTTAGCATGTTAAAGCAGATAAGCTCACTGATATGGAAGTTTTAGTTACGTTAAGCTTGGTTCACCAAATAATTAGAATGACCCGCAGTGCTGAGTAGATGTATTTTCATTCATTTAGTTTAATAATAATTGTGGGGACAATCATGAAAAATATTATATGTTATTCCTGATTTCTCAGTCTCCCGCTCATTCCATTCCCATAGCAAACTTCCCTTCTCAACAAGCTAGCTTCATAGGTAGCGCGGGTAGTTGTAATTCTCAACCCAGTCCTGCTCTAAGAAAGCTGTGCAGGTCTCGCACCCACGGGGGGGTTCCAAAGAAAATCCATGTTGCTTTTTACACCCCTGGCCTGAAACAAAGCCACAGTGTCCCAGCCATGAGTGACCCCCTGCAGGGAGCTGCCTTTTACCACATGCATGAAAGGAAAATCTCTTCAAGCAGCCGGTGCCAACACAGAACCATGAATAACTGGGTCACAGCCCCCCCTAGCCCCAAGCCAAATACAGAATCAGAAATCAGAACCGTGAATCAAAGCCAAATCCATCTCAGTTTGTCCCATCTCCATAACTATCCTTGAACCATCCTAAAACTCTATTCTTGGACACACCAGAAGTGCAGCAATAGTTTAACACCAAGAGGAAGACACTCCTCCCAGGGGGCATTGGAAATGTCCATTGTTACATGTTTGTAATTACTCACCTGTAACCTGTACTATGCTCTCAGACCTGTAAATTTAATATTTCCAAAATATCTCATACTGGTAACTAGTGTGCACTTGTGGCCTAGAGGTAAGGGGAGTGTGACCGGAGGGTGACAGGTTCGAATCCTGGTCCTGAATGAAGGAACATGACTCAAATGCTCTTGAGCAAGGCACCAAACCCCGCAACATCTCCCCGGGCAGTAATTTAGGGCAGCCCACCGCTCCAGGCATGGATTAAATGCCGGGGACAAATTCCTACGTGTGCATATGCATATAATGGCCATCTATACATTAAGCTTATCACATTATAATATATATTTAAAAAATGCAAAAAAGGCAAATGCTTTACTTCTTTTTCAAAACTTTGTAGACTCCAAAAAAGTCACACTGAAATACTGCTTGTGTAATTTACATGACTTTCTGTATTTTTCTGACAGGTTGAACATTTATCAGGAAGCTGGAATCCATTTCCATCAGCCCACAATGAGCCCTAAACCAGGAAAACCATATCAGTGCTCTGAGTGTGGAAAATGGTTCGGTTGTAAATCAGAACTCACAAGTCACCAGAGGAGTCACACTGGAGAGAAGCCATTTTCATGTCCTGATTGTGACAAGTGCTTTACACGACATGCAAACCTGCTTACACACCAGAGGACTCACACTGGGGAGAAGCCATATTCCTGTCCTGATTGTGACAAGTGCTTTACACGACATGCAAACCTGCTTACACACCAGAGGACTCACACTGGAAAGAAGCCATTTTCATGTTCTGAGTGTGACAAGTGCTTTACACGACGTGCAACCCTGATTATACATCAGAGAACTCACACTGGGGAGAAGCCATTTTCATGTCCTGAGTGTGACGAGTACTTTATACGTCGGGCAAACCTGCTTACACATCGGAGTACTCACACTGGAGAGAAGACATTTTCATGCAATGAGTGTGACAAGTGCTTTACACAGCGATCATCCCTGTTTAAACATCAGAGGACTCACACTGGAGAGAAACCATATTCATGTTCTGAGTGTAGTAAGTGCTTTACACAACATAGTAACTTACTTGCACACCAGAAAATTCATACTGGAGAGAAGCCATTTTCATGTCCTGAGTGTTACAAGTACTTTACACAACATGCAAACCTGCTTACACATCTGAGGACTCATACTGGAGAGAAGCCATTTTCATGCACTGAGTGTGAAAAGTGCTTTACACAGCAATCTTCCCTGTTTAAACATCAAATGACTCACACTGGAGAGAAACCATATTCCTGTCCTGAGTGTAGCAAGTGCTTTACACAACATAGTAGCTTACTTTCACACCAGAAAATTCATACTGGAGAGAAAACATTTTCGTGCCCTGATTGTGACAAGTGCTTTACACACCATACAAACCTGCTTAAGCATCAGATAATTCACACTGGGGAGAAGCCATATTCCTGTCCTGAGTGTGACAAGTGCTTTACAAACCATACAAACCTGCTTACACACCAGAAGTCTCACACTGGAGAGAAGCCATTTTCGTGTCCTGAGTGTGACAAGTGCTTTACACAACATGCAAACCTGCTTACACATCAGAGGACTCACACTGGGGAGAAGCCATTTTCGTGTCCTGAGTGTGACAAGTGCTTTACATGGCGTTCAACCCTGCTTACACATCGGAGGACTCACACTTGAAAAAATAATTTTACATTTCTGGAAGGTGACAAGTGTTTTAGTTGAAGTGTGAATTTCCAGTGCCACACTATAATCCATAATATAAGGGCACACACTGGAGAGAAGGCATATCAATGTCGTAACGTGATGAAGGGTATGCACATAAATCACAGCTGACAAGACACCAAAGGAGTCACCTCACCGCGTATGCAATGTTTCTTACAAAAGCAACAAGTTTCATACCAGGAAAATCGGTTACTGAGAACAAGTTACATATTTTGTTGATGAGCCTGAGACGTTTTGACCAGAGAGATGGGAAATATTCAGAGCTCATGTGTTCCAATGTAATTGTTATTTATAAGGTAGTTACATTGTGCCACATTATCTGCATATATGTCTGTTGCCTACCCTCTGCACATGCCTAATAATTTTATGGATTACACATTTAAGCACAACCAGACAATAGTTATCATCCAGAAAGCCAGTGAGATTGTAAAAAGTCAGATATCATACCATTTAAAAACTTTTCATCACTGGAAATTAAAAGGTTAACTTTTCGTTGCAAATATGTGGTTTCTAGAATGTATTTGTTAACTAGATTGTTTTATTTAGGTTTATATATTTGTGAACTTGTAGTGCATTAAATTGAGAAATTAAAGGAACTCTCAACAATACAATACAATATATTTGTATTTACAATTCACAATAGCAAAGTCAATATCCTATATGAATTATGTAGCATTTTGTATGCAATTGTTTGTGAAACTCTTCTTTCTAAATAAAAAGGCGATAAAAAAGGAGCCAGTTGGATGTTTGGTGAAATTTCTTTAAAGAGACAGTCCAGGCAATGGCAATAATAAGGCAGCGAGAAGCTAATCTGTTCAAAATAACGTCACAGGTCAGCAACAAAATTATTTTGCTTGTTCTCAGTGATTAATTTTCCTGGTGTGAAGTTTGGTGCTTTTATAAGACATATTGCATTTGTGGCAATGTGACTACTTTGGTGTTTTGTCAGCTGTGATGCATATAACCTTCACCACATTCAGGATATTGATATAGATTCTCTCCAGTGTGTAGCCTATCAGTATGGATCACGCAGTGGTCGAAATTCACTCTTCGACTAAAACACTTTTTAGTAACATTCCAGATATCAAAAAGCTTTATCTGCAGTGTTCTCTGATGGTTAAGCAGAGATGCACGTTGTGTAAATCACTTGTCACACTCAGGACATGAAAATGGCTTCCCTGCAGTGTAAATTATCTGATGTTTAAGCACAATAAGGCAGGAATATGGCTTTTCTCAAGAGTGAGTCCTCTGATGTGTAAGCAGGTGTGAACTCTGTGTAAAGCACTTGTCACAATCAGGGCAGGAATATGGTTTCTCTCCGGTGTGAGTACTATAATGACTTTATTTATTGACTTTATTGGTTCTAAAACATTTGCCACATTCTAGGCATGAATATGGCTTCTCTCCTGTATGGATCATGGAAAGGAATTTGAGATGAGCATTTCGACAGGCCGAAAGGCTACAATAACAACCCGAAAGAAACTTGCTACAAACTTTGCAGTACCACCCCGGGAATTTCCTCCCAGGGAGAATGCCCCAAGCAGAATATTCCCTAGGGGTAACTTACAGAAAAAATACAATCATCTGGAGAACAAATATTCAACTTGTTCTGTAACAAAAAGCTCAACTCTGGCGCAGAAAAATGCTTCTCTGAAGCCCAGAGCGCCGGAGGCTGTGTGTTTAAAGTCTGTTTTTCAGCATTTATCCACTAGTAACAAAGTGAAAACATATGGAATTACATTGTAGCAACATTGTAACATGAACACTTTAATGCCAGACCTGTAATGTGATTTCCGAAGAAATATATAAAAAATGAAAAAAAATTGTGAAAAAACTGCTTTTTCAATGCCAGAAGAGGTCGCAGCATTATTTGAGATTTTTTGCAAAATAAAAAAAACCAAAAACCCAGTTTAAAGAGAAGAAAAGTATCGTCCATTGAAATGTATGGGAGAGCGACAGGTAGCAAGAGGTCATACCTGGCTCTGTTCACTGAGGCTGTGAAAATGATGAATCGGACACTACATGGCGTTATCCCAGTTGCTAAACAGATTCTGCTTGATAAATGTGTAATTGCTGCCATGTCCGGCGTTCACCAGTCGCTACGTGTCGCTAACTCTCATTAACCAGGCACTACCTGACTGTATCCCTTCTTAAATTAGGGCCTAAGTATAAATAAACAGCTGTGTGTTGTGTGTATCATCTGTGGATGCTGTGGTAAAAGCTGTAGCGTCATTCTGTTTGAGAATAGTGATTCTAGACAGGCAGAGCCAATCTGTGTGTGTTAAACAGTGTCTGTGGGATTGTCTGGCCTGGCTGACATCAGTGTTGTTTCAGTGAGCTCTTGCATTTTGTGATGGATGACCATATTGTGTAGGACACAGCTAGTGTGGATTTTTTGGAGATCATTTGTGGATTGTGCAGCATCTCCCCTCTTGGCTGGGCCAAACTTAGGAAGCATTCTTTCAGCAGCCTGATGGATTATTCAGCAAGCTAATTGGTTTTTTGGTGAGTTGCATTGAGGTGCACTTGTGTTTGTGTAAGATTGTGTTTGTTTGTTATTTTGCTTGAGTGGTTGCGTGTTTGTGTGACAGATTGTGTATTTGTTTTGTATTTGTGAGTGTATTGGCTATGGAGAGGTGTGAGGAGGAAGCTTTCATCCTGATGTTCTCTGTGTGGCTGCGATGTGCTGCCAGCGCTGAGATATCACAGGAGTATTTAGAAGCCAGGGTGGTGAGATTCCGGGCCCAGAGATTATTTAGTATTCAGGTTTCAGATCAATTGTGCTGCACTTTTGTCGTTGTATGCCCAAATCCGACACAAAATTGACCCCACCACTAGCAGCAGCACCTGTGTGCCTCCCTGGAAATCTTTGAGCGGGGCACCTTTCAGGCCAATGCTGCCCTCCACAGCGGCATTAGCCAGGTGACCATGAAGCAAGTGACCTAAGAAGTGACCTAAGAAGTGAGAGAAATAATACTAAAACATTCAACCAGACCTTAAGAGCTGAAGCAAACCCTGCCAATCATAAAAGCAAAATACAAGATTATGGTCATCCCAAGCTCAAGCAAACTTTTTGAACATAATTTTTTGAAGAGCCATTTTGGTGGATGCCCATATTGTGTAGGACACAGCTAGTGTGGATTTATTTGGAGACCATTTGTGGGCTGTGCAGCATCTCCCCTCTTGGATGGGTAAACTTAGCTTTTCGGCATCAAGCTTCAGTCACACACAAACACAATTGCTATGTGGAATGATGTGTAAAGTACATTTTATTTTCAGAACTTAATTTTCATAAAAAAAACTGTTAATAAACACTATAAAATGAATTGTGATGTTTAATTAAGTTGTGTGGGTAATGTGGGTGAAAAAGAACGCTGCTACAAATTGGTTAGGGAACAAGAACAGCATTGTTTCACTTGGGTGCTGCATTGATTCAGGGAGAGCGCTTCTACAGCGCCCTTCACACATCACATTTATCAATGCTGGACAGGATACTACAGCATCACTTGTCCAGTGCCAAAGCTAGGTTAGCGGCAGACACTCATATGCGCCATAGTTTTGACGCTAGTCTTAAATCAGCCTCTTAGTATGTGAACTGTGAGCATTAGTGGCTCATTATATAGCAGTTACCTGGTACTGTTTGATACTGTGATATACCCTGATTATCTTCCTAACTTTTTCCTTGAATGTATCAATTTTTGAATTTTCTCTTGCTTCCATTTTGTCTTCATCATCGGGTGCCAAACCACAATGTCCAGAGGTGATATTGCTCAGGATACCTGCCTTCCTGTATCTTGCTTGTACAGCTGTTATCTCATATCAGTCATGTGATGTTACATTGTATTATCTTATGAAGCAAAGACTTTGATCATTACAATATAATTGTCCTAGAAGAGAATTTGCAAACTATTGACTCAATTAAATAAGAGGCGAAAAAAATCTCACGGTAGTAAAAATTCACCTTGTGAGCAAAAAGCCTGAGAATGTCACTGTTACAGAATCACCAGCTAGTAAGACAATGACAGTCAGTGATACTTTTATACTCCTAAGAAAAGGAGAGATTTTATTTACTCCCTTTACACTGTAGTAAAAAGTGCCATTGACTTTTCAGGCTTTTTTTCCTATAAAGTGATTTTTTTGAAGTTTTTTTTTACTACCGTGAAAATGTTTTCAATACTTATTGAACTGAGGTTGAAATTTTAGCCTGTGTGTCAGTATATAATTCCTTCTATTTGATGTGAGGGGGTGGGAAGAAACACCTTTCCACACTAGCACCCAGCACTATATCACTTGAGCGTCTTTAGGTCTCATTACTATTAAGTAATAATTAAATAATAATTGTGGAAATATTAACAATTTGAAAAAATGTAACAGATAAAAATTCTGTGTTTCATAGTTTAGTATCTTTTACCATGAAGCTGTTACACTTTTGCAATGACAGCATCTTATTTCTTTCCCAGTTTCAGTCTATTGTGTCAGTTATGGTGTCATGTAATTTCTATGTTAATGGTGAGAGTCTTGTCTATTGTGTTTCTAATAAGGCTCCTCCCTCCCTTTTGTCTTCTTGCTGCAATGCTAATGAATCTGTCACACTGCTGGGTGAGAAACAAAGCCCAGTGAAACTCCCCAGGAAGACGCCATTAACATACCTTTGTTTATTAAGATTCATTCCATTTAGCCAATCCAAAGCCGCCTCATGTTAGAGAATGTTTGTACAGACAATATAAGGTGAGGCCGGCTCAGTCACAGCAAAAGCAGACGGGTCAGGAGAGCGGCGAGGGTATCCCTATACTGCCCTATACCAGGTAGATATGACTTCTGTTACTATTAGGTTATATGTGATGGTTATTATCATGTCTGGGTAAATTATTTGGCTGTGTACTATGTGAATGATTTTGGCTGTCCCCATAGTATAAACATAACATTTTATTGTGTGTCAGGCAGATGTGGAATCGGTTGGAGCTGACCATATTATCTATACAATCTTTTATATATGGAATGAATAGGCTGCTGGGTAACTATTTAGCCATTACAGTAATTTAGTTAATTTATAGAGGTTTGTGCACATGTGAATATTTATAAATGATAATATAAAGTATGACATGCTCAGTCAATAATATGCATCAGATATCTATAGTACTAAGGAATGTCTATACTGCATGAAATGTACTAAGAGAAGTATTGTATTATCCATCTGATGATTGATGCAGTAGGAGTAAGTGGTGATGACACCAACCCTGATGGGTAGCCACTAAAATTTCCAGATAAAACACATGTTACACTTTAGAGGGAACAGTAAATAGGTGTATTGTACCTAAAAGGAATCTCTGTTGATCGGCACATTTATTACTCAGCGCAGTCCACAGATTCTTACTGAAGGATAAACATATTTTACATTGAGATATAATATAGTTACATATCTCAATAAGAATGTGTTTTTCTACAGAAAAGGGGGGTATGGACCTAATGGGGGCCATGCTAATTATATGTTAAGCCATCCCTAACTCTGAGTGTGTTTTTTACTTTACCACACAAAAAATGCAATAAAAATAGTTCAGAAACAACAGCACAATATGGGGAATGTTCAAGAAGAATTCACAATTTTTCCAACAAATGTGAGAGGCTCTTATTTTTTCTGAACTGAACAAATATCCCTTCCCTTACCTGTAAAAATGCCACATTGAATGTACAGGTGACGTTTGGGGAAAAGCTGTAATATGTAATACAATATAATTTTTTTGCACTTGTTAGCATGTTAAAGCAGATAAGCTCACTGATATGGAAGTTTTAGTTACGTTAAGCTTGGTTCACCAAATAATTAGAATGACCCGCAGTGCTGAGTAGATGTATTTTCATTCATTTAGTTTAATAATAATTGTGGGGACAATCATGAAAAATATTATATGTTATTCCTGATTTCTCAGTCTCCCGCTCATTCCATTCCCATAGCAAACTTCCCTTCTCAACAAGCTAGCTTCATAGGTAGCGCGGGTAGTTGTAATTCTCAACCCAGTCCTGCTCTAAGAAAGCTGTGCAGGTCTCGCACCCACGGGGGGGTTCCAAAGAAAATCCATGTTGCTTTTTACACCCCTGGCCTGAAACAAAGCCACAGTGTCCCAGCCATGAGTGACCCCCTGCAGGGAGCTGCCTTTTACCACATGCATGAAAGGAAAATCTCTTCAAGCAGCCGGTGCCAACACAGAACCATGAATAACTGGGTCACAGCCCCCCCTAGCCCCAAGCCAAATACAGAATCAGAAATCAGAACTGTGAATCAAAGCCAAATCCATCTCAGTTTGTCCCATCTCCATAACTATCCTTGAACCATCCTAAAACTCTATTCTTGGACACACCAGAAGTGCAGCAATAGTTTAACACCAAGAGGAAGACACTCCTCCCAGGGGGCATTGGAAATGTCCATTGTTACATGTTTGTAATTACTCACCTGTAACCTGTACTATGCTCTCAGACCTGTAAATTTAATATTTCCAAAATATCTCATACTGGTAACTAGTGTGCACTTGTGGCCTAGAGGTAAGGGGAGTGTGACCGGAGGGTGACAGGTTCGAATCCTGGTCCTGAATGAAGGAACATGACTCAAATGCTCTTGAGCAAGGCACCAAACCCCGCAACATCTCCCCGGGCAGTAATTTAGGGCAGCCCACCACTCCAGGCATGGATTAAATGCCGGGGACAAATTCCTACGTGTGCATATGCATATAATGGCCATCTATACATTAAGCTTATCACATTATAATATATATTTAAAAAATGCAAAAAAGGCAAATGCTTTACTTCTTTTTCAAAACTTTGTAGACTCCAAAAAAGTCACACTGAAATACTGCTTGTGTAATTTACATGACTTTCTGTATTTTTCTGACAGGTTGAACATTTATCAGGAAGCTGGAATCCATTTCCATCAGCCCACAATGAGCCCTAAACCAGGAAAACCATATCAGTGCTCTGAGTGTGGAAAATGGTTCGGTTGTAAATCAGAACTCACAAGTCACCAGAGGAGTCACACTGGAGAGAAGCCATTTTCATGTCCTGATTGTGACAAGTGCTTTACACGACATGCAAACCTGCTTACACACCAGAGGACTCACACTGGGGAGAAGCCATATTCCTGTCCTGATTGTGACAAGTGCTTTACACGACATGCAAACCTGCTTACATACCAGAGGACTCACACTGGAAAGAAGCCATTTTCATGTTCTGAGTGTGACAAGTGCTTTACACGACGTGCAACCCTGATTATACATCAGAGAACTCACACTGGGGAGAAGCCATTTTCATGTCCTGAGTGTGACGAGTACTTTATACGTCGGGCAAACCTGCTTACACATCGGAGTACTCACACTGGAGAGAAGACATTTTCATGCAATGAGTGTGACAAGTGCTTTACACAGCGATCATCCCTGTTTAAACATCAGAGGACTCACACTGGAGAGAAACCATATTCATGTTCTGAGTGTAGTAAGTGCTTTACACAACATAGTAACTTACTTGCACACCAGAAAATTCATACTGGAGAGAAGCCATTTTCATGTCCTGAGTGTTACAAGTACTTTACACAACATGCAAACCTGCTTACACATCTGAGGACTCATACTGGAGAGAAGCCATTTTCATGCACTGAGTGTGAAAAGTGCTTTACACAGCAATCTTCCCTGTTTAAACATCAAATGACTCACACTGGAGAGAAACCATATTCCTGTCCTGAGTGTAGCAAGTGCTTTACACAACATAGTAGCTTACTTTCACACCAGAAAATTCATACTGGAGAGAAAACATTTTCGTGCCCTGATTGTGACAAGTGCTTTACACACCATACAAACCTGCTTAAGCATCAGATAATTCACACTGGGGAGAAGCCATATTCCTGTCCTGAGTGTGACAAGTGCTTTACAAACCATACAAACCTGCTTACACACCAGAAGTCTCACACTGGAGAGAAGCCATTTTCGTGTCCTGAGTGTGACAAGTGCTTTACACAACATGCAAACCTGCTTACACATCAGAGGACTCACACTGGGGAGAAGCCATTTTCGTGTCCTGAGTGTGACAAGTGCTTTACATGGCGTTCAACCCTGCTTACACATCGGAGGACTCACACTTGAAAAAATAATTTTACATTTCTGGAAGGTGACAAGTGTTTTAGTTGAAGTGTGAATTTCCAGTGCCACACTATAATCCATAATATAAGGGCACACACTGGAGAGAAGGCATATCAATGTCGTAACGTGATGAAGGGTATGCACATAAATCACAGCTGACAAGACACCAAAGGAGTCACCTCACCGCGTATGCAATGTTTCTTACAAAAGCAACAAGTTTCATACCAGGAAAATCGGTTACTGAGAACAAGTTACATATTTTGTTGATGAGCCTGAGACGTTTTGACCAGAGAGATGGGAAATGTTCAGAGCTCATGTGTTCCAATGTAATTGTTATTTATAAGGTAGTTACATTGTGCCACATTATCTGCATATATGTCTGTTGCCTACCCTCTGCACATGCCTAATAATTTTATGGATTACACATTTAAGCACAACCAGACAATAGTTATCATCCAGAAAGCCAGTGAGATTGTAAAAAGTCAGATATCATACCATTTAAAAACTTTTCATCACTGGAAATTAAAAGGTTAACTTTTCGTTGCAAATATGTGGTTTCTAGAATGTATTTGTTAACTAGATTGTTTTATTTAGGTTTATATATTTGTGAACTTGTAGTGCATTAAATTGAGAAATTAAAGGAACTCTCAACAATACAATACAATATATTTGTATTTACAATTCACAATAGCAAAGTCAATATCCTATATGAATTATGTAGCATTTTGTATGCAATTGTTTGTGAAACTCTTCTTTCTAAATAAAAAGGCGATAAAAAAGGAGCCAGTTGGATGTTTGGTGAAATTTCTTTAAAGAGACAGTCCAGGCAATGGCAATAATAAGGCAGCGAGAAGCTAATCTGTTCAAAATAACGTCACAGGTCAGCAACAAAATTATTTTGCTTGTTCTCAGTGATTAATTTTCCTGGTGTGAAGTTTGGTGCTTTTATAAGACATATTGCATTTGTGGCAATGTGACTACTTTGGTGTTTTGTCAGCTGTGATGCATATAACCTTCACCACATTCAGGATATTGATATAGATTCTCTCCAGTGTGTAGCCTATCAGTATGGATCACGCAGTGGTCGAAATTCACTCTTCGACTAAAACACTTTTTAGTAACATTCCAGATATCAAAAAGCTTTATCTGCAGTGTTCTCTGATGGTTAAGCAGAGATGCACGTTGTGTAAATCACTTGTCACACTCAGGACATGAAAATGGCTTCCCTGCAGTGTAAATTATCTGATGTTTAAGCACAATAAGGCAGGAATATGGCTTTTCTCAAGAGTGAGTCCTCTGATGTGTAAGCAGGTGTGAACTCTGTGTAAAGCACTTGTCACAATCAGGGCAGGAATATGGTTTCTCTCCGGTGTGAGTACTATAATGACTTTATTTATTGACTTTATTGGTTCTAAAACATTTGCCACATTCTAGGCATGAATATGGCTTCTCTCCTGTATGGATCATGGAAAGGAATTTGAGATGAGCATTTCGACAGGCCGAAAGGCTACAATAACAACCCGAAAGAAACTTGCTACAAACTTTGCAGTACCACCCCGGGAATTTCCTCCCAGGGAGAATGCCCCAAGCAGAATATTCCCTAGGGGTAACTTACAGAAAAAATACAATCATCTGGAGAACAAATATTCAACTTGTTCTGTAACAAAAAGCTCAACTCTGGCGCAGAAAAATGCTTCTCTGAAGCCCAGAGCGCCGGAGGCTGTGTGTTTAAAGTCTGTTTTTCAGCATCTATCCACTAGTAACAAAGTGAAAACATATGGAATTACATTGTAGCAACATTGTAACATGAACACTTTAATGCCAGACCTGTAATGTGATTTCCGAAGAAATATATAAAAAATGAAAAAAAATTGTGAAAAAACTGCTTTTTCAATGCCAGAAGAGGTCGCAGCATTATTTGAGTTTTTTTGCAAAATAAAAAAAACCAAAAACCCAGTTTAAAGAGAAGAAAAGTATCGTCCATTGAAATGTATGGGAGAGCGACAGGTAGCAAGAGGTCATACCTGGCTCTGTTCACTGAGGCTGTGAAAATGATGAATCGGACACTACATGGCGTTATCCCAGTTGCTAAACAGATTCTGCTTGATAAATGTGTAATTGCTGCCATGTCCGGCGTTCACCAGTCGCTACGTGTCGCTAACTCTCATTAACCAGGCACTACCTGACTGTATCCCTTCTTAAATTAGGGCCTAAGTATAAATAAACAGCTGTGTGTTGTGTGTATCATCTGTGGATGCTGTGGTAAAAGCTGTAGCGTCATTCTGTTTGAGAATAGTGATTCTAGACAGGCAGAGCCAATCTGTGTGTGTTAAACAGTGTCTGTGGGATTGTCTGGCCTGGCTGACATCAGTGTTGTTTCAGTGAGCTCTTGCATTTTGTGATGGATGACCATATTGTGTAGGACACAGCTAGTGTGGATTTTTTGGAGATCATTTGTGGATTGTGCAGCATCTCCCCTCTTGGCTGGGCCAAACTTAGGAAGCATTCTTTCAGCAGCCTGATGGATTATTCAGCAAGCTAATTGGTTTTTTGGTGAGTTGCATTGAGGTGCACTTGTGTTTGTGTAAGATTGTGTTTGTTTGTTATTTTGCTTGAGTGGTTGCGTGTTTGTGTGACAGATTGTGTATTTGTTTTGTATTTGTGAGTGTATTGGCTATGGAGAGGTGTGAGGAGGAAGCTTTCATCCTGATGTTCTCTGTGTGGCTGCGATGTGCTGCCAGCGCTGAGATATCACAGGAGTATTTAGAAGCCAGGGTGGTGAGATTCCGGGCCCAGAGATTATTTAGTATTCAGGTTTCAGATCAATTGTGCTGCACTTTTGTCGTTGTATGCCCAAATCCGACACAAAATTGACCCCACCACTAGCAGCAGCACCTGTGTGCCTCCCTGGAAATCTTTGAGCGGGGCACCTTTCAGGCCAATGCTGCCCTCCACAGCGGCATTAGCCAGGTGACCATGAAGCAAGTGACCTAAGAAGTGACCTAAGAAGTGAGAGAAATAATACTAAAACATTCAATCAGACCTTAAGAGCTGAAGCAAACCCTGCCAATCATAAAAGCAAAATACAAGATTATGGTCATCCCAAGCTCAAGCAAACTTTTTGAACATAATTTTTTGAAGAGCCATTTTGGTGGATGCCCATATTGTGTAGGACACAGCTAGTGTGGATTTATTTGGAGACCATTTGTGGGCTGTGCAGCATCTCCCCTCTTGGATGGGTAAACTTAGCTTTTCGGCATCAAGCTTCAGTCACACACAAACACAATTGCTATGTGGAATGATGTGTAAAGTACATTTTATTTTCAGAACTTAATTTTCATAAAAAAAACTGTTAATAAACACTATAAAATGAATTGTGATGTTTAATTAAGTTGTGTGGGTAATGTGGGTGAAAAAGAACGCTGCTACAAATTGGTTAGGGAACAAGAACAGCATTGTTTCACTTGGGTGCTGCATTGATTCAGGGAGAGCGCTTCTACAGCGCCCTTCACACATCACATTTATCAATGCTGGACAGGATACTACAGCATCACTTGTCCAGTGCCAAAGCTAGGTTAGCGGCAGACACTCATATGCGCCATAGTTTTGACGCTAGTCTTAAATCAGCCTCTTAGTATGTGAACTGTGAGCATTAGTGGCTCATTATATAGCAGTTACCTGGTACTGTTTGATACTGTGATATACCCTGATTATCTTCCTAACTTTTTCCTTGAATGTATCAATTTTTGAATTTTCTCTTGCTTCCATTTTGTCTTCATCATCGGGTGCCAAACCACAATGTCCAGAGGTGATATTGCTCAGGATACCTGCCTTCCTGTATCTTGCTTGTACAGCTGTTATCTCATATCAGTCATGTGATGTTACATTGTATTATCTTATGAAGCAAAGACTTTGATCATTACAATATAATTGTCCTAGAAGAGAATTTGCAAACTATTGACTCAATTAAATAAGAGGCGAAAAAAATCTCACGGTAGTAAAAATTCACCTTGTGAGCAAAAAGCCTGAGAATGTCACTGTTACAGAATCACCAGCTAGTAAGACAATGACAGTCAGTGATACTTTTATACTCCTAAGAAAAGGAGAGATTTTATTTACTCCCTTTACACTGTAGTAAAAAGTGCCATTGACTTTTCAGGCTTTTTTTCCTATAAAGTGATTTTTTTGAAGTTTTTTTTTACTACCGTGAAAATGTTTTCAATACTTATTGAACTGAGGTTGAAATTTTAGCCTGTGTGTCAGTATATAATTCCTTCTATTTGATGTGAGGGGGTGGGAAGAAACACCTTTCCACACTAGCACCCAGCACTATATCACTTGAGCGTCTTTAGGTCTCATTACTATTAAGTAATAATTAAATAATAATTGTGGAAATATTAACAATTTGAAAAAATGTAACAGATAAAAATTCTGTGTTTCATAGTTTAGTATCTTTTACCATGAAGCTGTTACACTTTTGCAATGACAGCATCTTATTTCTTTCCCAGTTTCAGTCTATTGTGTCAGTTATGGTGTCATGTAATTTCTATGTTAATGGTGAGAGTCTTGTCTATTGTGTTTCTAATAAGGCTCCTCCCTCCCTTTTGTCTTCTTGCTGCAATGCTAATGAATCTGTCACACTGCTGGGTGAGAAACAAAGCCCAGTGAAACTCCCCAGGAAGACGCCATTAACATACCTTTGTTTATTAAGATTCATTCCATTTAGCCAATCCAAAGCCGCCTCATGTTAGAGAATGTTTGTACAGACAATATAAGGTGAGGCCAGCTCAGTCACAGCAAAAGCAGACGGGTCAGGAGAGCGGCGAGGGTATCCCTATACTGCCCTATACCAGGTAGATATGACTTCTGTTACTATTAGGTTATATGTGATGGTTATTATCATGTCTGGGTAAATTATTTGGCTGTGTACTATGTGAATGATTTTGGCTGTCCCCATAGTATAAACATAACATTTTATTGTGTGTCAGGCAGATGTGGAATCGGTTGGAGCTGACCATATTATCTATACAATCTTTTATATATGGAATGAATAGGCTGCTGGGTAACTATTTAGCCATTACAGTAATTTAGTTAATTTATAGAGGTTTGTGCACATGTGAATATTTATAAATGATAATATAAAGTATGACATGCTCAGTCAATAATATGCATCAGATATCTATAGTACTAAGGAATGTCTATACTGCATGAAATGTACTAAGAGAAGTATTGTATTATCCATCTGATGATTGATGCAGTAGGAGTAAGTGGTGATGACACCAACCCTGATGGGTAGCCACTAAAATTTCCAGATAAAACACATGTTACACTTTAGAGGGAACAGTAAATAGGTGTATTGTACCTAAAAGGAATCTCTGTTGATCGGCACATTTATTACTCAGCGCAGTCCACAGATTCTTACTGAAGGATAAACATATTTTACATTGAGATATAATATAGTTACATATCTCAATAAGAATGTGTTTTTCTACAGAAAAGGGGGGTATGGACCTAATGGGGGCCATGCTAATTATATGTTAAGCCATCCCTAACTCTGAGTGTGTTTTTTACTTTACCACACAAAAAATGCAATAAAAATAGTTCAGAAACAACAGCACAATATGGGGAATGTTCAAGAAGAATTCACAATTTTTCCAACAAATGTGAGAGGCTCTTATTTTTTCTGAACTGAACAAATATCCCTTCCCTTACCTGTAAAAATGCCACATTGAATGTACAGGTGACGTTTGGGGAAAAGCTGTAATATGTAATACAATATAATTTTTTTGCACTTGTTAGCATGTTAAAGCAGATAAGCTCACTGATATGGAAGTTTTAGTTACGTTAACCTTGGTTCACCAAATAATTAGAATGACCCGCAGTGCTGAGTAGATGTATTTTCATTCATTTAGTTTAATAATAATTGTGGGGACAATCATGAAAAATATTATATGTTATTCCTGATTTCTCAGTCTCCCGCTCATTCCATTCCCATAGCAAACTTCCCTTCTCAACAAGCTAGCTTCATAGGTAGCGCGGGTAGTTGTAATTCTCAACCCAGTCCTGCTCTAAGAAAGCTGTGCAGGTCTCGCACCCACGGGGGGGTTCCAAAGAAAATCCATGTTGCTTTTTACACCCCTGGCCTGAAACAAAGCCACAGTGTCCCAGCCATGAGTGACCCCCTGCAGGGAGCTGCCTTTTACCACATGCATGAAAGGAAAATCTCTTCAAGCAGCCGGTGCCAACACAGAACCATGAATAACTGGGTCACAGCCCCCCCTAGCCCCAAGCCAAATACAGAATCAGAAATCAGAACCGTGAATCAAAGCCAAATCCATCTCAGTTTGTCCCATCTCCATAACTATCCTTGAACCATCCTAAAACTCTATTCTTGGACACACCAGAAGTGCAGCAATAGTTTAACACCAAGAGGAAGACACTCCTCCCAGGGGGCATTGGAAATGTCCATTGTTACATGTTTGTAATTACTCACCTGTAACCTGTACTATGCTCTCAGACCTGTAAATTTAATATTTCCAAAATATCTCATACTGGTAACTAGTGTGCACTTGTGGCCTAGAGGTAAGGGGAGTGTGACCGGAGGGTGACAGGTTCGAATCCTGGTCCTGAATGAAGGAACATGACTCAAATGCTCTTGAGCAAGGCACCAAACCCCGCAACATCTCCCCGGGCAGTAATTTAGGGCAGCCCACCACTCCAGGCATGGATTAAATGCCGGGGACAAATTCCTACGTGTGCATATGCATATAATGGCCATCTATACATTAAGCTTATCACATTATAATATATACTTAAAAAATGCAAAAAAGGCAAATGCTTTACTTCTTTTTCAAAACTTTGTAGACTCCAAAAAAGTCACACTGAAATACTGCTTGTGTAATTTACATGACTTTCTGTATTTTTCTGACAGGTTGAACATTTATCAGGAAGCTGGAATCCATTTCCATCAGCCCACAATGAGCCCTAAACCAGGAAAACCATATCAGTGCTCTGAGTGTGGAAAATGGTTCGGTTGTAAATCAGAACTCACAAGTCACCAGAGGAGTCACACTGGAGAGAAGCCATTTTCATGTCCTGATTGTGACAAGTGCTTTACACGACATGCAAACCTGCTTACACACCAGAGGACTCACACTGGGGAGAAGCCATATTCCTGTCCTGATTGTGACAAGTGCTTTACACGACATGCAAACCTGCTTACACACCAGAGGACTCACACTGGAAAGAAGCCATTTTCATGTTCTGAGTGTGACAAGTGCTTTACACGACGTGCAACCCTGATTATACATCAGAGAACTCACACTGGGGAGAAGCCATTTTCATGTCCTGAGTGTGACGAGTACTTTATACGTCGGGCAAACCTGCTTACACATCGGAGTACTCACACTGGAGAGAAGACATTTTCATGCAATGAGTGTGACAAGTGCTTTACACAGCGATCATCCCTGTTTAAACATCAGAGGACTCACACTGGAGAGAAACCATATTCATGTTCTGAGTGTAGTAAGTGCTTTACACAACATAGTAACTTACTTGCACACCAGAAAATTCATACTGGAGAGAAGCCATTTTCATGTCCTGAGTGTTACAAGTACTTTACACAACATGCAAACCTGCTTACACATCTGAGGACTCATACTGGAGAGAAGCCATTTTCATGCACTGAGTGTGAAAAGTGCTTTACACAGCAATCTTCCCTGTTTAAACATCAAATGACTCACACTGGAGAGAAACCATATTCCTGTCCTGAGTGTAGCAAGTGCTTTACACAACATAGTAGCTTACTTTCACACCAGAAAATTCATACTGGAGAGAAAACATTTTCGTGCCCTGATTGTGACAAGTGCTTTACACACCATACAAACCTGCTTAAGCATCAGATAATTCACACTGGGGAGAAGCCATATTCCTGTCCTGAGTGTGACAAGTGCTTTACAAACCATACAAACCTGCTTACACACCAGAAGTCTCACACTGGAGAGAAGCCATTTTCGTGTCCTGAGTGTGACAAGTGCTTTACACAACATGCAAACCTGCTTACACATCAGAGGACTCACACTGGGGAGAAGCCATTTTCGTGTCCTGAGTGTGACAAGTGCTTTACATGGCGTTCAACCCTGCTTACACATCGGAGGACTCACACTTGAAAAAATAATTTTACATTTCTGGAAGGTGACAAGTGTTTTAGTTGAAGTGTGAATTTCCAGTGCCACACTAAAATCCATAATATAAGGGCACACACTGGAGAGAAGGCATATCAATGTCGTAACGTGATGAAGGGTATGCACATAAATCACAGCTGACAAGACACCAAAGGAGTCACCTCACCGCGTATGCAATGTTTCTTACAAAAGCAACAAGTTTCATACCAGGAAAATCGGTTACTGAGAACAAGTTACATATTTTGTTGATGAGCCTGAGACGTTTTGACCAGAGAGATGGGAAATATTCAGAGCTCATGTGTTCCAATGTAATTGTTATTTATAAGGTAGTTACATTGTGCCACATTATCTGCATATATGTCTGTTGCCTACCCTCTGCACATGCCTAATAATTTTATGGATTACACATTTAAGCACAACCAGACAATAGTTATCATCCAGAAAGCCAGTGAGATTGTAAAAAGTCAGATATCATACCATTTAAAAACTTTTCATCACTGGAAATTAAAAGGTTAACTTTTCGTTGCAAATATGTGGTTTCTAGAATGTATTTGTTAACTAGATTGTTTTATTTAGGTTTATATATTTGTGAACTTGTAGTGCATTAAATTGAGAAATTAAAGGAACTCTCAACAATACAATACAATATATTTGTATTTACAATTCACAATAGCAAAGTCAATATCCTATATGAATTATGTAGCATTTTGTATGCAATTGTTTGTGAAACTCTTCTTTCTAAATAAAAAGGCGATAAAAAAGGAGCCAGTAGGATGTTTGGTGAAATTTCTTTAAAGAGACAGTCCAGGCAATGGCAATAATAAGGCAGCGAGAAGCTAATCTGTTCAAAATAACGTCACAGGTCAGCAACAAAATTATTTTGCTTGTTCTCAGTGATTAATTTTCCTGGTGTGAAGTTTGGTGCTTTTATAAGACATATTGCATTTGTGGCAATGTGACTACTTTGGTGTTTTGTCAGCTGTGATGCATATAACCTTCACCACATTCAGGATATTGATATAGATTCTCTCCAGTGTGTAGCCTATCAGTATGGATCACGCAGTGGTCGAAATTCACTCTTCGACTAAAACACTTTTTAGTAACATTCCAGATATCAAAAAGCTTTATCTGCAGTGTTCTCTGATGGTTAAGCAGAGATGCACGTTGTGTAAATCACTTGTCACACTCAGGACATGAAAATGGCTTCCCTGCAGTGTAAATTATCTGATGTTTAAGCACAATAAGGCAGGAATATGGCTTTTCTCAAGAGTGAGTCCTCTGATGTGTAAGCAGGTGTGAACTCTGTGTAAAGCACTTGTCACAATCAGGGCAGGAATATGGTTTCTCTCCGGTGTGAGTACTATAATGACTTTATTTATTGACTTTATTGGTTCTAAAACATTTGCCACATTCTAGGCATGAATATGGCTTCTCTCCTGTATGGATCATGGAAAGGAATTTGAGATGAGCATTTCGACAGGCCGAAAGGCTACAATAACAACCCGAAAGAAACTTGCTACAAACTTTGCAGTACCACCCCGGGAATTTCCTCCCAGGGAGAATGCCCCAAGCAGAATATTCCCTAGGGGTAACTTACAGAAAAAATACAATCATCTGGAGAACAAATATTCAACTTGTTCTGTAACAAAAAGCTCAACTCTGGCGCAGAAAAATGCTTCTCTGAAGCCCAGAGCGCCGGAGGCTGTGTGTTTAAAGTCTGTTTTTCAGCATCTATCCACTAGTAACAAAGTGAAAACATATGGAATTACATTGTAGCAACATTGTAACATGAACACTTTAATGCCAGAAGTGTAATGTGATTTCCGAAGAAATATATAAAAAATGAAAAAAAATTGTGAAAAAACTGCTTTTTCAATGCCAGAAGAGGTTGCAGCATTATTTGAGATTTTTTGCAAAATAAAAAAAACCAAAAACCCAGTTTAAAGAGAAGAAAAGTATCGTCCATTGAAATGTATGGGAGAGCGACAGGTAGCAAGAGGTCATACCTGGCTCTGTTCACTGAGGCTGTGAAAATGATGAATCGGACACTACATGGCGTTATCCCAGTTGCTAAACAGATTCTGCTTGATAAATGTGTAATTGCTGCCATGTCCGGCGTTCACCAGTCGCTACGTGTCGCTAACTCTCATTAACCAGGCACTACCTGACTGTATCCCTTCTTAAATTAGGGCCTAAGTATAAATAAACAGCTGTGTGTTGTGTGTATCATCTGTGGATGCTGTGGTAAAAGCTGTAGCGTCATTCTGTTTGAGAATAGTGATTCTAGACAGGCAGAGCCAATCTGTGTGTGTTAAACAGTGTCTGTGGGATTGTCTGGCCTGGCTGACATCAGTGTTGTTTCAGTGAGCTCTTGCATTTTGTGATGGATGACCATATTGTGTAGGACACAGCTAGTGTGGATTTTTTGGAGATCATTTGTGGATTGTGCAGCATCTCCCCTCTTGGCTGGGCCAAACTTAGGAAGCATTCTTTCAGCAGCCTGATGGATTATTCAGCAAGCTAATTGGTTTTGTGGTGAGTTGCATTGAGGTGCACTTGTGTTTGTGTAAGATTGTGTTTGTTTGTTATTTTGCTTGAGTGTTTGCGTGTTTGTGTGACAGATTGTGTATTTGTTTTGTATTTGTGAGTGTATTGGCTATGGAGAGGTGTGAGGAGGAAGCTTTCATCCTGATGTTCTCTGTGTGGCTGCGATGTGCTGCCAGCGCTGAGATATCACAGGAGTATTTAGAAGCCAGGGTGGTGAGATTCCGGGCCCAGAGATTATTTAGTATTCAGGTTTCAGATCAATTGTGCTGCACTTTTGTCGTTGTATGCCCAAATCCGACACAAAATTGACCCCACCACTAGCAGCAGCACCTGTGTGCCTCCCTGGAAATCTTTGAGCGGGGCACCTTTCAGGCCAATGCTGGCCTCCACAGCGGCATTAGCCAGGTGACCATGAAGCAAGTGACCTAAGAAGTGACCTAAGAAGTGAGAGAAATAATACTAAAACATTCAATCAGACCTTAAGAGCTGAAGCAAACCCTGCCAATCATAAAAGCAAAATACAAGATTATGGTCATCCCAAGCTCAAGCAAACTTTTTGAACATAATTTTTTGAAGAGCCATTTTGGTGGATGCCCATATTGTGTAGGACACAGCTAGTGTGGATTTATTTGGAGACCATTTGTGGGCTGTGCAGCATCTCCCCTCTTGGATGGGTAAACTTAGCTTTTCGGCATCAAGCTTCAGTCACACACAAACACAATTGCTATGTGGAATGATGTGTAAAGTACATTTTATTTTCAGAACTTAATTTTCATAAAAAAAACTGTTAATAAACACTATAAAATGAATTGTGATGTTTAATTAAGTTGTGTGGGTAATGTGGGTGAAAAAGAACGCTGCTACAAATTGGTTAGGGAACAAGAACAGCATTGTTTCACTTGGGTGCTGCATTGATTCAGGGAGAGCGCTTCTACAGCGCCCTTCACACATCACATTTATCAATGCTGGACAGGATACTACAGCATCACTTGTCCAGTGCCAAAGCTAGGTTAGCGGCAGACACTCATATGCGCCATAGTTTTGACGCTAGTCTTAAATCAGCCTCTTAGTATGTGAACTGTGAGCATTAGTGGCTCATTATATAGCAGTTACCTGGTACTGTTTGATACTGTGATATACCCTGATTATCTTCCTAACTTTTTCCTTGAATGTATCAATTTTTGAATTTTCTCATCATCGGGTGCCAAACCACAATGTCCAGAGGTGATATTGCTCAGGATACCTGCCTTCCTGTATCTTGCTTGTACAGCTGTTATCTCATATCAGTCATGTGATGTTACATTGTATTATCTTATGAAGCAAAGACTTTGATCATTACAATATAATTGTCCTAGAAGAGAATTTGCAAACTATTGACTCAATTAAATAAGAGGCGAAAAAAATCTCACGGTAGTAAAAATTCACCTTGTGAGCAAAAAGCCTGAGAATGTCACTGTTACAGAATCACCAGCTAGTAAGACAATGACAGTCAGTGATACTTTTATACTCCTAAGAAAAGGAGAGATTTTATTTACTCCCTTTACACTGTAGTAAAAAGTGCCATTGACTTTTCAGGCTTTTTTTCCTATAAAGTGATTTTTTTGAAGTTTTTTTTTACTACCGTGAAAATGTTTTCAATACTTATTGAACTGAGGTTGAAATTTTAGCCTGTGTGTCAGTATATAATTCCTTCTATTTGATGTGAGGGGGTGGGAAGAAACACCTTTCCACACTAGCACCCAGCACTATATCACTTGAGCGTCTTTAGGTCTCATTACTATTAAGTAATAATTAAATAATAATTGTGGAAATATTAACAATTTGAAAAAATGTAACAGATAAAAATTCTGTGTTTCATAGTTTAGTATCTTTTACCATGAAGCTGTTACACTTTTGCAATGACAGCATCTTATTTCTTTCCCAGTTTCAGTCTATTGTGTCAGTTATGGTGTCATGTAATTTCTATGTTAATGGTGAGAGTCTTGTCTATTGTGTTTCTAATAAGGCTCCTCCCTCCCTTTTGTCTCCTTGCTGCAATGCTAATGAATCTGTCATACTGCTGGGTGAGAAACAAAGCCCAGTGAAACTCCCCAGGAAGACGCCATTAACATACCTTTGTTTATTAAGATTCATTCCATTTAGCCAATCCAAAGCCGCCTCATGTTAGAGAATGTTTGTACAGACAATATAAGGTGAGGCCGGCTCAGTCACAGCAAAAGCAGACGGGTCAGGAGAGCGGCGAGGGTATCCCTATACTGCCCTATACCAGGTAGATATGACTTCTGTTACTATTAGGTTATATGTGATGGTTATTATCATGTCTGGGTAAATTATTTGGCTGTGTACTATGTGAATGATTTTGGCTGTCCCCATAGTATAAACATAACATTTTATTGTGTGTCAGGCAGATGTGGAATCGGTTGGAGCTGACCATATTATCTATACAATCTTTTATATATGGAATGAATAGGCTGCTGGGTAACTATTTAGCCATTACAGTAATTTAGTTAATTTATAGAGGTTTGTGCACATGTGAATATTTATAAATGATAATATAAAGTATGACATGCTCAGTCAATAATATGCATCAGATATCTATAGTACTAAGGAATGTCTATACTGCATGAAATGTACTAAGAGAAGTATTGTATTATCCATCTGATGATTGATGCAGTAGGAGTAAGTGGTGATGACACCAACCCTGATGGGTAGCCACTAAAATTTCCAGATAAAACACATGTTACACTTTAGAGGGAACAGTAAATAGGTGTATTGTACCTAAAAGGAATCTCTGTTGATCGGCACATTTATTACTCAGCGCAGTCCACAGATTCTTACTGAAGGATAAACATATTTTACATTGAGATATAATATAGTTACATATCTCAATAAGAATGTGTTTTTCTACAGAAAAGGGGGGTATGGACCTAATGGGGGCCATGCTAATTATATGTTAAGCCATCCCTAACTCTGAGTGTGTTTTTTACTTTACCACACAAAAAATGCAATAAAAATAGTTCAGAAACAACAGCACAATATGGGGAATGTTCAAGAAGAATTCACAATTTTTCCAACAAATGTGAGAGGCTCTTATTTTTTCTGAACTGAACAAATATCCCTTCCCTTACCTGTAAAAATGCCACATTGAATGTACAGGTGACGTTTGGGGAAAAGCTGTAATATGTAATACAATATAATTTTTTTGCACTTGTTAGCATGTTAAAGCAGATAAGCTCACTGATATGGAAGTTTTAGTTACGTTAAGCTTGGTTCACCAAATAATTAGAATGACCCGCAGTGCTGAGTAGATGTATTTTCATTCATTTAGTTTAATAATAATTGTGGGGACAATCATGAAAAATATTATATGTTATTCCTGATTTCTCAGTCTCCCGCTCATTCCATTCCCATAGCAAACTTCCCTTCTCAACAAGCTAGCTTCATAGGTAGCGCGGGTAGTTGTAATTCTCAACCCAGTCCTGCTCTAAGAAAGCTGTGCAGGTCTCGCACCCACGGGGGGGTTCCAAAGAAAATCCATGTTGCTTTTTACACCCCTGGCCTGAAACAAAGCCACAGTGTCCCAGCCATGAGTGACCCCCTGCAGGGAGCTGCCTTTTACCACATGCATGAAAGGAAAATCTCTTCAAGCAGCCGGTGCCAACACAGAACCATGAATAACTGGGTCACAGCCCCCCCTAGCCCCAAGCCAAATACAGAATCAGAAATCAGAACCGTGAATCAAAGCCAAATCCATCTCAGTTTGTCCCATCTCCATAACTATCCTTGAACCATCCTAAAACTCTATTCTTGGACACACCAGAAGTGCAGCAATAGTTTAACACCAAGAGGAAGACACTCCTCCCAGGGGGCATTGGAAATGTCCATTGTTACATGTTTGTAATTACTCACCTGTAACCTGTACTATGCTCTCAGACCTGTAAATTTAATATTTCCAAAATATCTCATACTGGTAACTAGTGTGCACTTGTGGCCTAGAGGTAAGGGGAGTGTGACCGGAGGGTGACAGGTTCGAATCCTGGTCCTGAATGAAGGAACATGACTCAAATGCTCTTGAGCAAGGCACCGAACCCCGCAACATCTCCCCGGGCAGTAATTTAGGGCAGCCCACCGCTCCAGGCATGGATTAAATGCCGGGGACAAATTCCTACGTGTGCATATGCATATAATGGCCATCTATACATTAAGCTTATCACATTATAATATATATTTAAAAAATGCAAAAAAGGCAAATGCTTTACTTCTTTTTCAAAACTTTGTAGACTCCAAAAAAGTCACACTGAAATACTGCTTGTGTAATTTACATGACTTTCTGTATTTTTCTGACAGGTTGAACATTTATCAGGAAGCTGGAATCCATTTCCATCAGCCCACAATGAGCCCTAAACCAGGAAAACCATATCAGTGCTCTGAGTGTGGAAAATGGTTCGGTTGTAAATCAGAACTCACAAGTCACCAGAGGAGTCACACTGGAGAGAAGCCGTTCCCATGCTCTGAATGTGGCAAATGCTTTGCTCATCATCCAAATCTTCTTATACATCAGAGGATCCACACGGGAGTGAAGCCATTTTCATGTCCTGATTGTGACAAGTGCTTTACACGACATGCAAACCTGCTTACACACCAGAGGACTCACACTGGGGAGAAGCCATATTCCTGTCCTGATTGTGACAAGTGCTTTACACGACATGCAAACCTGCTTACACACCAGAGGACTCACACTGGAGAGAAGCCATTTTCATGTTCTGAGTGTGACAAGTGCTTTACACGACGTGCAACCCTGATTATACATCAGAGAACTCACACTGGGGAGAAGCCATTTTCATGTCCTGAGTGTGACGAGTACTTTATACGTCGGGCAAACCTGCTTACACATCGGAGTACTCACACTGGAGAGAAGACATTTTCATGCAATGAGTGTGACAAGTGCTTTACACAGCGATCATCCCTGTTTAAACATCAGAGGACTCACACTGGAGAGAAACCATATTCATGTTCTGAGTGTAGTAAGTGCTTTACACAACATAGTAACTTACTTGCACACCAGAAAATTCATACTGGAGAGAAGCCATTTTCATGTCCTGAGTGTTACAAGTACTTTACACAACATGCAAACCTGCTTACACATCTGAGGACTCATACTGGAGAGAAGCCATTTTCATGCACTGAGTGTGAAAAGTGCTTTACACAGCAATCTTCCCTGTTTAAACATCAAATGACTCACACTGGAGAGAAACCATATTCCTGTCCTGAGTGTAGCAAGTGCTTTACACAACATAGTAGCTTACTTTCACACCAGAAAATTCATACTGGAGAGAAAACATTTTCGTGCCCTGATTGTGACAAGTGCTTTACACACCATACAAACCTGCTTAAGCATCAGATAATTCACACTGGGGAGAAGCCATATTCCTGTCCTGAGTGTGACAAGTGCTTTACAAACCATACAAACCTGCTTACACACCAGAAGTCTCACACTGGAGAGAAGCCATTTTCGTGTCCTGAGTGTGACAAGTGCTTTACACAACATGCAAACCTGCTTACACATCAGAGGACTCACACTGGGGAGAAGCCATTTTCGTGTCCTGAGTGTGACAAGTGCTTTACATGGCGTTCAACCCTGCTTAC
This sequence comes from Gastrophryne carolinensis, assembly GCA_027917425.1. Lineage (NCBI taxonomy): Eukaryota > Metazoa > Chordata > Amphibia > Anura > Microhylidae > Gastrophryne > Gastrophryne carolinensis. The sequence goes on along the minus strand of CM051236.1, from coordinate 8,585,098 downwards.
ACATCGGAGGACTCACACTTGAAAAAATAATTTTACATTTCTGGAAGGTGACAAGTGTTTTAGTTGAAGTGTGAATTTCCAGTGCCACACTATAATCCATAATATAAGGGCACACACTGGAGAGAAGGCATATCAATGTCGTAACGTGATGAAGGGTATGCACATAAATCACAGCTGACAAGACACCAAAGGAGTCACCTCACCGCGTATGCAATGTTTCTTACAAAAGCAACAAGTTTCATACCAGGAAAATCGGTTACTGAGAACAAGTTACATATTTTGTTGATGAGCCTGAGACGTTTTGACCAGAGAGATGGGAAATATTCAGAGCTCATGTGTTCCAATGTAATTGTTATTTATAAGGTAGTTACATTGTGCCACATTATCTGCATATATGTCTGTTGCCTACCCTCTGCACATGCCTAATAATTTTATGGATTACACATTTAAGCACAACCAGACAATAGTTATCATCCAGAAAGCCAGTGAGATTGTAAAAAGTCAGATATCATACCATTTAAAAACTTTTCATCACTGGAAATTAAAAGGTTAACTTTTCGTTGCAAATATGTGGTTTCTAGAATGTATTTGTTAACTAGATTGTTTTATTTAGGTTTATATATTTGTGAACTTGTAGTGCATTAAATTGAGAAATTAAAGGAACTCTCAACAATACAATACAATATATTTGTATTTACAATTCACAATAGCAAAGTCAATATCCTATATGAATTATGTAGCATTTTGTATGCAATTGTTTGTGAAACTCTTCTTTCTAAATAAAAAGGCGATAAAAAAGGAGCCAGTAGGATGTTTGGTGAAATTTCTTTAAAGAGACAGTCCAGGCAATGGCAATAATAAGGCAGCGAGAAGCTAATCTGTTCAAAATAACGTCACAGGTCAGCAACAAAATTATTTTGCTTGTTCTCAGTGATTAATTTTCCTGGTGTGAAGTTTGGTGCTTTTATAAGACATATTGCATTTGTGGCAATGTGACTACTTTGGTGTTTTGTCAGCTGTGATGCATATAACCTTCACCACATTCAGGATATTGATATAGATTCTCTCCAGTGTGTAGCCTATCAGTATGGATCACACAGTGGTCGAAATTCACTCTTCGACTAAAACACTTTTTAGTAACATTCCAGATATCAAAAAGCTTTATCTGCAGTGTTCTCTGATGGTTAAGCAGAGATGCACGTTGTGTAAATCACTTGTCACACTCAGGACATGAAAATGGCTTCCCTGCAGTGTAAATTATCTGATGTTTAAGCACAATAAGGCAGGAATATGGCTTTTCTCAAGAGTGAGTCCTCTGATGTGTAAGCAGGTGTGAACTCTGTGTAAAGCACTTGTCACAATCAGGGCAGGAATATGGTTTCTCTCCGGTGTGAGTACTATAATGACTTTATTTATTGACTTTATTGGTTCTAAAACATTTGCCACATTCTAGGCATGAATATGGCTTCTCTCCTGTATGGATCATGGAAAGGAATTTGAGATGAGCATTTCGACAGGCCGAAAGGCTACAATAACAACCCGAAAGAAACTTGCTACAAACTTTGCAGTACCACCCCGGGAATTTCCTCCCAGGGAGAATGCCCCAAGCAGAATATTCCCTAGGGGTAACTTACAGAAAAAATACAATCATCTGGAGAACAAATATTCAACTTGTTCTGTAACAAAAAGCTCAACTCTGGTGCAGAAAAATGCTTCTCTGAAGCCCAGAGCGCCGGAGGCTGTGTGTTTAAAGTCTGTTTTTCAGCATCTATCCACTAGTAACAAAGTGAAAACATATGGAATTACATTGTAGCAACATTGTAACATGAACACTTTAATGCCAGACCTGTAATGTGATTTCCGAAGAAATATATAAAAAATGAAAAAAAATTGTGAAAAAACTGCTTTTTCAATGCCAGAAGAGGTCGCAGCATTATTTGAGATTTTTTGCAAAATAAAAAAAACCAAAAACCCAGTTTAAAGAGAAGAAAAGTATCGTCCATTGAAATGTATGGGAGAGCGACAGGTAGCAAGAGGTCATACCTGGCTCTGTTCACTGAGGCTGTGAAAATGATGAATCGGACACTACATGGCGTTATCCCAGTTGCTAAACAGATTCTGCTTGATAAATGTGTAATTGCTGCCATGTCCGGCGTTCACCAGTCGCTACGTGTCGCTAACTCTCATTAACCAGGCACTACCTGACTGTATCCCTTCTTAAATTAGGGCCTAAGTATAAATAAACAGCTGTGTGTTGTGTGTATCATCTGTGGATGCTGTGGTAAAAGCTGTAGCGTCATTCTGTTTGAGAATAGTGATTCTAGACAGGCAGAGCCAATCTGTGTGTGTTAAACAGTGTCTGTGGGATTGTCTGGCCTGGCTGACATCAGTGTTGTTTCAGTGAGCTCTTGCATTTTGTGATGGATGACCATATTGTGTAGGACACAGCTAGTGTGGATTTTTTGGAGATCATTTGTGGATTGTGCAGCATCTCCCCTCTTGGCTGGGCCAAACTTAGGAAGCATTCTTTCAGCAGCCTGATGGATTATTCAGCAAGCTAATTGGTTTTGTGGTGAGTTGCATTGAGGTGCACTTGTGTTTGTGTAAGATTGTGTTTGTTTGTTATTTTGCTTGAGTGTTTGCGTGTTTGTGTGACAGATTGTGTATTTGTTTTGTATTTGTGAGTATATTGGCTATGGAGAGGTGTGAGGAGGAAGCTTTCATCCTGATGTTCTCTGTGTGGCTGCGATGTGCTGCCAGCGCTGAGATATCACAGGAGTATTTAGAAGCCAGGGTGGTGAGATTCCGGGCCCAGAGATTATTTAGTATTCAGGTTTCAGATCAATTGTGCTGCACTTTTGTCGTTGTATGCCCAAATCCGACACAAAATTGACCCCACCACTAGCAGCAGCACCTGTGTGCCTCCCTGGAAATCTTTGAGCGGGGCACCTTTCAGGCCAATGCTGCCCTCCACAGCGGCATTAGCCAGGTGACCATGAAGCAAGTGACCTAAGAAGTGACCTAAGAAGTGAGAGAAATAATACTAAAACATTCAATCAGACCTTAAGAGCTGAAGCAAACCCTGCCAATCATAAAAGCAAAATACAAGATTATGGTCATCCCAAGCTCAAGCAAACTTTTTGAACATAATTTTTTGAAGAGCCATTTTGGTGGATGCCCATATTGTGTAGGACACAGCTAGTGTGGATTTATTTGGAGACCATTTGTGGGCTGTGCAGCATCTCCCCTCTTGGATGGGTAAACTTAGCTTTTCGGCATCAAGCTTCAGTCACACACAAACACAATTGCTATGTGGAATGATGTGTAAAGTACATTTTATTTTCAGAACTTAATTTTCATAAAAAAAACTGTTAATAAACACTATAAAATGAATTGTGATGTTTAATTAAGTTGTGTGGGTAATGTGGGTGAAAAAGAACGCTGCTACAAATTGGTTAGGGAACAAGAACAGCATTGTTTCACTTGGGTGCTGCATTGATTCAGGGAGAGCGCTTCTACAGCGCCCTTCACACATCACATTTATCAATGCTGGACAGGATACTACAGCATCACTTGTCCAGTGCCAAAGCTAGGTTAGCGGCAGACACTCATATGCGTCATAGTTTTGACGCTAGTCTTAAATCAGCCTCTTAGTATGTGAACTGTGAGCATTAGTGGCTCATTATATAGCAGTTACCTGGTACTGTTTGATACTGTGATATACCCTGATTATCTTCCTAACTTTTTCCTTGAATGTATCAATTTTTGAATTTTCTCATCATCGGGTGCCAAACCACAATGTCCAGAGGTGATATTGCTCAGGATACCTGCCTTCCTGTATCTTGCTTGTACAGCTGTTATCTCATATCAGTCATGTGATGTTACATTGTATTATCTTATGAAGCAAAGACTTTGATCATTACAATATAATTGTCCTAGAAGAGAATTTGCAAACTATTGACTCAATTAAATAAGAGGCGAAAAAAATCTCACGGTAGTAAAAATTCACCTTGTGAGCAAAAAGCCTGAGAATGTCACTGTTACAGAATCACCAGCTAGTAAGACAATGACAGTCAGTGATACTTTTATACTCCTAAGAAAAGGAGAGATTTTATTTACTCCCTTTACACTGTAGTAAAAAGTGCCATTGACTTTTCAGGCTTTTTTTCCTATAAAGTGATTTTTTTGAAGTTTTTTTTTACTACCGTGAAAATGTTTTCAATACTTATTGAACTGAGGTTGAAATTTTAGCCTGTGTGTCAGTATATAATTCCTTCTATTTGATGTGAGGGGGTGGGAAGAAACACCTTTCCACACTAGCACCCAGCACTATATCACTTGAGCGTCTTTAGGTCTCATTACTATTAAGTAATAATTAAATAATAATTGTGGAAATATTAACAATTTGAAAAAATGTAACAGATAAAAATTCTGTGTTTCATAGTTTAGTATCTTTTACCATGAAGCTGTTACACTTTTGCAATGACAGCATCTTATTTCTTTCCCAGTTTCAGTCTATTGTGTCAGTTATGGTGTCATGTAATTTCTATGTTAATGGTGAGAGTCTTGTCTATTGTGTTTCTAATAAGGCTCCTCCCTCCCTTTTGTCTCCTTGCTGCAATGCTAATGAATCTGTCATACTGCTGGGTGAGAAACAAAGCCCAGTGAAACTCCCCAGGAAGACGCCATTAACATACCTTTGTTTATTAAGATTCATTCCATTTAGCCAATCCAAAGCCGCCTCATGTTAGAGAATGTTTGTACAGACAATATAAGGTGAGGCCGGCTCAGTCACAGCAAAAGCAGACGGGTCAGGAGAGCGGCGAGGGTATCCCTATACTGCCCTATACCAGGTAGATATGACTTCTGTTACTATTAGGTTATATGTGATGGTTATTATCATGTCTGGGTAAATTATTTGGCTGTGTACTATGTGAATGATTTTGGCTGTCCCCATAGTATAAACATAACATTTTATTGTGTGTCAGGCAGATGTGGAATCGGTTGGAGCTGACCATATTATCTATACAATCTTTTATATATGGAATGAATAGGCTGCTGGGTAACTATTTAGCCATTACAGTAATTTAGTTAATTTATAGAGGTTTGTGCACATGTGAATATTTATAAATGATAATATAAAGTATGACATGCTCAGTCAATAATATGCATCAGATATCTATAGTACTAAGGAATGTCTATACTGCATGAAATGTACTAAGAGAAGTATTGTATTATCCATCTGATGATTGATGCAGTAGGAGTAAGTGGTGATGACACCAACCCTGATGGGTAGCCACTAAAATTTCCAGATAAAACACATGTTACACTTTAGAGGGAACAGTAAATAGGTGTATTGTACCTAAAAGGAATCTCTGTTGATCGGCACATTTATTACTCAGCGCAGTCCACAGATTCTTACTGAAGGATAAACATATTTTACATTGAGATATAATATAGTTACATATCTCAATAAGAATGTGTTTTTCTACAGAAAAGGGGGGTATGGACCTAATGGGGGCCATGCTAATTATATGTTAAGCCATCCCTAACTCTGAGTGTGTTTTTTACTTTACCACACAAAAAATGCAATAAAAATAGTTCAGAAACAACAGCACAATATGGGGAATGTTCAAGAAGAATTCACAATTTTTCCAACAAATGTGAGAGGCTCTTATTTTTTCTGAACTGAACAAATATCCCTTCCCTTACCTGTAAAAATGCCACATTGAATGTACAGGTGACGTTTGGGGAAAAGCTGTAATATGTAATACAATATAATTTTTTTGCACTTGTTAGCATGTTAAAGCAGATAAGCTCACTGATATGGAAGTTTTAGTTACGTTAAGCTTGGTTCACCAAATAATTAGAATGACCCGCAGTGCTGAGTAGATGTATTTTCATTCATTTAGTTTAATAATAATTGTGGGGACAATCATGAAAAATATTATATGTTATTCCTGATTTCTCAGTCTCCCGCTCATTCCATTCCCATAGCAAACTTCCCTTCTCAACAAGCTAGCTTCATAGGTAGCGCGGGTAGTTGTAATTCTCAACCCAGTCCTGCTCTAAGAAAGCTGTGCAGGTCTCGCACCCACGGGGGGGTTCCAAAGAAAATCCATGTTGCTTTTTACACCCCTGGCCTGAAACAAAGCCACAGTGTCCCAGCCATGAGTGACCCCCTGCAGGGAGCTGCCTTTTACCACATGCATGAAAGGAAAATCTCTTCAAGCAGCCGGTGCCAACACAGAACCATGAATAACTGGGTCACAGCCCCCCCTAGCCCCAAGCCAAATACAGAATCAGAAATCAGAACCGTGAATCAAAGCCAAATCCATCTCAGTTTGTCCCATCTCCATAACTATCCTTGAACCATCCTAAAACTCTATTCTTGGACACACCAGAAGTGCAGCAATAGTTTAACACCAAGAGGAAGACACTCCTCCCAGGGGGCATTGGAAATGTCCATTGTTACATGTTTGTAATTACTCACCTGTAACCTGTACTATGCTCTCAGACCTGTAAATTTAATATTTCCAAAATATCTCATACTGGTAACTAGTGTGCACTTGTGGCCTAGAGGTAAGGGGAGTGTGACCGGAGGGTGACAGGTTCGAATCCTGGTCCTGAATGAAGGAACATGACTCAAATGCTCTTGAGCAAGGCACCGAACCCCGCAACATCTCCCCGGGCAGTAATTTAGGGCAGCCCACCGCTCCAGGCATGGATTAAATGCCGGGGACAAATTCCTACGTGTGCATATGCATATAATGGCCATCTATACATTAAGCTTATCACATTATAATATATATTTAAAAAATGCAAAAAAGGCAAATGCTTTACTTCTTTTTCAAAACTTTGTAGACTCCAAAAAAGTCACACTGAAATACTGCTTGTGTAATTTACATGACTTTCTGTATTTTTCTGACAGGTTGAACATTTATCAGGAAGCTGGAATCCATTTCCATCAGCCCACAATGAGCCCTAAACCAGGAAAACCATATCAGTGCTCTGAGTGTGGAAAATGGTTCGGTTGTAAATCAGAACTCACAAGTCACCAGAGGAGTCACACTGGAGAGAAGCCGTTCCCATGCTCTGAATGTGGCAAATGCTTTGCTCATCATCCAAATCTTCTTATACATCAGAGGATCCACACGGGAGTGAAGCCATTTTCATGTCCTGATTGTGACAAGTGCTTTACACGACATGCAAACCTGCTTACACACCAGAGGACTCACACTGGGGAGAAGCCATATTCCTGTCCTGATTGTGACAAGTGCTTTACACGACATGCAAACCTGCTTACACACCAGAGGACTCACACTGGAGAGAAGCCATTTTCATGTTCTGAGTGTGACAAGTGCTTTACACGACGTGCAACCCTGATTATACATCAGAGAACTCACACTGGGGAGAAGCCATTTTCATGTCCTGAGTGTGACGAGTACTTTATACGTCGGGCAAACCTGCTTACACATCGGAGTACTCACACTGGAGAGAAGACATTTTCATGCAATGAGTGTGACAAGTGCTTTACACAGCGATCATCCCTGTTTAAACATCAGAGGACTCACACTGGAGAGAAACCATATTCATGTTCTGAGTGTAGTAAGTGCTTTACACAACATAGTAACTTACTTGCACACCAGAAAATTCATACTGGAGAGAAGCCATTTTCATGTCCTGAGTGTTACAAGTACTTTACACAACATGCAAACCTGCTTACACATCTGAGGACTCATACTGGAGAGAAGCCATTTTCATGCACTGAGTGTGAAAAGTGCTTTACACAGCAATCTTCCCTGTTTAAACATCAAATGACTCACACTGGAGAGAAACCATATTCCTGTCCTGAGTGTAGCAAGTGCTTTACACAACATAGTAGCTTACTTTCACACCAGAAAATTCATACTGGAGAGAAAACATTTTCGTGCCCTGATTGTGACAAGTGCTTTACACACCATACAAACCTGCTTAAGCATCAGATAATTCACACTGGGGAGAAGCCATATTCCTGTCCTGAGTGTGACAAGTGCTTTACAAACCATACAAACCTGCTTACACACCAGAAGTCTCACGCTGGAGAGAAGCCATTTTCGTGTCCTGAGTGTGACAAGTGCTTTACACAACATGCAAACCTGCTTACACATCAGAGGACTCACACTGGGGAGAAGCCATTTTCGTGTCCTGAGTGTGACAAGTGCTTTACATGGCGTTCAACCCTGCTTACACATCGGAGGACTCACACTTGAAAAAATAATTTTACATTTCTGGAAGGTGACAAGTGTTTTAGTTGAAGTGTGAATTTCCAGTGCCACACTATAATCCATAATATAAGGGCACACACTGGAGAGAAGGCATATCAATGTCGTAACGTGATGAAGGGTATGCACATAAATCACAGCTGACAAGACACCAAAGGAGTCACCTCACCGCGTATGCAATGTTTCTTACAAAAGCAACAAGTTTCATACCAGGAAAATCGGTTACTGAGAACAAGTTACATATTTTGTTGATGAGCCTGAGACGTTTTGACCAGAGAGATGGGAAATATTCAGAGCTCATGTGTTCCAATGTAATTGTTATTTATAAGGTAGTTACATTGTGCCACATTATCTGCATATATGTCTGTTGCCTACCCTCTGCACATGCCTAATAATTTTATGGATTACACATTTAACCTTCCTCTAGTGTTAGGGTCGTGACCGACCCGTTTTAGTTTTTAAATGCATACAAATTCTACATACATTTGTTTATTGCATCAAGACTTTTTGACTTTTGCAGGAACTTATTTTTAAACAAAATACAATAAAATAAAACTATTTTATTAAATTGTTAAATGCTCTTATTAAAATTATAACATTTGTGTTGTTGGGGTCAATTTCGACCCAGGTCTAATATTAGAGTAAAAAAACAATAATAAGTCCCAAAACTGAACTCATAAACACAATTTAAACCAACAGCCCACAGCCAGCTCTACCTCCAACAACTTGAGTTAGGGACATGTCCAGGCATGTATGGCCAAATCAGCTTAGAGTTGGTACTTTGCAGAGTATACATCTCCAGTTTACTCCATGCAACAATGAGGAGAAGATTAGATGCAAGCCAAATTCTGGATTATATAGTGGATGATAATGAATCAGAGGACACACAGCAGCAAACTGATACAGATGAACAGGTTTCTGAGGAGGAAGATGATGTGGAGTATCAACCAGACACAGACACAGACAGTTCTGTTCAGTCTGATGAGGAGGTCACTGGTGCTGAAGCTGCACCCGCTGAAAGATTCAAATCCAAAAGTGGCAAGATCAGTTGGAGCTCAGTACCTCCAGATGTACATGGCAGGGCAGATGCTGCAAATGTCATAAAAATGACCCCTGGGTTCACAAGGTTTGCTGTGACAAGAGCAAGTGACATCAAGACATGTTTTGATCTGTTTATGCCATTGTCAATAAAAAAAGTCATTATTGCTATGACAAACCTTGAAGGAAAAAAAGTCCACGGCAACATGTGGAATGACCTTCATAATGATGACCTGGATGCCTACATTGGTGTTCTTCTCCTTGCTGGAGTGTACAAATCCTGCAATGAGGCCACTGACGCATCGACAGGCAGGAATATTTTCCGGGCAACAATGTCACTTCAAAAGTTTCAAATGATATCAAGAGTCCTCAGATTTGACAACAGAGACACCAGAACAAAATCTGACAAACTTGCTCCCATCAGGGATGTTTGGGAAAAATGGGTGCAGCTCCTTCCACTGATGTTCAACCCAGGGCCAGAGGTGACAGTAGATGAACGTTTTCTCCCTTTCCGCGGAAAATGCCCCTTCCGGCAATACATGCCAAGTAAGCCAGGCAAATACGGCATAAAAATCTGGGCAGCCTGTGATGCAAAAACTAGCTATGCATGGAATCTACAGATTTACACAGGCAAGTCTGCAAGCGGCATCCCTGAAAAAAACCAAGGAAAACGTGTAGTCCTCGATATGACTACTGGACTGCAGGGTCACAACATTACTTGTGACAATTTTTTTACCAGCTATGACCTTGGACAAGAACTTCTCAGGAGGAAAATCACCATGGTGGGCACAGTGAAAAAAAACAAACCTGAGCTGCCCGCTGAATTGTTGCAGATGAAGGACAGGGCTCCACTTTCCTCAAAGTTTGTTTTTACAGACACCACCACTGCTGTTTCATACTGCCCCAAAAAACGACGGAATGTGGTACTGATGTCCACACTTCAAAGATGCAGCTGTGTCATCAGGAAGTGACAAAAAGCCCAGAATCATCCTGGACTATAACAAAAACAAAGGTGGAGTGGACAACCTGGACAAGCTGACTGCCACCTACACTTGCCAGCGAATGACTAGGAGATGGCCAATGGTGGTATTTTACAACATCCTTGATGTTTCAGCATACAATGGGTTTGTGTTGTGGACCCACATTCACCAAGGATGGAATTCAAAAAAAAAAAACAAGTGGAGGATGTTTCTTGAGGAACTAGGAAGATCCCTTGTCAAGGCGCACATAGACCAAAGGGAACGGGTGCCCCGAGACCCAGCCGCTGCAGCCTTGGTCCAACAACTCCAGAGCTCAACAAGTGCTTCGCCCACACCCACAGCAACACAAAGAGCATCATCACCAGCATCCTCCTCAACATCAACCACAACAGCCACAACCCCAGTGAGACCACCTGATTCTAAAAGAAAGAGGTGTCAGGTCTGCCCTAGCAATAAGGACAGAAAGACAAACACATCGTGCTTCACCTGCAAAAAATACCTCTGCAAAGAACACACAAAAAGTGTCACTTTTTGCCACACATGCATCTAAATACTAATGCATCTAAAAACTAGTATTTGATTTGTTGATTTGATTTGCTTGATTGATTGTTGTTTGTGTGTTTGACCTAGTAAAGCTACTTTTTATTATTATTGCTGTTAATGTTAATATAATTTTCATCTTTTATTTTTATTAAAGTTCTATAAAAAAAAAAATCAGTTTTTTTGCCTTTTTCATAAAGTAGTTAGATATGGGTCAAAATTGACCCGTAACACCATAGATGTTACTAGAGTTAAAAATATAAAATATATATATGTATATTTTTTTTACATTTAAAAAATGTGTTCTAAAACCCTTCAGTAATAGTCAGGTAATATAACAAAGTTTTTGAAGTTTATATTATTCTCTTGAGGTTCATTTGACAATATTTTTATATTGAAAATTAAGGGTATGCTCTCAAATGGAAGGCCCAGGGGGCCACAACAAAAATATTAAAATCAATCCTTCCATGGATGAGAAACCCTAACAAGGTAACTAAGAGGTAAGAAACAAATTGGATCATAAATAACTGTTTTTAGGGTATCCTAGGGGTGATTTAAGACATGGGTCAAAACCGACCCGTTAACATAAGAAAGAGTAACAGAAAGCTAACACTAGAGGAAGGTTAAGCACAACCAGACAATAGTTATCATCCAGAAAGCCAGTGAGATTGTAAAAAGTCAGATATCATACCATTTAAAAACTTTTCATCACTGGAAATTAAAAGGTTAACTTTTCGTTGCAAATATGTGGTTTCTAGAATGTATTTGTTAACTAGATTGTTTTATTTAGGTTTATATATTTGTGAACTTGTAGTGCATTAAATTGAGAAATTAAAGGAACTCTCAACAATACAATACAATATATTTGTATTTACAATTCACAATAGCAAAGTCAATATCCTATATGAATTATGTAGCATTTTGTATGCAATTGTTTGTGAAACTCTTCTTTCTAAATAAAAAGGCGATAAAAAAGGAGCCAGTAGGATGTTTGGTGAAATTTCTTTAAAGAGACAGTCCAGGCAATGGCAATAATAAGGCAGCGAGAAGCTAATCTGTTCAAAATAACGTCACAGGTCAGCAACAAAATTATTTTGCTTGTTCTCAGTGATTAATTTTCCTGGTGTGAAGTTTGGTGCTTTTATAAGACATATTGCATTTGTGGCAATGTGACTACTTTGGTGTTTTGTCAGCTGTGATGCATATAACCTTCACCACATTCAGGATATTGATATAGATTCTCTCCAGTGTGTAGCCTATCAGTATGGATCACACAGTGGTCGAAATTCACTCTTCGACTAAAACACTTTTTAGTAACATTCCAGATATCAAAAAGCTTTATCTGCAATGTTCTCTGATGGTTAAGCAGAGATGCACGTTGTGTAAATCACTTGTCACACTCAGGACATGAAAATGGCTTCCCTGCAGTGTAAATTATCTGATGTTTAAGCACAATAAGGCAGGAATATGGCTTTTCTCAAGAGTGAGTCCTCTGATGTGTAAGCAGGTGTGAACTCTGTGTAAAGCACTTGTCACAATCAGGGCAGGAATATGGTTTCTCTCCGGTGTGAGTACTATAATGACTTTATTTATTGACTTTATTGGTTCTAAAACATTTGCCACATTCTAGGCATGAATATGGCTTCTCTCCTGTATGGATCATGGAAAGGAATTTGAGATGAGCATTTCGACAGGCCGAAAGGCTACAATAACAACCCGAAAGAAACTTGCTACAAACTTTGCAGTACCACCCCGGGAATTTCCTCCCAGGGAGAATGCCCCAAGCAGAATATTCCCTAGGGGTAACTTACAGAAAAAATACAATCATCTGGAGAACAAATATTCAACTTGTTCTGTAACAAAAAGCTCAACTCTGGCGCAGAAAAATGCTTCTCTGAAGCCCAGAGCGCCGGAGGCTGTGTGTTTAAAGTCTGTTTTTCAGCATCTATCCACTAGTAACAAAGTGAAAACATATGGAATTACATTGTAGCAACATTGTAACATGAACACTTTAATGCCAGACCTGTAATGTGATTTCCGAAGAAATATATAAAAAATGAAAAAAAATTGTGAAAAAACTGCTTTTTCAATGCCAGAAGAGGTCGCAGCATTATTTGAGATTTTTTGCAAAATAAAAAAAACCAAAAACCCAGTTTAAAGAGAAGAAAAGTATCGTCCATTGAAATGTATGGGAGAGCGACAGGTAGCAAGAGGTCATACCTGGCTCTGTTCACTGAGGCTGTGAAAATGATGAATCGGACACTACATGGCGTTATCCCAGTTGCTAAACAGATTCTGCTTGATAAATGTGTAATTGCTGCCATGTCCGGCGTTCACCAGTCGCTACGTGTCGCTAACTCTCATTAACCAGGCACTACCTGACTGTATCCCTTCTTAAATTAGGGCCTAAGTATAAATAAACAGCTGTGTGTTGTGTGTATCATCTGTGGATGCTGTGGTAAAAGCTGTAGCGTCATTCTGTTTGAGAATAGTGATTCTAGACAGGCAGAGCCAATCTGTGTGTGTTAAACAGTGTCTGTGGGATTGTCTGGCCTGGCTGACATCAGTGTTGTTTCAGTGAGCTCTTGCATTTTGTGATGGATGCCCATATTGTGTAGGACACAGCTAGTGTGGATTTTTTGGAGATCATTTGTGGATTGTGCAGCATCTCCCCTCTTGGCTGGGCCAAACTTAGGAAGCATTCTTTCAGCAGCCTGATGGATTATTCAGCAAGCTAATTGGTTTTGTGGTGAGTTGCATTGAGGTGCACTTGTGTTTGTGTAAGATTGTGTTTGTTTGTTATTTTGCTTGAGTGTTTGCGTGTTTGTGTGACAGATTGTGTATTTGTTTTGTATTTGTGAGTATATTGGCTATGGAGAGGTGTGAGGAGGAAGCTTTCATCCTGATGTTCTCTGTGTGGCTGCGATGTGCTGCCAGCGCTGAGATATCACAGGAGTATTTAGAAGCCAGGGTGGTGAGATTCCGGGCCCAGAGATTATTTAGTATTCAGGTTTCAGATCAATTGTGCTGCACTTTTGTCGTTGTATGCCCAAATCCGACACAAAATTGACCCCACCACTAGCAGCAGCACCTGTGTGCCTCCCTGGAAATCTTTGAGCGGGGCACCTTTCAGGCCAATGCTGCCCTCCACAGCGGCATTAGCCAGGTGACCATGAAGCAAGTGACCTAAGAAGTGACCTAAGAAGTGAGAGAAATAATACTAAAACATTCAATCAGACCTTAAGAGCTGAAGCAAACCCTGCCAATCATAAAAGCAAAATACAAGATTATGGTCATCCCAAGCTCAAGCAAACTTTTTGAACATAATTTTTTGAAGAGCCATTTTGGTGGATGCCCATATTGTGTAGGACACAGCTAGTGTGGATTTATTTGGAGACCATTTGTGGGCTGTGCAGCATCTCCCCTCTTGGATGGGTAAACTTAGCTTTTCGGCATCAAGCTTCAGTCACACACAAACACAATTGCTATGTGGAATGATGTGTAAAGTACATTTTATTTTCAGAACTTAATTTTCATTAAAAAAACTGTTAATAAACACTATAAAATGAATTGTGATGTTTAATTAAGTTGTGTGGGTAATGTGGGTGAAAAAGAACGCTGCTACAAATTGGTTAGGGAACAAGAACAGCATTGTTTCACTTGGGTGCTGCATTGATTCAGGGAGAGCGCTTCTACAGCGCCCTTCACACATCACATTTATCAATGCTGGACAGGATACTACAGCATCACTTGTCCAGTGCCAAAGCTAGGTTAGCGGCAGACACTCATATGCGCCATAGTTTTGACGCTAGTCTTAAATCAGCCTCTTAGTATGTGAACTGTGAGCATTAGTGGCTCATTATATAGCAGTTACCTGGTACTGTTTGATACTGTGATATACCCTGATTATCTTCCTAACTTTTTCCTTGAATGTATCAATTTTTGAATTTTCTCTTGCTTCCATTTTGTCTTCATCATCGGGTGCCAAACCACAATGTCCAGAGGTGATATTGCTCAGGATACCTGCCTTCCTGTATCTTGCTTGTACAGCTGTTATCTCATATCAGTCATGTGATGTTACATTGTATTATCTTATGAAGCAAAGACTTTGATCATTACAATATAATTGTCCTAGAAGAGAATTTGCAAACTATTGACTCAATTAAATAAGAGGCGAAAAAAATCTCACGGTAGTAAAAATTCACCTTGTGAGCAAAAAGCCTGAGAATGTCACTGTTACAGAATCACCAGCTAGTAAGACAATGACAGTCAGTGATACTTTTATACTCCTAAGAAAAGGAGAGATTTTATTTACTCCCTTTACACTGTAGTAAAAAGTGCCATTGACTTTTCAGGCTTTTTTTCCTATAAAGTGATTTTTTTGAAGTTTTTTTTTACTACCGTGAAAATGTTTTCAATACTTATTGAACTGAGGTTGAAATTTTAGCCTGTGTGTCAGTATATAATTCCTTCTATTTGATGTGAGGGGGTGGGAAGAAACACCTTTCCACACTAGCACCCAGCACTATATCACTTGAGCGTCTTTAGGTCTCATTACTATTAAGTAATAATTAAATAATAATTGTGGAAATATTAACAATTTGAAAAAATGTAACAGATAAAAATTCTGTGTTTCATAGTTTAGTATCTTTTACCATGAAGCTGTTACACTTTTGCAATGACAGCATCTTATTTCTTTCCCAGTTTCAGTCTATTGTGTCAGTTATGGTGTCATGTAATTTCTATGTTAATGGTGAGAGTCTTGTCTATTGTGTTTCTAATAAGGCTCCTCCCTCCCTTTTGTCTTCTTGCTGCAATGCTAATGAATCTGTCACACTGCTGGGTGAGAAACAAAGCCCAGTGAAACTCCCCAGGAAGACGCCATTAACATACCTTTGTTTATTAAGATTCATTCCATTTAGCCAATCCAAAGCCGCCTCATGTTAGAGAATGTTTGTACAGACAATATAAGGTGAGGCCGGCTCAGTCACAGCAAAAGCAGACGGGTCAGGAGAGCGGCGAGGGTATCCCTATACTGCCCTATACCAGGTAGATATGACTTCTGTTACTATTAGGTTATATGTGATGGTTATTATCATGTCTGGGTAAATTATTTGGCTGTGTACTATGTGAATGATTTTGGCTGTCCCCATAGTATAAACATAACATTTTATTGTGTGTCAGGCAGATGTGGAATCGGTTGGAGCTGACCATATTATCTATACAATCTTTTATATATGGAATGAATAGGCTGCTGGGTAACTATTTAGCCATTACAGTAATTTAGTTAATTTATAGAGGTTTGTGCACATGTGAATATTTATAAATGATAATATAAAGTATGACATGCTCAGTCAATAATATGCATCAGATATCTATAGTACTAAGGAATGTCTATACTGCATGAAATGTACTAAGAGAAGTATTGTATTATCCATCTGATGATTGATGCAGTAGGAGTAAGTGGTGATGACACCAACCCTGATGGGTAGCCACTAAAATTTCCAGATAAAACACATGTTACACTTTAGAGGGAACAGTAAATAGGTGTATTGTACCTAAAAGGAATCTCTGTTGATCGGCACATTTATTACTCAGCGCAGTCCACAGATTCTTACTGAAGGATAAACATATTTTACATTGAGATATAATATAGTTACATATCTCAATAAGAATGTGTTTTTCTACAGAAAAGGGGGGTATGGACCTAATGGGGGCCATGCTAATTATATGTTAAGCCATCCCTAACTCTGAGTGTGTTTTTTACTTTACCACACAAAAAATGCAATAAAAATAGTTCAGAAACAACAGCACAATATGGGGAATGTTCAAGAAGAATTCACAATTTTTCCAACAAATGTGAGAGGCTCTTATTTTTTCTGAACTGAACAAATATCCCTTCCCTTACCTGTAAAAATGCCACATTGAATGTACAGGTGACGTTTGGGGAAAAGCTGTAATATGTAATACAATATAATTTTTTTGCACTTGTTAGCATGTTAAAGCAGATAAGCTCACTGATATGGAAGTTTTAGTTACGTTAAGCTTGGTTCACCAAATAATTAGAATGACCCGCAGTGCTGAGTAGATGTATTTTCATTCATTTAGTTTAATAATAATTGTGGGGACAATCATGAAAAATATTATATGTTATTCCTGATTTCTCAGTCTCCCGCTCATTCCATTCCCATAGCAAACTTCCCTTCTCAACAAGCTAGCTTCATAGGTAGCGCGGGTAGTTGTAATTCTCAACCCAGTCCTGCTCTAAGAAAGCTGTGCAGGTCTCGCACCCACGGGGGGGTTCCAAAGAAAATCCATGTTGCTTTTTACACCCCTGGCCTGAAACAAAGCCACAGTGTCCCAGCCATGAGTGACCCCCTGCAGGGAGCTGCCTTTTACCACATGCATGAAAGGAAAATCTCTTCAAGCAGCCGGTGCCAACACAGAACCATGAATAACTGGGTCACAGCCCCCCCTAGCCCCAAGCCAAATACAGAATCAGAAATCAGAACCGTGAATCAAAGCCAAATCCATCTCAGTTTGTCCCATCTCCATAACTATCCTTGAACCATCCTAAAACTCTATTCTTGGACACACCAGAAGTGCAGCAATAGTTTAACACCAAGAGGAAGACACTCCTCCCAGGGGGCATTGGAAATGTCCATTGTTACATGTTTGTAATTACTCACCTGTAACCTGTACTATGCTCTCAGACCTGTAAATTTAATATTTCCAAAATATCTCATACTGGTAACTAGTGTGCACTTGTGGCCTAGAGGTAAGGGGAGTGTGACCGGAGGGTGACAGGTTCGAATCCTGGTCCTGAATGAAGGAACATGACTCAAATGCTCTTGAGCAAGGCACCAAACCCCGCAACATCTCCCCGGGCAGTAATTTAGGGCAGCCCACCGCTCCAGGCATGGATTAAATGCCGGGGACAAATTCCTACGTGTGCATATGCATATAATGGCCATCTATACATTAAGCTTATCACATTATAATATATATTTAAAAAATGCAAAAAAGGCAAATGCTTTACTTCTTTTTCAAAACTTTGTAGACTCCAAAAAAGTCACACTGAAATACTGCTTGTGTAATTTACATGACTTTCTGTATTTTTCTGACAGGTTGAACATTTATCAGGAAGCTGGAATCCATTTCCATCAGCCCACAATGAGCCCTAAACCAGGAAAACCATATCAGTGCTCTGAGTGTGGAAAATGGTTCGGTTGTAAATCAGAACTCACAAGTCACCAGAGGAGTCACACTGGAGAGAAGCCGTTCCCATGCTCTGAATGTGGCAAATGCTTTGCTCATCATCCAAATCTTCTTATACATCAGAGGATCCACACGGGAGTGAAGCCATTTTCATGTCCTGATTGTGACAAGTGCTTTACACGACATGCAAACCTGCTTACACACCAGAGGACTCACACTGGGGAGAAGCCATATTCCTGTCCTGATTGTGACAAGTGCTTTACACGACATGCAAACCTGCTTACACACCAGAGGACTCACACTGGAGAGAAGCCATTTTCATGTTCTGAGTGTGACAAGTGCTTTACACGACGTGCAACCCTGATTATACATCAGAGAACTCACACTGGGGAGAAGCCATTTTCATGTCCTGAGTGTGACGAGTACTTTATACGTCGGGCAAACCTGCTTACACATCGGAGTACTCACACTGGAGAGAAGACATTTTCATGCAATGAGTGTGACAAGTGCTTTACACAGCGATCATCCCTGTTTAAACATCAGAGGACTCACACTGGAGAGAAACCATATTCATGTTCTGAGTGTAGTAAGTGCTTTACACAACATAGTAACTTACTTGCACACCAGAAAATTCATACTGGAGAGAAGCCATTTTCATGTCCTGAGTGTTACAAGTACTTTACACAACATGCAAACCTGCTTACACATCTGAGGACTCATACTGGAGAGAAGCCATTTTCATGCACTGAGTGTGAAAAGTGCTTTACACAGCAATCTTCCCTGTTTAAACATCAAATGACTCACACTGGAGAGAAACCATATTCCTGTCCTGAGTGTAGCAAGTGCTTTACACAACATAGTAGCTTACTTTCACACCAGAAAATTCATACTGGAGAGAAAACATTTTCGTGCCCTGATTGTGACAAGTGCTTTACACACCATACAAACCTGCTTAAGCATCAGATAATTCACACTGGGGAGAAGCCATATTCCTGTCCTGAGTGTGACAAGTGCTTTACAAACCATACAAACCTGCTTACACACCAGAAGTCTCACACTGGAGAGAAGCCATTTTCGTGTCCTGAGTGTGACAAGTGCTTTACACAACATGCAAACCTGCTTACACATCAGAGGACTCACACTGGGGAGAAGCCATTTTCGTGTCCTGAGTGTGACAAGTGCTTTACATGGCGTTCAACCCTGCTTACACATCGGAGGACTCACACTTGAAAAAATAATTTTACATTTCTGGAAGGTGACAAGTGTTTTAGTTGAAGTGTGAATTTCCAGTGCCACACTATAATCCATAATATAAGGGCACACACTGGAGAGAAGGCATATCAATGTCGTAACGTGATGAAGGGTATGCACATAAATCACAGCTGACAAGACACCAAAGGAGTCACCTCACCGCGTATGCAATGTTTCTTACAAAAGCAACAAGTTTCATACCAGGAAAATCGGTTACTGAGAACAAGTTACATATTTTGTTGATGAGCCTGAGACGTTTTGACCAGAGAGATGGGAAATATTCAGAGCTCATGTGTTCCAATGTAATTGTTATTTATAAGGTAGTTACATTGTGCCACATTATCTGCATATATGTCTGTTGCCTACCCTCTGCACATGCCTAATAATTTTATGGATTACACATTTAAGCACAACCAGACAATAGTTATCATCCAGAAAGCCAGTGAGATTGTAAAAAGTCAGATATCATACCATTTAAAAACTTTTCATCACTGGAAATTAAAAGGTTAACTTTTCGTTGCAAATATGTGGTTTCTAGAATGTATTTGTTAACTAGATTGTTTTATTTAGGTTTATATATTTGTGAACTTGTAGTGCATTAAATTGAGAAATTAAAGGAACTCTCAACAATACAATACAATATATTTGTATTTACAATTCACAATAGCAAAGTCAATATCCTATATGAATTATGTAGCATTTTGTATGCAATTGTTTGTGAAACTCTTCTTTCTAAATAAAAAGGCGATAAAAAAGGAGCCAGTAGGATGTTTGGTGAAATTTCTTTAAAGAGACAGTCCAGGCAATGGCAATAATAAGGCAGCGAGAAGCTAATCTGTTCAAAATAACGTCACAGGTCAGCAACAAAATTATTTTGCTTGTTCTCAGTGATTAATTTTCCTGGTGTGAAGTTTGGTGCTTTTATAAGACATATTGCATTTGTGGCAATGTGACTACTTTGGTGTTTTGTCAGCTGTGATGCATATAACCTTCACCACATTCAGGATATTGATATAGATTCTCTCCAGTGTGTAGCCTATCAGTATGGATCACGCAGTGGTCGAAATTCACTCTTCGACTAAAACACTTTTTAGTAACATTCCAGATATCAAAAAGCTTTATCTGCAGTGTTCTCTGATGGTTAAGCAGAGATGCACGTTGTGTAAATCACTTGTCACACTCAGGACATGAAAATGGCTTCCCTGCAGTGTAAATTATCTGATGTTTAAGCACAATAAGGCAGGAATATGGCTTTTCTCAAGAGTGAGTCCTCTGATGTGTAAGCAGGTGTGAACTCTGTGTAAAGCACTTGTCACAATCAGGGCAGGAATATGGTTTCTCTCCGGTGTGAGTACTATAATGACTTTATTTATTGACTTTATTGGTTCTAAAACATTTGCCACATTCTAGGCATGAATATGGCTTCTCTCCTGTATGGATCATGGAAAGGAATTTGAGATGAGCATTTCGACAGGCCGAAAGGCTACAATAACAACCCGAAAGAAACTTGCTACAAACTTTGCAGTACCACCCCGGGAATTTCCTCCCAGGGAGAATGCCCCAAGCAGAATATTCCCTAGGGGTAACTTACAGAAAAAATACAATCATCTGGAGAACAAATATTCAACTTGTTCTGTAACAAAAAGCTCAACTCTGGCGCAGAAAAATGCTTCTCTGAAGCCCAGAGCGCCGGAGGCTGTGTGTTTAAAGTCTGTTTTTCAGCATCTATCCACTAGTAACAAAGTGAAAACATATGGAATTACATTGTAGCAACATTGTAACATGAACACTTTAATGCCAGACCTGTAATGTGATTTCCGAAGAAATATATAAAAAATGATAAAAAATTTTGAAAAAACTGCTTTTCCAATGCCAGAAGAGGTCGCAGCATTATTTGAGATTTTTTGCAAAATAAAAAAAACCAAAAACCCAGTTTAAAGAGAAGAAAAGTATCGTCCATTGAAATGTATGGGAGAGCGACAGGTAGCAAGAGGTCATACCTGGCTCTGTTCACTGAGGCTGTGAAAATGATGAATCGGACACTACATGGCGTTATCCCAGTTGCTAAACAGATTCTGCTTGATAAATGTGTAATTGCTGCCATGTCCGGCGTTCACCAGTCGCTACGTGTCGCTAACTCTCATTAACCAGGCACTACCTGACTGTATCCCTTCTTAAATTAGGGCCTAAGTATAAATAAACAGCTGTGTGTTGTGTGTATCATCTGTGGATGCTGTGGTAAAAGCTGTAGCGTCATTCTGTTTGAGAATAGTGATTCTAGACAGGCAGAGCCAATCTGTGTGTGTTAAACAGTGTCTGTGGGATTGTCTGGCCTGGCTGACATCAGTGTTGTTTCAGTGAGCTCTTGCATTTTGTGATGGATGACCATATTGTGTAGGACACAGCTAGTGTGGATTTTTTGGAGATCATTTGTGGATTGTGCAGCATCTCCCCTCTTGGCTGGGCCAAACTTAGGAAGCATTCTTTCAGCAGCCTGATGGATTATTCAGCAAGCTAATTGGTTTTGTGGTGAGTTGCATTGAGGTGCACTTGTGTTTGTGTAAGATTGTGTTTGTTTGTTATTTTGCTTGAGTGTTTGCGTGTTTGTGTGACAGATTGTGTATTTGTTTTGTATTTGTGAGTGTATTGGCTATGGAGAGGTGTGAGGAGGAAGCTTTCATCCTGATGTTCTCTGTGTGGCTGCGATGTGCTGCCAGCGCTGAGATATCACAGGAGTATTTAGAAGCCAGGGTGGTGAGATTCCGGGCCCAGAGATTATTTAGTATTCAGGTTTCAGATCAATTGTGCTGCACTTTTGTCGTTGTATGCCCAAATCCGACACAAAATTGACCCCACCACTAGCAGCAGCACCTGTGTGCCTCCCTGGAAATCTTTGAGCGGGGCACCTTTCAGGCCAATGCTGCCCTCCACAGCGGCATTAGCCAGGTGACCATGAAGCAAGTGACCTAAGAAGTGACCTAAGAAGTGAGAGAAATAATACTAAAACATTCAATCAGACCTTAAGAGCTGAAGCAAACCCTGCCAATCATAAAAGCAAAATACAAGATTATGGTCATCCCAAGCTCAAGCAAACTTTTTGAACATAATTTTTTGAAGAGCCATTTTGGTGGATGCCCATATTGTGTAGGACACAGCTAGTGTGGATTTATTTGGAGACCATTTGTGGGCTGTGCAGCATCTCCCCTCTTGGATGGGTAAACTTAGCTTTTCGGCATCAAGCTTCAGTCACACACAAACACAATTGCTATGTGGAATGATGTGTAAAGTACATTTTATTTTCAGAACTTAATTTTCATAAAAAAAACTGTTAATAAACACTATAAAATGAATTGTGATGTTTAATTAAGTTGTGTGGGTAATGTGGGTGAAAAAGAACGCTGCTACAAATTGGTTAGGGAACAAGAACAGCATTGTTTCACTTGGGTGCTGCATTGATTCAGGGAGAGCGCTTCTACAGCGCCCTTCACACATCACATTTATCAATGCTGGACAGGATACTACAGCATCACTTGTCCAGTGCCAAAGCTAGGTTAGCGGCAGACACTCATATGCGCCATAGTTTTGACGCTAGTCTTAAATCAGCCTCTTAGTATGTGAACTGTGAGCATTAGTGGCTCATTATATAGCAGTTACCTGGTACTGTTTGATACTGTGATATACCCTGATTATCTTCCTAACTTTTTCCTTGAATGTATCAATTTTTGAATTTTCTCTTGCTTCCATTTTGTCTTCATCATCGGGTGCCAAACCACAATGTCCAGAGGTGATATTGCTCAGGATACCTGCCTTCCTGTATCTTGCTTGTACAGCTGTTATCTCATATCAGTCATGTGATGTTACATTGTATTATCTTATGAAGCAAAGACTTTGATCATTACAATATAATTGTCCTAGAAGAGAATTTGCAAACTATTGACTCAATTAAATAAGAGGCGAAAAAAATCTCACGGTAGTAAAAATTCACCTTGTGAGCAAAAAGCCTGAGAATGTCACTGTTACAGAATCACCAGCTAGTAAGACAATGACAGTCAGTGATACTTTTATACTCCTAAGAAAAGGAGAGATTTTATTTACTCCCTTTACACTGTAGTAAAAAGTGCCATTGACTTTTCAGGCTTTTTTTCCTATAAAGTGATTTTTTTGAAGTTTTTTTTTACTACCGTGAAAATGTTTTCAATACTTATTGAACTGAGGTTGAAATTTTAGCCTGTGTGTCAGTATATAATTCCTTCTATTTGATGTGAGGGGGTGGGAAGAAACACCTTTCCACACTAGCACCCAGCACTATATCACTTGAGCGTCTTTAGGTCTCATTACTATTAAGTAATAATTAAATAATAATTGTGGAAATATTAACAATTTGAAAAAATGTAACAGATAAAAATTCTGTGTTTCATAGTTTAGTATCTTTTACCATGAAGCTGTTACACTTTTGCAATGACAGCATCTTATTTCTTTCCCAGTTTCAGTCTATTGTGTCAGTTATGGTGTCATGTAATTTCTATGTTAATGTTAAGAGTCTTGTCTATTGTGTTTCCAATAAGGCTCCTCCCTTTTGTCTCCTTGCTGCAATGCTAATGAATTTGTCATACTGCTGGGTGAGAAACTGAATAGTTGCATGAAAAACAAAGCCCAGTGAAACTCCCCAATAAGACGACATTAACATACCTTTACTTATTAAGATTCAAAGAAAATCCATGTTGTATCTCAAACTCTGAAATAAAGCCACAGTGTCCCAGCCATGAGTGACCCCCTGCAGGGAGCTGCCTTCTATCACATGCATGGAAGGAAAATCTCTTCAGGCAGCCGGTGCCAACACAGAACCATGAATAACTGGGTCACAGCTCCCCCTAGCCCCAAGCCAAATACAGAATCAGAAATCAGAACCGTGAATCAAAGCCAAATCCATCTCAGTTTGTCCCATCTATATTCTTGGACACACCAGAAGTGCAGCAATAGTTTAACACCAAGGGGAAGATACTCCTATCTCATACTGGTAACTAGTGTGGCCTAGAGGTTAGGGCAGCCCACCGCTCCGAGCATGGGTTAAATGTGAAGGGCAAATTCCTATGTGTGTGCAAGCATACAATGGCCATCTATACATTAAACATTAAGCTTATCGCATTACAATATATATTTAACTTGTGCTGACTTTTTTCCATAACTAAAATACCAAACTGAGAAGCAGTTCTCATGCTCTGATAGAGACAAATGCTTTACTTCTCATTCAGAACTTTGTAGACTCCAAAAAAGTCACACTGAAATACTGCTTGTGTAATTTACATGACTTTCTGTATTTTTCTTACAGGTTGAACATTTATCAGGAAGCTGGAATCCATTTTACAGATAAACTGATCCCTATCAGCCCACAATGAGCCCTAAACCAGGAAAACCATATCAGTGCTCTGAGTTTGGAAAATGGTTCCGTTATAAATCACTCACAAGTCACGAGAGGAGTCACACTGGGGAGAAGCCGTCCAAATGCTCTGAATGTGGCAAATGCTTTACTACTCATTCAAAACTTCTTATACATCAGAGGATCCACACTGGAGAAAAGCCATTTTCATGTCCTGTTTGTGACAAGTGCTTTGCACGGAGTTCAAACCTGCTTGTACATCAGAAGACTCACCTTTTAAAAGTCTGAAAGGAGACAATTGTTTTAGTCGAAGTGTGAATTTCCAGCACCACGATCCATAGTTATAGGGCACAAACTGTAGAGAAGCCATATCAATATCATGACATAGTGAAGGTTATGCACATAAATCACAGCTGACAAGACCCCAAAGTAGTCACCTCGCCAAGAATACAATGTGTCCTACAAAAGCACCAAATTTCACACCAGGAAAATTGGTCACTGAAAACATAACATAAAACATAATTTTGTTGATGAGCCTGTGATTTTATTTTGACCAGAGAGATGGGAAATATTCAGAGCTCATGTGTTCCAATGTAATTGGTATTTATAACGTAGTTGCATTGTGCAGCATTATCTGCATATATATCTGTTGCCTACCCTCTGCACATGATAATAATTATATGGATTGCACATTGAGGTACAACCAGACAATAGTTATCATCCAGAAAGCCAGTGGTATTGTAAAAAGAAAGATATCATACCATTTAAAAACTACATCACTGGCAATTTAAATGTTAACCTTTCATTAGAAATATATGGTTTCTAGAATTGATTTGTTAAAATATATGGTTGAGATAAATATGTGGGTATAAGAAAAAGAATCCCAGCATTCAATTAAAAATAAAGCAGTACTTATTTACCCACCTCACTGTTGATGCTGTAGCACCATTTTTCAATGACCACTTCAAAATGTGGACACAAAGTCGTCTCTGTCCCTCTGAGCCTAGCTGCACTGGTCGCACTTACTGAGCCATTTCATGTTACGAGTACTTGGACAGGAATAATTCAATGGAAATGAGGGGCAAAGATTAGAGAGCTCCTGAAGCATCTATCACTCACTTCAGGTAATGAAGAAGATGCGAATGGGACCGGCATCAGATTAGCTACTCACTGCCGATTTTTGCAATTGTCTGGACTGGCCTTTTAAAGACATTTCCCCCCCCTTTTGGCTTTCCTTTTTTTATCACCTTTTTATTTAGAAAGAAGAGTTTCACAGACAAATGCATACAAAATGCAACAAACTTCATATAGAATATCGGCTTTGTTATTGTGAATTGTAAATACAAACATATATGTTCATGCTTACTGCCATATTGTACAGAGTTACTCTATTTTGTCCATTTTAATGCTCTAACAGTTCAAATATATTTTAACCTAAATAAAACATCTGACTCTATTCGACTCTTTCATTTTTTCTGGTATTGAAGATGTAACAATGTAACAAGCATTGACATGAGAGAAGAAAAGTAAAGAGTAGAGCTACAGAAGATATAGAGTAAAGCAAAAAGGGAAGGTGGTGGCTCCCCCATATGATGAATCAGTCAGACACAAATTCATCTTAGAGAAACAGAGAACATTCTGGGTATAATGAAAACAGTTTCCATGAATGATGTGTTTCCCTATGTTTACCAGATCTTCCTTTAATGGATGCTGTCAGTTCCTACATATGTCTTTCACCTCGGACATCCAAGGGGTGTCAGGCCTTATCTACACCTATGGGGATTGCATAAAGGGCCGGATTAAGTGTGGCGGGGGCCCTTGGTCACAAAATCTGGTGGATACCCCAGAAACAGCATTTTTTTCCAGCCAAGTAACTGATTGATGATTGTCTGGCACACGCCCACTTACTGGAACGTCAGATAGAGTCCCTTGTGCCACCTTTGTTAAGATGCAGACTGCACGGGAACTCCCGCTTTGCCATTCTGGGCGGGGGGTAGTGTAGTCGGCCAGCTTGTCCAGCAAAAAACAGTTCCCTGCATTGAGCTGCTAGCAGCTGTGCTTGGTGGCATATCTACCTGGTATGGCAGCGGGGCGGGAATAACGCCTTATTCTGCTCCTGTCTGTCATCTTCTACCTGAATAAACAGGCCTCAGTGTATACTGTTTCCGCTTCAGCTCCTCAGCTATATGCAGTGGGGAACTGGGGCAAAAAATCAGCCCTCGATTTTACTGGATGCAGTATTTGTGCCATTTAGAATCTTTCTCATGGCTTCAGTGTTAGTTTCAGAGCGCCATCTGGCACTGCGCTGTGGTCTACATTGGTGCTAGCAGTCGCCGTGCAGAATGTTAATTTATTAGCTTTGATTGTTGCACTAGGTATTGGCCGGCCTATGTCAGCGCCTGTTGGACCCGGCTGCTGCATGGGTACACGCTGCATTGATTCAGGGGGAGTGCTTCTACAGCGCCCTCCACACATCGCATTTATCAATGCTGGACACAATACTACAGCATCACTTGTCCAGTGCCAAAGCTAGGTTATAGCGCCAGACACTCGTTTGCACCATAGTCTTGATGCTAGTCTTAAATCAGCCTCTTAATCTGTGAACTGTGAGCATTAGTGGATCATCATATAGCAGTTACATAGCATTGTTTGATACTGTGATATACCCTGATCATGTTCTATCTTCCTAACTTTTTCCTTGAATGTAGCAATGTTTGCCTTTTCTCTTACTTCCATTTTTTTTCTTCATCATCAGGTGCCTAACCACAATGTCCAGAGGTGATATTGCTCAGGATACCTGCCTTCCTGTATCTTGCTTGTACAGCTGTTATCTCATATCAGTCTTGTGATGTTACATTGTATTATCTTATGAAGCAAAGACTTTGATCATTACAATATAATTGTCCAAGAAGAGACTTTGCAAACTATGGACTCAATTCAATAAGGCGAAAAAAATCTCATGGTAGTAAAAATTCACCTTGTGAGCAAAAAGCCTGAGAATGTCACTGTTACAGAATCACCAGCTCGTAAGACAATGACAGTCAGTGATACTTTTATACGCCTAAGAAAAGTAGAGATTTTTTTACTCCCTTTACACTGTAGTAAAAAGGCTCATTGATTTTTCAGGCTTTTATTCATTTTATTTATTTTATTTAGTGGACATAATAATATAATATTAATAAGCTGCTGGGTAACTAATTTATGAGGGAATACAGAAAATTGGCCAATCCAAAGAGGTCTATGTACAGGTGATTTCTAAAAGATACTATATTACTTTATATGTAAGTGACTCTAATCTTGATACCAAGATTCCAACATTTAGCTCATTTAGTACGGTATCACTATGTAGCAAGAATTTCACAGCTGTATTTTGCTTGAAACAAAGACCTAGTTGGGTTGACATAGAAGAATCTAATTTAGTTACAGATGCTACAGATCTAATTCTGAGCACGACCACTAAAGATAGGCTGCACATTAGGAACCATTTATTAATTCAATATAATTTAATATGTGAGATGTGCGGATTGGCAGGTCATCATATAGCCATAGCCTATGAGAATACAAATAATAAGAAACAATTTCCATGGTAGTTCACCTTATGAGCCTGAGAATTTCACTGTTAATGAATCAGCAGCTAGTAAGACAATGACAGTCGGTGGAACGTTTATACTCCTAAGAAAAGTAGAGAATAGTTTACTCCCTTTTATACTGTAATAAAACTTTCCTTTGACTTTCATTGTCTTCCCAGCTGATGATTCAGTAACAATGACATTCTCAGGCTTTTTTCATATAAAATGTTTTTTACTACCATGAGATTTTTTCAGAATTGATGTTGATATTTTGGTCTGCATGTCATTATATAATTTCTTTTATTTGATGCTTGTGTAATTTACATGCTTTTCTGTATTCTTCTTACAGGCTGGAAATTTAACAGGAAGCTACATTTTACATATAAATTGATCTCCATCAGGCCATGATGAGTCCTACAGAAGTGAAGCCATCAGTCTCTGAGTGTGGAAAATGGTTTCAATTTAATTCAGAGCTCACATGTCACCAGAGTCACACTGAAGAGAAAACATTCCCATGCGCTGAATGTGGAAAATGCTTTATTAATCATTCAAAACTTACTAGACACCTGAGGATGCACAGTGGAGTAAAGCCATACCAGTGCTCTGAGTGTGGAAAATTGTGTAGTTCTAAGTCAGAGCTCACATGTCACCAGAGGTTTCACACTGGAGAGAAGCCATTTTCCTGTCCTGAGTGTGACAAGTGCTTTACACAACGTCCTGACCTGCTTACACACCAGAAGACTCACACCGGAGAGAAGCCATTTACATGCACTGAGTGCGACAAGTGCTTTACAAATAAATCAAACCTGGTCACACACCAGAGGACTCACACTGGAGAGAAACCGTTTAGATGTTTGGACTGCAACAAGCGTTTTAGTCGAAGTGCTCATCTCAAATTTCACTCCATGATCCATACAGGAGAGAAGCCATATTCATGCCTAGAATGTGGCAAATGTTTTAGAACCAAGAAAGTATTAAATGGTCATTATAGTACTCACACTGGACAGAAACCATATTCCTGCCCTGATTGTGCCAAGTGCTTTACACAGCGTGAAACCCTGCTTACACATCAGCGAATTCACACTGGAGAGAAGCCATTTTCATGCCCTGAGTGTGACAAGTGTTTTACACAGAGTTCACATCTGCTTACACATCAGAGGACTCACTCTTGAGAAAAGCCATATTCCTGTCCTGATTGTGCTTAAACATCAGATAATTTACACTGCAGGGAAGCCATTTTCATGTCCTGAGTGTGACAAGTGATTTACACAACGTGCATCCCTGCTTAACCATCAGAGAACACTGAAGATAAAGCTTTTTGATATCTGGAATGTTATAAAGTGTTTTAGTCGAATAGTGAATTTCGACCACTCCGTGATCCATACTGATAGGCCACACACTGGAGAGAATCCATATCAATATCCAGAATGTGGTGAAGGTTATACGCATCACAGCTGACACCAAAGTAGTCACATTGCCACAAATGTAATGTGTCATATAAAAGCACCAAACTTCACACCAGGAAAATTAATCACTGAGAACAAGCAAAATAATTTTGTTGCTGACCTGTGACATTATTTTGAACAGATTAGCTACTCGCTGCCTTATTATTGCCATTGTCTGGACTGTCTCTTTAAAGAAATTTCACCAAACATCCTACTGGCTCCTTTTTTATCGCCTTTTTATTTAGAAAGAAGAGTTTCACAGACAATTGCATACAAAATGCTACATAATTCATATAGTATATTGACTTTGCTATTGTGAATTGTAAATGTAAATATATTGTATTGTATTGTTGAGAGTTCCTTTGATTTGTCAGTTTAATGCACTACAAGTTCACAAATATATAAACCTAAATAAAACAATATAGTTAACAAATACATTCTAGAAACCACATATTTGCAACGAAAATTTAACCTTTTAATTTCCAGTAATGAAGTGAAGTTTTTAAATGGTATGATATTTTACTTTTTACAATCTCACTGGCTTTCTGGATGATAACTATTGTCTGGTTGTGCTTAAATGTGTAATCCATATAATTATTAGGCATGTGCAGAGGGTAGGCAACAGACATATATGCAGATAATGCGGCACAATATAACTACCTTTTAAATAACAATTACATTGCAATACATGAGCTCTGAATATTTCCCATCTCTCTGATCAAAAGTCTCAGGCTCATCAACAAAACATGTAACTTGTGACCAATTTTCCTGGTGTGAAACTTGTTGCTTTTGTAAGAAACATTGCATACGCGGTGAGGTGACTGCTTTGGTGTCTTGTCAGCTGTGATTCATGTGCATACCCTTCATCACATTACGACATTGATATGCCTTCTCTCCAGTGTGTGCCCTATAATTATGGATTATAGTGTGGCGCTGGAAATTCACACTTCAACTAAAAAACTTGTCACCTTCCAGAAATTTAAAATGCTTTTTTCAAGTGTCAGTCCTCCAATGTATAAGCAGGGTTGAACGCCATGTAAAGCACTTGTCACACTCAGAACATGAAAATGGCTTCTCCCCAGTGTGAGTTCTCTGATGTGTAAGCAGGCTTGTATGCTGTGTAAAACACTTGCCACATTCAGTGCACGGGAATGGCTTCTCTCCAGTGTGACTCCTCGTGACTTGTGAGCTCTGATTTATAACGGAACCATTTTCCACACTCAGAGCACTGATATGGTTTTCCTGGTTTAGGGCTCATTGTGGGCTGATGGAGATCAGTTTATCTGTAAAATGGATTTCAGCTTCCTGATAAATGTTCAACCTGTCAGAAAAATGTGAATCATATTTTATGGAAATTGACCGGGTTGTCCAGGGACCAGGAACAAGCTGAAATATAATATAGTTCCATAGCTCAATACTATTATGTTTGGTCTAGCAAAGAATCTGATCATTGCAATATAATTGTTCCAGAAGGGACTGTTTGATGTGAGGTGGGAAGAACCATTTTGACACTAGTCCCAGCACTTTATCACTTGAGCTTTTTTAGGTTTGATAGCTAGTAAGTATAATTGTGAAAAAAATGCTCCAATCTAACAAAATGTAATGGATACAAATAATGTGTGTCCAAGTTTAGGATATTTTACTATGAACCTGTGACTGCACCTAATTTCTTTCCCAGTTTCAGTCTATTGTGTCACTTACAGTGTCATGTGATTTCTATGTTAATGATGAGAGTCTCATCTATTGTGTTACAAATAAGGCTCCTCCCTCCCTTTTGTCTCCTTGCTGCAATGCTAATGAATCTGAACACAAACACGCAACCACTCAAGCATATTCCATTTCTGTAGACCTACTACCACCAATAGCCAACAAATTATGGCAATGGATGTCCATAACCCAGGTGAAGCGGGATAACCATATGAGAATGATAAAGGCTAACTTGGGATAAGAACAAAAAATTATGGTATATAAATGTTCCCAAAATTGATGTTGTAAATTGTAAACCCTGAAAAATCTGGACGAATACCTAAGGAGAATCATTAAGATACCCCCTAAACATACAATATAGAAAATACCACACCGTCATTACTAGTATAAAAATAGGGCCACAACCAGGTAAATCATGAAATGTATACTATGTCATCATTTGAGAATAAATAGGGCTTTATCCAAAATAACATACGTGCAGTTTCCAATAAGCTAGTGTCCCCACCCTGCAAAAGAGGAGAGCCCCGGCATATAAATGGAATCATAAATAAGTCATTAATATAAATGAGGATTAATACATACAGGGGGTGAAGCATATGTATGTAGATTAATAATCAAATAATTGAATAACCATACGTAATACATTTTGTACTGCAGATCTAGGTAGTTTAAATACGACAAACGATAATAGACGGGCTACAAAAAAATGGAGTCAGGAGTGGGGACTTAGCCCAACTGCGTAAGTGAGGCTCCAATAAAATGGAGTCGCTTGGAGCTTTGAGTTCCACACCACTTCGCAGAGGATCCGGCGGCGTTTAATGTCATAACTGGCGTAAGCCAGGTGGACGTGTGTTTGCGTTCCGGGGTCAGGAGCGCATGACGTTACTTCCGGCGGACGCCGACGGAGCCGTGTGCTCCGGCTCCTGGACCGCATTTAAAACGCCGCCGGAGTGGCGTTGCATCACCCCTAGACCAACAAGCACATTATATAAAAAAGGACGGCGCCCATAGGACAATCTAGATGCTCATTCCCCCGGGGAGGCTTTCTGGTGACGCCGCAGCTGCACAAAAGACGCTTTGAATGCGCTTTTAAAGGTACAGTAATGCCATCTGTGTGATTTAACTGCCCAAATAAATCCTTGCTCTCTTCATATTATTAAAGGAATGGCAGACTATATTCTTTATACATTTCTTATTGATTTATCCTAGTATCCAGTGCAAGATAATCCTTAGAAAACTGATACGATACCAGACAGCTATTGGAATCTCCATGGAAACCGAGAAAGGTACAATTAGCAAAGAAATGTAATAGCCAGATAAAAGCTATGATAAAAGTCTGGACGAAATAATACATTAGAACTTTCCTTTTTTCAAAGGGTTATGAACGTGATGTTCTTACTCCTATGACACTCGAACTACGTTTCTCAGGGCAACAATAAGAATGATGATTGATATATAAACAGCATTTATATTGTATAGCTATGGATTTCCTTAAGATATAAATATTTTATTGAATTATGAAACAAAAGGATAAACATTTCATTGAATTATGATATAAATGGATAAATGCAATGGATAATAACTAATTAATATGTACGTTGTTGCTTCCTTTGTTTTAATGAAGGCCATTGATGAAGCCAAGCAGACTGGTGAAACATGTTTGCCCAATAGTGAAATCTTTATGGGAAAGAAAATTGATTATTCAGACTTCAAGGAAGCAGTAATGATATTTACAATAATTGGCATTTGCTGCATGCAATATGATATGAATTGATGTACAATAATCTATAAGATCATGTGATATATGAAATTGAGAGATGAATTTTAATGTATAGGTTAAGTTTAGATGTATATAAATAAAATAATTTTGTACATGGTCAAAAGCTGATTAATTTACCGGGAGTAGCCTAAACCCGGAACCAGTCGAATATGTATTAGGCTTGACCACGTACCAACATATAGAACATTGAAATAATATGGTAGGGTCACACTATTGGAGTAGCGGGAAATAGGTTACTCCATATTGTAAAGTTTAACACTGATGTCAGCCAGGCCGGACAAGCTCACAGACACTTGTGAACACACAGAGATTGGCTCTGCCGGCCTATAATCACTATTCTCAAACAGAATGACAGCCTTTACCACAGTGTCCAAAGATGATACACACAACACACAAGCCATTATTTATACTTATCCACTTGTAATGTATCAGACGCAGCAGAGGCCCCTTTCCATGCTTCAGAAAGGTAGCAGTGCCGGGCACTGTGGTTGAAGCAGCGCCAGTTGTTACCTGCCACTGTAGGTCAAGATGTTTTTTTTGGGGGGGTTAAATGTTATTTTAAATGGCTTATTTTGCTTAACAATGTGTAATTTGGACACCAACAACTAAAATACAGCCTAAACCCAATGTAAAGTTTATCACCTTTGTCCCCAGCAATGATTTCTTGTAACTGTAATGAGGAAACGGCGACCAGCGATGGAAAAATAGAGCGCCAAAAATTTCAAAAAATGAATAAATATGCTGGGGAGTGTCGGAAGAATGGCGGTACAAAGTTATGCTCACTGGCACTGGGATAATCAGCAGCCGGGTCCAACAGGCGCTGACATAGGCCGGCCAATACCTAGTGCAACAATCAAAGCTAATAAATTAGCATTCTGCACGGCGACTGCTAGCACCAATGTAGAACACTGAAGCCACGAGAAAGATTCTAAATGGCGCAAATACTGCATCCAGTAAAATCGAGGGCTGATTTTTGGCCCCAGTTCCCCACTGCATATAGCTGAGGAGCTGAAGCGGAAACAGTATACACTGAGGCCTGTTTATTCAGGTAGAAGATGACAGACAGGAGCAGAATTAGGGGTTATTCCCGCCCCGCTGCCATACCAGGTAGATATGCCACCAAGCACAGCTGCTAGCAGCTCAATGCAGGGAACTGTTTTTTGCTGGACAAGCTGGCCGACTACACTACCCCCCGCCCAGAATGGCAAAGCAGGAGTTCCAGTGCAGTCTGCACCTTAACAAGGGTGGCACAAGGGACTCGATCTGACGTTCCAGTAAGTGGGCGTGTGCCAGACAATCATCAATTGGTTACTTGGCTGGAAAAAAATGCTTTTTCTGGGGTATCCACCAGATTGTGTGACCAAAGGCCTCCGCCACACTTAATCCGGCCCTTTATGCAATCCCCATAGGTGTAGATAAGGCCTGACACCCCTTGGATGTCCAAGGTGAAAGACATATGTAGGATCTGACAGCATCCATTAAAGGAAGATCTGGTAAACATAGGGAAACACGTAATTCATGGAAACTGTTCTCATTATACCCAGAATGTTCTCTGTTTCTCTAAAATGAATGTGTGTCTAATTGATTCATCATATGGAGGAGCCCCACCTTCCCTTTTTGATTTACTCTATATCTTCTGTAGCTCTACTCTTTCCTTTTCTTCTCTCATGTCAATGCTTGTTACATCGTTACATCTTCAATACCAGAAAAAATGAA
This sequence comes from Gastrophryne carolinensis, assembly GCA_027917425.1. Lineage (NCBI taxonomy): Eukaryota > Metazoa > Chordata > Amphibia > Anura > Microhylidae > Gastrophryne > Gastrophryne carolinensis. The sequence continues at coordinate 8,550,213 of CM051236.1, read as the reverse complement.
AGAGGCGAATAGAGTCAGATGTTTTATTTAGGTTAAAATATATTTGAACTGTTAGAGCATTAAAATGGACAAAATAGAGTAACTCTGTACAATATGGCAGTAAGCATGAACATATATGTTTGTATTTACAATTCACAATAACAAAGCCGATATTCTATATGAAGTTTGTAGCATTTTGTATACATTTGTCTGTGAAACTCTTCTTTCTAAATAAAAAGGTGATAAAAAAAGGAAAGCCAAAAGGGGGGGGAATGTCTTTAAATGGTCAGTCCAGACAATTGCAAAAATCGGCAGTGAGTAGCTAATCTGATGCCGGTCCCATTCGCATCTTCTTCATTACCTGGAGTGAGTGATAGATGCTTCAGGAGCTCTCTAATCTTTACCCCTCATTTCCATTGAATTATTCCTGTCCAAGTACTCGTAACATGAAATGGCTCAGTAAGTGCGGCCAGTGCAGCTAGGCTCAGAGGGACAGAGACGACTTTGTGTCCACATTTTGAAGTGGTCATTGAAAAATGGTGCAACAGCATCAACAGTGAGGTGAGTAAATAAGTACTGCTTTATTTTTAATTGAATGCTGGGATTCTTTTTCTTATACCCACATATTTATCTCAACCATATATTTTAACAAATCAATTCTAGAAACCATATATTTCTAATGAAAGGTTAACATTTAAATTGCCAGTGATGTTGTTTTTAAATGGTATGATATCTTTCTTTTTACAATATCACTGGCTTTCTGGATGATAACTATTGTCTGCTTGTGCCTGAATGTGTAATCCATATAATTATTAGGCATGTGCAGAGGGTAGGCAACAGACATATATGCAGATAATGCAGCACAATGTAGAAGATAGATAGTGGGGCTGCGGGCAACTTCTTGGATAGAAGCATGATCTCCATCTTGTGAATTCCATTGGTACCCCTTGGGAAATCTCTGCAGGTCCTGGTCATTAATGGGAAGGCCATTCAGGGGGTCCGGTCACTACTAAAACTCCACCTCTCAAATTAGTTGTTGGGTCCTCCCATTCTGAGTTCATTGAATTTTCCATCTTTGATTGCCCCGAAACTCCGGTGGTTTTGGGATACCCTTGGTTGAAACCCCATAACCCCATTTTAGACTGGCAGGTTGGGGAACTAGTTAAATGGAGTAACTTCTGTATGCATCATTGTTTTTCCACTGCCCTCAGAAGTTTCCAGATGTTGCCCCAAGGGTTACCTCACCCATACGCCTCAACATCGCCTGCGGGGGCTGGGTTCTTTTTTGTGGAGAAAAATTATGGCGATTTGAGACCTTGTATTGACTACAGGGCCTTGAACAAAATCACTATAAAAAACGGTATCCCTTACCGTTGATTGGGGATTTATTCAATCAAGTTGTTGGCGCTCGGATCTTTTCCAAATTTAATTCAAAAGGGGCCTACAACTTGATCCGTATTCGGCAAGGGGATGAGTGGAAGATGGCATTTGATGTAAAGGACGGCCATTATGAGTATCTGGTCATGCCCTTTGGCCTTTGTAATGCTCCAGCCATCTTCCACGACTTTGTAAATTACGTTTTTCGAGATTATTTAGGTAGATTCGTGGTCATTTACTTAGACGATATCCTCATTTTTTTCGAATTCTTTGTCGGAACATAGACATAATGTTAAGTTGGTACTTCAAAGATTTAGAGAGAATAATTTATATGCCAAGATTTCTAAATGCATGTTTGAGGTCACCCCCATTTATCCGACGCTACAACCCCAGCATCAGGCAGTATAGACGTGCATGATTTATATAAATGACTTAGTATTCCATATTTAAACTATCTTTTAAAAACATTCACATGTGCATATGCCTCTTTGGTTAAACAAATTAACTGTAATCCCTCAATAATAAGATACCCAGCAGATTATTCATTTTTAACTATTCTTTCACACAAAAGTTACACAAAAGTATGACAAGTAATTAAATATTGCACCCATCACCTACAAGCATTGGTAAAATGTAAATGTCTCCAGGATCACATATAACCTAATAATAACAGAAGTCATATCTACCTGGTATAGGGCAGTATGGAGATCCCCTCGCCGCTCTCCTGACCCGTCTGCTATTGCTGTGACTCAGCCGGCCTCACTGTACAAACATTCTCTAACATGAGGCGGCTTTGGATTGGCTAAATGGAATTAATCTGAATAAGTAAAGGTATGTTAATATTTTCTTACTGGACAGTTTCAAATGGGCTTTGCAGGATGCCAGATTCATTAGCATTGCAGCAAGAAGACAATGGTAGGGAGGGAAATAAATAAGATGCCACCATTGTAAATGTGTAATTATGCCCAGGGATCTTTTACATTAAACAAAACTAGCTCTAACAAGTTATGTGCCTCAACTATGACATTGCATGACGTGGGGCTCATATGTGGCCAAACAATTGGAGGGGGGTCTTGCCAGACAGCAATGAGCTGCAAGGTGATAAGCAGAGGGGTCCAGGTACGTAACAAGAGTCTTGTAGGGACTCAGCATTTGGTGGGAATGATAAACAGCTCCACAGTTTTTTTTTGTTTTAAATCTAATATGTGTTTAATCTTTTATTCTTTTACTTAATTGTTACATTGAGCCCATTAATTATCCTGTGGCATCACATATCATCCTCTATTAATGTCACCCCTGATAGAGAATAAATGAAGAAATATTGGGCTGACAAAGGTTACAGAGGGTGATTCAGGCAAAGCATTTGGGGAGCATGAAAAGCGTCTCCGCTCCTTGATTGGTCGACCATTGAAATATTTGTTGCATTAAAACCCAGGAATAATTTTGAAGGTTTATATACCACAACCAATGGAATGTGTTGTGAAATCAAGGATATCCCTCTATGCATTATACCTCCTCAGCAGACACAAGACCACTAATATATCATATATATGCAATGGTACAGATAAAAAAATGGCAACCCAACATGTGTCCCGGGGGCACATGTGGCCCTTGGAGACATCTGGTGTGGTCCCTGACATGAACTGTGCTTTAGTTAAATGGGGCACAGTAATGATGGGAGTTTGCATGGAGAGTGAAATAGGAAGGGGTACATTGGAAAATAGTGGTGGCAGCTGTGGCAGAATGCAATGACATTAATTGATCTGGTAAACATTGGGAAACATGTCTTTCATAGGGAACTGTTCTCATTATACCCAGAATGTTCTCAGTTTCTCTAAGATAAATGTGTGTCTGACTAATTCATCATATGGAGGAGCCACCTCCTTCCCTTTTTGCTTTACTGTATATCTTCTTTAGCTCTACTCTTTACTTTTCTTCTCTCATTTAAGTGCTTGTCACCTCTTTCCTAACAATACCAGGAAAAATGAAAGAGGCGAATAGAGTCAAATGTTAGTGTTTTATTTCGGTTTATATATTTTTTAACTGGTAGAGCATTAAAATGGTCAAAAATAGAGTAAATCTCTACAATAGGAAAGTAAGCATGCATATATATATATATTTGTATTTACAATTCACAATAACAAAGCTGATATACTACATTAATTTTGCACGGTTTTGTCTTCAATTGTCTGAGAAACACTTCTTCTTAAATAAAAAGGAGATAAAAAAAAGAAATAAGATAATAAAAGCCAAAAGGGTGTCCAGTCCAGACAATTGCAATAATAAGGCAGCGAGTAGCTAATCTGATGCCGCTCACATTTGCGCCTTCTTCATTTCCTGAAGTGAGTGATAGATGCTTTAGGAAGTCTCTATGCCCTCCATTTCTTTTATTTATTTATTTCTTTCCCAGTGCTCGTAGCATGATATGGCCCAGTAAGTGTGACCACCACAGCCAGGCTTATTCAGCAAGGGAGCTCTAAGGGACAGAGACGGCTTTGTGGCCACATTTTGAAGTGGTCATTGAAAAATGGTGTTACAGCATCAACAGTGTATGGGTTGATTAGTGAATTAGGCATGTGCAGAGGGTAGGCAACAGACATATATGCAGATAGTGTGGCACAATGTAACTACCTTAATAAAAAAACAATTACATTGTTCATGAGCTCTGAATATTTTCCATCTCTCTGGTCAAAATAACGTCACAGGCAACACAACAAAAATATGTTGCTTGTTCTCAGTGATCAATTTTTCTGGTGTAAAATTTGGTGTAAAAGCACTTGTCACACTCAGGACATGAAAATGTCTTCTCTCCAGTGTGAGTCCTTTGATGGGTAAGCAGGTTTGAACGCTTTGTAAAGCGCTTGTCACACTCAGGACAGGAATATGGTTTCTCTCCAGTGTGAGTCCTCTGATGACTTTTGAGCTCTGACCTAAGTCTATACAGTTTTCCACACTCAGAGCACTGATGTGGCTTCACTCCAGTGTGGATCATCTGATGTCTAAGAAGTTCTGAACGAGTAGTAAAGCATTTGTCACATTCAGAGCATTCGATTTGGCTTCGATTCACGGCTCTGATTTTGTATTTGGCTTGGGGCTAAGAGGAGCTGTGACCCAGTTATTCATGGTTCTGTTTTTGCACCAGCTGCCTGAAGAGATTTTCCTTTCATGCATGTGATGGAAGGCAGCTTCCTGCATGGGGTCACTCGTGGCTGGGATACTGTGGCTTTATTTCAGGCCAGGGGTGTGAGATGCAACATGGATTTTCTTTGGAGTCGCCCCCCCCCCCCATGGGTGCGAGGCCTGCACAGCTTTCTGAGAGCAGAAATGGGTTGAGAATTACAACTTCCTGTGTTACTTATGAAGCTAGCTTGTTGAGAAGGGACATTTACTATGGGAATTAAATGAGCGGGAGACTGAGAAATATTTGTCATGAATGTCCCCACAGTTATTCTAATTATCAGGGGTCATTCTAATTATTTGGTGAACCAAGATTCACTTGTGAGCTTATCTACTGCAACAAGTGCAAAAATAATATTTGTCGCAGCTTTTCCCCAAATGTCACCTGTACGTGTGATGGGGCATTTTTACAGGTAAGGGAAGGGGTATTTGTTTGAGAGTTCGGAAAAAACAACAGCCTCTTGTGTTTATTGGAAAAATGGCGAATTCTTCTTGAACATTCCCCATATTGTGCTGTTTTCAAACTTTTGAAAAAAAAAAATATCCTCATCTCATCTGAACAACTTTGCACTCCACCCGTAGAAATGCCCCTTTGCAAGTGCTGGTGATTTGTTATGAAAACATGAAAAAGTATATTTTTATTGCATCTTGTTGCTAGGGATGGCTTACCAAATAATTAGCCTCTCATAAGGTCCATCCCCCCCCTTTTTCTGTAGACACAACACAATCGTATTGAGATATGAAACTATATTATATCTCAATGTAAAATATGTTTATCCTTCAGTAAGAATCTGTGGACTGCGCTGAGTAATAAATGTGCCGATCAACAGAGATTCCTTTTAGGTACAATACACCTATTTACTGTTCCCGCTAACGTGTAACATGTGTTTTATCTGGAAATTTTAGTGGCCACCCATCAGGGTTGGTGTCATCACCACTTACTCCTACTGCATCAATCATCAGATGGATAATACAATACTTTTCTTAGTACTTTTCATGCAGTATAGACATTCCTTAGTACTATAGATATCTGACGCATATTATTGACTGAGCGTGTCAGACTTTATATTATCATTTAAAAATATTCACATGTACATAAACCTCTTTAAATTAACTGTAATGACTAAATAGTTACCCAGCAGCTTATTAATTCCATTTATTCTTTCCTTCAATATATCACCCAAAATCATGACAAGACTCCTCTTAGAATTCTATAAAATGCATCCATCCATCACATTAAAGACACTAATATATAAAAAATTGTATAAATAAAATGGTCAGCCCCAACTAATTCCACATCTTTATGACACACAATAACATGTTATGTTTATACTATGGAGCACAATATCACCAGACACAGCCAAATCACTTACCCAGACATGATAATAACCATCACATATAACCTAATAGTAACAGAAGTCATATCTACCTGGTATAGGGCAGTATGGGGATCCCCTCGCCGCTCTCCTGACCCGTCTGCTATTGCTGTGACTGAGCCGGCCTCACCTTATATTGTCTGTACAAACATTCTCTAACATGAGGCGGCTTTGGATTGGCTGAATGGAATGAATCTTAATAAGTAAAGGTATGTTAATGTCGTCTTATTGGCGAGTTTCACTGGGCTTTGTTTCTCACCCAGCAGTATGACAGATTCATTAGCATTGCAGCAAGGAGACAAAAGGGAGGGAGGAGCCTTATTAGAAACACAATAGACGAGACTCTCATCATTAACATAGAAATTACATGACACCATAATAAACACAATAGACTGAAACTGGGAAAGAAATAAGTTGCAGTCATTGATTGCAAAAGTGTAACAGCTTTATAGTAAAAGATCCTAAACTAGGACACGCACAATTTTTATCTGTTAAATTTTGTCGAGTTGTTAATATTTTCACAATTATTATTTAATGATTACTTAATAGTGATGAGACCTAAAAATAACACCATAAAAAGCTCAAGTGATATAGTGCTGGGTGCTAGTGTGGAAAGGTGTTTCTTCCCCTCACATCAAATAGAAGAAATTTTATAAGGACACACAGGCCAAAATATCAACCTCGATTCAATAAGCGCAGGCTCATAATAAAGGTGAGGATATTGGGAGGTTATGTGCAGGGGGGGTTCCAGCATTCTGGATGCCCCCCAGCTTGCTTTGATTAACTGTCTGCAGGACCAACACTCATTAAATAAAAAACGGGTGTTGGTCTGGTTTAATCAAAGTTGTGATTTGAATTAAAAAATATTTCTCTTGTTAATATTACTGTTATTATTGTACATTTATGATACTTAGCATGTAGTAAAGGAAAATAAAATCTGTATGATAGAGCATTCGCCGGTGCCCCGCTGAAATTTAAATCGGAACAAAATACTCTTTGGCTGGCCCTGGAATCTAAAATATTCCAGGGCAGAACTGCTTCCATTAAGATGTATGTGCTGCCAAATATATTATATTACTTTAGATCTGAGAGGCTAATTCAATATATTTCTTTGGCAGAATTTATAACTGCCTCAGATGCAGATGGTCAGTGTGTTCATGACTCCTGATAGGTGACATATTAATGGATTGATATGCTGTATGGGGTTTATGTAGAGGCTTAACATTGTGATGTTTGAATCAATGGCATTAAAATGGAGGGTATTTTGCTATATTTATTTTATTTTTTGGGGGGTCATCTTCAGCCCACCAGTAGAACTGACTCTGTGGGCCCATCCTACAGTTACATGCAAATATTTTTAAGAGCTCTGAGTTCACTGAGGGATTCTTCTGCCCCCTTGTGGACTAGTTTAAACATGGATTTAGGATTCCATCTGTACAAGAATCAAGACTCAACAATTAGTATTTTCCAACAGCAAATATAGAGTTTTATTGCAAATATAACAGGAGTTGGGGAAATTGCAAAACATTCAAATCATTTCATATTTGGGTGTAATAAAGTCAGTATAGAGTGTGACCAGATGCCTTCCAAAATGAAAAGAGAGAGATCTGAGGAACTGCAGCAGAAACAGAATACACTGAGGCCTGCTCATTCAGGTAGAAGATCACAGACAGGACCAGAGAACAAAAATCCCCTACACCCCCCATACCATAGATTTGTGATGAACATTAACAAATCAAATACTAAAATCAGTTACAGTTACTTCATGAAAGAGAGAATCAATGTAAATGTTCCCTGTCTGCCACTCACAACCTATCGTAACAAACCAATTTAACGCTCAATCTCCAAAGAGCTTGGACTTGGTAAATGATAATGACTATGAACGTTTGTCAAACCTTCTATTTAATGTATTTGCAATTCCCATTGGGACCCCACATATCTGTACTTGTAATTTGTTAAATAAATTAAAAGTTTTTGTAACAGAAAAAAACATATTTTAAAATATCCTGTTCCCTCCATTTTGCAGTGTCGGGACACTTTCAAGGTTTTATTGGAAATCTCAGATGCTACATTTGTTTCATTATCAAAAGTAACTGTATGTATGTGACCAGAAATGTTTCATTATGAAAAATCGGAAAGCATTATAAACACAACTTATATAGTGAGATTATTTCATTAAGAAAAAATCCCAATTTCTAATAATCTCACAATTAGAGCAGATGATATAATGACACACAGACCAACATATAGTTTGCAAAGTCTCCTCTGGGACAATTATATTTTAATGATCAGAATCGTTGCTTGATAACATAGAACAATGTGACATCACATGGCTGCTATGAGCTAACAAATGTACCAGCAAGACCCTGAAATTCTAGAATCATACACTATATGACTGCTGGACCTTGTGGTTGGTGCGTTGTTTAGGCAAACCAAAAACATTCATCCTTACGATTGTATTGTTCTAGAAGGGACTTTACTTAACTATATTCTGGTCTGTATGTCATTATATAATTTCTTCTTTTTATTCTGAGCAGGTGGAAAGAACCTATTTTACCACTAGCAGCCAGCACTATATAACCGGCTTGTTTAGGTGTGCTTATTAGTAAGTATCATTGTGAAAATTGTATTAACCTGTTAAAATGTAATGGCTAAAAAATACTGTGTGTCATAGTTTAGTATCTTTTACCACGAGGCTGTTACAGTTTTTCAATGACTGCAACATAATTCTTTCACAGTTTCAGTCTATTGTGTCATGTAATTTCTATGTTAATAATGAGAGTCTTGTCTATTATGTTTCAAATAAGGCTCCTCCCTCCCTTTGTCTCCTTGCTGCAATGATAATGGCTCTGGCATCCTAAATATTCACCATAGAACACACACTGAAGAAGCCGTATCAAAGTCCTGAATGTGGTGAAGGTTATGCACATAAATCCCAGTTCACAAGTCAGCAAATTATTCGCATTGCTGTGTCTGCAATGTAGAATGTGTTTCATGGAAGTGCACTTCCCACCAGGAAATGTGAAAGAGATGTTTTTGCTTTTAAAGAGAAGTTACATATATTAAACTATATGAGTCTGAAATTGTATCTACTGCGGTTTCATGATTGTCCATCTTGGCTCAAATTAAATACATTGTTTTATGGAAGTTGCGATTGGCGTCTATTGTTTATTCAATTGAAGCTTTTTAATAATACTAACTTTTCCTAATCAGGCATAAACACCTTGCAACATTAACATTATGTCTGGCATAGAGAACATATAACATCTCCCCTGGTAAAGGAGACACAGCAACATTTGTACTTCTGAGAAATAAATGAAAGATTTAGATGCCAAAGTTCTATAGGGGCCGCTCAAGATCATAAAACTCTCTGGAGAAGCAGCCTGTCCATCACTGCCGGCCATATATCACACTAAGGTCCTGAGAAGACCTAGACACATAAAGATGGATCCCACACAAAATCTAGGATCAATTGCCTTCCAAAATGAAAAGAGATATAATGGAGGAGCTGCAGCAGAAACATATATACTGAGGCCTGCTCATTCAGGTAGAACAGTGTCCCCCAACCCTCTCCTCATCAGTCACCAACAGATCATGTTTCTGTACCTCTGTCTGAGCACTGATTAATTCACCCGAGTGTCCGTGTGGAGATCCACAAAACCTGACCTGTTGGTGGCTCAGGAGGAGAAGGTTGGGGAACAACGAGGTAGAAGATCACAGACAGGATCAGAGAAACTTTGTGAGTTTAATAGAAACAATGACATATTATAATCAGTTACATTTCATTAAATGGAGAAATTATCTACACCATTAGGTAAAGGGAAAGTCCACGTTCAGCTGAATTTTTGAATGTGTTTATTTATCTTGTGCCAAACAGCTGTGCAGGTGCCAATAGCAAAAGATTCCAGGTAGTGAAAACTGCTTCTATAAAACACACATTAGCTAACGTAAGAAAAAATCACTAGACAAGCTCGGCATTTTTTACATTAATTTGCACAATATTCATTGTTTGCAACTGTAATTGTTTTGGTTTGTATTTTTAAATATTTCACACAGTGGAAATGAGGGATATGTGTACTTGAGCGCCAATATTAATCAATGCAACAGCACAAGTTATCAGCACCACCTGAGCAGCAGCCAATGCTGTCAGCGCCATTTACCACTTTGCGTTGCTGCTGCCTGGGCGCTGTCTGCACCACTCGGCAATGGCAAAAATCATTTTTGTGCAGAAATGACGTATATACTGAGCTGATGTGGTTTTTTTTCTTATGTTAGTAAATCTGTAATATGTCAGTATCTGTAATCTGTTGCTATTGGCAACGTACACCAAGTTTGTACACCAAAAAGAAAGAAGTGACCCTGTACTCAGAGAACACTGCTGCTGGGCCTGTGTAAGGTTACGTGATCTTCCTCACCTCAGCAATGGTCATAGCGGCAATGTTCTGTATGTGCAGGACACAATCCTCTCTTCTTGGTGTACAGACGTGTTGTACGTTGCCAATAGCAAATGTTTGCAGTTAGTAATAAACGCTTCCATAAAACTCACCTTTACTAACATAAAAAAATAAAGAAATAACATTTTTAAATAATATACACTTTTAAAAATTATGTCAAAATCGGACCCTTTATTTTAGTGACCACACTGTCCTGAGGTAACATTGCTCAGGATACCTGCCTTCCTGTATCTTGCTTGTACAGCTGTTATCTCATATCAGTCATGTGATGTTACATTGCTTTATCTTATGACATGTTTAGGACAATTTTCCAATACATTTATACTTGTCCCAAGACATAGCTTAGTTGGGGTGTCTGGGGTGGAGATACTGCACATTATAATAATGGTATTAGTGGGAACTCTTTAATATTATTCTCTGCAAGAGATTCAATAAATTCAGCTAAGTCCCTCCATGTCAGTGAATGTTTGTAGAGACATTATAATGTGAGGCCGGGGGTCAGTCAGTCATAGGAATCACATAAAGTGACCATAAAACTATACAAAGAAGATGCTATTTCCTATTACTATGATTAGATATGTAACAGTAATGTTGATGTTTGCATTCTTTTTATGTTTGAACCAATAAGAATATCATTGGTTCAGTTTGGTTCAATCAGAGTCTAATGTGAATCATATTTTATGGAAACTGACCGGGTTGTCCAGGGACCAGGAACAAGCTGAAATATAATATAGTTCCATAGCTTAATACTATTTTGTTTGGTCTAGCAAATAATCTGATCATTGCAATATAATTGTTCCAGAAGGGACTTTGCAAACTATATATTGGTCTGTGTGTCATTATATAATCTCTTCTGTTTGATGTGAGGTGGTGGAAAGAACCATTTGGACACTAGTCCCAGCACTTTATCACTTGAGCTTTTTTTAGGTTTCATAACTAGAAAGTATAATTGTGGAAAAATGCTCCAATCTACCAAAATGTAATGGATACAAATACTGTGTGTCCAAGTTTAGGGTATTTTACTATGAACATGTGACTGCACCTAATTTCTTTCCCAGTTTCAGTCTATTGTGTCAGTTATGGTGTCATGTGATTTCTATGATAATGATGAGAGTCTTGTCTATTGTGTTTCATATAAGGCTCCTCCCTCCCTTTTGTCTCCTCCCTGCAATGCTAATGAATCTGTCATACTGCTGGGGGATAAACAAAGCCCAGTGAAACTCCCCAGTAAGTCAACATTAACATACCTTTGTTTATTAAGATTTGTTCGATTTAGCCAATCCAAAGCCGCCTCATGTTAGAGAATGTTTGTACAGACAATATAAGGTGAGGCCGGCTCAGTCACAGCAATAGCAGACGGGTCAGGAGAGCGGCGAGGGGATCCCCATACTGCCCTGTACCAGGTAGAAAAGTGTCTTTATCAGGCCTAATTTCAATTATAATAAGTGAAAATGGTTATACGGTCTTAAACAGAGGCTGCTGTAGTCACAGAATGGGATGCCCCAACAGAAGTGGACCTGGCAGGGTCCAGTAGTGCTATGCCCAGCAAAAGTGTCTTTATCAGGCCTAATTTCAAATATGATAAGAGCAAATGCTTATATGGTCTTAAACAGAGGCTGCTGTAGTCACAGAATGGGATGCCCCAACAGAAGTGGACCTGGCAGGGTCCAGTAGTGCTATGCCCAGCAAAAGTGTCTTTATCAGGCCTAATTTCAAATATGATAAGAGCAAATGCTTATATGGTCTTAAACAGAGGCTGCTGTAGTCACAGAATGGGATGCCCCAACAGGAATGGACCTGGCAGGGTCCAGTAGTGCTTTGCCCAGCAAAAGTGTCTTTATCAGGCCTAATTTCAATTATAATAAGTGAAAATGGTTATACGGTCTTAAACAGAGGCTGGTGTAGTCACAGAATGGGATGCCTCACAGCAGACTTAAGATCAGTTCAGTATATATGCACAGTTAGTTACTATAAGCAGCCTGAAAACGCTAACAAAGCCTGTCAGCCAGCTAGTAACACTCAGGCTGGATGAAAAAAAAAAAAAAATCTCCCTGTGACAACATCCGTTTTTTCCTACCTTTCCCTGTTTTTCGCTGACTTTCTGTCTGTCTCCTGTCTGTCTCCTGCCTGTCTCCAGCCTGTCCCTGTCTGTCCCTGCCTGTCTAACTGCCTCTCTCCCTCAGCTACACAGCGTTCTGTCTCTCACGAATGCAATAGAGAAATGAGGAAAAGCAAGATGGCCGCCGTTAAATACCGCTGTGACGTCACCGGGCTTGCTGGCTGCTTATAGGCTGCATGTGACTGCCCCAGCTTGCACTGGCGCGGGATACATGTCCAGACATGTCCCGTCCGCCATCTTAGAATGCCTGTAAATGTAAATGAATGGATGTTAAAGGAAAACTTCGAGGGATCGAATCGCGGGGAAATTCGGATTCGATCGGAATCAAATTTTTCCTGAAATTCGGATCGAATCCGGGTTCGTCCGGATCGATTCGCTCATCCCTATATATAATGAATCAATGGAGACCAAGTGTTATAAAATGGAAGATGTTGATCTAATAGATTAGTTGTTACATTTCAGTCGCCATTGTTCTGTGTAGGTCAATTACTTCTGAAAAATCCAGACACAGATTAAGACCCCTTCCCTGAAATTGTCTTGTAGTGATAAACAAAAAAGGTCAATAGGGCATGATTAGCTTAACTCAGTACCTGCCCAGCAGTTCCTCCCATGTTTATTTTTTATATATATTTTTAAAGTAACTCTCACTAAACAATATAGACAAAATTCTCAGTAAGAGATTCTCCTTTCATTCTACATTGCAGGCACGACAGTGTGAGTCTTTTGGTGTCTTGTCAGCTGTGGCATAAACATGTAACTTTCACCGCATTCAGGACATTGATATGGCTTCTCTCCAGTGTGAGTCCTCTGGTGTCTAAGCAGATTGACACGTTGTGTAAAGCACTTGTCACACTCTGGACAGGAATATGGCTTTTCCCCAGTGTGAGTCTTCTGGTGTCTAAGCAGATTGTCACGTTGTGTAAAGCACTTGTCACACTCTGGACAAGAAAATGGCTTTTCCCCAGTGTGAGTCCTCTGGTGTATGACCAGGTGAGAACGTTGTGCAAAACACTTGTCACACTCAGGACAGGAATGTGGCTTCTCTCCAGTGTGAATCCTTTGGTGTGTAAGCAGGCTTGAAATTACTGTAAAACACTTGTCACACTCAGCGCATGAAAATGGCTTCTCTCCAGTGTGAGCCCTCTGGTGTTTAAGCAGGTCAGAACGTTGTGTAAAGCACTTGTCAGACTCTGGACAGGAAAATGGCTTCTCTCCAGTGTGAAACCTCTGGTGACATGTGAGCTTTGACTTAGAACTACACAATTTTCCACACTCAGAGCACTGGTATGGCTTTACTCCACTGTGCATCCTCTGGTGTCTAGTAAGTTTTGAATGATTAATAAAGCATTTCCACTTTCAGCGCATGGGAATGTTTTCTCTTCAGTGTGACCCTGGTGACATGTGAGCTTTGAATTAAATTGAAACCATTTTCCACACTCGGAGACTGATGGCTTCACTTCTGTAGGATTCATCATGGCCTGATGGAGATCAATTTATATGTAAAATGTATTACAGCTTCCTGTTAAATTTTCAGCCTGTAAGAAGAATACAGAAAGTCATGTAAATTACACAAACATCAAATAGAAGAAATTATATAATGACACACAGAACAAAATATCAACCTCAATTCTGAAAAAATCTCATGGTAGTAAAAAAACATTTTATATGAAAAAAGCCTGAGAATTTCATTGTTACTGAATCATCAGCTCCGAAGACAATGAAAGTCAAAGGAAAGTTTTATTACAGTATAAAAGGGAGTAAACTATTCTCTACTTTTCTTAGTCTGAGTATAAACACTTTTTCTGAGTATAAACATTCCACCGACTGTCATTGTCTTAATAGCTGCTGATTCATTAACGGTGAAATTCTCAGGCTCATAAAGTGAACTAACATGGAAATTGTTTCTTATTATTTTTATTCTCTTAGGCTATGGCTATATGATGACCTGCCAATCCGCACAGCTCACATATTAAATTATATTAAATTAATAAATGGTTCCTAATCTGCAGCCTATCTTTAGTGGGCGTGCTCAGAATTAGGTCTGTAGCATCTGTAACTAAATTAGATTCTTCTATAGCAACCCAACTAGTTCTTTATTTCATGCAAAATAAGATTAGAGTCACTCACATATAAAGTAATATAATGTCTTTTTTAGAAATCACCTGTGCATAGACCTCTTTGGATTTGTCAATGTACTGTATTCCCTCATAAATTAGTTACCCAGCAGCTTATTAATATTATATTATTATGTCCTGCAACATGTCACCCAAAAGTATTCCAAGTCTCATGTTGTAGGACCTATAAACACAATCAGCACATAAAAACAATAATACATGAAGGATTATAAACTCCACCTAATCCCACATCTATCTGACACACAATAAAATGTTATGTTTATACTATGTAGCACAATATCACCAGACACAGCCAAATCATTCACCCAGACATGATAATAACCATCACATATAACCTAATAGTAACAGAAGTCATATCTACCTGGTATAGGGCAGTATGGGGATCCCCTCGCCGCTCTCCTGACCCGTCTGCTATTGCTGTGACTGAGCCGGCCTCACCTTATATTGTCTGTACAAACATTCTCTAACATGAGGCGGCTTTGGATTGGCTAAATGGAAAAATTTTAATAAACAAAGGTATGTTAATGTCGTCTTACTGGGGAGTTTCACTGGGCTTTGTTTATCCCCCAGCAGTATGACAGATTCATTAGCATTGCAGCAAAAGGGAGGGAGGAGCCTTATCTGAAACACAATAGATGAGAGTCTCATCATTATCATAGAAATCACATGACACAATAGACTGAAACTGGGAAAGAAATTAGGTGCAGTCACAGGTTCATAGTAAAATATCCTAAACTTGGACACACAGTATTTGTATCCATTACATTTTGTTAGATTGGAGCCTTTATCCACAATTATATTTACTAGTTATGAAACCTAAAAAAGCTCAAGTGATAAAGTGCTGGGACTAGTGTCCAAATGGTTCTTCCCACCACCTCACATCAAACAGAATAAATTATATAATGACACACAGACCAATATATAGTTTGCAAAGTTCCTTTTGGAACAATTATATTGCAATGATCAGATGCTTTACTAGACCAAACACAATAGTATTGAGCTATGGAACTATATTATATTTCAGCGTGTTCCTGGTCTCTGGACAACCCGGTCAATTTCCATAAAATATGATTCACATTAGACTGAACCAATGATATTCTTATTGTTTCAAACATAAAAAGAATAGAAACATCAACATTACTGTTACATATCTAATCATAGTAATAGGAAATAGCATCGTCTTTGTATAGTTTTATGGTCACTTTATGTGATTCATATGACTGACTGACCCCCGGCCTCACATTATAATGTCTCTACAAACATTCACTGACACAGAGGGACTTAGCTGAATTTATTTAATCTCTTACAGAGAATCATATTAAAGAGTTCCCACTAATACCATTATTATAATGTGCAGTATCTCCACCCCAGACACCCAACTAAGCAATGTCTTGGGACAAGCATAAATTTATCAGAAAATGGTCGTAAAGTTGTCATAAGATAAAGCAATGTAACATCACATGACTGATATGAGATAACAGCTGTACAAGCAAGATACAGGAAGGCGGGTATCATAAGCAATGTTACCTCAGGACATTGTGGTCACTAAAATAAAGGGTCCGATTTTGATGTAATTTTTTAAAGTGTATATTTTTATAAAATGTTATTTATTTATTTTGTTATGTTAGTAAAGGTGAGTTTTATGGAAGCGTTTATCACTAACTGCAAACATTTGCTATTGGCAACGTACAACACGTCTGTACACCAAGAAGAGAGGATTGTGTCCTGCACATACAGAACACTGCCGCTATGACCATTGCTGAGGTGAGGAAGATCACTTAACCTTACACAGGCCCAGCAGCAGTCAGTACAGGGTCACTTCTTTCTTTTTGATGTACAAACTTGGTGTACGTTGCCAATAGCAACAGATTACAGATACTTACATATTACTGATTTACATTCAATACATCATTTTGGCACAAAAATATACACTTTCAAAAATTCAATGGAAAGTGGACTTACTATTTAAGCATACATTCATTTATAAAGCTAAAAAAATGAAAGCAGAACATGTGACAATAAAAGTTACAGAGATACACAAAAGATCATAGACTATTGTTATATGATGACCCGCCAATCCTCACAGCTCACAGATTAAATGATGTATGTCCAAAGAGGAAATAGTCACCATCAGGATGTAAAGTCAGCTATGGGTACACACCGTGCACTATGACAACTGATTTCAGTAATGCGCACCAATACACCCCAAATATATATATATATATAGAGAGAGAGATGTCATTCTTATATACAATCTATTCATATATAACCTTGGATACAGGAATATATCACACTAAGCTGATAGTGTTTCTGTCCTGACGCGTGTTTTGAGGTTCTTGAGCCCTTCCTCTTCCTGGCCCCATCCGCACCGCAAAATAAACTTGTTGCACTAGGTATTGGCCGGCCTATGTCAGTGCTTGTTGGACCCGGCAGCTGATTATCCCAGGGCCAGTGAGCGTCACTTTGTACCGCCATTATTCCGGCACTCCCCGGCATATTTATTCACTTTTTCCTCCTTGAAATCTTTGGCGCTGTATTTTCTAGCGCTGGTCACCGTTTCATCATTACAGTTACAATAAATCACTGATGGGGACAAAGGTGACAAACTCTACATTGCGTTTAGGCTGCAATTTAGTTGTTGGTGTCCAAATTACACTTCGTTAAGCAAAATAAGCCATTGAAAATCAAACTTAACCCCCCACAATACAATACCCAAAACTTGGGATGTGAAAAAGCAGTGTCATGTCTTTCAAGTGTCCCCAATGCAATTCCCTTTAAAAAAAAAAACTTCCCTGACCCTCAAAACAAAAAAAGAGAGTTTAAAATAGACATTGTGTGCCTGGAATACAGTTGATTTTAGCGCCCCTGCAGAGCACTAGGTATTTCTGTAATAAATTTTTAGTACTTGCAGCGCTCTCGGCCAGCGCTAGGTGTCACTAAAGCATAGGCATATACAAGCTGTGCGCTGGGAACACAGCCTGGCCGGGAACACTACAGATGATAGCGCCGGCAGGCTGAAGTTGGTGTTGCGGTGCCCAGTGTCTCGGACAAGGCGCTCATCCGCACCATTTTTTATAAATGACCCTCAGATAGTATGTTTGTGACCAGAAAGCAGGACAAGATTTTTTAACTGATGTAAGTGTTTTCTGGAAGCATTATAAGCATGACATGTAAAGTGAGATGGTTTCATTAAGCAAATCTCCTATTTCTTTATAGAAATGATAAAATGACACAAACAGCAAAATTAAGAGGCTGATTCACTACTAGCGCCAAGTATTGGCAGATGAGCGTCTGTATAGGGGCGCTTAAAGCGACCACTAGTAGACGCTGTAAGCGGGTATCGGGCGCTGTAACCTAGCATTGCAGATGCTGTAGAAATCTCATATCAGTCATGTGATGTTACATTGTATCATCTTATGAAGCAAAGACTTTGATCATTACAATATAATTGTCCTAGAAGAGACTTTGCAAACTATGGACTCAATTCAATAAGAGGTGAAAAGCATCTCATGGTAGTAAAAATTCACCTTGTGAGCAAAAAGCCTGAGAATGTCACTGTTACAGAATCACCAGCTCGTAAGACAATGACAGTCAGTGATACTTTTATACTCCTAAGAAAAGGAGAGATTTTATTTACTCCCATTACACAGTAGTAAAAAGTGTCATTGATTTTTCGGGCTTTTTTCCTATAAAGTGATTTTTTTTTAAGTTATTTTTACTGCCGTGAAAATGTTTTCAACACTTATTGAATTGAGGTTGAAATTTTAGCCTGTGTGTCAGTATATAATTACTTCTATTTGATGTGAGGGGGTGAGAAGAAACACCTTTCCACACTAGCACCCAGCACTATATCATTGGAGCATATTAGGTCTCATTACAATAAAGTAATAATTAAATAATAATTGTGGAAATATTAACAATTTGACAAAATGTAACAGATAAAAATTCTGTGTTTTATAGTTTAGATTCTTTTACCATGAAGCTGTTACACTTCTGCAATGACAGCATCTTATTTCTTTCCCGGTTTCAGTCTATTGTGTCTGATGGTGTCATGTAATTTCTATGTTAATGATGAGAGTCTTGTCTATTGTGTTTCCAATAAGGCTCCTCCCTCTCTTTGTCTCATTGCTGCAATGCTAATGAATCTGTCATACTGCTGGGTGAGAAACAAAGCCCAGTGAAACTCCCCAGTAACACGACATTAACATACCTTTACCTATTAAGATTCATTCCATTCAGCCAATCAAAAGCCGCCTCATGTTAGAGAATGTTTGTACAGACAATATAAGGTGAGGCCGGCTCAGTCACAGCAATAGCAGACGGGTCAGGAGAGCGGCGAGGGGATCCCCATACTGCCCTATACCAGGTAGATATGACTTCTGTTACTATTAGGTTATATGTGATGGTTATTATCATGTCTGGGTACATTATTTGGCTGTGTCTGGTGATATTGTGCTACATAGTATAAACATAACATTTTATTGTGTGTCAGACAGATGTGGGATTAGGTGGAGTTTATAATCCTTCATGTATTATTGTTTTTATGTGCTGATTGTGTTTTTAGGTCCTACAACATGAGACTTGAGATACTTTTGGTTGATATGTTGCAGGACATAATAATATAATATTAATAAGCTGCTGGGTAACTAATTTATGAGATAATACAGTAAATTGGCCAATCCAAAGAGGTCTATGCACAGGTGATTTCTAAAAAAGACATTATATTACTTTATATGTAAGTGACCCTATATCTTGATACCAAGATTCCCACGTTTAGCTCATTTAGTACGGTATCACTATGTAGCAAGAATTTCACAGCTGTATTTTGCTTGAAACAAAGACCTAGTTGGGTTGACATAGAAGAATTTAATTTAGTTACAGATGCTACAGACCTTTTTCTGAACACGCCCACTAAAGCTAGGCTGCAGATTAGGAACCATTTATTAATTTAATATAATTTAATATGTGAGCTGTGCGGATTGGCAGGTCATCATATAGCCATAGCCTAAGAGAATGAAAATAATAAGAAACTATTTCCATGGTAGTTCACCTTATGAGCCTGAGAATTTCACTGTTAATGAATCAGCAGCTAGTAAGACAATGACAGTCAGTGGAATGTTCTCTAAAAATTTGAGAATAGTTTACTCCCTTTTATACTGTAATAAAACTTTCCTTTGACTTTCATTGTCTTCCCAGCTGATGATTCAGTAACAATGAAATTCTCAGGCTTTTTTCATATAAAATGTTTTTTTACTACCATGAGATTTTTCAGAATTGAGGTTGATATTTTGGTCTGCGTGTCATTATATAATTTCTTCTATTTGATGCTTGTGTAATTTATATGCCTTTCTGTATTCTTCTTACAGGCTGGAAATTTAACAGGAAGCTACATTTTACATATAAATTGATCTCCATCAGGCCATGATGAGTCCTACAGAAGTGAAGCAATCAGTCTACGAGTGTGGAAAATGGTTTCAATTTAATTCAGAGCTCACATGTCACCAGAGTCACACTGAAGAGAAAACATTCCCATGCACTGAATGTGGAAAATGCTTTATTAATCATTCAAAACTTACTAGACACCTGAGGATGCACAGTGGAGTAAAGCCATACCAGTGCTATGAGTGTGGAAAATTGTGTAGTTCTAAGTCAGAGCTCACGTGTCACCAGAGGTTTCACACTGGAGAGAAGCCATTTTCCTGTCCCGAGTGTGACAAGTGTTTTGCACAACGTTCTCACCTGGTCAGACACCAGAGGACTCACACTGGAGAGAAGCCATATTCCTGTCCTGAGTGTGACAAGTGTTTTACACGACGTCCTGACCTGCTTACACACCAGAAGACTCACACCGGAGAGAAGCCATTTTCATGCACTGAGTGCGACAAGTGCTTTACAAATAAATCAAACCTGGTCACACACCAGAGGACACACACTGGAGAGAAACCGTTTAGATGTTTGGACTGTAACAAGTGTTTTAGTCGAAGTGCTGATCTCAAATTCCACTCCATGATCCATACAGGAGAGAAGCCATATTCATGCCTAGAATGTGGCAAAGGTTTTAGAACCAAGAAAGTATTAAATGGTCATTATAGTACACACACTGGAGAGAAACCATATTCCTGCCCTGATTGTGACAAGTGCTTTACAAAGCGTGAAACCCTGCTTACACATCAGCGAATTCACACTGGAGAGAAGCCATTTGCATGCCCTGAATGTGGGAAGTCCTTTAGTGATAGTTCAAACCTGAATAAGCACAAGAGGACTCACACCGGAGAGAAGCCATTTTCATGCCCTGAGTGTGACAAGTGTTTTACACGGAGTTCACACCTGCTTACACATCAGAGGACTCACTCTTGAGAAAAGCCATATTCCTGTCCTGATTGTGCTTAAACATCAGATAATTTATACTGCAGGGAAGCCATTTTCATGTCCTGCGTGTGACAAGTGATTTACACAACGTGCAGAAAGATAAAGCTTTTTGATATCTGGAATGTTACAAGTGTTTTAGTCGAAGAGTGAATTTCAACCACTTTGTGATCCATACTGATAGGCCACACACTGGAGAGAATCCATATCAATATCCTGAATGTGGTGAAGGTTATTTGCATCACAGCTGACAAAACACCAAAGTAGTCACATTGACACAAATGCAATGTGTCTTATAAAATCACCAAACTTCACACCAGGAAAATTAATCACTGAGAACAAGCAAAATAATTTTGTTGCTGACCCGTGACGTTATTTTGAACAGATTAGCTACTCGCTGCCTTATTATTGCCATTGCCCGTCTCTTTAAATACATTTCACCAAACATCCTACTGGCTCCTTTTTTATCACCTTTTTATTTAGAAAGAAGAGTTTCACAAACAATTGCATACAAAATGCTACATAATTCATATAGTAAATCGATTTTGCTATTGTGAATTGTAAATACAATTATATTGCATTGTATTGTTGAAAGTTCCTTTGATTTGTCAATTTAATGCACTACAAGTTCACAAATACATAAACTTAAATAAAACAATATCGTCAACAAATACATTCTAGAAACCACATATTTGCAACGAAAATTTAACCTTTTAATTTCCAGTGATGAAGTGAAGTTTTTAAATGGTATAATATCTTACTTTTTACAATCTCACTGGCTTTCTGGATGATAACTATTGTCTGGTTGTGCTTAAATGTGTAATCCATAAAATTATTAGGCATGTGCAGAGGGTAGGCAACAGACATATATGCAGATAATGCGGCACAATGTAACTACCTTATAAATAACAATTACATTGCAACACATGAGCTCTGAATATTTCCCATCTCTCTGGTCAAAAGTCTCAGGCTCATCAACAAAGTATGTAACTTGTTCTCAGTGACCAATTTTCCTGGTGTGAGACTTGTTGCTTTGGTAAGAAACATTGCATACGCGGTGAGGTGACTCCTTTGGTGTCTTGTCAGCTGTGATTTATGTGCATACTCTTCATCACGTTACGACATTGATATGCCTTCTCTCCAGTGTGTGCCCTATAATTATGGATTAAGGTGTGGCGCTGGAAATTCACACTTCAACTAAAAAACTTGTCACCTTCCAGAAATTTAAAATGCTTTTTTCAAGTGTCAGTCCTCCAATGTATAAGCAGGGTTGAACACCATGTAAAGCACTTGTCACACTCAGAACATGAAAATGGCTTCTCCCCAGTGTGACTCCTCTGGTGACTTGTGAGCTCTGATTTATAATGGAACCATTTTCCACACTCAGAGCACTGATAGGGTTTTCCTGGTTTAGTGCTCATCGTGGGCTGATGGAAATCAGTTTATCTGTAAAATGGATTCCAGCTTCCTGATAAATGTACAACCTGTCAGAAAAATGTGGATCACATTTTATGGAAATTGACCGGGTTGTCCAGGGACCAGGAACAAGCTGAAATATAATATAGTTCCATAGTTCAATACTATTGTGTTTGGGCCACAACCAGGTAAATCATGAAATGTATATTATGTAATCATTTGAGAATAAATAGGGCTTTATCCAAGATAACATACGTGCAGTTTCCAATAAGCTAGTGTCCCCACCCTGCAAAAGAGGAGTGCCCCGGCATATAAATGTAATCATAAATAAGTCATTAATATAAATGAGGAATAATACATACAGGGGGTGAAGCATATGTATGTAGATTAATAATCAAATAATTGAATAACCATACGTAGTACATTTTGTACTGCACATCTAGGTAGTTTAAATACGACAAACGAAAATAGACGGGCTACAAAAAAATGGAGTCAGGAATGGAGACTTAGCCCAACTGCGTAAGTGAGGCTCCAATAAAATGGAGTCGGTTGGAGCTTTGAGTTCCACACCACTTCGCAGAGGATCCGGCTGCGCTTAATGTCATATCCGGCGTAAGCCAGGTGGACGTGTGTTTGCGTTCCGGGGTCTGGAGCGCATGACGTTACTTCCGGCGGAGGCCGACGGAGCCGTGCGCTCCGGCCCCTGGACCGCATTTAAAACGCCGCCGGAGTGGCATTGCATCACCCCTAGACCAACGAGCACATTATATAAAAAAGGACGGCGCCCATAGGACAATCTAGATGCTCATTCCCCCGGGGAGGCTTTCTGGTGACGCCACAGCTGCACAAAAGACGCTTTGAATGCGCTTTTAAAGGTACAGTAATGCCATCTGTGTGATTTAACTGCCCAAATAAATCCTTGCTCCCTTCATATTATTGAAGGAATGGCAGACTATATTCTTTATACATTTCTTATTGATTTATCCTAGTATCCAGTGCAAGATAATCCTTAAAAAACTGATACGATACCAGACAGCTATTGGAATCTCCATAGAAACCGAGAAAGGTACAATTAGCAAAGTAATGTAATAGCCAGATAAAAGCTATGATAAAAGTCGGGACAAAATAATACATTCGAACTTTCCTTATTTCAAAGGGTTATAAACGTGATGTTCTTACTCCTATGACACTCGAACCACGTTTCTCAGGGCAACAATAAGAATGATGATTGATATATAAACAGCATTTATACTGTATAGCTATGGATTTCCCTTAAGGTATAAATATTTAATTGAATTATGAAACAAAAGGATAAACATTTCATTGAATTATGATATAAATGGATAAATGCAATGGATAATAACTAATTACGGTAATATGTACGTTGTTGCTTCCTTTGTTTTAATGAAGGCCATTGATAAAGCCAAACAGACTGGTGAAACATGTTTGCCCAATAGTGAAATCTTTATGGGAAAGAAAATTGATTATTCAGACTTCAAGGAAGCAGTAATGATATTTACAATAATTGGCATTTGCTGCATGCAATATGATATGAATTGATTTACAAAAATCTATAAGATCATGTGATATATGAAATTGAGAGATGAATTTTTATGTATAGGTTAAGTTTAGATGTATATAAATAAAATAATTTTGTACATATAAGGTGTGGTCATGGTCAAAAGCTGATTAATTTACCGGGAGTAGCCTAAACCCGGAACCAGTCGAATATGTATTAGGCTTGACCACGTACCAACATATAGAACATTGAAATAATATGGTAGGGTCACACTATTGGAGTAGCGGGAAATAGGTTACTCCATATTGTAAAGTTTAACACTGATGTCAGCCAGGCCAGACAATACCACAGACACTGGTGAACACACACAGATTGGCTCTGCCGGCCTAGAATCACTATTCTCAAACAGAATGACAGCCTTTACCACAGTGTCCAAAGTTGATACACACAACACACAAGCCATTATTTATACTTATCCACTTGTAATGTATCAGACGCAGCAGAGGCCCCTTTCCATGCTTTAGAAAGGTAGCAGTGCCGGGCACTGTGGTTGAAGCAGCGCCAGTTGTTACCTGCCACTGTAGGTCAAGATGTATTTTTGGGGGGGGTTAAATGTTATTTTAAATGGCTTATTTTGCTTAACGATGTGTAATTTGGACACCAACAACTAAAATGCAGCCTAAACCCAATGTAAAGTTTGTCACCTTTGTCCCCAGCAATGATTTCTTGTAACTGTAATGAGGAAACGGCGACCAGCGATGGAAAAATAGAGCGCCAAAAATTTCAAAAATGAATAAATATGCTGGGGAGTGCCGGAAGAATGGCGGTACAAAGTGATGCTCACTGGCACTGGGATAATCAGCAGCCGGGTCCAACAGGCGCTGACATTGGCCGGCCAATACCTTGTGCAACAATCAAAGCTAATAAATTTGCATTCTGCACGGCGACTGCTAGCACCAATGTAGACCACAGCTCTGCAACTAACACTGAAGCCATGAGAAAGATTCTAAATGGCGCAAATACTGCATCCAGTAAAATCCAGGGCTGATTTTTTGCCCCAGTTCCCCACTGTATATAGCTGAGGAGCTGAAGCGGAAACTGTATACACTGAGGCCTGTTTATTCAGGTAGAAGATGACAGACCGGAGCAGAATTAGGGGTTATTCCCGCCCCGCTGCCATACCAGGTAGATATGCCACCAAGCACACTTGCTAGCAGCTCAATGCAGGGAACTGTATTTTGCTGGACAAGCTGGCCGACTACACTACCCCCCGCCCAGAATGGCAAAGCGGGAGTTCCAGTGCAGTCTGCACCTTAACAAGGGTGGCACAAGGGACTCTATCTGACGTTCCAGTAAGTGGGCGTGTGCCAGACAATCATCAATCAGTTACTTGGCTGGAAAAAATGCTTTTTCTGGGGTATCCACCAGATTTTGTGAACAAGGGCCTCCGCCACACTTAATCCGGCCCTTTATGCAATCCCCATAGGTGTAGATAAGGCCTGACACCCCTTGGATGTCCGAGGTGAAAGACATATGTAGGAGCTGACAGCATCCATTAAAGGAAGATCTGGTAAACATAGGGAAACACGTCATTCATGGAAACTGTTCTCATTATACCCAGAATGTTCTCTGTTTCTCTAAGATGAATGTGTGTCTAATTGATTTATCATATGGAGGAGCCCCACCTTCCCTTTTTGCTTTACTCTATATCTTCTGTAGCTCTACTCTTTCCTTTTCTTCTCTCATGTCAATGCTTGTTACATTGTTACATATTCAATACCAGAAAAATGAAAGAGGCAAATAGAGTCAGATGTTTTATTTAGGTTAAAATATATTTGAACTGTTAGAGCATTAAAATGGACAAAATAGAGCAACTCTGTACAATATGGCAGTAAGCATGAACATATATGTTTGTATTTACAATTCACAATAACAAAGCCGATATTCTATATGAAGTTTGTAGCATTTTGTATACATTTGTCTGTGAAACTCTTCTTTCTAAATAAAAAGGTGATAAAAAAAGGAAAGCCAAAAGGTGGGGGGGAATGTCTTTAAAAGGCCAGTCCAGACAATTGCAAAAATCGGCAGTGAGTAGCTAATCTGATGCCGGTCCCATTCGCATCTTCTTCATTACCTGAAGTGAGCGATAGATGCTTCAGGAGCTCTCTAATCTTTGCCCCTCATTTCCATTGAATTATTCCTGTCCAAGTACTCGTAACATGAAATGGCTCAGTAAGTGCGACCAGTGCAGCTAGGCTCAGAGGGACAGAGACGACTTTGTGTCCACATTTTGAAGTGGTCATTGAAAAATGGTGCTACAGCATCAACAGTGAGGTGAGTAAATAAGTACTGCTTTATTTTTAATTGAATGCTGGGATTCTTTTTCTTATACCCACATATTTATCTCAACCATATATTTTAACAAATCAATTCTAGAAACCATATATTTCTAATAAAAGGTTAACATTTAAATTGCCAGTGATGTAGCTTTTAAATGGTATGATATCTTTCTTTTTACAATATCACTGGCTTTCTGGATGATAACTATTGTCTGCTTGTGCCTGAATGTGCAATCCATATAATTATTAGGCATGTGCAGAGGGTAGGCAACAGACATATATGCAGATAATGCGGCACAATGTAACTACCTTATAAATAACATTTACATTGAAAAACATGAGCTCTGAATATTTCCCATCTCTCTGGTCACAGGCTCATCAACAAAATTATGTTTTACGTTATGTTTTCAGTGACCAGTTTTCCTGGTGTGAAATCTGGAGTTTTTGTAAGACACATTGCATTTGTGGCGAGTTGACTCCCTTGGGGCCTTGTCAGCTGTGATTTATGTGCATAACCTTCACCATGTCATGACATTGATATGACTTCTCTCCAGTGTGTGCCCTATAACTATGGATCGTGGTGCTGGAAATTCACACTTCGACTAAAACACTTGTCACCTTCCAGACTTTTAAAAGGTGAGTCCTCTGATGTGCAAGCAAGTTTGAACGCCGTGTAAAGCACTTGTCACACTCAGGACATGAAAATGGCTTCTCCCCAGTGTGAGTCCTCCGATGTGTAAGCATGTTTGTATGTTGTGTAAAGCTCTTGTCGCACTCAGGACATGAAAATGGCTTCTCCCCAGTGTGAGTCCTCCGATGTGTAAGCAGGGTTGCACGTTGTGTAAAGCACTTGTCACACTCAGGACATGAAAATGGCTTCTCCCCAGTGTGAGTCCTCTGATGTGTAAGAAGGGTTGCATGTTGTGTAAAGCATTTGTCACACTCAGGACATGAAAATGGCTTCTCTCCAGTGTGAATCATCTGATGCTTAAGCAGGTTTGCATGGTGTTTAAAGGACTTTTCACAATCAGGGCATGAAAATGTTTTCTCTCCGGTATGAATTTTCTGGTGTGAAAGTAAGTAACTACGTTGTGTAAAGCACTTGCTACACTCAGGACAGGAATATGGTTTCTCCCCAGTGTGAATCCTCTGATGTTTAAACAGGGATGAGCACTGTTTAAAGCACTTGTCACACTCGTTGCATGAAAATGTATTATCTCCAGTGTGAGTCCTCTGATGTGTAAGCAGGTTTGCACGATGAATAAAGCACTTGTCACACTCAGGACATGAAAATGGCTTCTCTCCAGTGTGAGTCCTCTGATGTGCAAGCAAGTTTGAACGCCGTGTAAAGCACTTGTCACACTCAGGACATGAAAATGGCTTCTCCCCAGTGTGAGTCCTCCGATGTGTAAGCATGTTTGTATGTTGTGTAAAGCTCTTGTCGCACTCAGGACATGAAAATGGCTTTTCCCCAGTGTGAGTCCTCCGATGTGTAAGCAGGGTTGCACGTTGTGTAAAGCACTTGTCACACTCAGGACATGAAAATGGCTTCTCCCCAGTGTGAGTCCTCCGATGTGTAAGCAGGGTTGCATGTTGTGTAAAGCACTTGTCACACTCGTTGAATCAAAATGTATTATCTCCAGTGTGAGTCCTCTGATGTGTAAGCAGGTTTGCACGATGAATAAAGCACTTGTCACACTCAGGACATGAAAATGGCTTCTCTCCAGTGTGAGTCCTCTGATGTGCAAGCAAGTTTGAACGCCGTGTAAAGCACTTGCCACACTCAGTACATGAAAATGGCTTCTCCCCAGTGTGAGTCCTCCGATGTGTAAGCATGTTTGTATGTTTTGTAAAGCTCTTGTCGCACTCAGGACATGAAAATGGCTTCTCCCCAGTGTGAGTCCTCCGATGTGTAAGCAGGGTTACATGTTGTGTAAAGCACTTGTCACAATCAGGGCATGAAAATGTTTTCTCTCCGGTATGAATTTTCTGGTGTGAAAGTAAGTAACTACGTTGTGTAAAGCACTTGCTACACTCAGGACAGGAATATGGTTTCTCCCCAGTGTGAATCCTCTGATGTTTAAACAGGGATGAGCGCTGTTTAAAGCACTTGTCACACTCGTTGCATGAAAATGTATTATCTCCAGTGTGAGTCCTCTGATGTGTAAGCAGGTTTGCACGATGAATAAAGCACTTGTCACACTCAGGACATGAAAATGGCTTCTCTCCAGTGTGAGTCCTCTGATGTATAAGCAGGGTTGCACGTTGTGTAAAGCACTTGTCACACTCAGAACATGAAAATGGCTTCTCTCCAGTGTGAGTCCTCTGGTGTGTAAGCAGGTTTGCCTGTTGTGTAAAGCACTTGTCACAATCAGGACAGGAATATGGCTTCTCTCCAGTGTGAGTCCTCTGGTGTGTAAGCAGGTTTGCACGTCCTGTAAAGCACTTGTCACAATCAGGACATGAAAATGGCTTCACTCCAGTGTGGATCCTCTGATGTATAAGAAGTTTTGAACGAGTAATAAAGCATTTGCCACATTCTGAGCATGGAAATGGCTTCTCTCCAGTGTGACTCCTCTGGTGACTTGTGAGCACTGATTTATAACGGAACCATTTTCCACATTCAGAGCACTGATATGGTTTTCCTGGTTTAGGGCTCATTGTGGGCTGATGGAGATCAATTTATCTGTAAAATGGATTCCAGCTTCCTAATAAATGTTCAACCAACCTGTAAGAAAAATACAGAAAGTCATGTAATTTTCACAAGCAGTATTTCAGTGTGACTTTTTTGGAGTCTACAAAGTTTTGAATGAGAAGTAAAGCATTTGTCTCTATCTGAGCATGAGAACGGCTTCTCAGTTTTTGTTATGGAAAAAAGTCAGCACACGTTAAATATATATTGTAATGCGATAAGCTTAATGTTTAATGCATAGATGGCCATTGTATGCTTGCGCACACATAGGAATTTGTCCTCCACATTTAACCAATGCCCGGAGTGGTGGGCTGCCCTAATTACTGCCCAGGGAGCAGTTTTGGGGTTCGGTGCCTTGCTCTAGGCCACAAGCACACACTAGTTACCAGTATGAGATATTTTGGAAATATTACATTTACAGGTCTGAGAGCATAGTACAGGTTACCGGTGAGTAATTACAAACATGCAACAATGGCATTCCCAGCGTCCCCCTGGGAGGAGTATCTTACTCTTGGTGTTAAACTATTGCTGCACTTCTACTGTGTCCAAGAATATAGTTTCAGGATGGTTCAAGGATAGTTTTGGAGATGGGACCAATTGAGATGTATTCGGGTTTGATTAACGGTTCTCATTTCTGAATCTGTTGGCAGGGGTGATGGCCATCCTCAGAGCCCGGGGTATCTGCATTATGCCATATCTGGCCGATCTTCTCATCATGGCGTCTTCACTCAGCCAGGCAGAGCCGAACACCAGGACTGTGGTATCCACTCTGGAGAGTTTCAGCTGGGTGATACATTATCCCTAGTCCTCCCTCTCTCTGTCCAGGGTGGTGTCATTTCTGGGAATGTCTCTGGATACTGCTCAGTTCAGGGTGTTCCTTCCTCAACCCAAGGTTCTTTTGATTCGGGAATTGATTCAGCTCCTACTGTCCATCCCTCACCCGTCCATCCGACTGGGGATGAGACTGGTGGGATTGATGGTGGCTTCCTTCAAGGCGGTTCCCTTTGCTCAGTTTCACACACGGACGCTCCAGCTTCATCTCTTGGCGGCCTGGGACAGGTCTCCGTTGTCATTGGATCAGTCTTTTCTGATGTCCCCCCGGGTTCGGCATTCCCTTCAGTGGTGGCTGGAACCAATGAATCTGTTAAGGGGCAGATCTCTTCTGACTCCTCGTTGGTTAACGGTCACCACGGATGCCAGTCTGTCGGGCTGGGGGGGGGGTTTCTGGAAGGATCATCAGTTTCAGGGACTGTGGGGGCCTCTGGAGGCTCACAATTCCATCAATGTTCTGGAGCTGAGAGCCATCAGGTTGGTTCTGTCCCGCTTGACTCATCAGTCACAGGGCTTACCAGTTGGAGAACATGGAGGCGGACTCACTGAGCAGGTTCTCATCTCGCCAGGGGGAATGGTCTCTCAGGCCCAAGGTGTTTCGCTCACTTTGCCACAGGTGGGGGACTCCGGAGGTGGACCTCTTTGCCTCTCGGCACAATCACAAGCTTCCGGCATTTGTATCTCTCTTGCGAGATCCTCTGGCTCTGGCAGTGGATGCCATGTCTGTGAGCTGGAGGGATCTGGGGTTTCTTTACTTGTTCCCTCCTTTCCCTATGGTGGGCAAGATGGTGCGCAAACTGGTTCTAGAAGGGGCGCCAGCAATCCTGGTGGCTCCAAGATGGCCAAGACAGGTTTGGTTCACAGACGTCGTGCGGTTGGCGGTGGATCAGTTATATCTGCCCGTTCTGCCGGATCTGCTCACTCAGGGTCCACTGCTCTACCCCAATTTACCATTGCTGGCTTTGACGGCATGGCTGCAGAAACCTCCATCTTAAGAGAAGAGGGTCTTTCTGATGCTGTGATTCAGACTCTTGTTAGCACTAGGAAGAGGTCTTCCTCTACCATCTATTATAGGACTTGGAGGTCTTATATTGATTGGTGCGAGGCCAGGGCCTTGCCTTGCAGGGTGTTTTCTATCCCTAGGATTTTGGAATTTCTGCAATATGGTCTGGATTTGGGTTTCCAGCTTAGTACATTGAAAAGGCAGGTTTCTGCCCTGGTGGTTTTCTTTCAAAGGTCTTTTGCTCTTCATCATTTGGTTAAGACCTTTTTCCAGGGGGTTACACATGTGTGGCCTCCTAGGAAGCCTTTGCTCCCAGTTTGGGATTTGAATTTGGTCTTTTCTGCTCTTAAGGGTCCTCCTTTTGAGCCTTTGCAGGATATTGCTCTTTCTTTGCTTACTCAGAAGGTTGTCTTTTTGGTTGCCATTACTTCGGTTCGGCGTGTCTCGGAGTTGGCGGCCTTGTCCATTCAGGCCCCATACTTTAAGAGGCATCAGGACAAGGTTGTTTTCCGTTTCAAGCCAGATTTCCTTCCTAAGGTGGTTTCTGTCTTATATCCTAATCTGGACATTGTTCTGCCTTCCTTGTGTCCTAAGCCCAGCAATGACAAGTCTTGCATTCACTGGGTGTGGTTCGCTGTGTGAAGTACTACTTGGTGACCACTTCTTCATTTCATAAGACTGACGCTTTGTTCTTGGTGCCCTCCAGGCCAAGGAAAGGTTTGGCGTCCGCCAAGTCTTCCATTAGTAAGTGGATTCGACAGGCCGTTGTTGGGGCCTATTCTGCTAAGGGGAAGGTTCCCCCTTTTAGTGTTACTGTTAATTTTACTCGTGCTGTTGGGGCTTCCTGGGCCTTCCAGCACCAGGCTTCTGTTGAACAAGTTTGTAAGGCTGCTACTTGGTCTTCTGTTCATACCTTTTCCAAGTTTTATAAGGTTGATGTGTGGGCCTCAGCGGATGCTGTTTTTGGCCGCAAGGTTCTGCAAGCTGCAGTGGTTTAAGTTTGCTTTTTTGCCTTGTTTGGATCCCCACCCATTATGGACACTGCTATTGGATGTCCCACATGAAATGAATGTTTTGAAGCGGGGTGTGTGACAAACTTGGAATAATACCATTTTGTGATTATTCACCTGTAAAATGGGTATTATAAGTATGTCACACACTCCGCTTCACCCTGCCCTTTGGTATTCTGGATCCTTTATATGGTGAACCTTTTTTAGTTTTACTGGTTATAATTGGCACACAGTGTGTGCAGCTTGGGGCTGGGGGATCTGTGACCCAGTTATTTATGATTCTGTGTTGGTACCGGCTGCTTGAAGGGACTTTCATGCATGTGATGGAAGGCAGCTCCCTGCAGGGGGTCACTCATGGCTGGGACACTGTGGCTTTGTCTCAGGCCAGGGGTGTAAGATGCAACATGGATTTTTTTTTAAGTTCCCCACCTTGTGGGTGTGAGGCCTGCACAACTTTCTGAGAGCAGGACTGGGTTGAGAATTACAACTGCCCGCGCTACCTATGGAACTAGCTTTTTGATAAGGAACATTTGCTATGGGAATAGAATGAGCTGGAGAAGTCAGGAATAACAGATAATATTTGTCCTGATTGTCTCTACAATTATTATTTAACTAAACAAATGAAAATACATCTACTCAGCACTGGGGGTCATTCTGATTATTTGGTGAACCAAGCTTAACTTTACTAAAACTTCCATCTCAGTGAGCTCATCTACTTTAACACACTAACAAGTGCAAAACATATTTGTTACAGTTTTTCCCCAAATGTCACCTGTACATGTGATGGGGGATTTTTACAGGTAAGGGAAGGGGTATTTGTTCGGAAAATACAAGTTTGTGAGTTTGTTGGAAAAATTGTGAATTCTTCTTGAACATTCCCCATATTGTGCTGTTGTTTCTGAACTTTAAAAAAAAACTATACTCATCTAATTTGAAAAATTAGACACTTCACCTGTAGAAATGCTCCACTGCAGGTGCTGGTGATTTGTTATGAAAACATAAAAAACAATATTTTTATTGCATTTTTTTGCGTGTTAAAGTAAAAAACACACTCAGAGTTAGGGATGGCGTATCAAATAATTAGCATGGTCCCCATAAGGTCCATACCCCCATTTTCTGTTAAAAAACACACACTCTTATTGAGATATGAAACTATATTATATATCTATGTAAAATATGTTTTGCCTTCTGTGAGAATCTGTGGACTGGGCTGAGTAATAAATGTGTCGATCAACAGAGATTCCTTTTAGGTACAATTCACAGTGTAACATGTGTTTTATCTGGAAATATTAGTGGCTACCCATCAGGGTTGGTGTCATCACCACTTACTCCTACTGCATCAATCATCAGATGGATAATACAATACTACTCTTAGTACTTTTCATGCAGTATAGACATTCCTTAGTACTATAGATATCTGATGGGTATTATTGACCGAGCATGTCATACTTTATATTATCTTTTATAAATATTCACATGTGCATAGACATATTTAAATTAACTAATGTACTGTAATGACTTAATAGTTACCCAGCAGCTTATTAATTCCATCTATTCTTTCCTTCAATATATCACAAATTGTGACAAGTCTCCTCTTGGAATTATATAAAATCAATTCAGCACATAAAAGACACTAATATATGAAAGATTGTATAGATAATATGGTCAGCCCCAAATAATCCCACATCTGGCTGACACACAATAACATGCCATGTTTATACTATGGAGCACAATATCACCAGACACAGCCAAATCATTTACCCAGACATGATAATAACCATCACATATAACCTAATAGCAACAGAAGTCATATATACCTGGTATAGGGCAGTATGGGGATCCTCTCGCCGCTCTCCTGACCCGTCTGCTATTGCTGTGACTGAGCCGGCCTCACCTTATATTGTCTGTACAAACATTCTCTAACATGAGGCGGCTTTGGATTGGCTGAATGGAATGAATCTTAATAAGTAAAGGTATGTTAATGTCGTCTTACTGGGGAGTTTCACTGGGCTTTGTTTATCCCCCAGCAGTATGACAGATTCATTAGCATTGCAGGGAGGAGACAAAAGGGAGGGAGAATCTTTATTTGAAACACAATAGACGAGAGTCTCATCATTAACAAAGAAATTACATGACACCATAATGAACAAAATAGACTGAAACTGGGAAAGAAATAAGTTGCAGTCATTGATTGCAAAAGTGTAACAGCTTTATAGTAAAAGATCCTAAACTAGGACACACACAATTTTCATCTGTTAAATTTTGTCGAGTTGTTAATATTTTCAAAATTATTATTTAATTATTACTTAATAGTGATGAGACCTAAAAAAGCTCAAGTGATATAGTGCTGGGTGCTAGGGTTGAAAGAAGTTTCTTCCCACCCCCTCATATCAAATAGAATAAATTTTACACAGTCCAAAATATCAACCTCGATTCAATAAGAATAGAAACAATTCTCATGGTAGTAAAAAATCACTTTATTAAAGAAAGGCAGATAAGTTAATGGCACTTTTTACTACATTGCAAAGTGGAGTAAAACGTTCTCTACTTTCTTAGCAGGTAAAATAATGCCATTGACTGTCATTGTTTCTCTAGCGGGTGATTCACTAACAGTGACATTGTCAGGCATTTTGCTTATAAAGGGAATTTTTACTAACATGAGATTTTTTTACAATTGTTATTAAATCAAGGTTGAAATTTGGTCTGTGTGTCATTATATAATTCCTTCTATTTGATGTGACTGGTTGGGGAGTTATTGAATTGAGTCCATAGTTTGCAAAGTATTTTCTAGGACAGTTATATTGTAATGATCAAAGTATTTGCTTCATAAGATAAGACAATGTAACATCACATGACTGATATGAGATAACAGCTGTACAAGCAAGATACAGGAAGGCAGGTATCCTGAGCAATATTATCTCTGGACATTGTGGTTAGTCTTCTGTTCATAAAGCCAGAAAATGGAAGCAAAAGCAAATGCAAACATTTCTACATTCAAAGTTAGGAAGATAGATAATGATCAGGGAATATCATAGTATCAAACAGCACCAGGTAACTGCTATATGATGACCCACTAATCCTCACAGTTCACTGAATAAATTATGTATATCCGTAGTGACAATAATCACATTCACTTTGTGGCTACTTATATACTATATATACATAGATAAGCTTGGTATAGTTATGGAGATGGGACAAACTGAGCTGGATTTGGCTTCGATTCACGGTTCTGGTTTCTTATTCTGTAACCCAAAGGGGTCAGAGTCTCTCTCCTATTGTGTCCCAATCTCATAGTGTTTTCATTGTAATTTCTTGCATTGGGTCATTCATTTTCTGTGTACTATATGTTTTACCCTGTCTCCAATTGCTACATAGTAAAGCTCTATAGACATAGAATAGGACATTAAATATAATTAAATAAATAATAATAATCTGTTTCTGCTCTTTGGTGATTTTGCTGTCCCATTCCTTCCTCCATTCCCCTACATACTTGTTGCACCTTGGTATGGCCTTGTTTATATTTATCAAAATCCCTGGGCATTAACTATGATCCTCAACAAGCCAGGTGAAATACATATACATATCTAATACTAATCTTTATTAGTTGGATACTTTACACTCATGTTTCCTAGTTTAGTATCACAATGACATCATTATATTTTTTCCCAGTTTCAGTCCATTGTGTCAGTTATTGTGTCTCTTCATTTCTATGATAATGATGAGAGTTTCATCTATTGTATTCAAATAAGGCTCCTCCCTATTGCCAGTGTTTATTTTGCTGCAATGCTGATGAATTCAACATACTGTTGGGTGATAAACAGAACCAAAGAACAGGTGAAATAACCAGATAACACCACATTAACATAACACGTTGTTTGAGGGGCAGAGGGAATCCAATGTGACACCAGCCCCCAGCATTATATCACTGGAGCTTTTTTAGGTGGGCTTATTAGTAAGTATAATCGTGTAAATTGTATTAATCTGACAAAATGTAATGGATACAAATACTGGGCCTTATTTATGATGTGCGCCATTTAGAATCTTTCTTGTGGTTTCAGCGCCAGTTACAGAGCTTCAACATTTTTTTCTTATCTGGTGCTGCATTGTGGTCTACATTGGCGCTAGCAGTCGCTTCGCAGAACACTAACTTATTAGCTTTGATAGTTGCACCAGGTATTGGCCGGCATATGTCAGTGCTTGTTGGACCCAGAAGCTGATTATCCCAGTGCCAGCGAGCGTCACTTTGTACCTCCGTTATTCCGGCACTCCCCAGTATATTTATGATTTTTTTACTCTTTGAAATTTTTGGCGCTGCATTTTTCCGCTGCGGTTTCATCATTAGAATTAGAGGAAATCACTGCCTGGGAAAAAGAGGACAAAATTTTCATTGCATTTAGGCTGCTAATTACTCATAGTTAAGCAAAAGAAGCATTTGAAAATTAATTTACCCCCCCCCCCAAAAAAAAAAAAAAAAAAAATTTGTGACATCTAGGTCCTGCATTTCCATTACTGACAAGTCCCAATGCAAGTTCTGTACAAATGAATGTGTGTAATATTAATTATACGCATTAAACACAATCCAGTTCTGCCAATTGTGCCCTATGGGATCTTGACCTACAGCGGCAGGTAACATTTGGCGCTGCTTCAACCAAAATGCCTGGCACTGCTACCTTTCTAAAGCACTGAAAGGGGCCTCTGCTGCGTCTGATACATTACAAGTGGATAAGTATAAATAAAGGCCTGTGTGTTGTGTGTATCATCTTTCAACACTGTGATAAAAGAGTCATTCTGTTTGAGAATAGTGATTCTAGGCCGGCAGAGCCAGTCTGTGTGTGCTCACCAGCGTCTGTGGGATTGTCTGGCTGACATCAGTGTTGTTAGCCTGATCGTTGCATTTGTGATGGATGACCATATTGTGTAGGACACAGCTAGTGTGGATTTTTTGGGAGACCATTTGTGGGCTGTGCAGCATCTCCCCTCTTGAATTAGGAAACATTCTTTCAGCAGCCTGGTGGTTTATTCAGCAAGCTAATTGGTTTTGTGGTGAGCTACCTTGAGGTCCACTTGTGTTTCTATAAGATTGTGTATGTTTGTTATTTTCATTGAGTGGTTGCATTTTTGTGTGACAGATTGTGTGGGTTGTATTTGTGAGTGTATTGGCAATGGAGAGATGTGAGGAGGAAGCTTTTGGCCTGATGTTTGCTGTGTGGCTGTGATGTGTTGCCAGCGCTGAGGTATCACAGGAGTCTTTGGAAGCCAGGGTGGTGAGATTATAGGCTAATAGATGTTTTAGTATACACCTGTCTGCAGCAGGTTTTAGCTGAATCATGCTGCGCTTTTGTCCATGTGTGACCACATCTGACACGGATATGACCCCACCACTGGCTGCAGCCAGGCTTTACCTGGCATTGTGTGCCTCCTTGAATATCTTGGCATGGAGCACTTTTCAGGCCACTGCTGTTCTCTGCAAAGGCATCAGCCAGGTGACCACTTCTCACTCTCATTGGTCCCCTTTTTTACTTTTCTCTTTCTTTCACCCTTACACTTTCTGCTTCTGCTATTTTGCTTTGTGTAAGAAACTTATCACAACTTCTCCTCATTCTCTTTTGCCCATTTTTCTTTTTCTCTTTGCTTCCTCCGTAAGCTTCTCCCTTTTCCTTTGTGTAAGAAACATTTAAAAACTCTGAGAAATGACTGAGCACATTTGACAGATTTGAGTATGCAATCATAGACATTGTTTTTATTGTATTTGTTATATGTTTATGATATTGAGGTCAAATAGCCCAAGTTGTACTATTTGTCTTTCTCAAAACATTATGTATGTGAATTGCAACATGCATCTATGTGAGATTAATAACTTTAACACACAAAAAGGGCAGTAACAAAGTTTTCCCAAAAAGTCACCCGTGCCCATGTTGGGTCATTTTGCAGGTGATATGTTATGGAAAGATTAGAACACATTTTTGTTTGTATTTTTTGTGTAAAGTAAAAAATCTCATCCAGAGTTAAATCTGCCTTACCAAATATTTATCATGACCCCCATTAGGCCCACCCCCATCTGTTGACAGAACACAATCTTATTGAGTTATGACTGACCCCCGGCCTCACATCATAGTGTCTTTACAAACATCCACTAACATGGAGTAACTTAGGGCCTGTTTGCACTAGGTGCCTAAGAACATGAGATGCAATGATGACATTAGGAGAATTTTACAAGATATTTATGCTTGTCCCAAGTCATTGCTTAGTCCCAATGTATCGCTTAGTTAAGGTGTTTGAAATCCCTCACATTATATTAATAATAGACAAGTTTATGATGAGATTAAATCAAACCATCTAAGTCACCCCATGTTAGTGGAGGCTTGTAGAGACACTAAAATCTAAAAGTAATATTGTATATAATCTAATGAATGCCTATACTGCATGATGCCGGGGTTTGTAGTGTCAGATATATGGTTTTGTTCCATTGCAGAGCAATTCATAGAAATTGCCAATATTTTAAAAGTGTTGTTCCAGACAGGGAAGGCAAATGTCACATTTTTACTGCTGTGTTCATGAGAAAATGGGATTCACTCACAACTTTAGGAGAATTTCACAAGATATTTATGCTCGTCCCAATGCATGGACTAGTTGAGGTATTTAAAATGGAGATAGAGATAAAGGTAGAAGAAGAAGAGGTAGAAGGTAAAGAAAAAAAGGGGGCAAAGACATGGCTGAGAAATAGGAATACGTTTGAAAGATTCCAGGAATTGTTGGGTATGAGCCCATCTCCATCCCTATCTAGATGAGCTGCCTGAATTACTAGTAATACTATCTGAGAAGGCTTAGGTCCAAATTGGTTGTGGATTGTTTTTTCAGGCACAATCTAAAAATCAATTTAGCTACTTCTGCACCTCTTGAAAAGTAGAGAATTGAGTTATCCAAATGATTTCAGATTTTTGGAAAGGCTGAGCTTGAAGAGTAAATCTGAGTTTGTCTCAATTAGCACACATCTGAGTATCATTTAGCACACATTGAAGTAAAAAAAAAAACATCTTTCTCTGGTAAAAACTCAAAATCTGATGCTCATAAAAGGAAAGGGAAAGTGTAAATTATATAGTGGGGTAAACATTTTATTTTAGAAATTACAATATAAAAACATTTATTGACAATGTATTAAAATTGAACCAAGATGGACAATCATAAAACATCAGTAGAAACAATATCAGACTCATTTTGGTTAATATATATAACCTCTTTTTTAAAGCAAAAACATCTCTCTCACATTTTTTTCCTGGTGGGTAGTGCGCTTCCATGAAACACATTCTACATTGCAGGCACAGCAGTGTGAATCATTTAGTGACTTGTGAACTGGGATTTATGTGCATATCCTTCACCACACTCTTGTCTTTGATACGGCTTCTCTCCAGTGTGTGTCCTATTATGAATATTTAATACCTAATGACTTAAAAAACATTTCACATGATTAAGGCGTATATTTATGGCTGCTCTCCTTCATGCTTTATGTAGTGGATTCTGAGCTGATGGTTTTCAGTAAAACACTTGTCTCATTCTAAAAGGTTTCTCTCCCGTGTGAGTCCTCTGGTGTTTGAGCAGGGTTTCACCTTGTGCAAAACACTTGTTACACTCAGGGCACATAAATGACTTCTTTCCAGTGTGAGTCCTCTGGTGTATAAGCAGGTAAGAACGTTGTGCAAAGCACTTGTCACACTCCGGACAGGAATATGGCTTCCCTCCAGTGTGAGTCCTTTGGTGTCTAAGCAGGTCAGAACGTTGCGTAAAGCACTTGTCACACTCTGGACAGGAAAATGACTTCTCTCCATTGTGAGTCATTTGGTGTCTAAGCAGGTGTGAACGTATTCTAAAACACTTATCACACTCCGGACAGGAATATGGCTTCCCTCCAGTGTGAGTCCTTTGGTGTATAAGCAGGTAAGAACGTTGTGCAAAGCACTTGTCACACTCCGGACAGGAATATGGCTTCCCTCCAGTGTGAGTCCTTTGGTGTCTAAGCAGGTCAGAACGTTGCGTAAAGCACTTGTCACACTCTGGACAGGAAAATGGCTTCTCTCCATTGTGAGTCATTTGGTGTCTAAGCAGGTGTGAACGTATTCTAAAACACTTATCACACTCCGGACAGGAATATGGCTTCCCTCCAGTGTGAGTCCTTTGGTGTCTAAGCAGGTCAGAACATTGCGTAAAGCACTTGTCACACTCTGGATAGGAAAATGGCTTCTCTCCAATGTGAAACCTTTGATGACTAGTAAGCTTTGAATGATTAGTAAAGCATTTTCCACATTCAGCGCATGGGAATGTTTTCTCTTCAGTGTGACTCCTCTGGTAACATGTGAGGTCTGGCTTAAGTTGAAACAATTTTCCACACTCAGAGACTGATGGCTTCACTTCTGTAGGACTCATTATGGCCTGATGGAGATCAGTTTATGTGTAAAATGTATTACAGCTTCCTGTTAAATGTTCAGCCTTTAAGAAGAATTCAGAAAGTCATGTAAATTATACAAGCTTCAAAAAGAAGAAATTATATAATGACACACAGACCAAAATATCAGCCTCAATTCAAAAAAAAAAAATCTCATGGTAGTAAAAAAAAATATTTTATAAGAAAATAGCCTGAGAAGGGAGGACCTATAAAAACCACTCAGCACATAAAACACCCTAATATGTAATAAACTGTATAGATCCGTTCTGCCGGATCTGCTCACTCAGGGTCCACTGCTCTACCCCAATTTACCATTGCTGGCTTTGACGGCATGGCTGCAGAAACCTCCATCTTAAGAGAAGAGGGTCTTTCTGATGCTGTGATTCAGACTCTTGTTAGCACTAGGAAGAGGTCTTCCTCTACCATCTATTATAGGACTTGGAGGTCTTATATTGATTGGTGCGAGGCCAGGGCCTTGCCTTGCAGGGTGTTTTCTATCCCTAGGATTTTGGAATTTCTGCAATATGGTCTGGATTTGGGTTTCCAGCTTAGTACATTGAAAAGGCAGGTTTCTGCCCTGGTGGTTTTCTTTCAAAGGTCTTTTGCTCTTCATCATTTGGTTAAGACCTTTTTCCAGGGGGTTACACATGTGTGGCCTCCTAGGAAGCCTTTGCTCCCAGTTTGGGATTTGAATTTGGTCTTTTCTGCTCTTAAGGGTCCTCCTTTTGAGCCTTTGCAGGATATTGCTCTTTCTTTGCTTACTCAGAAGGTTGTCTTTTTGGTTGCCATTACTTCGGTTCGGCGTGTCTCGGAGTTGGCGGCCTTGTCCATTCAGGCCCCATACTTTAAGAGGCATCAGGACAAGGTTGTTTTCCGTTTCAAGCCAGATTTCCTTCCTAAGGTGGTTTCTGTCTTATATCCTAATCTGGACATTGTTCTGCCTTCCTTGTGTCCTAAGCCCAGCAATGACAAGTCTTGCATTCACTGGGTGTGGTTCGCTGTGTGAAGTACTACTTGGTGACCACTTCTTCATTTCATAAGACTGACGCTTTGTTCTTGGTGCCCTCCAGGCCAAGGAAAGGTTTGGCGTCCGCCAAGTCTTCCATTAGTAAGTGGATTCGACAGGCCGTTGTTGGGGCCTATTCTGCTAAGGGGAAGGTTCCCCCTTTTAGTGTTACTGTTAATTTTACTCGTGCTGTTGGGGCTTCCTGGGCCTTCCAGCACCAGGCTTCTGTTGAACAAGTTTGTAAGGCTGCTACTTGGTCTTCTGTTCATACCTTTTCCAAGTTTTATAAGGTTGATGTGTGGGCCTCAGCGGATGCTGTTTTTGGCCGCAAGGTTCTGCAAGCTGCAGTGGTTTAAGTTTGCTTTTTTGCCTTGTTTGGATCCCCACCCATTATGGACACTGCTATTGGATGTCCCACATGAAATGAATGTTTTGAAGCGGGGTGTGTGACAAACTTGGAATAATACCATTTTGTGATTATTCACCTGTAAAATGGGTATTATAAGTATGTCACACACTCCGCTTCACCCTGCCCTTTGGTATTCTGGATCCTTTATATGGTGAACCTTTTTTAGTTTTACTGGTTATAATTGGCACACAGTGTGTGCAGCTTGGGGCTGGGGGATCTGTGACCCAGTTATTTATGATTCTGTGTTGGTACCGGCTGCTTGAAGGGACTTTCATGCATGTGATGGAAGGCAGCTCCCTGCAGGGGGTCACTCATGGCTGGGACACTGTGGCTTTGTCTCAGGCCAGGGGTGTAAGATGCAACATGGATTTTTTTTTAAGTTCCCCACCTTGTGGGTGTGAGGCCTGCACAACTTTCTGAGAGCAGGACTGGGTTGAGAATTACAACTGCCCGCGCTACCTATGGAACTAGCTTTTTGATAAGGAACATTTGCTATGGGAATAGAATGAGCTGGAGAAGTCAGGAATAACAGATAATATTTGTCCTGATTGTCTCTACAATTATTATTTAACTAAACAAATGAAAATACATCTACTCAGCACTGGGGGTCATTCTGATTATTTGGTGAACCAAGCTTAACTTTACTAAAACTTCCATCTCAGTGAGCTCATCTACTTTAACACACTAACAAGTGCAAAACATATTTGTTACAGTTTTTCCCCAAATGTCACCTGTACATGTGATGGGGGATTTTTACAGGTAAGGGAAGGGGTATTTGTTCGGAAAATACAAGTTTGTGAGTTTGTTGGAAAAATTGTGAATTCTTCTTGAACATTCCCCATATTGTGCTGTTGTTTCTGAACTTTAAAAAAAAACTATACTCATCTAATTTGAAAAATTAGACACTTCACCTGTAGAAATGCTCCACTGCAGGTGCTGGTGATTTGTTATGAAAACATAAAAAACAATATTTTTATTGCATTTTTTTGCGTGTTAAAGTAAAAAACACACTCAGAGTTAGGGATGGCGTATCAAATAATTAGCATGGTCCCCATAAGGTCCATACCCCCATTTTCTGTTAAAAAACACACACTCTTATTGAGATATGAAACTATATTATATATCTATGTAAAATATGTTTTGCCTTCTGTGAGAATCTGTGGACTGGGCTGAGTAATAAATGTGTCGATCAACAGAGATTCCTTTTAGGTACAATTCACAGTGTAACATGTGTTTTATCTGGAAATATTAGTGGCTACCCATCAGGGTTGGTGTCATCACCACTTACTCCTACTGCATCAATCATCAGATGGATAATACAATACTACTCTTAGTACTTTTCATGCAGTATAGACATTCCTTAGTACTATAGATATCTGATGGGTATTATTGACCGAGCATGTCATACTTTATATTATCTTTTATAAATATTCACATGTGCATAGACATATTTAAATTAACTAATGTACTGTAATGACTTAATAGTTACCCAGCAGCTTATTAATTCCATCTATTCTTTCCTTCAATATATCACAAATTGTGACAAGTCTCCTCTTGGAATTATATAAAATCAATTCAGCACATAAAAGACACTAATATATGAAAGATTGTATAGATAATATGGTCAGCCCCAAATAATCCCACATCTGGCTGACACACAATAACATGCCATGTTTATACTATGGAGCACAATATCACCAGACACAGCCAAATCATTTACCCAGACATGATAATAACCATCACATATAACCTAATAGCAACAGAAGTCATATATACCTGGTATAGGGCAGTATGGGGATCCTCTCGCCGCTCTCCTGACCCGTCTGCTATTGCTGTGACTGAGCCGGCCTCACCTTATATTGTCTGTACAAACATTCTCTAACATGAGGCGGCTTTGGATTGGCTGAATGGAATGAATCTTAATAAGTAAAGGTATGTTAATGTCGTCTTACTGGGGAGTTTCACTGGGCTTTGTTTATCCCCCAGCAGTATGACAGATTCATTAGCATTGCAGGGAGGAGACAAAATAGAATCTTTATTTGAAACACAATAGACGAGAGTCTCATCATTAACAAAGAAAT
Source organism: Gastrophryne carolinensis (assembly GCA_027917425.1). Classification (NCBI taxonomy): domain Eukaryota; kingdom Metazoa; phylum Chordata; class Amphibia; order Anura; family Microhylidae; genus Gastrophryne; species Gastrophryne carolinensis. The sequence continues at coordinate 8,506,487 of CM051236.1, read as the reverse complement.
TACATGACACCATAATGAACAAAATAGACTGAAACTGGGAAAGAAATAAGTTGCAGTCATTGATTGCAAAAGTGTAACAGCTTTATAGTAAAAGATCCTAAACTAGGACACACACAATTTTCATCTGTTAAATTTTGTCGAGTTGTTAATATTTTCAAAATTATTATTTAATTATTACTTAATAGTGATGAGACCTAAAAAAGCTCAAGTGATATAGTGCTGGGTGCTAGGGTTGAAAGAAGTTTCTTCCCACCCCCTCATATCAAATAGAATAAATTTTACACAGTCCAAAATATCAACCTCGATTCAATAAGAATAGAAACAATTCTCTCACTCATGGTAGTAAAAAATCACTTTATTAAAGAAAGGCAGATAAGTTAATGGCACTTTTTACTACATTGCAAAGTGGAGTAAAACGTTCTCTACTTTCTTAGCAGGTAAAATAATGCCATTGACTGTCATTGTTTCTCTAGCGGGTGATTCACTAACAGTGACATTGTCAGGCATTTTGCTTATAAAGGGAATTTTTACTAACATGAGATTTTTTTACAATTGTTATTAAATCAAGGTTGAAATTTGGTCTGTGTGTCATTATATAATTCCTTCTATTTGATGTGACTGGTTGGGGAGTTATTGAATTGAGTCCATAGTTTGCAAAGTATTTTCTAGGACAGTTATATTGTAATGATCAAAGTATTTGCTTCATAAGATAAGACAATGTAACATCACATGACTGATATGAGATAACAGCTGTACAAGCAAGATACAGGAAGGCAGGTATCCTGAGCAATATTATCTCTGGACATTGTGGTTAGTCTTCTGTTCATAAAGCCAGAAAATGGAAGCAAAAGCAAATGCAAACATTTCTACATTCAAAGTTAGGAAGATAGATAATGATCAGGGAATATCATAGTATCAAACAGCACCAGGTAACTGCTATATGATGACCCACTAATCCTCACAGTTCACTGAATAAATTATGTATATCCGTAGTGACAATAATCACATTCACTTTGTGGCTACTTATATACTATATATACATAGATAAGCTTGGTATAGTTATGGAGATGGGACAAACTGAGCTGGATTTGGCTTTGATTCACGGTTCTGGTTTCTTATTCTGTAACCCAAAGGGGTCAGAGTCTCTCTCCTATTGTGTCCCAATCTCATAGTGTTTTCATTGTAATTTCTTGCATTGGGTCATTCATTTTCTGTGTACTATATGTTTTACCCTGTCTCCAATTGCTACATAGTAAAGCTCTATAGACATAGAATAGGACATTAAATATAATTAAATAAATAATAATAATCTGTTTCTGCTCTTTGGTGATTTTGCTGTCCCATTCCTTCCTCCATTCCCCTACATACTTGTTGCACCTTGGTATGGCCTTGTTTATATTTATCAAAATCCCTGGGCATTAACTATGATCCTCAACAAGCCAGGTGAAATACATATACATATCTAATACTAATCTTTATTAGTTGGATACTTTACACTCATGTTTCCTAGTTTAGTATCACAATGACATCATTATATTTTTTCCCAGTTTCAGTCCATTGTGTCAGTTATTGTGTCTCTTCATTTCTATGATAATGATGAGAGTTTCATCTATTGTATTCAAATAAGGCTCCTCCCTATTGCCAGTGTTTATTTTGCTGCAATGCTGATGAATTCAACATACTGTTGGGTGATAAACAGAACCAAAGAACAGGTGAAATAACCAGATAACACCACATTAACATAACACGTTGTTTGAGGGGCAGAGGGAATCCAATGTGACACCAGCCCCCAGCATTATATCACTGGAGCTTTTTTAGGTGGGCTTATTAGTAAGTATAATCGTGTAAATTGTATTAATCTGACAAAATGTAATGGATACAAATACTGGGCCTTATTTATGATGTGCGCCATTTAGAATCTTTCTTGTGGTTTCAGCGCCAGTTACAGAGCTTCAACATTTTTTTCTTATCTGGTGCTGCATTGTGGTCTACATTGGCGCTAGCAGTCGCTTCGCAGAACACTAACTTATTAGCTTTGATAGTTGCACCAGGTATTGGCCGGCATATGTCAGTGCTTGTTGGACCCAGAAGCTGATTATCCCAGTGCCAGCGAGCGTCACTTTGTACCTCCGTTATTCCGGCACTCCCCAGTATATTTATGATTTTTTTACTCTTTGAAATTTTTGGCGCTGCATTTTTCCGCTGCGGTTTCATCATTAGAATTAGAGGAAATCACTGCCTGGGAAAAAGAGGACAAAATTTTCATTGCATTTAGGCTGCTAATTACTCATAGTTAAGCAAAAGAAGCATTTGAAAATTAATTTACCCCCCCCCCCAAAAAAAAAAAAAAAAAAAATTTGTGACATCTAGGTCCTGCATTTCCATTACTGACAAGTCCCAATGCAAGTTCTGTACAAATGAATGTGTGTAATATTAATTATACGCATTAAACACAATCCAGTTCTGCCAATTGTGCCCTATGGGATCTTGACCTACAGCGGCAGGTAACATTTGGCGCTGCTTCAACCAAAATGCCTGGCACTGCTACCTTTCTAAAGCACTGAAAGGGGCCTCTGCTGCGTCTGATACATTACAAGTGGATAAGTATAAATAAAGGCCTGTGTGTTGTGTGTATCATCTTTCAACACTGTGATAAAAGAGTCATTCTGTTTGAGAATAGTGATTCTAGGCCGGCAGAGCCAGTCTGTGTGTGCTCACCAGCGTCTGTGGGATTGTCTGGCTGACATCAGTGTTGTTAGCCTGATCGTTGCATTTGTGATGGATGACCATATTGTGTAGGACACAGCTAGTGTGGATTTTTTGGGAGACCATTTGTGGGCTGTGCAGCATCTCCCCTCTTGAATTAGGAAACATTCTTTCAGCAGCCTGGTGGTTTATTCAGCAAGCTAATTGGTTTTGTGGTGAGCTACCTTGAGGTCCACTTGTGTTTCTATAAGATTGTGTATGTTTGTTATTTTCATTGAGTGGTTGCATTTTTGTGTGACAGATTGTGTGGGTTGTATTTGTGAGTGTATTGGCAATGGAGAGATGTGAGGAGGAAGCTTTTGGCCTGATGTTTGCTGTGTGGCTGTGATGTGTTGCCAGCGCTGAGGTATCACAGGAGTCTTTGGAAGCCAGGGTGGTGAGATTATAGGCTAATAGATGTTTTAGTATACACCTGTCTGCAGCAGGTTTTAGCTGAATCATGCTGCGCTTTTGTCCATGTGTGACCACATCTGACACGGATATGACCCCACCACTGGCTGCAGCCAGGCTTTACCTGGCATTGTGTGCCTCCTTGAATATCTTGGCATGGAGCACTTTTCAGGCCACTGCTGTTCTCTGCAAAGGCATCAGCCAGGTGACCACTTCTCACTCTCATTGGTCCCCTTTTTTACTTTTCTCTTTCTTTCACCCTTACACTTTCTGCTTCTGCTATTTTGCTTTGTGTAAGAAACTTATCACAACTTCTCCTCATTCTCTTTTGCCCATTTTTCTTTTTCTCTTTGCTTCCTCCGTAAGCTTCTCCCTTTTCCTTTGTGTAAGAAACATTTAAAAACTCTGAGAAATGACTGAGCACATTTGACAGATTTGAGTATGCAATCATAGACATTGTTTTTATTGTATTTGTTATATGTTTATGATATTGAGGTCAAATAGCCCAAGTTGTACTATTTGTCTTTCTCAAAACATTATGTATGTGAATTGCAACATGCATCTATGTGAGATTAATAACTTTAACACACAAAAAGGGCAGTAACAAAGTTTTCCCAAAAAGTCACCCGTGCCCATGTTGGGTCATTTTGCAGGTGATATGTTATGGAAAGATTAGAACACATTTTTGTTTGTATTTTTTGTGTAAAGTAAAAAATCTCATCCAGAGTTAAATCTGCCTTACCAAATATTTATCATGACCCCCATTAGGCCCACCCCCATCTGTTGACAGAACACAATCTTATTGAGTTATGACTGACCCCCGGCCTCACATCATAGTGTCTTTACAAACATCCACTAACATGGAGTAACTTAGGGCCTGTTTGCACTAGGTGCCTAAGAACATGAGATGCAATGATGACATTAGGAGAATTTTACAAGATATTTATGCTTGTCCCAAGTCATTGCTTAGTCCCAATGTATCGCTTAGTTAAGGTGTTTGAAATCCCTCACATTATATTAATAATAGACAAGTTTATGATGAGATTAAATCAAACCATCTAAGTCACCCCATGTTAGTGGAGGCTTGTAGAGACACTAAAATCTAAAAGTAATATTGTATATAATCTAATGAATGCCTATACTGCATGATGCCGGGGTTTGTAGTGTCAGATATATGGTTTTGTTCCATTGCAGAGCAATTCATAGAAATTGCCAATATTTTAAAAGTGTTGTTCCAGACAGGGAAGGCAAATGTCACATTTTTACTGCTGTGTTCATGAGAAAATGGGATTCACTCACAACTTTAGGAGAATTTCACAAGATATTTATGCTCGTCCCAATGCATGGACTAGTTGAGGTATTTAAAATGGAGATAGAGATAAAGGTAGAAGAAGAAGAGGTAGAAGGTAAAGAAAAAAAGGGGGCAAAGACATGGCTGAGAAATAGGAATACGTTTGAAAGATTCCAGGAATTGTTGGGTATGAGCCCATCTCCATCCCTATCTAGATGAGCTGCCTGAATTACTAGTAATACTATCTGAGAAGGCTTAGGTCCAAATTGGTTGTGGATTGTTTTTTCAGGCACAATCTAAAAATCAATTTAGCTACTTCTGCACCTCTTGAAAAGTAGAGAATTGAGTTATCCAAATGATTTCAGATTTTTGGAAAGGCTGAGCTTGAAGAGTAAATCTGAGTTTGTCTCAATTAGCACACATCTGAGTATCATTTAGCACACATTGAAGTAAAAAAAAAAACATCTTTCTCTGGTAAAAACTCAAAATCTGATGCTCATAAAAGGAAAGGGAAAGTGTAAATTATATAGTGGGGTAAACATTTTATTTTAGAAATTACAATATAAAAACATTTATTGACAATGTATTAAAATTGAACCAAGATGGACAATCATAAAACATCAGTAGAAACAATATCAGACTCATTTTGGTTAATATATATAACCTCTTTTTTAAAGCAAAAACATCTCTCTCACATTTTTTTCCTGGTGGGTAGTGCGCTTCCATGAAACACATTCTACATTGCAGGCACAGCAGTGTGAATCATTTAGTGACTTGTGAACTGGGATTTATGTGCATATCCTTCACCACACTCTTGTCTTTGATACGGCTTCTCTCCAGTGTGTGTCCTATTATGAATATTTAATACCTAATGACTTAAAAAACATTTCACATGATTAAGGCGTATATTTATGGCTGCTCTCCTTCATGCTTTATGTAGTGGATTCTGAGCTGATGGTTTTCAGTAAAACACTTGTCTCATTCTAAAAGGTTTCTCTCCCGTGTGAGTCCTCTGGTGTTTGAGCAGGGTTTCACCTTGTGCAAAACACTTGTTACACTCAGGGCACATAAATGACTTCTTTCCAGTGTGAGTCCTCTGGTGTATAAGCAGGTAAGAACGTTGTGCAAAGCACTTGTCACACTCCGGACAGGAATATGGCTTCCCTCCAGTGTGAGTCCTTTGGTGTCTAAGCAGGTCAGAACGTTGCGTAAAGCACTTGTCACACTCTGGACAGGAAAATGACTTCTCTCCATTGTGAGTCATTTGGTGTCTAAGCAGGTGTGAACGTATTCTAAAACACTTATCACACTCCGGACAGGAATATGGCTTCCCTCCAGTGTGAGTCCTTTGGTGTATAAGCAGGTAAGAACGTTGTGCAAAGCACTTGTCACACTCCGGACAGGAATATGGCTTCCCTCCAGTGTGAGTCCTTTGGTGTCTAAGCAGGTCAGAACGTTGCGTAAAGCACTTGTCACACTCTGGACAGGAAAATGGCTTCTCTCCATTGTGAGTCATTTGGTGTCTAAGCAGGTGTGAACGTATTCTAAAACACTTATCACACTCCGGACAGGAATATGGCTTCCCTCCAGTGTGAGTCCTTTGGTGTCTAAGCAGGTCAGAACATTGCGTAAAGCACTTGTCACACTCTGGATAGGAAAATGGCTTCTCTCCAATGTGAAACCTTTGATGACTAGTAAGCTTTGAATGATTAGTAAAGCATTTTCCACATTCAGCGCATGGGAATGTTTTCTCTTCAGTGTGACTCCTCTGGTAACATGTGAGGTCTGGCTTAAGTTGAAACAATTTTCCACACTCAGAGACTGATGGCTTCACTTCTGTAGGACTCATTATGGCCTGATGGAGATCAGTTTATGTGTAAAATGTATTACAGCTTCCTGTTAAATGTTCAGCCTTTAAGAAGAATTCAGAAAGTCATGTAAATTATACAAGCTTCAAAAAGAAGAAATTATATAATGACACACAGACCAAAATATCAGCCTCAATTCAAAAAAAAAAAATCTCATGGTAGTAAAAAAAAATATTTTATAAGAAAATAGCCTGAGAAGGGAGGACCTATAAAAACCACTCAGCACATAAAACACCCTAATATGTAATAAACTGTATAGATCCGTTCTGCCGGATCTGCTCACTCAGGGTCCACTGCTCTACCCCAATTTACCATTGCTGGCTTTGACGGCATGGCTGCAGAAACCTCCATCTTAAGAGAAGAGGGTCTTTCTGATGCTGTGATTCAGACTCTTGTTAGCACTAGGAAGAGGTCTTCCTCTACCATCTATTATAGGACTTGGAGGTCTTATATTGATTGGTGCGAGGCCAGGGCCTTGCCTTGCAGGGTGTTTTCTATCCCTAGGATTTTGGAATTTCTGCAATATGGTCTGGATTTGGGTTTCCAGCTTAGTACATTGAAAAGGCAGGTTTCTGCCCTGGTGGTTTTCTTTCAAAGGTCTTTTGCTCTTCATCATTTGGTTAAGACCTTTTTCCAGGGGGTTACACATGTGTGGCCTCCTAGGAAGCCTTTGCTCCCAGTTTGGGATTTGAATTTGGTCTTTTCTGCTCTTAAGGGTCCTCCTTTTGAGCCTTTGCAGGATATTGCTCTTTCTTTGCTTACTCAGAAGGTTGTCTTTTTGGTTGCCATTACTTCGGTTCGGCGTGTCTCGGAGTTGGCGGCCTTGTCCATTCAGGCCCCATACTTTAAGAGGCATCAGGACAAGGTTGTTTTCCGTTTCAAGCCAGATTTCCTTCCTAAGGTGGTTTCTGTCTTATATCCTAATCTGGACATTGTTCTGCCTTCCTTGTGTCCTAAGCCCAGCAATGACAAGTCTTGCATTCACTGGGTGTGGTTCGCTGTGTGAAGTACTACTTGGTGACCACTTCTTCATTTCATAAGACTGACGCTTTGTTCTTGGTGCCCTCCAGGCCAAGGAAAGGTTTGGCGTCCGCCAAGTCTTCCATTAGTAAGTGGATTCGACAGGCCGTTGTTGGGGCCTATTCTGCTAAGGGGAAGGTTCCCCCTTTTAGTGTTACTGTTAATTTTACTCGTGCTGTTGGGGCTTCCTGGGCCTTCCAGCACCAGGCTTCTGTTGAACAAGTTTGTAAGGCTGCTACTTGGTCTTCTGTTCATACCTTTTCCAAGTTTTATAAGGTTGATGTGTGGGCCTCAGCGGATGCTGTTTTTGGCCGCAAGGTTCTGCAAGCTGCAGTGGTTTAAGTTTGCTTTTTTGCCTTGTTTGGATCCCCACCCATTATGGACACTGCTATTGGATGTCCCACATGAAATGAATGTTTTGAAGCGGGGTGTGTGACAAACTTGGAATAATACCATTTTGTGATTATTCACCTGTAAAATGGGTATTATAAGTATGTCACACACTCCGCTTCACCCTGCCCTTTGGTATTCTGGATCCTTTATATGGTGAACCTTTTTTAGTTTTACTGGTTATAATTGGCACACAGTGTGTGCAGCTTGGGGCTGGGGGATCTGTGACCCAGTTATTTATGATTCTGTGTTGGTACCGGCTGCTTGAAGGGACTTTCATGCATGTGATGGAAGGCAGCTCCCTGCAGGGGGTCACTCATGGCTGGGACACTGTGGCTTTGTCTCAGGCCAGGGGTGTAAGATGCAACATGGATTTTTTTTTAAGTTCCCCACCTTGTGGGTGTGAGGCCTGCACAACTTTCTGAGAGCAGGACTGGGTTGAGAATTACAACTGCCCGCGCTACCTATGGAACTAGCTTTTTGATAAGGAACATTTGCTATGGGAATAGAATGAGCTGGAGAAGTCAGGAATAACAGATAATATTTGTCCTGATTGTCTCTACAATTATTATTTAACTAAACAAATGAAAATACATCTACTCAGCACTGGGGGTCATTCTGATTATTTGGTGAACCAAGCTTAACTTTACTAAAACTTCCATCTCAGTGAGCTCATCTACTTTAACACACTAACAAGTGCAAAACATATTTGTTACAGTTTTTCCCCAAATGTCACCTGTACATGTGATGGGGGATTTTTACAGGTAAGGGAAGGGGTATTTGTTCGGAAAATACAAGTTTGTGAGTTTGTTGGAAAAATTGTGAATTCTTCTTGAACATTCCCCATATTGTGCTGTTGTTTCTGAACTTTAAAAAAAAACTATACTCATCTAATTTGAAAAATTAGACACTTCACCTGTAGAAATGCTCCACTGCAGGTGCTGGTGATTTGTTATGAAAACATAAAAAACAATATTTTTATTGCATTTTTTTGCGTGTTAAAGTAAAAAACACACTCAGAGTTAGGGATGGCGTATCAAATAATTAGCATGGTCCCCATAAGGTCCATACCCCCATTTTCTGTTAAAAAACACACACTCTTATTGAGATATGAAACTATATTATATATCTATGTAAAATATGTTTTGCCTTCTGTGAGAATCTGTGGACTGGGCTGAGTAATAAATGTGTCGATCAACAGAGATTCCTTTTAGGTACAATTCACAGTGTAACATGTGTTTTATCTGGAAATATTAGTGGCTACCCATCAGGGTTGGTGTCATCACCACTTACTCCTACTGCATCAATCATCAGATGGATAATACAATACTACTCTTAGTACTTTTCATGCAGTATAGACATTCCTTAGTACTATAGATATCTGATGGGTATTATTGACCGAGCATGTCATACTTTATATTATCTTTTATAAATATTCACATGTGCATAGACATATTTAAATTAACTAATGTACTGTAATGACTTAATAGTTACCCAGCAGCTTATTAATTCCATCTATTCTTTCCTTCAATATATCACAAATTGTGACAAGTCTCCTCTTGGAATTATATAAAATCAATTCAGCACATAAAAGACACTAATATATGAAAGATTGTATAGATAATATGGTCAGCCCCAAATAATCCCACATCTGGCTGACACACAATAACATGCCATGTTTATACTATGGAGCACAATATCACCAGACACAGCCAAATCATTTACCCAGACATGATAATAACCATCACATATAACCTAATAGCAACAGAAGTCATATATACCTGGTATAGGGCAGTATGGGGATCCTCTCGCCGCTCTCCTGACCCGTCTGCTATTGCTGTGACTGAGCCGGCCTCACCTTATATTGTCTGTACAAACATTCTCTAACATGAGGCGGCTTTGGATTGGCTGAATGGAATGAATCTTAATAAGTAAAGGTATGTTAATGTCGTCTTACTGGGGAGTTTCACTGGGCTTTGTTTATCCCCCAGCAGTATGACAGATTCATTAGCATTGCAGGGAGGAGACAAAAGGGAGGGAGAATCTTTATTTGAAACACAATAGACGAGAGTCTCATCATTAACAAAGAAATTACATGACACCATAATGAACAAAATAGACTGAAACTGGGAAAGAAATAAGTTGCAGTCATTGATTGCAAAAGTGTAACAGCTTTATAGTAAAAGATCCTAAACTAGGACACACACAATTTTCATCTGTTAAATTTTGTCGAGTTGTTAATATTTTCAAAATTATTATTTAATTATTACTTAATAGTGATGAGACCTAAAAAAGCTCAAGTGATATAGTGCTGGGTGCTAGGGTTGAAAGAAGTTTCTTCCCACCCCCTCATATCAAATAGAATAAATTTTACACAGTCCAAAATATCAACCTCGATTCAATAAGAATAGAAACAATTCTCATGGTAGTAAAAAATCACTTTATTAAAGAAAGGCAGATAAGTTAATGGCACTTTTTACTACATTGCAAAGTGGAGTAAAACGTTCTCTACTTTCTTAGCAGGTAAAATAATGCCATTGACTGTCATTGTTTCTCTAGCGGGTGATTCACTAACAGTGACATTGTCAGGCATTTTGCTTATAAAGGGAATTTTTACTAACATGAGATTTTTTTACAATTGTTATTAAATCAAGGTTGAAATTTGGTCTGTGTGTCATTATATAATTCCTTCTATTTGATGTGACTGGTTGGGGAGTTATTGAATTGAGTCCATAGTTTGCAAAGTATTTTCTAGGACAGTTATATTGTAATGATCAAAGTATTTGCTTCATAAGATAAGACAATGTAACATCACATGACTGATATGAGATAACAGCTGTACAAGCAAGATACAGGAAGGCAGGTATCCTGAGCAATATTATCTCTGGACATTGTGGTTAGTCTTCTGTTCATAAAGCCAGAAAATGGAAGCAAAAGCAAATGCAAACATTTCTACATTCAAAGTTAGGAAGATAGATAATGATCAGGGAATATCATAGTATCAAACAGCACCAGGTAACTGCTATATGATGACCCACTAATCCTCACAGTTCACTGAATAAATTATGTATATCCGTAGTGACAATAATCACATTCACTTTGTGGCTACTTATATACTATATATACATAGATAAGCTTGGTATAGTTATGGAGATGGGACAAACTGAGCTGGATTTGGCTTTGATTCACGGTTCTGGTTTCTTATTCTGTAACCCAAAGGGGTCAGAGTCTCTCTCCTATTGTGTCCCAATCTCATAGTGTTTTCATTGTAATTTCTTGCATTGGGTCATTCATTTTCTGTGTACTATATGTTTTACCCTGTCTCCAATTGCTACATAGTAAAGCTCTATAGACATAGAATAGGACATTAAATATAATTAAATAAATAATAATAATCTGTTTCTGCTCTTTGGTGATTTTGCTGTCCCATTCCTTCCTCCATTCCCCTACATACTTGTTGCACCTTGGTATGGCCTTGTTTATATTTATCAAAATCCCTGGGCATTAACTATGATCCTCAACAAGCCAGGTGAAATACATATACATATCTAATACTAATCTTTATTAGTTGGATACTTTACACTCATGTTTCCTAGTTTAGTATCACAATGACATCATTATATTTTTTCCCAGTTTCAGTCCATTGTGTCAGTTATTGTGTCTCTTCATTTCTATGATAATGATGAGAGTTTCATCTATTGTATTCAAATAAGGCTCCTCCCTATTGCCAGTGTTTATTTTGCTGCAATGCTGATGAATTCAACATACTGTTGGGTGATAAACAGAACCAAAGAACAGGTGAAATAACCAGATAACACCACATTAACATAACACGTTGTTTGAGGGGCAGAGGGAATCCAATGTGACACCAGCCCCCAGCATTATATCACTGGAGCTTTTTTAGGTGGGCTTATTAGTAAGTATAATCGTGTAAATTGTATTAATCTGACAAAATGTAATGGATACAAATACTGGGCCTTATTTATGATGTGCGCCATTTAGAATCTTTCTTGTGGTTTCAGCGCCAGTTACAGAGCTTCAACATTTTTTTCTTATCTGGTGCTGCATTGTGGTCTACATTGGCGCTAGCAGTCGCTTCGCAGAACACTAACTTATTAGCTTTGATAGTTGCACCAGGTATTGGCCGGCATATGTCAGTGCTTGTTGGACCCAGAAGCTGATTATCCCAGTGCCAGCGAGCGTCACTTTGTACCTCCGTTATTCCGGCACTCCCCAGTATATTTATGATTTTTTTACTCTTTGAAATTTTTGGCGCTGCATTTTTCCGCTGCGGTTTCATCATTAGAATTAGAGGAAATCACTGCCTGGGAAAAAGAGGACAAAATTTTCATTGCATTTAGGCTGCTAATTACTCATAGTTAAGCAAAAGAAGCATTTGAAAATTAATTTACCCCCCCCCCCAAAAAAAAAAAAAAAAAAAATTTGTGACATCTAGGTCCTGCATTTCCATTACTGACAAGTCCCAATGCAAGTTCTGTACAAATGAATGTGTGTAATATTAATTATACGCATTAAACACAATCCAGTTCTGCCAATTGTGCCCTATGGGATCTTGACCTACAGCGGCAGGTAACATTTGGCGCTGCTTCAACCAAAATGCCTGGCACTGCTACCTTTCTAAAGCACTGAAAGGGGCCTCTGCTGCGTCTGATACATTACAAGTGGATAAGTATAAATAAAGGCCTGTGTGTTGTGTGTATCATCTTTCAACACTGTGATAAAAGAGTCATTCTGTTTGAGAATAGTGATTCTAGGCCGGCAGAGCCAGTCTGTGTGTGCTCACCAGCGTCTGTGGGATTGTCTGGCTGACATCAGTGTTGTTAGCCTGATCGTTGCATTTGTGATGGATGACCATATTGTGTAGGACACAGCTAGTGTGGATTTTTTGGGAGACCATTTGTGGGCTGTGCAGCATCTCCCCTCTTGAATTAGGAAACATTCTTTCAGCAGCCTGGTGGTTTATTCAGCAAGCTAATTGGTTTTGTGGTGAGCTACCTTGAGGTCCACTTGTGTTTCTATAAGATTGTGTATGTTTGTTATTTTCATTGAGTGGTTGCATTTTTGTGTGACAGATTGTGTGGGTTGTATTTGTGAGTGTATTGGCAATGGAGAGATGTGAGGAGGAAGCTTTTGGCCTGATGTTTGCTGTGTGGCTGTGATGTGTTGCCAGCGCTGAGGTATCACAGGAGTCTTTGGAAGCCAGGGTGGTGAGATTATAGGCTAATAGATGTTTTAGTATACACCTGTCTGCAGCAGGTTTTAGCTGAATCATGCTGCGCTTTTGTCCATGTGTGACCACATCTGACACGGATATGACCCCACCACTGGCTGCAGCCAGGCTTTACCTGGCATTGTGTGCCTCCTTGAATATCTTGGCATGGAGCACTTTTCAGGCCACTGCTGTTCTCTGCAAAGGCATCAGCCAGGTGACCACTTCTCACTCTCATTGGTCCCCTTTTTTACTTTTCTCTTTCTTTCACCCTTACACTTTCTGCTTCTGCTATTTTGCTTTGTGTAAGAAACTTATCACAACTTCTCCTCATTCTCTTTTGCCCATTTTTCTTTTTCTCTTTGCTTCCTCCGTAAGCTTCTCCCTTTTCCTTTGTGTAAGAAACATTTAAAAACTCTGAGAAATGACTGAGCACATTTGACAGATTTGAGTATGCAATCATAGACATTGTTTTTATTGTATTTGTTATATGTTTATGATATTGAGGTCAAATAGCCCAAGTTGTACTATTTGTCTTTCTCAAAACATTATGTATGTGAATTGCAACATGCATCTATGTGAGATTAATAACTTTAACACACAAAAAGGGCAGTAACAAAGTTTTCCCAAAAAGTCACCCGTGCCCATGTTGGGTCATTTTGCAGGTGATATGTTATGGAAAGATTAGAACACATTTTTGTTTGTATTTTTTGTGTAAAGTAAAAAATCTCATCCAGAGTTAAATCTGCCTTACCAAATATTTATCATGACCCCCATTAGGCCCACCCCCATCTGTTGACAGAACACAATCTTATTGAGTTATGACTGACCCCCGGCCTCACATCATAGTGTCTTTACAAACATCCACTAACATGGAGTAACTTAGGGCCTGTTTGCACTAGGTGCCTAAGAACATGAGATGCAATGATGACATTAGGAGAATTTTACAAGATATTTATGCTTGTCCCAAGTCATTGCTTAGTCCCAATGTATCGCTTAGTTAAGGTGTTTGAAATCCCTCACATTATATTAATAATAGACAAGTTTATGATGAGATTAAATCAAACCATCTAAGTCACCCCATGTTAGTGGAGGCTTGTAGAGACACTAAAATCTAAAAGTAATATTGTATATAATCTAATGAATGCCTATACTGCATGATGCCGGGGTTTGTAGTGTCAGATATATGGTTTTGTTCCATTGCAGAGCAATTCATAGAAATTGCCAATATTTTAAAAGTGTTGTTCCAGACAGGGAAGGCAAATGTCACATTTTTACTGCTGTGTTCATGAGAAAATGGGATTCACTCACAACTTTAGGAGAATTTCACAAGATATTTATGCTCGTCCCAATGCATGGACTAGTTGAGGTATTTAAAATGGAGATAGAGATAAAGGTAGAAGAAGAAGAGGTAGAAGGTAAAGAAAAAAAGGGGGCAAAGACATGGCTGAGAAATAGGAATACGTTTGAAAGATTCCAGGAATTGTTGGGTATGAGCCCATCTCCATCCCTATCTAGATGAGCTGCCTGAATTACTAGTAATACTATCTGAGAAGGCTTAGGTCCAAATTGGTTGTGGATTGTTTTTTCAGGCACAATCTAAAAATCAATTTAGCTACTTCTGCACCTCTTGAAAAGTAGAGAATTGAGTTATCCAAATGATTTCAGATTTTTGGAAAGGCTGAGCTTGAAGAGTAAATCTGAGTTTGTCTCAATTAGCACACATCTGAGTATCATTTAGCACACATTGAAGTAAAAAAAAAAACATCTTTCTCTGGTAAAAACTCAAAATCTGATGCTCATAAAAGGAAAGGGAAAGTGTAAATTATATAGTGGGGTAAACATTTTATTTTAGAAATTACAATATAAAAACATTTATTGACAATGTATTAAAATTGAACCAAGATGGACAATCATAAAACATCAGTAGAAACAATATCAGACTCATTTTGGTTAATATATATAACCTCTTTTTTAAAGCAAAAACATCTCTCTCACATTTTTTTCCTGGTGGGTAGTGCGCTTCCATGAAACACATTCTACATTGCAGGCACAGCAGTGTGAATCATTTAGTGACTTGTGAACTGGGATTTATGTGCATATCCTTCACCACACTCTTGTCTTTGATACGGCTTCTCTCCAGTGTGTGTCCTATTATGAATATTTAATACCTAATGACTTAAAAAACATTTCACATGATTAAGGCGTATATTTATGGCTGCTCTCCTTCATGCTTTATGTAGTGGATTCTGAGCTGATGGTTTTCAGTAAAACACTTGTCTCATTCTAAAAGGTTTCTCTCCCGTGTGAGTCCTCTGGTGTTTGAGCAGGGTTTCACCTTGTGCAAAACACTTGTTACACTCAGGGCACATAAATGACTTCTTTCCAGTGTGAGTCCTCTGGTGTATAAGCAGGTAAGAACGTTGTGCAAAGCACTTGTCACACTCCGGACAGGAATATGGCTTCCCTCCAGTGTGAGTCCTTTGGTGTCTAAGCAGGTCAGAACGTTGCGTAAAGCACTTGTCACACTCTGGACAGGAAAATGGCTTCTCTCCATTGTGAGTCATTTGGTGTCTAAGCAGGTGTGAACGTATTCTAAAACACTTATCACACTCCGGACAGGAATATGGCTTCCCTCCAGTGTGAGTCCTTTGGTGTATAAGCAGGTAAGAACGTTGTGCAAAGCACTTGTCACACTCCGGACAGGAATATGGCTTCCCTCCAGTGTGAGTCCTTTGGTGTCTAAGCAGGTCAGAACGTTGCGTAAAGCACTTGTCACACTCTGGACAGGAAAATGGCTTCTCTCCATTGTGAGTCATTTGGTGTCTAAGCAGGTGTGAACGTATTCTAAAACACTTATCACACTCCGGACAGGAATATGGCTTCCCTCCAGTGTGAGTCCTTTGGTGTCTAAGCAGGTCAGAACATTGCGTAAAGCACTTGTCACACTCTGGATAGGAAAATGGCTTCTCTCCAATGTGAAACCTTTGATGACTAGTAAGCTTTGAATGATTAGTAAAGCATTTTCCACATTCAGCGCATGGGAATGTTTTCTCTTCAGTGTGACTCCTCTGGTAACATGTGAGGTCTGGCTTAAGTTGAAACAATTTTCCACACTCAGAGACTGATGGCTTCACTTCTGTAGGACTCATTATGGCCTGATGGAGATCAGTTTATGTGTAAAATGTATTACAGCTTCCTGTTAAATGTTCAGCCTTTAAGAAGAATTCAGAAAGTCATGTAAATTATACAAGCTTCAAAAAGAAGAAATTATATAATGACACACAGACCAAAATATCAGCCTCAATTCAAAAAAAAAAAATCTCATGGTAGTAAAAAAAAATATTTTATAAGAAAATAGCCTGAGAAGGGAGGACCTATAAAAACCACTCAGCACATAAAACACCCTAATATGTAATAAACTGTATAGATCCGTTCTGCCGGATCTGCTCACTCAGGGTCCACTGCTCTACCCCAATTTACCATTGCTGGCTTTGACGGCATGGCTGCAGAAACCTCCATCTTAAGAGAAGAGGGTCTTTCTGATGCTGTGATTCAGACTCTTGTTAGCACTAGGAAGAGGTCTTCCTCTACCATCTATTATAGGACTTGGAGGTCTTATATTGATTGGTGCGAGGCCAGGGCCTTGCCTTGCAGGGTGTTTTCTATCCCTAGGATTTTGGAATTTCTGCAATATGGTCTGGATTTGGGTTTCCAGCTTAGTACATTGAAAAGGCAGGTTTCTGCCCTGGTGGTTTTCTTTCAAAGGTCTTTTGCTCTTCATCATTTGGTTAAGACCTTTTTCCAGGGGGTTACACATGTGTGGCCTCCTAGGAAGCCTTTGCTCCCAGTTTGGGATTTGAATTTGGTCTTTTCTGCTCTTAAGGGTCCTCCTTTTGAGCCTTTGCAGGATATTGCTCTTTCTTTGCTTACTCAGAAGGTTGTCTTTTTGGTTGCCATTACTTCGGTTCGGCGTGTCTCGGAGTTGGCGGCCTTGTCCATTCAGGCCCCATACTTTAAGAGGCATCAGGACAAGGTTGTTTTCCGTTTCAAGCCAGATTTCCTTCCTAAGGTGGTTTCTGTCTTATATCCTAATCTGGACATTGTTCTGCCTTCCTTGTGTCCTAAGCCCAGCAATGACAAGTCTTGCATTCACTGGGTGTGGTTCGCTGTGTGAAGTACTACTTGGTGACCACTTCTTCATTTCATAAGACTGACGCTTTGTTCTTGGTGCCCTCCAGGCCAAGGAAAGGTTTGGCGTCCGCCAAGTCTTCCATTAGTAAGTGGATTCGACAGGCCGTTGTTGGGGCCTATTCTGCTAAGGGGAAGGTTCCCCCTTTTAGTGTTACTGTTAATTTTACTCGTGCTGTTGGGGCTTCCTGGGCCTTCCAGCACCAGGCTTCTGTTGAACAAGTTTGTAAGGCTGCTACTTGGTCTTCTGTTCATACCTTTTCCAAGTTTTATAAGGTTGATGTGTGGGCCTCAGCGGATGCTGTTTTTGGCCGCAAGGTTCTGCAAGCTGCAGTGGTTTAAGTTTGCTTTTTTGCCTTGTTTGGATCCCCACCCATTATGGACACTGCTATTGGATGTCCCACATGAAATGAATGTTTTGAAGCGGGGTGTGTGACAAACTTGGAATAATACCATTTTGTGATTATTCACCTGTAAAATGGGTATTATAAGTATGTCACACACTCCGCTTCACCCTGCCCTTTGGTATTCTGGATCCTTTATATGGTGAACCTTTTTTAGTTTTACTGGTTATAATTGGCACACAGTGTGTGCAGCTTGGGGCTGGGGGATCTGTGACCCAGTTATTTATGATTCTGTGTTGGTACCGGCTGCTTGAAGGGACTTTCATGCATGTGATGGAAGGCAGCTCCCTGCAGGGGGTCACTCATGGCTGGGACACTGTGGCTTTGTCTCAGGCCAGGGGTGTAAGATGCAACATGGATTTTTTTTTAAGTTCCCCACCTTGTGGGTGTGAGGCCTGCACAACTTTCTGAGAGCAGGACTGGGTTGAGAATTACAACTGCCCGCGCTACCTATGGAACTAGCTTTTTGATAAGGAACATTTGCTATGGGAATAGAATGAGCTGGAGAAGTCAGGAATAACAGATAATATTTGTCCTGATTGTCTCTACAATTATTATTTAACTAAACAAATGAAAATACATCTACTCAGCACTGGGGGTCATTCTGATTATTTGGTGAACCAAGCTTAACTTTACTAAAACTTCCATCTCAGTGAGCTCATCTACTTTAACACACTAACAAGTGCAAAACATATTTGTTACAGTTTTTCCCCAAATGTCACCTGTACATGTGATGGGGGATTTTTACAGGTAAGGGAAGGGGTATTTGTTCGGAAAATACAAGTTTGTGAGTTTGTTGGAAAAATTGTGAATTCTTCTTGAACATTCCCCATATTGTGCTGTTGTTTCTGAACTTTAAAAAAAAACTATACTCATCTAATTTGAAAAATTAGACACTTCACCTGTAGAAATGCTCCACTGCAGGTGCTGGTGATTTGTTATGAAAACATAAAAAACAATATTTTTATTGCATTTTTTTGCGTGTTAAAGTAAAAAACACACTCAGAGTTAGGGATGGCGTATCAAATAATTAGCATGGTCCCCATAAGGTCCATACCCCCATTTTCTGTTAAAAAACACACACTCTTATTGAGATATGAAACTATATTATATATCTATGTAAAATATGTTTTGCCTTCTGTGAGAATCTGTGGACTGGGCTGAGTAATAAATGTGTCGATCAACAGAGATTCCTTTTAGGTACAATTCACAGTGTAACATGTGTTTTATCTGGAAATATTAGTGGCTACCCATCAGGGTTGGTGTCATCACCACTTACTCCTACTGCATCAATCATCAGATGGATAATACAATACTACTCTTAGTACTTTTCATGCAGTATAGACATTCCTTAGTACTATAGATATCTGATGGGTATTATTGACCGAGCATGTCATACTTTATATTATCTTTTATAAATATTCACATGTGCATAGACATATTTAAATTAACTAATGTACTGTAATGACTTAATAGTTACCCAGCAGCTTATTAATTCCATCTATTCTTTCCTTCAATATATCACAAATTGTGACAAGTCTCCTCTTGGAATTATATAAAATCAATTCAGCACATAAAAGACACTAATATATGAAAGATTGTATAGATAATATGGTCAGCCCCAAATAATCCCACATCTGGCTGACACACAATAACATGCCATGTTTATACTATGGAGCACAATATCACCAGACACAGCCAAATCATTTACCCAGACATGATAATAACCATCACATATAACCTAATAGCAACAGAAGTCATATATACCTGGTATAGGGCAGTATGGGGATCCTCTCGCCGCTCTCCTGACCCGTCTGCTATTGCTGTGACTGAGCCGGCCTCACCTTATATTGTCTGTACAAACATTCTCTAACATGAGGCGGCTTTGGATTGGCTGAATGGAATGAATCTTAATAAGTAAAGGTATGTTAATGTCGTCTTACTGGGGAGTTTCACTGGGCTTTGTTTATCCCCCAGCAGTATGACAGATTCATTAGCATTGCAGGGAGGAGACAAAAGGGAGGGAGAATCTTTATTTGAAACACAATAGACGAGAGTCTCATCATTAACAAAGAAATTACATGACACCATAATGAACAAAATAGACTGAAACTGGGAAAGAAATAAGTTGCAGTCATTGATTGCAAAAGTGTAACAGCTTTATAGTAAAAGATCCTAAACTAGGACACACACAATTTTCATCTGTTAAATTTTGTCGAGTTGTTAATATTTTCAAAATTATTATTTAATTATTACTTAATAGTGATGAGACCTAAAAAAGCTCAAGTGATATAGTGCTGGGTGCTAGGGTTGAAAGAAGTTTCTTCCCACCCCCTCATATCAAATAGAATAAATTTTACACAGTCCAAAATATCAACCTCGATTCAATAAGAATAGAAACAATTCTCATGGTAGTAAAAAATCACTTTATTAAAGAAAGGCAGATAAGTTAATGGCACTTTTTACTACATTGCAAAGTGGAGTAAAACGTTCTCTACTTTCTTAGCAGGTAAAATAATGCCATTGACTGTCATTGTTTCTCTAGCGGGTGATTCACTAACAGTGACATTGTCAGGCATTTTGCTTATAAAGGGAATTTTTACTAACATGAGATTTTTTTACAATTGTTATTAAATCAAGGTTGAAATTTGGTCTGTGTGTCATTATATAATTCCTTCTATTTGATGTGACTGGTTGGGGAGTTATTGAATTGAGTCCATAGTTTGCAAAGTATTTTCTAGGACAGTTATATTGTAATGATCAAAGTATTTGCTTCATAAGATAAGACAATGTAACATCACATGACTGATATGAGATAACAGCTGTACAAGCAAGATACAGGAAGGCAGGTATCCTGAGCAATATTATCTCTGGACATTGTGGTTAGTCTTCTGTTCATAAAGCCAGAAAATGGAAGCAAAAGCAAATGCAAACATTTCTACATTCAAAGTTAGGAAGATAGATAATGATCAGGGAATATCATAGTATCAAACAGCACCAGGTAACTGCTATATGATGACCCACTAATCCTCACAGTTCACTGAATAAATTATGTATATCCGTAGTGACAATAATCACATTCACTTTGTGGCTACTTATATACTATATATACATAGATAAGCTTGGTATAGTTATGGAGATGGGACAAACTGAGCTGGATTTGGCTTTGATTCACGGTTCTGGTTTCTTATTCTGTAACCCAAAGGGGTCAGAGTCTCTCTCCTATTGTGTCCCAATCTCATAGTGTTTTCATTGTAATTTCTTGCATTGGGTCATTCATTTTCTGTGTACTATATGTTTTACCCTGTCTCCAATTGCTACATAGTAAAGCTCTATAGACATAGAATAGGACATTAAATATAATTAAATAAATAATAATAATCTGTTTCTGCTCTTTGGTGATTTTGCTGTCCCATTCCTTCCTCCATTCCCCTACATACTTGTTGCACCTTGGTATGGCCTTGTTTATATTTATCAAAATCCCTGGGCATTAACTATGATCCTCAACAAGCCAGGTGAAATACATATACATATCTAATACTAATCTTTATTAGTTGGATACTTTACACTCATGTTTCCTAGTTTAGTATCACAATGACATCATTATATTTTTTCCCAGTTTCAGTCCATTGTGTCAGTTATTGTGTCTCTTCATTTCTATGATAATGATGAGAGTTTCATCTATTGTATTCAAATAAGGCTCCTCCCTATTGCCAGTGTTTATTTTGCTGCAATGCTGATGAATTCAACATACTGTTGGGTGATAAACAGAACCAAAGAACAGGTGAAATAACCAGATAACACCACATTAACATAACACGTTGTTTGAGGGGCAGAGGGAATCCAATGTGACACCAGCCCCCAGCATTATATCACTGGAGCTTTTTTAGGTGGGCTTATTAGTAAGTATAATCGTGTAAATTGTATTAATCTGACAAAATGTAATGGATACAAATACTGGGCCTTATTTATGATGTGCGCCATTTAGAATCTTTCTTGTGGTTTCAGCGCCAGTTACAGAGCTTCAACATTTTTTTCTTATCTGGTGCTGCATTGTGGTCTACATTGGCGCTAGCAGTCGCTTCGCAGAACACTAACTTATTAGCTTTGATAGTTGCACCAGGTATTGGCCGGCATATGTCAGTGCTTGTTGGACCCAGAAGCTGATTATCCCAGTGCCAGCGAGCGTCACTTTGTACCTCCGTTATTCCGGCACTCCCCAGTATATTTATGATTTTTTTACTCTTTGAAATTTTTGGCGCTGCATTTTTCCGCTGCGGTTTCATCATTAGAATTAGAGGAAATCACTGCCTGGGAAAAAGAGGACAAAATTTTCATTGCATTTAGGCTGCTAATTACTCATAGTTAAGCAAAAGAAGCATTTGAAAATTAATTTACCCCCCCCCCCAAAAAAAAAAAAAAAAAAAATTTGTGACATCTAGGTCCTGCATTTCCATTACTGACAAGTCCCAATGCAAGTTCTGTACAAATGAATGTGTGTAATATTAATTATACGCATTAAACACAATCCAGTTCTGCCAATTGTGCCCTATGGGATCTTGACCTACAGCGGCAGGTAACATTTGGCGCTGCTTCAACCAAAATGCCTGGCACTGCTACCTTTCTAAAGCACTGAAAGGGGCCTCTGCTGCGTCTGATACATTACAAGTGGATAAGTATAAATAAAGGCCTGTGTGTTGTGTGTATCATCTTTCAACACTGTGATAAAAGAGTCATTCTGTTTGAGAATAGTGATTCTAGGCCGGCAGAGCCAGTCTGTGTGTGCTCACCAGCGTCTGTGGGATTGTCTGGCTGACATCAGTGTTGTTAGCCTGATCGTTGCATTTGTGATGGATGACCATATTGTGTAGGACACAGCTAGTGTGGATTTTTTGGGAGACCATTTGTGGGCTGTGCAGCATCTCCCCTCTTGAATTAGGAAACATTCTTTCAGCAGCCTGGTGGTTTATTCAGCAAGCTAATTGGTTTTGTGGTGAGCTACCTTGAGGTCCACTTGTGTTTCTATAAGATTGTGTATGTTTGTTATTTTCATTGAGTGGTTGCATTTTTGTGTGACAGATTGTGTGGGTTGTATTTGTGAGTGTATTGGCAATGGAGAGATGTGAGGAGGAAGCTTTTGGCCTGATGTTTGCTGTGTGGCTGTGATGTGTTGCCAGCGCTGAGGTATCACAGGAGTCTTTGGAAGCCAGGGTGGTGAGATTATAGGCTAATAGATGTTTTAGTATACACCTGTCTGCAGCAGGTTTTAGCTGAATCATGCTGCGCTTTTGTCCATGTGTGACCACATCTGACACGGATATGACCCCACCACTGGCTGCAGCCAGGCTTTACCTGGCATTGTGTGCCTCCTTGAATATCTTGGCATGGAGCACTTTTCAGGCCACTGCTGTTCTCTGCAAAGGCATCAGCCAGGTGACCACTTCTCACTCTCATTGGTCCCCTTTTTTACTTTTCTCTTTCTTTCACCCTTACACTTTCTGCTTCTGCTATTTTGCTTTGTGTAAGAAACTTATCACAACTTCTCCTCATTCTCTTTTGCCCATTTTTCTTTTTCTCTTTGCTTCCTCCGTAAGCTTCTCCCTTTTCCTTTGTGTAAGAAACATTTAAAAACTCTGAGAAATGACTGAGCACATTTGACAGATTTGAGTATGCAATCATAGACATTGTTTTTATTGTATTTGTTATATGTTTATGATATTGAGGTCAAATAGCCCAAGTTGTACTATTTGTCTTTCTCAAAACATTATGTATGTGAATTGCAACATGCATCTATGTGAGATTAATAACTTTAACACACAAAAAGGGCAGTAACAAAGTTTTCCCAAAAAGTCACCCGTGCCCATGTTGGGTCATTTTGCAGGTGATATGTTATGGAAAGATTAGAACACATTTTTGTTTGTATTTTTTGTGTAAAGTAAAAAATCTCATCCAGAGTTAAATCTGCCTTACCAAATATTTATCATGACCCCCATTAGGCCCACCCCCATCTGTTGACAGAACACAATCTTATTGAGTTATGACTGACCCCCGGCCTCACATCATAGTGTCTTTACAAACATCCACTAACATGGAGTAACTTAGGGCCTGTTTGCACTAGGTGCCTAAGAACATGAGATGCAATGATGACATTAGGAGAATTTTACAAGATATTTATGCTTGTCCCAAGTCATTGCTTAGTCCCAATGTATCGCTTAGTTAAGGTGTTTGAAATCCCTCACATTATATTAATAATAGACAAGTTTATGATGAGATTAAATCAAACCATCTAAGTCACCCCATGTTAATGGAGGCTTGTAGAGACACTAAAATCTAAAAGTAATATTGTATATAATCTAATGAATGCCTATACTGCATGATGCCGGGGTTTGTAGTGTCAGATATATGGTTTTGTTCCATTGCAGAGCAATTCATAGAAATTGCCAATATTTTAAAAGTGTTGTTCCAGACAGGGAAGGCAAATGTCACATTTTTACTGCTGTGTTCATGAGAAAATGGGATTCACTCACAACTTTAGGAGAATTTCACAAGATATTTATGCTCGTCCCAATGCATGGACTAGTTGAGGTATTTAAAATGGAGATAGAGATAAAGGTAGAAGAAGAAGAGGTAGAAGGTAAAGAAAAAAAGGGGGCAAAGACATGGCTGAGAAATAGGAATACGTTTGAAAGATTCCAGGAATTGTTGGGTATGAGCCCATCTCCATCCCTATCTAGATGAGCTGCCTGAATTACTAGTAATACTATCTGAGAAGGCTTAGGTCCAAATTGGTTGTGGATTGTTTTTTCAGGCACAATCTAAAAATCAATTTAGCTACTTCTGCACCTCTTGAAAAGTAGAGAATTGAGTTATCCAAATGATTTCGGATTTTTGGAAAGGCTGAGCTTGAAGAGTAAATCTGAGTTTGTCTCAATTAGCACACATCTGAGTATCATTTAGCACACATTGAAGTAAAAAAAAAAACATCTTTCTCTGGTAAAAACTCAAAATCTGATGCTCATAAAAGGAAAGGGAAAGTGTAAATTATATAGTGGGGTAAACATTTTATTTTAGAAATTACAATATAAAAACATTTATTGACAATGTATTAAAATTGAACCAAGATGGACAATCATAAAACATCAGTAGAAACAATATCAGACTCATTTTGGTTAATATATATAACCTCTTTTTTAAAGCAAAAACATCTCTCTCACATTTTTTTCCTGGTGGGTAGTGCGCTTCCATGAAACACATTCTACATTGCAGGCACAGCAGTGTGAATCATTTAGTGACTTGTGAACTGGGATTTATGTGCATATCCTTCACCACACTCTTGTCTTTGATACGGCTTCTCTCCAGTGTGTGTCCTATTATGAATATTTAATACCTAATGACTTAAAAAACATTTCACATGATTAAGGCGTATATTTATGGCTGCTCTCCTTCATGCTTTATGTAGTGGATTCTGAGCTGATGGTTTTCAGTAAAACACTTGTCTCATTCTAAAAGGTTTCTCTCCCGTGTGAGTCCTCTGGTGTTTGAGCAGGGTTTCACCTTGTGCAAAACACTTGTTACACTCAGGGCACATAAATGACTTCTTTCCAGTGTGAGTCCTCTGGTGTATAAGCAGGTAAGAACGTTGTGCCAAGCACTTGTCACACTCCGGACAGGAATATGGCTTCCCTCCAGTGTGAGTCCTTTGGTGTCTAAGCAGGTCAGAACGTTGCGTAAAGCACTTGTCACACTCTGGACAGGAAAATGGCTTCTCTCCATTGTGAGTCATTTGGTGTCTAAGCAGGTGTGAACGTATTCTAAAACACTTATCACACTCCGGACAGGAATATGGCTTCCCTCCAGTGTGAGTCCTTTGGTGTATAAGCAGGTAAGAACGTTGTGCAAAGCACTTGTCACACTCCGGACAGGAATATGGCTTCCCTCCAGTGTGAGTCCTTTGGTGTCTAAGCAGGTCAGAACGTTGCGTAAAGCACTTGTCACACTCTGGACAGGAAAATGGCTTCTCTCCATTGTGAGTCATTTGGTGTCTAAGCAGGTGTGAACGTATTCTAAAACACTTATCACACTCCGGACAGGAATATGGCTTCCCTCCAGTGTGAGTCCTTTGGTGTCTAAGCAGGTCAGAACATTGCGTAAAGCACTTGTCACACTCTGGATAGGAAAATGGCTTCTCTCCAATGTGAAACCTTTGATGACTAGTAAGCTTTGAATGATTAGTAAAGCATTTTCCACATTCAGCGCATGGGAATGTTTTCTCTTCAGTGTGACTCCTCTGGTAACATGTGAGGTCTGGCTTAAGTTGAAACAATTTTCCACACTCAGAGACTGATGGCTTCACTTCTGTAGGACTCATTATGGCCTGATGGAGATCAGTTTATGTGTAAAATGTATTACAGCTTCCTGTTAAATGTTCAGCCTTTAAGAAGAATTCAGAAAGTCATGTAAATTATACAAGCTTCAAAAAGAAGAAATTATATAATGACACACAGACCAAAATATCAGCCTCAATTCAAAAAAAAAAAATCTCATGGTAGTAAAAAAAAATATTTTATAAGAAAATAGCCTGAGAAGGGAGGACCTATAAAAACCACTCAGCACATAAAACACCCTAATATGTAATAAACTGTATAGATAAAATGAACAACCCCACCTAATTCCACATCTGGCTGACACACAATACAATATTATGTTTATACTATGTAGCACAATATCACCAGACACAGCCAAATAATTCACCCAGACATGATAATAACCATCACATATAATCTAATAGTAACAGAAGTCATATCTACCTGGTATAGGGCAGTATGGGGATCCCCTCGCTGCTCTCCTGACCCGTCTGCTATTGCTGTGACTGAGCCGGCCTCACCTTATATTGTCTGTACAAACATTCTCTAACATGAGGCGGCTTTGGATTGGCTAAATGGAATTAATATTTATAAACAAAGGTATGTTAATGTCGTGTTACTGGGGAGTTTTATCTGGGCTTTGTTTATCCCCCAGCAGTATGACAGATTCATTAGCATTGCAGCAAGGAGACAAAGGGAGGGAGGAGCCTTATTTGTAACACAACAGACTAGACTCTCATCATTAACAAAGAAATCACATGACATCATAACAGATAATAGACTGAAACTAGGGAAGAAATGTGGTGCATTGCAAAATACAGTAATAACATTTTCACATTATACTCAACAGTAATCACACCTAAAAAAGCTCAAGTTATATAGTGCTGGGGGTTAGTGTCAAAAATGGGTTCTTTCCACCCCTCACATCAAATAGAAGAAATTATAAAATGACACAAAGATCAAAATTGTTTGCAAAGTCCAATTTTCTGGTAATGATCAAAGTCTTTGCTTCATATGATAAAACAATGTAGCATCACATGACAGTACACAGGTTAAATTGTGTGTGTTTTATTATAATTTTATTATAATTTTGGGGTGATAACATGAGCCAGTTGAATATGCTGTGACATCTCAGAGAGCAAAAGAATGAACATGCATTGTGTTTCTAATCTGCAGCCTCTCCTTAGTGGCCATGCTCAGAATTAGGTCTTTCCTTTAAGGAAAATACAGTGGTGACATTCTTGGTGCATAGTAATACTGTACTAAATGAGCTAAATGTGAGACCCCCCCCCCCCCCCAGAGATTTAGGGTCAGAGATTACGCTGTCCAACTTCTCTGTCTTTATTCAAAATCAACTTGAAAATACTGTCAAAAAAAATATATTGAGCCTCTACATATCTAAAGTAATATAATATGTTTGGTAGCAGATACATCCTAATGGAAACAGTTCTGCCAATGAAAGATATTCAGTGAGCCCCTCACACCCTGAAGCTTCCGACAACCTCTTATAAAGCAACTGATAATTTGCTGTCTATAGATTCACATAGTGAGTTTTCAGTCTAATCCCTAAATGTGTTATTTGGAAAGTAGGTCTGAAACACTGAAGGACAGGTTGCCATCTAATAATAAGTAACACCTATACACCCCGTTAGCCAAAGGTATTTCCCTAAAATTCAGGTTTTGAAAGTCTTGACTTTTTCTAGGCTTAAAATTTGATTGTCAAAAATAAAAAATCTTGGAGGTAGAGAACTTGCTTGACTAGTTCTCCTTGTCTGAAGTCTTCCGGGAAGGTATATAGAGATTTGCTCTATAGAGATTCTCATAGTGAGTTGTGTGTTTAATCCCTAGAAATGTTATTTGGGAAACAGGCCTCTGAAATGTTATCTTAGACTGAATATTAAACATATGGTCATGAGGGTCATGAAATAAAAGCCCTCTAATTAGGAGGTGAGAAAAGCTTGAAAACCGTTTGGAGGTCCTACACAGATTATAAAGTGATATTAACAAATCTGGTTGAAAATACAGAATACCTCTACACCCAAATAGTCACAGAAAAACTTTTGGAATGTCTTGAATGGAATGAGGGGGGAGTAGAAAGTTTCTTTATTACTAATCCCTCTTATAAATTGCTCTGGGCCTTGTTTGCCTGGAATGTCCCCACTTGGGCCAAATGTTGACAGGTTCATTGAATTGCTCTTGAACCAAACAGATAAATGAGTTAAAACAACACTACAAACTTGCCATAAATTCAAAGTACAAGACGAACTGTGGATAATTGACCCAATTCCACCCTAAAAAGGGAGCACCAATAAATATCCTCAAAATTATATATTATACATAAATTTATTACACAATTAAAAACACTGCAAAAAACTCCCCTAACACATCCAGTGTTGCCGAGGTCGTGTATAATATAATATAATATAATGTGTTGTTACTGAGTTTATTTCACCTGTCCTTTGCTTCTGTTTATCACCCATCAGTTTGCAGAATACACCAGCATTGCAATATATTAAAAATAGACAAAAAGATATATCATGAAGTCATTGTAAATGTGTAACTGCTTCATGTTATAAGATACTAAACTAGTGCACACACGTGTAAAATATCCAACTAATTAAGATTTGTATTAGTTATATATATGTATTTCCTCTATTGAAGGCTTAGGGATTTTTTATTGATTTCTCAGAAAGTACAAATGTTTCCGAGTCTCCTTTACCAGGCGAGATGGGTTATATGTTCTCTTTGTTATGTCTTGCAATGTTATTTATATCTGATTAGGAAAAGTAAGTATTCTTGAAAGATTCGATAAACAATAGATGGCAACATAAACCTTCATAACACTTTACCTATATTGACAATGAATTAAAATTGTTGAGTCTATTGGAATACTTATATATATTCTTAATATATATATATATATATATATATATATATATATATATATATATATATTGGTGTAACCCAAATATTCCTTTTATTTGGGTCTGGCCGAGCTTTACTCAGTATTCATGTCTTTTGTAAAAATTACCCGAAGTCAAATATCATCAACAATTATTATTATATATTGTATATAGTAATAAGAAGATTATGCTCTTGAATACGCAGGGAAGGTCACAGAGTGATTCGCCATCATACAACTACAATGGTGTTAGGCTAATAATGTTACTGATGCTACGTATCATAAATGGACAATATTAATTATATTATTTATCAATAATAATAATATCGAAAGGAAATTCTTTTTGTTAAAATCACATTTAACTTTATTGTTTTTCAGTCTAAAAACTGCAGCATACAAAATATGAAAATGAAAACAAACCCTGTGCAATGCCATTTCCTGCATGTTATCAGAGTCCCTATGGCACATAATGTGTGGATTCTACTTTCCAGACATGTTTCATGAGTGATGATTTTTCAAGGTGAAATCACAACATGTTTAAGCATATAGATTACACTGATGAAAAATAGAACAGTCATATGTATTTCTATGTTTCTCTATAACAACATATGTCACCGGATAAATAATTGTTTAGGAATCATATTGTCATGTGACAAATATAAGACAAGGATTCCATTTTTATTAGGCTGCAAGGCTTGATTAAAGAAGCGGAATGTATAAATAAGAAACCTCACTGAGGGAAATTAAACCTCCAGAAAGAAGGAAAAAGCTGAAGAGGCCGAGCTCGGTGTGTTGGAGATTTCTTATGCAAAGTACAGACTCGGAGCATGGAAAGCCAAAGGCAACTTAACAAATTCTTCTCAGAGAAAAAGTATATTTTAAATAGAACATATTAAAAACATGTGAAAAAAGAGGACAAGTCCAATGTTCCAATAGAAGCCCATTATGGAATTTAGTGTATATGTGGTTTCTCACTGAAGCCCAAAAACCCCAAACACCAGATCATCGGATAATGGGCAATATCTATCTTATCTGTGGTGTTTCTGTAGCAATAAGTCAAACCAACTGAACTCTGATATGTGTAAGTACCATATAACTAACAATAAGATTTGAGCACATATGCTCTGAATATAACCCTCTCCCTGGTCACATGTCACAATAATTTACCAGGCCCAGCAAATTATTCATTTTCGCCCCCCATCCTGTACATACAGATTGCCCAACATAAAAAATCATCCTACCTGCACCTACTGCGTTTTCTGAGCCTTTAAACATCCAAGAGGGTGGCCCATGGAGTCTCAGCCTGCCTGCAGACAGAAAGTACCTACTGACTGTGCTGCTCTGCATTCTGGGATTGCTGTCCTTATCCTGGTCCAAGATCTGCTCTGTCTGTGCAAAGCACAGCTATAACCTGCCCCCTGTGTGTTGTCCCCCTCTTCTCTCCTCAGTATTTGAGGCTTCTGTGACAAGATGGCAGTGCCCGTATCCTAGATGACAAGTTGCCCCTTGGAATTTTATTAAACTCATTAAGCACACAAAATACAGTAATATATAAAAGATTGTATAGATAATATGGCCAGCTCCAACCGATTCCACATCTGGCTGACAAACAATAACAAGTAATGTTTATACTATGGAGCACATAGTATGGGGAAAGCCAAAATCATTCACATAGTACACAACCAAATTACTTACCCAGACATGATAATAACCATCACATATAACCTAATAGTAACAGAAGTCATATCTACCTGGTATAGGGCATTATGGGGATCCCCTCGCCGCTCTCCTGACCCGTCTGCTATTGCTGTGACTGAGCCGGACTCACCTTATATTGTCTGTACAAACATTCTCTAACATGAGGCGGCTTTGGATTGGCTGAATGGAATGAATCTTAATAAGTAAAGGTATGTTAATGTCGTCTTACTGGGGAGTTTCACTGGGCTTTGTTCTTCATCCAACTTTTCTGTTTCTCACCCAGCAGTATGACAGATTCATTAGCATTGCAGCAAGGAGACAAAAGGGAGGGAGGAGCCTTATTGGAAACACAATAGACAAGACTCTCATCATTAACATAGAAATTACATGACACCATAACTGACACAATAGACTGAAACTGGGAAAGAAATAAGATTATGTCATTGCAAAAGTGTAACAGTTTCATGGTAAAAGATTCTAAACTATGAAACACAGAATTTTTATCTGTTACATTTTGTCAAAATTGTTAATATTTCCAAAATTAATAATTATTACTTCATAGTAATGAGACCTAAAGACGCTCCAATGATATAGTGCTGGGTGCTAGTGTGGAAAGGTGTTTCTTCCCACCTCCTCACATCAAATAGAAGGAATTATAAACTGACACACAGGCTAAAATATCAACCTCAATTCAAAAAGGATTGGAAACAATTTCACGGTAGTAAAAAAAAACTTAAAAAATCACTTTATAAGAAAAAAGCCTGAAAAGGTAATGACACTTTTTACTACAGTGTAAAGGGAGTAAAAAAATCTCGACTTTTCTTAGGAGTATAAACGTATCACTGACTGTCATTGTCTTACGAGCTGGTGATTCTGTAACAGTGACATTCTCAGGTCCATAGTTTGCAAAGTGTAATGATCAAAGGGTTTGCTCACCAACAACTAAAATGCAGCCTAAACACAATGTAAAGTTTGTCCCCTTAGTCCCCAGCAGTGATTTCTTGTAATTGTAATGATAAAACTGCGACCAGCGACAGAAAAATAAAGTTTTGAACGAGTAGTAAAGCATTTGGCACTATCAGAGCGTGAGAATAGCTTTTCTCTTTTTGGAATTTCAGTTAAGGCAAAAAGTCAGCTCAAGTTAAATATATATTGTAATGTGATAAGAGCACATTCAAGATGAGACATTTTGGAAATAGTGCATTTACAGATCTGAGAGCAGAGTACAGGTTACAGGTGAGTAATTACAAACATGCAACAATAGACATTTCCGAGTTCCCCCAGGAGAGGAGTATCTTCCCCTCTGGTGTTAAACTATTTCTGCACTTCTGGTGTGTCCAAGAATATAGTCTCAGGATGTTTCAGAACTGGTGACCTCCATATTTCTGGTTCAATGATAGTTATGGAGATGGGACAAATTGAGAGGGATTTGGCATTGATTTCTGATTCTGTATTTGGCTTGGGGCTAACGGGATCTGTGACCCAGTTATTCATGGTTCTGTGTTGGCACTGGCTGCTTTTCCTTTGATGCATGTGATGGAAGGCAGCTCCCTGCAGGGGCTCACTCATGGCTGGGACACAGCGACTATTTCAGGCCAGGGTTGTCAGATGGAACATGGATTTTTTTTGAAGCCCCCCCCCCATGGATGTGAGGCATGCACAGATTTCTGAGACCAGGACTGGGTTGAGAATAACAAATGACCCACATTATCTATGAAGCTAGCTTGTTGAGAAGGGACATTTGCTATGGGAATAGAATGAGTGGGACACTGAGAAATCAGGGATAACATATAATATTTCTCGTGATTATGCTCACAAATATTCTTAAACTACCGTATTTGCCGGCCTATAAGACGACTGGGCGCATAAGACGACCCCCCAACATTTCCACTCAAAATATAGAGTTTGTTATATACTCGCCGTATAAGACTACTCCCTCTTCCGCACACCGAATAAAACGTAAAAGAACATCAGATTACACTGCAGCCGCATCCCTGCTCGCCTTTAGTTTGGGATGTGCTCTATTCAGAATCCATCCCAGCTAAAGGCATAGTAGGGATGCAGCTGCAGTATAATGTGGTTTGGGCTCTGGGAAAGGGGCCAGATGGGGGGTTTCACACAGTGGAGGATCACAATTTGGGATACCCCTGGAGTAGGGAACAAAGCCCAGTGGGGCCTCCCAAATTTGGCAGCCCCACTTTGTGAAATACCCCCGACTGGCCTTTTTCCCAGAGCGCACATCAGATTACACTGCAGCCGCATCCCTGCTCGCCTTTAGTTGGGGACGTGCCTGTGTTGGCTATTCAGAATTCATCCCAGGTAAATGCATAGTAGGGATGCAGCTGTAGGGTAATGTGGCTCTGGGAATAGGGCCAATAGGGAGGGTTTTACAGTGGGGCATCCCAAATTGGAATGCCCCAGTGGGTTTGTTCCCTACTCCAGGGGCATGACAAATTGGGTTTCCTCTACTGTGTGAAACCCCCCAACTGACCCTTTTCCCAGAGCCCAAACCACATTACACTCCAGCCACATCCCTACTATGCCTTTAGATGGACGCATTGTGAATAGCCAGCACTGAATAGGCCCTAACTAAAGGCGAGCAGGAATGTGGCCGCAGTGTAATGTGGTGTGAAGTCTGGGAAAAAGGGCCAAACGAGGGATTCAGACAGGGGGGCATTTCATTTTGCTGCTCCTAATGCAGGGAACAAAACCCAGTAGGGCATCCCAATTTGGGATGCCCCCTGTGGAAACTTCCCCAATGACCCAGTTTCCCAGAGTCCACACCACATCACACTGTGGCCACATCCCTGCTTACCTATAGCTGGGGGACATGCCTGGGTTGTTTAGAATGTGTCTCATCTAATAGCGTAGTGTGTAATGTGTGGGGTCTGGGAAAGGGACCAGTTGGGGGTTTTACACTGGGGGATGCCCCACATAAACTTTTTTTTAAAATAAATCTTAAATAAATCACACCTCAGATCAGATGCTGAAGAGTCCCCTTCAAAGTGGAGAGCAGCGAGGGCGATGTCAGGAGTGCATGCCAGGAGCCAGCCCTCTGCCTGCCCACACAGTGCCTGAGAGCAGGAAAGCTGATCTGCTTGGCTCTCACCCTGCTGGCCTGCTCAGTCTCTCCCTGCTCTGATCAACTAGTGCTGCCTGAGCAAGAGCATCGCTCTGCAGGAGGAGGAGGAGGACGATTGTGCTGCCCAGCTTGGTGAAGGTAAGTACAATTATATGTATGTGACTCAGGTGCAACCGGTGTATAAGACGACCCCCCCACTTGGAGGCATGTTTTACAGGGGGAAAAAGTCGTCTTATACGCCGGCAAATACGGTAAATTAATGAAAATACATCTACTCAGCACTGGGGGTCATTCTAATTATTTGGTGAACCAAGCTTAACTTAACTAAAATTCCATCTCAGTCAGCTTATCTACTAACAAGTGCAAAACATATTTGTTACAGTTTTTCCCCAAATGTCACCTGTTCATGTGATGAGGCATTTTTACAGGTAAGGGGTATTTGTTTGAGAGTTTGGAAAATACAAGTTTGTGAGTTTGTTGGGAAAATGGCAAATTCTTCTTTAACATTCCCCATATTGTGCTGTTGTTTCTGAACTTTCAAGAAAAAAACTATCCTCATCTATTTTGAAAAATTAGAAACTTCACCTGTAGAAATGCCCCATGAAAACATGAAAAACAATATTTTATTGCATTTTTTTGTTTTGCATGTTAAAGTAAAAAACACACTCAGGGCACGTCTGACACCTCAGCTCCGCAGCGTCAGGAGGCCCAGAGCATATTTAAAAGCAGTAGCGGCACCCGTGCTACCAGCGATACGTCAGGTAAGCGGGGAGAACACCCCGGGCAGCTGACAGGTGCCAATGAACGCCACGTCTCATAAGAAGAAAGGCGATAGAGAGGGCCGTAACCTGGCGGCTGCGGGAGGCAAGATGGCGGCTGCAGAGATGCCAGGGAGAGCGTGCGCAGCATGGGCATCTGAGAGGGGAGACCCTGATGAGCCCGAGCGGCGCGGGGCAGGCAGAGTGGATGAGTGCTCCGTAGACTCAGTGGACAGCTGGGCTCGTTCCCCTTCTTCCCCAGCACATAACTCACAACCAGCTGCGCAAGACCCATCCATCCACGCTGACATCCTATCCCAGCGCAGAGCAATAGTGAGAGAGGAGGTGACAGAGGTGACATCCAAGCACACAGATACCTTCTTATGTGAGATCAGAGATTTGGGAGGCAGAATGGATGCCCTCAAATCAAGAATGGATGATGTCACAATGGTTCTGGATACCCAAGACTCCCTCCTGACACATTTGCAGGAAGAAATCACTCTCTTAAAGCGGCTGAATGAAGAGCTGGGGAACTGCAACAGGAGATCCAATCTCAGCTTCCGAGGCCTCCCAGGAAACATTGGAAGATGTGTCTGGCACTATTACGGCCATCCTCCAAGAACTTGTCCTGGATATTCCTGTGGAAGCACTTGAATTGGATAGGGCGCACCGAGTTCTTACTAAAAGACCCACTGAGGGCCCTCCTCGTGATATTATCGTGAGATTCCATTACTTCCAGACAAAGGAAGCGTTTTTAAAAGCCTCCAGGGAGAAAGCGCCCCTCTTGTTTCAATCCCACAATTATTCAATATTTGCAGACCTTTCGCAGACCACTGTCCTCAAGCGCAGGTCCTTTAAACCGTATCTTCAGGCTCTCCAGGACAGGGGGATCCATTACAGATGGGGATTTCCCTTTAAACTTTCCTTTGCCTATCAGGGCAGGCAGTTTCAAATATCAACCCTCACTGAGCTCTCGGACAGATTTAAGGCTTTAGATATCAATGTCTCGGAAGGGGATCCACGCCTCGTACCCACGAAGCCCGGCCAGAGGGGTAACAAGCAGGTCACTCCATCTCCTAAACCTCAAAGGCAACCACAAAAAATCTCAGCCTATGAAGCGCCTCCTCGCCCAGATGTTTCATCCGGTCCAGAAGACCTGAATTTTTCATCATCTCGGTTTACCTGTTCAGGATCTCCCTGCGGTGATCAGCATCCCCCACAAGGCGTCCCACTTCAGTTTGTGACGCCCAGGCTGCCCCACAGTGAAGCGGCCGTTCCTTCACTAGATGGGGGTTGCTGACCTCTCTGACGGACTGATCTTCAGGGAATCATATCCCTGTTTTTTGATCTGTACGCTTGGTTGCACTGGTGGACACTGTTCAGGGACGTGAGTGGTGTCTATGGCCCCTTGCTCATTTAATGCCATGTGTTTTCCTGATCCATGGGTTTTTCCTCCTAGTGCCTGCTTATATTTACTTTGTTATGGCTGCCCTCATAGTTTATTTTTATGTCAGTTGATGCTTGTTTAATATCGCTTGACGGGGGAACAGGACCTCTTCAGTTGTATATATTTGGATTTAGTTTAAATGGTCCGCTACCTTATTAAGATTTTCTAGTGCGGCCTCCCGCCGCGGTAATCGCTCCTCACAGTTTCCAGTTAGGGGATTTTTTTTTTCTTTCCCCGGATTTCCTGGAAAGTTCTCACAAGTTGTCTTGTGACTTAATGTTGTTTAGTAAGCTTTACAGTGTTCTATTGTTGTCAATCCCTTGTCTTTCCCCACCTCCCGCCCTATACCCTTCCCCATGTCCTGACTCTTATCCTCCTCCAGGGATCTTTGGCTTATTAGTAAGGTTCTGGCCTAAGTCACAGTATACTCTTGTGATGGATCATGTCTCTTAATATAGTATCAGTAAATTTACAGGGCTTGAATTCACCCAACAAACGGTCCCGAGCGTTTAAATTCTTTGACTCTGACGTGGTTTGCCTGCAGGAGACCCACTTCGCTCCAAAATCCTTTCCGAAGCAACTTAACTATAAATTTTCACAATTCTATCAAGCTACCAGTGAGCGCAAACAGAGGGGGTTACTTATAGGATTTAGGAATGGAGTCCTGTTTACCTGTAACAAACAAATTGCTGATCCAGCGGGTAGGTACCTACTTCTTCAGGGCACCCTGCAGGATTCTGACCTATTATGACCCAATGCCAAACAAATTCCTTTCTTGACCCATATGTGTTCCGTGTTAAAAGATCATAAAAAAGGAATAGCTTTTATGTAAAATGTAATGGATAAAATTTTTTTCCTAGTTTAGGATCTTTTACCATGAAGCTGTT
The DNA here is from genome assembly GCA_027917425.1 of Gastrophryne carolinensis. Lineage (NCBI taxonomy): Eukaryota > Metazoa > Chordata > Amphibia > Anura > Microhylidae > Gastrophryne > Gastrophryne carolinensis. The sequence continues at coordinate 8,469,800 of CM051236.1, read as the reverse complement.
ACACGTATGACAGCATCTTATTTCTTATTTCAGTCTATTATGTCAGTTATGGTGTCATGTGATTTCTATGTTAATGATGAGGGTCTCATCTATTGTGTTTCCAATAGGGCTCCTCCCTCCCTTTGTCTCCCAGCCGCAATGCTAATGAATCTATCATCCTGCTGGGTGAGAAACAGAGCATTTGAGTCATGACCAAAGCCCAGTGAAACTTCCCAGTAAGATGACATTAACATACCTTTACTTATAAAGATTCATTTCATTTAGCCAATCCAAAGCCGCCTCATGTTAGAGAATGTTTGTACAGACAATATAAGGTGAGGCCGGCTCAGTCACACCAATAGCAGACGGGTCAGGAGAGCGGCGAGGGGATCCCCATACTGCCCTATACCAGGTAGATATGACTTCTGTTACTATTAGGTTATATGTGATGGTTATTATCATGTCTGGGTAAATGATTTGGCTGTGTCTGGTGATATGGTGCTACATAGTGTCAGGAACCGCTTACCTGATCCCCGTTCCAGCGACGCTTCCAGGCGGCCAGCTGCAGCTGTCACTGTGCGGCGGCCGCGCCAGGCGGCGTCGGCTCGAGCAGCGTCGGCTCGAGCGGCGCCCAGCTCAGCCCCAGCTCAGCTCAGCTTCCTCCTCCAGTAGACGTGCTCGCGCGCGGCCGCGAGCACGTGTCTGTTATGCCCTCCGGCGGCGCTGTGCGGCGCGCACCCGCCGGAGGATCAATTAAAGGGTTAATCAGCCCCATTGATATCTTGGCCTTACCTCCTCCCTTGTTGCCAGCCAATTACCCTTGGAATCCTACGTGCACAAATCAGTACACTGCTTCCCTCAGACCTGTCCCTATAAAGGTAATTCCCTCTCAGTTGTGAATTGCGCTCAGAACCCTGTGTACTCTATTCCTGTGAAGTTTAGCCTGTTGCCGATTTGATTGTACGACCATTCTCGATCCTGAATCCTTGTTGCCGACCTCTGCCTGTATTGACGCCTCTTGATCCTGAACCTTTGTTGCCGACCTTGCCTGTACTGATGCCTCTATATCCTGAACCCCTGTTGCCGACCTCAGCCTGTACCCCGACTACGTCTTGCCTGATCCTTGGTGCCGCTACGATCTCTGCCTTCCTGTTATCGACCTATTGCCTGTCTCTGGACTTCCGTCACTCACGCTCCAGTTATTGGTTCTCCAGATCTATCCATATAAGCTAGCATCCTTTGAGCCAATAAGTCCTGGGGGCAACCGATCCCGGGTAGGCGTACTTGCGTCCCGGCAAGCGGGGGCTCCTATAGGTGAAGCTGGCTGCGGAGATTGGGGGTTGCGAGCTCATTAAGAGGTCTGGAGTTACCCCCTAGCGTGACACATAGTATAAACATAACATTTTATTTTGTGTCAAGCAGATGTGGAATTAGGTGGGACTGACCATTTTATCTATATAATCTTTTATATATTAGTGTATTTCGTGTGCTGAATGGATTTATAGAATTCCAAGAGGAGACTTGTCATAATTTTGGGTGATATATTGAAGGAAAGAATAGATGAAATTAATACGCTGCTGGGTAACTATTTCATCATTACAGTAATTTAGTTAATCTAAAGGGGTCTATGCACATGTGAATATTTATAAATGATAATATAAAGAATGACATGCTCAGTCAATAATACGCATCAAATATATATAGTACTAAGGAATGTCTATACTGCATGAAAAGTACTAAGAAAAGTATTGTATTATCCATCTGATGATTGATGCAGTAGGAGTAAGTGGTGATGACACCAACCCCGATGGGTAGCCACTAAAACCCACAGATAAAACAGTAAATAGGTGTATTGTAGCTAAAGGAATCTATGTTGATCGGCACATTTATTACTCAGCGCAGTCCACAGATTCTTACTGAAGGAAAAACATACTTTACATTAAGATATAATATAGTTTCCTATCTTAATTAGATTGTGTTATGTATATAGAAAGATGGCGGTATGGACCTAAGGGGGCATGCTTATCATATGGTAGGTCATCCTCTTCTCTACTTTTCTTAGCAGGTAAAAATGTTCCATTGACTTTCATTGTTTCCCTAGCGGGTGATTCAGTAGCAGTGACATTGTCAAGCTGTTTACTCTTAAAGTGAATCTTTAATACCATGAGAAATTTTTTAATTCTTATTGAATCACAGTTGATATTATCGTCTGTGTGTCATTATATAATTCCTTCTATTTGATGTGACGGGGTGGGAAGTTATTGAATTGAGTCCATAGTTTGCAAAGTCTCTTCTAGGACAATTATAGTGTAATGATCAAAGTCTTTGCTTCATAAGATAAGACAATGTAACATCACATGACTGATATGAGATAACAGCTGTACACGCAAGATACAGGAAGGTGGGTATCCTGAGCAATATTACCTCTGGACATTGTGATTAGGGACCATTCATGAAGCTAGAAAATGGAAACTAAATGAAAATGCAAAAGGAAAACGTTAGGAAGATAGACAATGATCAGGGTATATCACAGTATCAAACAGTCCCAGGTAACTGCTATACAATGACCCACTAATCCTCACAGTTTTTATCCATTACATTTTGTCAAATTGTTAATATTTTCACAATTATTATTTAGTTATTACTTATTAGACTAAATTATGTATATCCATAGTGACAATAATTACATTCACTATGTGGCTACTTATATACAATATATACATAGATAAGGTTGGTCGCAGCCAAAGCTGTTAGTGCTTCTGTCCTGATGCACATTTTGAGGCTCTTGAGTCCTTCCTCTAAGTCTTTCTGACCACGTCCAGGCTGCAACACGAAGGCGCGCTTATCCACAAGTTGCAGCATTAATATTACTTATGATCCCAGCCTTTCTAGATAGTATACGTGTTAACTCATAGTTCCATGTGACATCACATTGTTTTTTACTTATATAACAAAGAATCTGATCATTACAATATAATTGCCCCATTAGAGACTTTGCAAATTATATTTTGGTGTCAAATTATATTTTGGTGTCAGATTATATTTTGGTGTCATTATATAATTTATATAAAGAAATAAGTTTTATTAATGAAACTGTCTCACTTTACATGTCGTGCTCATAATTAGAGATGAGCGAACTTTTGAAAAATTCGATTCGACTGATTCGCCGAATTTTCCGACAAAAATCGTTTCGACCCAAATTTATTCGCGACGAATCGCTATTAAAAACGGCTATTACTGAGCCTCCTAGAGCCTCAATAGGGTTGTAAACCATTCTGCCTTGCTGTAACACGCACAGGATGCGTGCTGGGTTAGTTAAATAATACTTTGAATAAATATCACATGCAGATCAGAGGCATCGCTAATAGAATCGCAGAGCGGCACAATTGCAGAGAGTTGAAGTGGCATCACTATGAGGGGCAGGAGCCCAAACATTGCTTTAAAGAGACACTGGAGTTGGCAGCAGCAGGAGCCCAAAAATTGGATGAATCACACCCTGGAGTTGGCAGCAGCAGCAACAGCAGCCCAAACATTACTTTAAAGAAACACTGGGGTTGGCTTCAGGAGCCCAAAAATTGGATTATTCACACCCTGGAGTTGGCAGCAGGAGCCCAAAAATTGGATGAATCACACCCTGGAGTTGGCAGCAGCAGCAGCAGCAGGAGCCCAAACATTACTTTAAAGAGACACTGGGGTTGGCTTCACGAGCCCAAAAATTGGATGAATCACACCCTGGAGTTGGCAGCAGCAGCAGCAACAGGAGCCCAAACATTACTTTAAAGAGACACTGGAGTTGGCTTCAGGAGCCCAAAAATTGGATGATTCACACCCTGGAGTTGGCAGCAGCAGCAGCAGTAGCCCAAATATTACTTTAAAGAGACACTGGGGTTGGCTTCACGAGCCCAAAAATTGGATGAATCACACCCTGGAGTAGGAAGCAGCAGCAGCAGGAGCCCAAACATTACTTTAAAGAGACACTGGGGTTGGCTTCAGGAGCCCAAAAATTGGATGAATCACACCCTGGAGTTGGCAGCAGCAGCAGGAGCAGCAGCAGCAGCAACAGGAGCCCAAACATTACTTTAAAGAGACACTGGGGTTGGCTTCAGGAGCCCAAAAATTGGATGATTCACACCCTGGAGTTGGCAGCAGCAGCAGCAGGAGCCCAAGCATTACTTTAAAGAGACACTAGGGTTGGCTTCAGGAGCCCAAAAATTGGATGAATCACACCCTGGAGTTGGCAGCAGCAGCAGCAGGAGCCCAAATATTACTTTAAAGAGACCCTGGGGTTGGCTTCAGGAGCCCAAAAATTGGATGAATCACACCCTGGAGTTGGCAGCAGCAGCAGCAGGAGCCCAAACATTACTTTAAAGAGACACTGGGGTTTGCTTCAGGAGCCCAAAAATTGGATGAATCACACCCTGGAGTTGGCAGCAGCAGCAGGAGCAGCAGCAGCAGCAACAGGAGCCCAAACAATACTTTAAAGAGACACTGGAGTTGGCTTCAGGAGCCCAAAAATTGGATGATTCACACCCTGGAGTTGGCAGCAGCAGCAGCAGCAGCAGGAGCCCAAACATTACTTTAAAGAGACACTGGGGTTGGCTTCAGGAGCCCAAAAATTGGATGAATCACACCCTGGAGTTGGCAGCAGCAGCAGCAGGAGCCCAAACATTACTTTAAAGAGACACTGGGGTTGGCTTCAGGAGCCCAAAAATTGGATGAATCACACCCTGTGGAGAGTCATGTGGAGTAAAAGTAGCTTAGTTAGTAATATCTACATAAAATTATGAATAAAAAAATGCAAAAGTATTGCCAAAGTGAAGTTTTGTTTGAGGGTGTGTTTCCACCTTTTAATTAAATCAGAAACAAGAAGGTATCATTGCCTCTGACTAATTAGCCCTCAAAAATTCTTGGAATTTTTAATCTGGAATCATGTCTGATCCGTCTTATCCGAAGAATATTAATAAAAAGTAAGAGTAACGTAAAGGATTTTTTATCAATAGGAATGCAGAGGAATGTCTGTAACTGGAGAGCAGCGCCTTAAATCTGTTTTGAACGATCCATCTTTCTTTAGTGTTGGTCTGACCCCGTCATCTATCTACTGGAATACATCAGGCATTGTTGGGAGGAAAGCTTGGCTGATCCATGCGCCATTCATTTCCACGCAGGGCAGTCTCTGGAAAAAAAAAAATTATGTATAAACCAGGGTCTTTTTCATATAAAAACAAATGGTTATTTTTGCTTTTAAACCATATGAAGCAACTTTGTCTCCAAGTGCTGCAAAAGCAGTCCACTGCATCACAAGTGGCATCTGACACCCCCAGTCAACTGTCTGTCTGTTATGCTTTGGGTTCAGCTCCACTATCCATTGATGAAGATCTGATAATCATAAAATTCAGCAGCTGCTGCCCAGCCAAGAAGTGGAGGAGACACTCGCCTCTTCTTCCACTAGCCGGCAATTAGTGATGAGGAGAGTGTCGTGGGAGGAGGTGTTGCAAGCTGAGGTAGTGGAAGAGGGTCCCTGGAGTCTGCGGTGGTGGCGGCAGCAGCAGCAGTGAATTATTGGGGACTGTTGATAGGAAAAATCAACTACTCAGCGATGTGTCAGTTTTTCATGTTGCATCCACAATCCTGTGGAGAAAAAGTAGGTTAGTTAGTATATATACATAAAATTATGAATAGACAAATGCAATAGTATTGCCAAAGTGAAGTTTTGTTTGAGGGTGTGTTTCCACCTTGTAATTAAATCAGAAACAACTACCTATCATTTGCCTCTGAATAATTAGCCCTCAAAAATTCTTGGAATTTTTAATCTTGATGTCTGAGGGATTTCTCCTCTCAGACAGCGTCACCATAAGTCCAGCCTGCTGCATTACACTTGGAAGAACATCTTGTTTGCGCTGCGACAAGGAAGCCAGAGTCATGCGTCCTGACATGGCACACGTGTTCAGTCTAGTTCTGAAGTCTTGCCCCCATCTGAAAGACATCCGAACAACAGGAAAGAAAGTTAGCATGCACTTCTGGCACTCCTACACCACCAAGCACAACCTTATTGAGCCTCAGCGTCACAACGGTGTACCCCACCATAGTCTGATTTGCGATGTTTCCACCCGTTGGAATTCCACCCTCCATATGCAGGATCCACTATAGCAGTGGTCCCCAACCCTGTCCTCAAGGCCCACCAACAGGCCAGGTTTTGCAGATCTCCACAAAGATGCACAGGTGGAGTAATTAGTGCAGCTGCAGAGCAATAGAGCTGGCTATTTGGAGATCCAAAAAACATGACATGTTGGTGGGCCTTAAGGACAGGGTTGAGGACCACTGCACTATAGGAACAGAGAAAAGCCATCACGGATTTCTGGATGATCCAAACGGATAGGGGGACACCCCTGTGTAAATTCAATGTAAACCATTGGCAGCTCATACGTGACACCGACCGTTTGCTCAGGCCCTTTGAGGAAGCTACGTTATTAGTCAGTTGCCAGGACTATGAGATGAACGATGAGATTCCACTGCTTCATGTACTACAACACATGTTGGAAACCATGGCTGGTCAGGGCACTGGAGACATGGCACATACATTTCACAGCCACATGAAGCTTGTGGGGGCTGAAGTGGAGGAGGAGGAGGGGGTGGGGCACAGCAAACCACAGTTTAGGTTTCACAAAATGACCATTTTATCTAGTCATCTGACAGGAGAGGAGGAGCAGGAGCAGCCACAGGAGCTAGAGGGTTGTGAGGAAGGCGAGACAGAGGACCCAGACACACCGTGGCAGTTTACAGTGGAGATGGAGACAGGTAGTCCCTCCGAGTCACTTGCACAAATTGCACGATGCATGCTCACATGCTTGCGTACTAGTGAGCGCAGAATTGTCTCCATTTGTCAGCGGGAAGACTTCTGGCTCTCCAACTTATTGGACCCTCGCTTCCGGCACAAAATGGGGGCATTTTTTACGCCCACTGAGAGGGAGGACAAACTGACCTACTACAGAGACATCCCACGTAGTCAGTTGGGCGATGTCTATCTGCGCCATGGCCCATACTCCCGCAGGTCTGACTCGGGGGGACCTCTGCGATCACCTTCCACTGCCATGGCTGCTGGGGGGGTGGAAGGAGCAGCAGCAGCATCTCCATCAGCAGCAGCCTCAGTCGCTAGTGAGTAGCTTTCTACACCCGCATAGTGAGTCTACTCATGAGCAGCAGGAAGACCTGGAGCTGGACCTCAAACAGCAGGTCATGTCATACCTTGACATGACCATGCCAACACACCTTCAGGATCCACTGGATTTGCTGGGAAGCCAAACTTGACTTGTGTCCGCAACTAGCAGAGTTTGCCCTGGAAAAGCTGTACTGGCCGGACAGTAGTTGATTTAGATGGCAACTGGGCTGCTCTATATAATGAAGCAAAATGGCAAATTTACCTCACAATATAAGCTATTGCCCCTCAGATTTACACAAGGGCTGCTCCATATAATGGTGCAAAACCATGAATTTACCTCATAATATAAACTATTGCCCCTCAGATTTACACAGGGGCTGCTCTATATTATGCTGCAAAATGGCAAATTTACCTCACAATATAAGCTATTGCCCCTCAGATTTACACAGGGGCTGCTCCATATAATGCTGCAAAATGGCAAATTTACCTCACAATATAAGCTATTGCCCCTCAGATTTACACAGGGGCTGCTCCATATAATGGTGCAAAACCATGAATTTACCTCACTATATAAGCTTTTTCCCCTCAGATTTACACAGGGGCTGCTCTATATTATGCTGCAAAATGGCAAATTTACCTCACAATATAAGCTATTACAGCTCTATATAAATAAAAATAAATAAATAAAAAAAGGGCCTGTAGAAGCTTATTTAGTATAACAGATAGGGTGACATGTGCTGGTTTGGGATGCCCATATGGGCTAGTGTTTTGGCAGCAGTACAAAAACCAATGCAAAATGCAATAGCTTAATAAAGCTGATGCTGATCAACGCTTATTTAGTATAACAGATGGGGTGCAACATGCAGGTTTGGGATGCCCTGCGGCCTGGTGTATTTAAAGCAGACCAAAACCAATTCAAAATGCAATAACTTAATAAAGCTGAGGCTGTAGATGCTTATTTAGTATAAACAGGTAGGGTGCAAGGTGCAGCTTTGGGGTGCCCTGCGGCCTGGTTAAATGAAAGCAAAAAGGAAGTGCAAACTGAAGTAGCTTAATGAAGCTGATGCTGATCAACGCTTATGTTGTATACCAGATAGGGTGCAAGGTGCAGCTTTGGGGTGCCCTGCGGCCTGGTTTATTAAAAGCAGTCAAAAACAAGTGCAAACTGAAGTAGCTTAATAAAGCAGCTGATGCTGATCAACGCTTATGTTGTATAACAGATAGGGTTAAAATAGCATGTGCCTTGGGATGCCCGTGTGGCCTGGTATATTTCAAGCTGAACAAAAAGTAACAATAATCCAAGTATGAGAAATAATTTTGACCTTCTTTACAGCGCCATACTTTGAAAAAAAATCCTTAATTTCATGCCGATCAATCCAAAGGTCAATGCCCCTAACAAAAATAGTGTTCGGCATAAGTTTTCCTTCTGGAAGGACGTAACCTTTAGTTTACATGGTTGGGGTAGGTTATCTTACAAATTGGGATACCCCAGGCAGCAGTGTCATTGAAAGAGACAGATTGTAATGCAGGCCATACACAAGCAGAGAAACTCAGGCTGCAACAGGCCTATTTAGTTTACATGGTTGGGGTAGGTTATGTTACAAATTGGGATACCCCACTGTATATGAAACCGAATATAAATGCACACCCAAAAGTGGACAATCAGCCTCCAAGAGGCATGCTTAGTTTAAATAAGAGAGCTGCTTAGCTTAAATAAGAGAGCTGCTTAGTGTAAATAAGAGGCCTGCTTAGTTTAAATAAGAGAGCTGCTTAGTGTAAATAAGAGGCCTGCTTAGTTTAAATAAGAGAGCTGCTTAGTGTAAATAAGAGAGGTAGGTTAAGTTATGTTACAGAATGGGATGCCCCCACAGCAGACCTGAGATCAGTATATATGCACACAGCAGCAGTGTGTAAGCAGGCTCATACAGGCCAAATTTCTTTAAATAACTGTGCAGCTTAGAGTAAATACAGAGGCTAATGGTATGTTACAGAATGGGATGCCCCAAGCAGACTTGAGATTAGTATATATGCACACAGCAGCAGTGTGTAAGCAGGCTCATACAGGCCAAATTTCTTTAAATAACTGTGCAGCTTAGAGTAAATACAGAGGCTAATGGGATGTTACAGAATGGGATGCCCCAAAAACCAGCAGTGCACATGGCAGGCAGTAGTACTATGCACAGCAAAAGTGTCTTTATCAGGCCTAATTTCAATTAGAATAAGTGCAAATGGTTATGGTCTTAAATAGAGGCTGGTGTAGTCACAGAATGGGATGCCCCAACAGGAGTGCACCTGGGACCAGTAGTACTATGCACAGCAAAAGTGTCTTTATCAGGCCTAATTTCAATTAGAATAAGTGCAAATGGTTATGGTCTTAAATAGAGGCTGTGTAGTCACAGAATGGGATGCCCCAACAGGAGTGCACCTGGCAGGCAGTAGTACTATGCACAGCAAAAGTGTCTTTATCAGGCCTAATTTCAATTAGAATAAGTGCAAATGGTTATGGTCTTAAATAGAGGCTGGTGTAGTCACAGAATGGGGTGCCCCAAAAACCAGCAGTGCACCTGGCAGGCAGCAGTAAGACTATGCACAGCAAAAGTGTCTTTATCAGGCCTAATTTCAATTAGAATAAGTGCAAATGGTTCTGGTCTTAAATAGAGGCTGGTGTAGTCGCAGAATGGGATGCCCCAACAGGAGTGCACCTGGCAGGCAGTAGTACTATGCACAGCAAAAGTGTCTTTATCAGGCCTAATTTCTAATAGAATAAGTGCAAATGGTTATGGTCTTAAATAGAGGCTGGTGTAGTCACAGAATGGGATGCCCCAACAGGAGTGCACCTGGCAGGCAGTAGTACTATGCACAGCAAAAGTGTCTTTATCAGGCCTAATTTCAATTAGAATAAGTGCAAATGGTTATGGTCTTAAATAGAGGCTGAATGGGATGCCTCACAGCAGACTTAAGATCAGTTCAGTATATATGCACAGTTAGTGTATAAGCAGCCTGAAAACGCTAACAACGCCAGTCAGCCAGCCAGTAACACTCAGGCTGGATGAAAAAAAAAAAAAACTCCCTGTGACTGCCTCCGATTTTTCCTAACTTTCCCTGTTTTTCGCTGACTTTCTGTCTGTCTCCTGCCTGTCTCCTGCCTGTCTCCAGCCTGTCCCTGTCTGTCCCTGCCTGTCTAACTGTCTCTCTCCCTGCCTACAGCAGCGTCCTGTCTCTCACGAATGCAATAGAGAAATGAGGAAAAGCAAGTTGGCCGCCGGCCTTAAATAGCGCTGTGACGTCACTGGGCTTGCTGGCTGCTGACAGGCTGCATGTGATTGTCCCAGCATACACTGCCCCAGCTTACATGTCTGGACATGTCCCATCCGCCATCTGAGAATGCCTGTAATGTAAATGAATGGATGTTTAAGGAAAACTTCGAGCGATCGAATCGCGGGGAAATTCGGATTCGATCGGAATCGAATTTTTCATGAAATTCGGATTGAATCCGGGTTCGTCCGGATCGATTCGCTCATCCCTACTCATAATGCTTCCAGAAAAAAATTACATCAGTTAAAAAACTTGTCCTGCTTTCTAGTCAGAAACACACAATCACATTGGGAGTGTCATTTATAAAAAATGGTGCGAGACGCTCGCCAGCACCCGCATCGCAACGTCAGCTTCAGCCTGCCAGCTCTATCATCTGTAGAGTTCTCAGCTGGGCTGTGTTCACAACGCACAGCTTGTATATGTCTTTATACTATATATATATGCTCTACTGACACCTAGCTCTGCCCGATAGCACTGCAAGTACTATGAAATATCTAGCGCTCCATGGGGTGTTAAAAACTGTATTCCAGGCAAACAACGTCTGTTGTAATCCCTCTTTTTTGTTTTAAGGGTAGTTTTTTTTAATGGGAATTGCATTGGGGACCCTATGAATATCTGCCATCTCTCTGATCAAAATAACATCTCAGGCTCATCAACACAATATGTAGCTTGTTCTCAGTGACCAATTTTCCTAGTGTGAGGTTTGGAGCTTTTGTAAGAAACATTGCATTCGTGGTGAGGTAACACCTTTGATGTCTTGTCAGCTGTGATTTATGTGCATAACCTTCCCCATGTTGTTTTTTCCAAATCTCAAACAAATACCCCTTCCCTTACCTGTAAAAATGACCCATCACACGTACATGGGACTTTGGGGAAAAACTGTAACAAATATAATTTTTGCAATTGTTAGCTTGTTAAAGTATATAAGCTCACTGACATGGAAATTTTAATCAAGTTAAGCTTGGTTGACCAAATTAGAATGACCTTCACTGCTGAGTAGATGTATTTTCATGTATTTAGTTTAATAATAAATGTGGGGACAATCATGAGAAATATTATATGTTGTTCCTGATTTCTCAGTTTCCTGCTCATTCCATTCCCATAGCAAATATCCCTTCCCAACAAGCTAGCTTCATAGGTAGCACAGATAGATGACAATTCTCACCCCAGTTCTACTTTCAAAAAGCTGTGTAGGCCTCGCACCCTGGGGGGGGGGGGGTGCAACTTCAGAGGAAATCCATGTTGCCTCTCACATACCTGGCCTGTGATGATGCCACAGTGTCCCGGCCATAAGCCACCCCATGCAGGGATCTGACTTCCTTTACATGTACGGAAGGGAAGTCTCTTCAGGCAGCCAGTGCTGACATAGTACCAGGAATAACTGGGCCACATTTACCCCCAGCCCGTAGTCAAATACAGAATCAGAAATCAGAACTGTGACTCAAAGCCAAACCCACCTATCATTGTCCCATCCCAATAACTACCCTTCAAACAGAAATATGGAGGTTCCCAGTTCCAAACTATCCTAAGATCATATCCTTGTACCCACCAGATGTGCATCATCAAGCCCAATAGTTTAACACCTAGGGGGCAAATACTTATCCCAGGGGGGCATTAGGAATGTCCACTGTTTTATGTTTGTAATTACTCACCTGTAACCTGTACTCTGCTCTCAGACCTGTAAAGATAATACTTGTAACTCATGTGCGCTTATCGCATTACAATATATACTTAATCTAAGTATTGTCATAACTAAGATACTAAAATTATCATGTTCTGAGAATGAAAACAAAGTCACACTGAAATACTGCTTCTGTAATTTACACGACTTTCTGTATTTTTCTTACAGGTTGAACTCGAATCCATTTTACAGATAAACTGATCTCCATCAGCCCACGATGAGCCCCACAGCAGTGAAACCATATCAGTGCTCTGAGTGTGGAAAACGGTTTCATAGTAAATCAGAGCTCACACGTCACGAGAGGAGTCACACTGGAGAGAAGCCGTTCCCATGCTCTGAATGTGGCAAATGTTTTGCTCATCGTTCAAATCTTCTTAGACACCAGAGGAGTCACACTGGAGTGAAGCCACATCAGTGCTCTGAGTGTGGAAAATTGTATAGTTGTAAGTCAGAGTTTAAAAATCATAAGAGGATTCACACTGGAGAGAAGACATTTTCATGTCTTGAGTGTGACAAGTGTTTTACACGGAGTTCACACCTGCTTAAACATCAGAGGATTCACACTGGGGAGAAGCCATATTCCTGCCCTGATTGTGACAAGTGCTTTACACAACGTGAAACCCTGCTTAAATATCAGCGAATTCACACAGGAGAGAAGCCATTTTCATGCACTGAATGTGAAAAGTCCTTTACTGATAGTTCAAACCTGAATAACCACAAGATGACTCACACCGGAAAGATGCCATTTTCCCTGAGTGTGACAAGTGTTTTACACAGCGTTCACACCTGCTTACACATCAGAGGACACACACTGGAGAGAAGCCATTTGTATGCCCTGAATGTGGAAAGTCCTTTACTGATAGTTCAAACCTGATTAAGCACAAGAGGACTCACACCGGAGAGAAGCCATTTTGATGCCCTGAGTGTGAGTTCACACCTGCTTACACATCAGAGGACTCTAACTTACACGCTTGAGAAAAGCCATATTCCTGCCCCGATTGTGCTTAAACATCAGATAATTTACACTGCAGGGAAGCCATTATAATGTCCTGAGTGTAACAAGTGATTACACAATGTACATCCCTGCTTAACCATCAGAGAACACTGAAGATAAAGCTTTTTGATATCCGGAATGTTACAAGTGTTTTAGTTGAAAAGTGAATTTCGATCACTCTGTTATCCAAACTGATAGGCCACACACTGGAGAGAATCCATATCAATATCCTGAATGTGGTGAAGGTTATTCGCATCACAGCTGATAAGACACCATAGTAGTCACATTGCCACAAATGCAATGTGTCTTATAAAAGCACCAAACTTCACACCAGGAAAATGAATCACTGAGACCAAGCAAAATAATTTTGTTGCTGACCTGTGACGTTATTTTTAACCGATTAGCTACTCGCTGCCTTATTATTGACATTGCCTGGACTGTCTCTTTAAAGACATTTCACCAAACATCCTACTGTCTCCTTTTTAAACCTTTTTATTTAGAAAGAAGAGTTTCACAGACAAGTGCATACAAAATGCTACATAATTCATATAGTATATCGACTTTGTTATTGTGAATTGTAAATACAAATATATTGTATTGTACTGTTGAGAGTTCCTTGTCAATTTAATGCAGAGTGTCGTATGTAGCTAAAGCCCCCTGTAAATATGTATATCTAGCAAATGTTTAAACCCCATTGATGTATATAATATGTGTTTCCAGCAATTGTACAAGCTCTATGGAGAACCCCCCTTCCAAAAAGTATTCCTTGTATGTATTCTGTACCTACTTGGCGACCAATAAAGTATTTGTAGTATTCGTACAAGTTCTCAAATATATAAACCTAAATAACACTATAACATCCTATATAACACTAACATCTGACTCTATTCGCCTCTTTCATTTTCTGCTATTGTTATGAAACAGGTAACAAGCAAAGAGATGAGAGAAGAAGGTAAAGAGATGAGCCACAGAAGATATAGAGTAAAGCAAAAAAGGGAAGGTGGTGGCTCCTCCTTATGATGAATCAATCAGACACACATTCATCTTAGAGATCCCAGAATATTCTGCTTATAATGAGAACAATGAATGATGTATTTCCCAATGTTTACAGGATCTTTTTTTAATGGACACTGTCAGCTCCTACGTATGGCTTTCACCTTGGAAACCCATAGGAAGGATTGCAGGCTTTGGCTGCATTTACGGGGGTTGCATGCAGGGCCGTATAGTGTGGTGGAGGTCCCCGGGCACAAAATCTGGTGGAGACCCCAGATGCAGTATTTTTTTCCTTTAAAATAATAGATCAGCCAAGTAACTGATTGGTGGTTGCCTGCCACCTGCCTACTTACTGGAGTGTCAGATCGAGTCCCTTGTGCCACCCTTGTGTCGATGCGTGCTGCTCGGGAACTCTTGCTTTGCCATTCTGGGCAGGGGGGGTGTAGACAGCTTTCAAGAATACTTAATTTTCCTAATCTGATATAAATAACATTGCAAGACATAACAAAGAGAGCATATGACCCATCTCGCCTGGTAAAGGAGGCACAGCAACATTTGTACTTTCTGAGAAATCAATAAAAAATCCCTAAGCCTTCAATAGAGGCAATACATATACATAACTAATAAAAATCTTTATTAGTTGGATATTTTACACTTCTGTGCACTAGTTTAGTATTTTATAACATGAAGCAGTTACACATTTGCAATGACTTCATGAAATATCTTTCCCAGTTTCAGTCCACTCTGTCCTTTCATTGCTATGATAATGATGAGTCTAGTCTTTTGTATTCCATATAAGGATTCTCTATTTTGTCTCTTCTTAATATATTGCAATGCTGATGAACTCTGCATGCTGATGGGTGATAAACAGAAGCAAAAGACAGGTTAAATAACTTGGTAACACCACATTATATGATATTATATTATACACAAAATATAATAATTGTTGATGACTTTGGGTAAGCCAAGCCCAAAAAGAAGGAACATTTGCGTCAAAATATTTTGCCCTTTTTATAAAAAGAATATGATTAATATTTTTCCTTAAAAAAGACTTCCCCCCCCCACTTGAGGAGCCAGGTATAGGAGCCTTGGTATGCAAGTCTGTTGACAAACCAGAGCAAATGCTTTACAATTGTATATAGATGGGACAAATTAAAAGGGTCCTGAGATATCCCTGGCTAAGCAAACAAATGCCATTGAAAAGCATTAAAGGTTTCAATATAACATTGTTTACTTACCTTAGGAAAATGGACAGTTAGCTCTGCTTCATCTGTACTTGTAAAGATGAATTTAATAGGAGACATTTCAGAAAGTCGAATGAATAAGAGATCTACAAAACGATCCCATTGTCACCTTATGACAAGTTTGTAGTGTTGTGTTAACTTATTAAGCACTTCAGCATTTGTCCCAAGTGGAGTCAATCCAGGCAGACATGGCCCAAAGTGAATTAGAAGAGTGATTAATAATAAAGATGCTTGGTACTGCTCCCCCCCATTCTATTTAAGGCATTCAAAAGCTTTCTGGGACTATTAGGGTTTATAGATGTTCTTTATTTTCAACTAGATTTGATAATACCACTTCATATCTGCAGTTATAGGAAGTTTCAGGGTGTGAGGGGCTCACTGAATATTTTGCATTGGCAGAAATGCTTCCGTTAAGATGTATCAGCTGCCAAACATATTAGAATAGTTTAGATCTGAGATGCTCATTCAATATATATATATATATATATATATATATATATATATATATTATAATCCTAATAGTCTAGGACTTTCTTATACTGTGGTATATACTGATCATTTTTGTATCCCCGTAATATTTTATTTAACTGTTGCATTTTCTTTTCCTTTCACTATTTGGCTTAGTAACAGGTGCTTAGCCACAAGGTCCAGAGGTTATATTGCTTGTTATACCTGTCTTCCTGTATAATGGTTGTACATCTGATAGCTTATATCAGTCATGTGATGGTACATTGTTGTATCTTATGAATCAAATAATTTAATAATCACAACAATAATTATCCTAGAATGGACTTTGCAAATTATTTTTGGTCTGAGTGTCATTATATTTTTTCTACTATTTGATGTGAGGGATGGAAAGAGCCCATTTATTACACCAGCCCCCAACACTATATCACTTGAGCTTTTTAGGTGTGATTACTAATACCAGTTATTGTAAAAATGTTAAAACTCTGACAAAATGTAATGGATAAAACTACTGCGTGTCCTAGTTTAAGGATTTTTACCATGAACCTGTTTTTTGCAATGACAGCATCTTATTTCTTCCCCAGTTTCAGTCTATTGTGTCAGTTACAGTGTCATGTAATTTCTATGTTAATGATGAGAGTCTTGTCTATTGTGTTACAAATAAGGCTCCTCCCTCTCTTTGTCTCATTGCTGCAATGCTAATGAATCTGACATACTGCTCGGGGATGAACAAACAGTTGGGTGATAAACAAAACCCAGATAAAACTCCCCAGGAAGACGACATTAACATACCTTTCTTTATAAATATTCATTCCATTTAGCCAATCCAAAGCCGCCTCATGTTAGAGAATGTTTGTACAGATAATATAAGGTGAGGCCGGCTCAGTCACAGCAATAGCAGACGGGTCAGGAGAGTGGCGAGGGGATCCCCATACTGCCCTATACCAGGTAGATATGACTTCTGTTACTATTAGGTTATATGTGATGGTTATTATCATGTCTGGGTAAATGATTTGGCTGTGTCTGGTGATATTGTGCTCCATAGTATAAACATAACATTTTATTGAGTCAGACAGTTGTGGGATTAGGTGGGGTTTCTTATTTTATCTTTAAAATCTTTTATGTACAGTTTTAGTGGTTTTGATGTGCTGAATAGTTTTTATATGCCCTACAGCGAGAGACGTGGAATACTTTTAGGTGATATGTTGCAGGAAATAATAATTGAATATTAATAAGCTGCTGGGTAACCTTTTATTGAGGGAATGCCCTAAATTGGCTAATCCAAAAAAGTCTATGCACATTTGCATATTTCTAATATTATATTTTTAAGACTATAAAGTATGGCATGTTCTGTCTGTAATATATATCAGATATATATATTGCTTAGGAATGCCAATACTGCATGATATCGGGTTTGTAGTGTTAGATCATTGGCTTTGTTCTATTGCAGTGGTCAAGAGCAGGTCATAGAATGTTTCAATTTTGGACAGGTGGGTTCTTTCACGCAGGCGCCACATTTTTGGTGCTGTTTGCCTCGCCTTCCTGTGAAAATTTGATTTGATCACAACTTTGTGGAGTTGCTAAATGTATCTTTACAATCTTTTACTTATTAATGTGTTTCATGTGTTTTTTATCTTTAATAAATCCATCCCCCATCTTATCAATTGGTCAGTAGTATTGCCTGAAATCCTGGAATAAATAACAATGATTGTACGTGATGGGAACAGTCTTTAGTAGCATATTTTTGGGTGATATGGTGCAGTGAAGAACCAAACCCCACATTTTCAACTAGCATCCCCTGATTTGCTCCTTTATGAAGATTACATTTTGCCAATTCTCACTGCTCCTGCTTCACTCTAATTCCAGATAATGGTGCCTGTTTTCTCTGTGAAGCTCTGTCTCCTCCATTCATTGTCACTGTTGTGTGTGGAAATGACGTCATTGCCATTCCTATGCAATGACTAACCACCTGTCATATTACAGAGAGGGTCAGAAAAAGAAAAAGTGTTCCAGGGTGCTGTTTGCACTATGTGCCTGAGAACATGAGATGCAATCATGACATTTGGAGAATTTTACAAGATATTTATGCTTGTCCCATGTCATTGCTTAGTCCCAATGTATCGCTTAGTTAAGGTGTTTGAAATCCCTCACATTATATTAATAATAGACAAGTTTATGATGAATTTCTGTAATAGATTATATCAAACCATCTAAGTCACTCCATGTTAGTGGAAGTTTGTAGAGACACTATAATCTAAAAGTAATATTGTATATAATCTAATAATCTAATCTATATTGCATGATGCAGGGTATGTAGTGTCAGATGTATGGCGTTGTTCCATTGCAGAGCAATTCATAGAAATGATAAATATATATAAGACAGAGCTGGATGGTGCACTGTGTTATATATATTTATGCTTTGTATTATCCTTCTGGAATAAGGACAGTTACACATTGAGCACCATCAATCTAATCTACTGTGTTGAACTTTCTTATAACCAAATACTGAGCACGGTGTTATGTATTAATTAGGGATGAGCGAACCGGTTCGGACGAACCGGAATTCGCTCCGAATTTCAGGGAAAATTCGATTCGGCACGAACCCGAATTTTTTTGGGTTCGTGCCGATTGAATTTTCCCTGAAATAAAAAAAAAAAAATGCCGGCATGCTGGGAGTGGGCAGGCCGGCTACGCTGTCAGCGGGCCGGCGCCGGCCCGCTGACAGGCGTAGCCGGCCTGCCCGCTCCCACCATGCCGGCATTTTTTTTTTCAGATGAGCGATTCGTGAAAGTTCGATTCGGGCGAACCCGAATTTCTTGAGGAAATTCGGCGAATCGCCCGAATCGAACTTTCAAGAAGTTCGCTCATCTCTAGTATTAATATTTGCATTTTTGTGAATATTTTACAATTTTTTGCAATTCATAGAAATTGCCAATTTTGGACACGGGTTGTTCCAGACAGGGAAGGCCCGCGCCACGTTTTTGGTGCTGTCTGCTTGAGAAAATGGGATTCAGTCACAACATTAGGAGAATTTCACAAGATATTTATGCTCGTTCCAATGCATGGGATAGTTGGGATATTTAAAATGGAGATAGATAGAGATAAAGGTAGAAAGAGAAGAGGTAGATGGTAAAGAAAAGAAAAAAGGGGGCAAAGACATGGCTGAGAAATAGGAATGCATTTGAATGATTCAAGAAATTGCTGGGTATGAGCCCGTCTCTATCTCCATCCCTATCTAGATGAGCTGCCTGAATTACTAGTAATACTATCTGAGAAGGCTTAGGTCCAAATTGGTTGTGGATTGTTTTCTTCAGGCATAATCTAAAAAATCTTTTTAGCTACTTCTACCCCTCTTGAGAAGTAGATAATTTAGTTATACAAATGATTTCTGATTTTTGGAGAGGCTGAGCTTGAAGAGAAAATCTGAGTTTGTCTCAATTAGCACACATTGAAGTAAAAAAAACAAAAAACATAATTAAAAATCAAAATCTGATGCTCATAAAGGGAAGGGGAAAGTGCAAGTTATTTTTAGTGGGGTAAACATTTTATTTTAGAAATTACAATATAAAAACAGCCTATGGAAAATCCAAACATATAAAAATGAGCCTATTTAATTGTATATGTTGTTAAATAAAACATCTACCCCATACAAAATGCTCTGTCTCTCCAAGCTCTACCTCTCTAAAAATACCAAATCATATGGATAACCCACACTGACCTCAATTCTGAAAATGTTCCTTAAAATAACTCACAGAAATGAAATCAGGCCAATTTCAAGCTTTATTTCAGAATAAGACACGAGACAAAATAAGGTGTGATTCAAAGAAAATCTTCATCTTTCAGTCACTTGCCATATGCATCACTTATCACAGTGTAGAACCATCAAACACTCACCAACCATCTATTGCAGTATAAAGCTAAAAAAATATTGACACCTTTGATTTGTGTACTACGTGTGTAATTAACAAGACTTTCTGTGTTCTTCTTACAGGCTGATAATTTAGCCGGAGCTGGAATCCATTGTACAGATAAGTTGATCTCCATCAGTCCATGATGAGCCCCACAGGAGTGAAGCCATATCAGTGCTCTGAATGTGGGAAACAGTTCAGTCTTAAGTCACAGCTTACATGTCACCAGAGGTGTCACACTGGAGAGAAGCCATTCCCATGCTCTGAATGTGGCAAATGCTTTAGACTGCATGAGCAGCTGCTTGTCCACCTAAGGATTCACACCGGAGAGAAGCCATTCCCATGTTCTGAATGCGGCAAATGCTTTAGAGAGCATAAAGAGCTGCTTACCCATCGAAGGACTCACACTGGAGAGAAGCCATTTTCATGTCCTGAATGTGGAAAGTCCTTTACAGATATTTCAAACCTAAATAAGCACAAAATGACTCACACAGGAGAGAAGCCATTTCCATGCCCTGAGTGTGACAAGCGCTTTACACAACGTGAAACCCTGCTTAGACACCAAAGGACTCACACAGGAGAGAAGCCATTTCCATGCCCCGAGTGTGATGAGTGCTTTACATGACGTGCAACCATGCTTACACACAAGATGATTCATACCGGAGAGAAGCCATTTCCTTGTCCTGAGTGTGGCAAGTACTTTGCACGTCATTCAAACCTGCTTAGACACCAAAGGACTCACACTGGAGAGAAGCCATTTATATGCCCTGAGTGTGACATGTGCTTTACAGATCATTCAAACCTGCTTACCCACCAGAGGACTCACACTGGAGAGAAGCCGTATCAATGTCCTGAATGTGGTCAAAGTTACATGCAAAAATCACAGTTGAAAAGACACCAAAAGATTCACACTGCCATGTCTGCAATGTAGAATGTAACAAACTTCACACCCGCAGAATCTCTTACTGAGAGATTTGTCAGAGGTGTATAGTGAAAGTTATCTTTAAAAAATATAAAGATGGAAAGAACCGCTGGGCAGGAACATTTAGAAACTAAGTTAATGTAATCATGCTCTATTGACCTTTATTGTTTATCACTACAAAACAATCGATTGTGCGGAGGTGATAAGACCACTCTGGATGATGAATTGAAATGTAACATATATTCCTTTAGATCAACATCTTCCATTTTATAACATTTGGTCCCTGTGGATTCATTATATCCAAACTGATTATCAATCCCTGATTAACAAAAGACAATATTGCCCAGCGCCCGATGATCCAGCGTGTGAGCAATTTGGGCTTCAGAGAGAAACCACATAGACACTAAATTCCATAATTGTCTGCTATTGTAACGTTGCAATTGTCCTCTTTGTCACATGTTGGAAATCTTTAATTTTGCTCTATTCATATACTTTTTATCCGAGAAAAAATTGCTCACCGGGCTCAGCCTCTTCATTATTTCTTTCTTTCTGAAGTTTTAAATTACATCCTGGAGGTTTCCTATTTATACATTTCACTTCTTTAGTCAAGCCTTGCAGCCTAATAAAAATCTCATTCTCATCCTATATTTGCCACATAACGATACTACAGTGCGGACAGTATGTTTTTTTATTTCTCACGTCCAATCAGTGTTATTTATAGGCTGAACATGTTGTGATTTTACCTTGAAAAAGCATTTCACTCGTAGCAATACATGTCTGGAAAATAGAACCTGCACATTATGTGCCATAGGGAGCTCTGATAACATGCAGGAAATGGCATTGCACTGTGTTTGTTTTCATTTTCATATTTTGTATGCTGCAGTTTTAAGACTTAAAACAATAAAGTTGAATGTGATTTTAACAAAAAAGTTTTTCTGTTATTATTATTAATGTTATTGTCCATTTATGATAATTAGCATGTACTTTAAGAACATAAAGGGGGCTAATAGTTATATCTGTATTCCCTGAAATTAAGGCGTTTAAAATATATATGTATATCTTGTTAAATTCTATGTATACAATATATAATACAAATTGGTGATTAGCTTTGGCTTTGGGCCATTGTTACATTACACCTAAATATTCCTGTCCTGAGTGTGACAAGTGTTTTGCATGACGTTCTCACCTGGTCACACACCAGAGGACTCACACTGGAGAGAAACCGTTTAGATGTCTGGAATGTAAAAAGTGTTTTAGTCGAAGTGCTCATCTCAAATTCCACTCCATGATCCATACAGGAGAGAAGCCATATTCATGCCTAGAATGTGGCAAAGGTTTTAGAACCAAAAAATTTGACGCTACAGCATCGACAATATGATTCCTAACAATTATTTATCCGGTGCACATATGTTGTTATAGAGACCTGTAGAAATTCATGTGATTGTTCTATTTTTCATCAGTGTGATTTATAGGCTGAACATGTTGTGATTTCACCTTAAAAAATCATGACTCATGATAAAACATGTCTGGAAAGAAGAATCCACACATTATGTGCCATAGGGAGCTCTGATAACATGCAGGAAATGGCATTACACTGTGTTTGTTTTTATTTTCATATTTTTTATGCTGCAGTTTTTAGATTTAAAACAATAAAGTTGAATGTGATTTTACCGAAAAGAATTTCCTTTTGATATTATTATTATTATTGATAAATAATATAATAAATATTGTCAATTTATGATGTGTAGCAATTAGCCTAACATCGTTGTAGCTGTATGATGGTGCATCACGTTGTGCCCTCTCCTGCAATTCAAGCTTATAAAACTCTTATTACTATATTCAATATATAATAATAATAATAATAATTGTTGATGATATTTGGTTTCGGGCAATTTTTACAAAAGACATGAATACTGAGTAAAGCTCAGCCAGACCAGAATAGAAGGAACACTTGGGTTATACTATTTGGCCCTTTTTATCAAAAATCATATGGTTGATTTTTTCCCTCAATAAAGACCCCCCCCCCCTCCCCCCCTTGGTATGCAAGTCCAGGGTCAAACCAGGGCAAATACTTTGCATATGTATTTTTGTAAAGAATAATTTAATAGGAGACATTTCAGGCAGTCGAATGAATCAGAGATCTACAAAGCGATCCCATTGTTGTCTTCTGTTAAGTTGCATTGTTGTGTGAACATATTTATCTATTCAATAGCAGTTTAATGTATCTGTCAGCAATTGGCCCAAGTGGGGCTCATTCCAGACAGACAAGGCCCAAGCAAATTAGAGGAGTCATTAAAGTGGAACAAAACCCACTGAACTTGTGAAATACATTTGGCCAAAGCCCCTGCCGATACTTCCTTCTTAGGGTGTAGAACTAGAAATGGATATTTTCACTTTCAAGTAGTCCTGGAACACTATTGTTTTGCTGTTCCTCTTTGTGTGATGACAGAAGAACAATCATCGCATAGGCGTGGCAATGACATAATTGCCACACACAACAGTGACAATGAATGGAGGAGGTGGAGCCTCACTTTCGCCCCCCCCCCCCCGCCCTGTACATACAGATTGCCCAACATAAAAAATCATCCTACCTGCACCTACTGCGTTTTCTGAGTCTTTAAACATCCAAGAAGGTGGCCCATGGAGTCTCAGCCTGCCTGCAGACAGAAAGTACCTTCTGACTGTGCTGCTCTGCATTCTGGGATTACTGTCCTTTTCCTGATCCAAGCTCTGCTCTGTCAGAATATTCTCAGTTTCTCTAAGATGAATGTGTGTCTGACTGATTCATCATATGGAGGAGCCAACTCCTTCCCCTTTTCTTTACTCTATATCTTATGTAGCTCTACTCTTTACTTTTCTTCCCTCATCTCTGTGCTTGTTACCTCTTTTCTAACAATACTAGGAAAAATGAAAGAGGGGAATAGAGTGAAATGTTAATGTTTTATTTAGGTTTATATATGTTTGAACTGGTAGAGCATTAAAATAGACAAAATAGAGTGACTATCTACAATATAGCATTAAGCATGAAAATATATATTTTTATTTACAATTCACAATAACAAATCAGATAAACTTTATGAATTTTGTACTATTTTGTATGCAATTGTCTGAGAAACTATTATTCCTAAAAAAAAGGCGATACAAAAAAGAAAAGCCAAAAGGTTGTCCAGCCCAGACAATTGCAATAATAAGGCAGCGAGTAACTAATCTGATGCCAGTCACGTTAGCGCCTTCTTCATTTCCTGAAGTGAGCGATAGATGCTTTAGGAAGTCTCTAAACTTTGCCCCTCCTTTCCTTTTAATTATTTCTTTCCCACTGCTCGTAGCATGATATGGCCCAGTTTGTGAGACCACCGCAGCCAGGCTCATTCAGCAAGGGAGCACTAAGGGACAGAGATGGCTTTGTGGCCACATGTTGATGGTGCTGCAGCATCAACAGTGTGGTGGGTAGATAAGTATTGAAATATTGAATGTTGTGAGTCTTTTTCTTATACCCGCATATTTATCTCAACCATATATTTTTACAAATTAATTCTAGAAGCCATATATTTCTAATGAGAAGATAACCTTTTAATTGCTAGTGATGTAAAGTTTTTAAATGGTATGATATCTTTCTTTTTACAATCTCACTGGCTTTCTGGATGATAACTATTGTCTGGTTGTGCCTGAATGTGTAATCCATATAATTAGTGGTCATGTGCAGAGGGTAGGCAACAGACACATATACAGATAATGTGGCACAATGTAACTACCTTATAAATAACAATTGCATTGGAACACATGAGTTCTGAATATCTCCCATCTCTCTGGTCAAAATAACGTCACATGCTCATCAACAAAATATGTAGCTTGTTCTCAGTGACCAATTTTCCTAGTGTGAGGTTTGGAGCTTTTGTAAGAAACATTGCATTCATGGTGAGGTAATGCCTTTGATGTCTTGTCAGCTGTGATTTATGTGCATAACCTTCACCTTGTCACAACATTGATATCGCTTCTCTCCAGTTTGTGCCCTATAATTATGGATCAATGCGTGGCTCTTTAAATTCACACTTTGACTAAAACACTTGTCACTTTCCAGAAATGTAAAAGGTTATTCTCCAGTGTGAGTCCTCTGATGTTCAAGCAGGTTTGTACGCTGTGTAAATCACTTGTCACACTCAGTGCATGCAAATGTCTTCTCCCCAGTGTGAGTCCTCTGATGACTTTTGAGCTCTGACTTACATCTATAGAATTTTCCACACTCGGAGCACTGATGTGGCTTCACTCCAGTGTGGATCATTTGATGTCTAAGAAGTTTTCAATGAGTAGTAAAGCATTTGCCACATTCAGAGCATTTGAACGGCTTCTCTCCAGTGTGACTCCTCTGGTGACTTGTGAGCTCTGATTTACAATGGAACCATTTTCCACACTCAGAGCACTGATATGGTTTCACTGGTTTAGGGCTCATCACGGGCTGATGGAGATCAATTTATCTGTAAAATGGATTCCAGCTTCCTGATGAGATGAAATGTTAAACCTGTAAGAAAAATACAGAAAGCCATGTAAATTACACAAGCAGTATTTCAGTGTGACTTTTTTTGAGTCTATGAAGTTTTGAATGGTTGGTAAAGCATTTGCCTCTATCAGAGCATGAGAATGGCGTCTCATTTTGGTATTTTAGTTATGGAAAAAATCCTCATCTCATTGAAAAAATGTTGCACTTCTCCTGTAGAAATGTCCCGTTGCAAGTGCTGGTGATTTGTTATGATAACATGAAAAACTATATTTTTTATCACAGCTTGTTGCGTGTTAAAGTAAAAAACACTCTCAGAGTTAGGGATGGCTTGACAGATAATTAGCATGGCCCCATTAGGTCCATACCCCCCTTTTCTGTAGACATAATACAATCTTATTGAGAAATGAAACTATATTATATCTCAATGTAAAATATGTTTATCCTCCAGTAAGAATCTGTGGACTGCGCTGAGTAATTAATGTGCAGACCAACAGAGATTCCTTTTAGGTACAATACACCTATTTACTGTTCCTTCTAAAGTGTAACATGTTTTTTCTGGACATTTTAGTGGCTACCCATCAGGGTTGGTGTCATCACCACTTACTCCTACTGCATCAATCATCAGATGGATAATACAATACTTTTCTTAGTACTTTTCATGCAGTATAGACATTCCTTAGTACTATAGACATCTGATGGGTATTATTGACTGAGCATGTCATACTTTATATTATCTTTTCACATGTGCATAGACATCTTTAAATTAACTAAAGTACTGTAATGACTAAATAGTTACCCAGCAGCTTATTTATTCCATCTATTAATTCCTTCAATATATCACAAATTATGACAAGTCTCCTCTTGGAATTCTATAAAATTCATTCAGCACATAAAAGACACTAATATATAAAAGACTGTATAGATAATATGGTCACCTCCATTAAATTACACATCTATCTGACACACAATAACATGCTATGTTTATACTATGGAGCACAATATCACCAGACACAGCCAAATCCCTTACCCAGACATGATAATAACCATCACATATAACCTAATAGTAACAGAAGTCATATCTACCTGGTATAGGGCAGTATGGGGATCCCCTCGCCGCTCTCCTGACCCGTCTGCTATTGCTGTGACTGAGCCGGCCTCACCTTATATTGTCTGTACAAACATTCTCTAACATGAGGCGGCTTTGGATTGGCTGAATGGAATGAATCTTAATAAGTAAAGGTATGTTAATGTCGTCTTATTGGGGAGTTTCACTGGGCTTTGTTTCTCACCCAGCAGTATGACAGATTCATTAGCATTGCAGCAAAGAGACAAAAGGGAGGGAGAATCTTTATTTGAAACACAATAGACGAGACTCTCATCATTAACAAAGAAATTACATGACACCATAATAAACACAATAGACTGAAACTGGGGAAGAAATAAGTTGCAGTCATTGATTGCAAAAGTGTAACAGCTTTATAGTAAAAGATCCTAAACTAGGACGCGCACAATTTTTTTTGTTACATTTCATCGAGTTTTTAATATTTTCACAATTATTATTTAATTATTACTTAATAGTAATAAAACCTAAAAAAGCTTAAGTTATATAGTGCTGGGTGCTAATGTTGAAATGTGTTTCTTCCCACCCCCTCACATCAAATAGAAGAAAATTTATAAGGACACACATGCCAAAATATCAACCTCGATTCAATAAGAATCGAAAAAATTCTCATGGTAGTAAAAAATCATTTTATTAAAATAGGCAAGTCAATGGCACTTTTTTATTACATTGCAAAATTGAGTAAAAAGTTCTCTACTTTTCTTAGCAGGTAAAAACATGCCATTTACTGTCATTGTTTCCCTAGCGGGTGATTCAGTAAGAGTGAAATGCTCAAGATTTTTGCTCATAAAGTGATTTTTTACCAACTTGAGATTTTTTTCAATTCTTATTAAATCAAGGTTGATATTATCATCTGAGTGTCAATATATAATTCCTTCTATTTGATGTGGCAGGGTGGGAAGTTATTGAATTGAGTCCATAGTTTGCAAAGTCTCTTCTATGACAGTTATATTGTAAAAGTCAAAGTCAAAGTCTTTGCTTCACAATAACATGCTATGTTTATACTATGGAGCACAATATCACCAGACACAGCCAAATCACTTACCCAGACATGATAATAACCATCACATATAACCTAATAGTAACAGAAGTCATATCTACCTGGTATAGGGCAGTATGGGGATCCCCTCGCCGCTCTCCTGATCCGTCTGCTATTGCTGTGACTGAGCCGGCCTCACCTTATATTACAGTATAGTACAAACATTCTCTAACATGAGGCGGCTTTAGTAAGACAATGTAACATCACATGTCAGTAAGACAATGTAACATCACATGACTGATATGAGATAACAGCTGTACAAGCAAGATACAGAAAGACAGGTATCATGAGGAATAGTGCATTGGGAAATAGTGATGGCAGCTGTGGAAGAATTAACAATAAAAAGACACAAAGATATTTTTTTTCCTATATTAGTTGTATCCTTAGCAATGGCGGGAGTTGAAATGGGTTAAGCATTGAGTACATGCTTATTTGGGCCTGGGAAGGGCTATATATGCAGAGCCCATGTATTTGGAGAAGTGAGTCAATCAACATGTGTATCAGAAGCATGTGTTACATATGAATATGTTAATGGGGTGAGGTGCAAAGATATATAGTAGGGTGGGCCCCCAGTCAGTTCTAATGGTTGACAGGAGATCAGATCGGGGATGGTCAAACACAAGCGAAGGTCGGCAACAGGAGATCAGATCGGGGATGGTCAAACACAAGCGAAGGTCGGCAACAGGAGATCGGATCGAGGATAGTCAAGACAGGCGGTGGTCGGCAACGGGAGTTCAGAATAAACACTAGAGACAAGCAGCTAACAGGGTACAAGGCACTATCACAGGCGCTGAGCAACTGAGTGAGCGAACCTTATAAAGGGACAGACAGATGGGAGGTGAGTGTGTGATTGGTGCAACTGGGATCTAAGTTCACATTGGGCCAGAACCTGAAAAGGGCGTGTAGCCCAGAACCTCTCGCTTGGGCTCATTGGCCCAAACAAGGAGGGCTCATAGGCCCTTCAAACCGAACCAGGGGGCGTGCCAGTGCCCCCTGGCTAATCTACAGCCTCCGGCGGGCGCGCTGAGCACAGCGCCGCCGGAGGGAAAACAGACCTCGGGCACGCGCGCGCGCCCGGGAACAGATGACGCGTGCGCGAGGGGGGAGAGAGGCCGTGCTCGGCGCCGCCCGAGCAGACGCCGCACGGCGCGGCCGCCGGGCCGGAGCTGCTGGGGCCGGCCGGCCGCCAACGCTGGACCGGGGCCCAGGTAAGTGCCGATTGCTGACAGGTAACACCACATTATATGATATTATATTATACACAAAATATAATAATTGTTGATGACTTTGGGTAAGCCAAGCCCAAAAAGAAGGAACATTTGGGTCAAACTATTTTGCCCTTCTTATAAAAAGAATATGATTAATACTTTTCCTTAAAAAAGACCCCCCCCCCCCACTCGAGGAGCCAGGTATAGGAGCCTTGGTATGCAAGTCTATTGACAAACCAGGGCAAATGCTTTACAATTGTATATAGATGGGACAAATTAAAAGGGTCCTGAGATATCCCTGGCTAAGCAAACAAATGCCATTGAAAAGCATTAAAGGTTTCAAGATAACATTGTTTACTTACCTTAGGAAAATGGACAGTTAGCTCTGCTTCATCTGTACTTGTAAATATGAATTTAATAGGAGACATTTCAGAAAGTCGAATGAATAAGAGATCTACAAAACGATCCCATTGTCACCTTATGACAAGTTTGTAGTGTTGTGTTAACTTATTAAGCACTTCAGCATTTGTCCCAAGTGGAGTCAATCCAGGCAGACAAGGCCCAAAGTGAATTAGAAGAGTGATTAATAATAAAGATGCTTGGTACTGCTCCCCCCCCCCCATTCCATTTAAGGCATTCAAAAGCTTTCTGGGACTATTAGGGTTTATAGGTGTTCTTTATTTTCAACTAGATTTGATAATATCACTTCATATCAGCAGTTATAGGAAGTTTCATGGTGTGAGGGGCTCACTGAATATTTTGCATTGGCAGAAATGCTTCCGTTAAGATGTATCAGCTGCCAAACATATTAGAATAGTTTAGATCTGAGATGCTCATTCAATATATTGATATATATTATAATCCTAATAGTCTAGGACTTTCTTATACTGTGGTATATACTGATCATTTTTGTATCCCCGTAATATTTTATTTAACTGTTGCATTTTCTTTTCCTTTCACTTTTTGGCTTAGTAACAGGTGCTTAGCCACAAGGTCCAGGGGTTATATTGCTTATGATACCTGTCTTCCTGTATATTGGTTGTACATCTGATAGCTTATATCAGTCATGTGATGGTACATTGTTGTATCTTATGAATCTAATAATTTGATAATCACAACATAATTATCCTAGAATGGACTTTGCAAATTATTTTTGGTCTGAGTGTCATTATATATTTTCTACTACTTTCTGATCTCGGGAGCTAAACAGGGTCGGGCCTGGTCGGTACTTGGTGATTTATATTTGATGGCCCTGTAATGCCGACTCTATGTGCCATTCTTTATTCTTGAATATTCAGGTTTTCTGGTGTCATTTAGCACGCACACGTGCACTTTGAGTATATCTTTATTGTTTCCATTCACTTATAACTGTTTGAACTGGGCGAGTCTGCCAATATTTTTTCTGTGGAATTTAGTTTTTTATTCATTTTCACATATGAGGTATTGTTGTTAAGAGTTGACACTTATTTGTATAGGAGACTATCAGCATGTCTCATGGTTTAAATGTTATAACTCTGACAAAATGTAATGGATAAAACTACTGTGTGTCCTAGTTTAAGGATTTTTTCCATGAACCTGTTTTTTGCAATGACAGCATCTTATTTCTTCCCCAGTTTCAGTCTATTGTGTCAGTTACGGTGTCATGTAATTTCTATGTTAATGATGAGAGTCTTGTCTATTGTGTTACAAATAAGGCTCCTCCCTCTCTTTGTCTCATTGCTGCAATGCTAATGAATGTGACATACTGCTCGGGGATGAACAAACAGTTGGGGGATAAACAAAACCCAGATAAAACTCCCCAGTAAGATGAAATTAACATACCTGTGTTTATAAATATTCATTCCATTTAGCCAATCCAAAGCCGCCTCATGTTAGAGAATGTTTGTACAGACAATATAAGGTGAGGCCGGCTCAGTCACAGCAATAGCAGACGGGTCAGGAGAGCGGCGAGGGGATCCCCATACTGCCCTATACCAGGTAGATATGACTTCTGTTACTATTAGGTTATATGTGATGGTTATTATCATGTCTGGGTGAATTACTTGGCTGTGTCTGGTGATATTGTGCTACATAGTATAAACAAAACATTTTATTGAGTCAGACAGTTGTGGGATTAGGTGGGGTTTCTTATGTTATCTTTATAATCTTTTATGTACAGTTTTAGTGGTTTTGATGTGCTGAATAGTTTTTATATGCCCTACAGCGAGAGACGTGGAATACTTTTAGGTGATATGTTGCAGGGAATAACAATTGAATATTAATAAGCTGCTGGGAAACCTTTTATTGAGGGAATGCACTAAATTGGCTAATCCAAATAAGTCTATGCACATTTGCATATTTCTAATATTATATTTTTAAGACTATAAAGTATGGCATGTTCTGTCTGTAATATATATCAGATATATATGTTGCTTAGGAATGCCGATACTGCATGATATCGGGTTTGTAGTGTTAGATCATTGGCTTTGTTCTATTGCAGTGGTCAAGAGCAGGTCATAGAATGTTCCAATTTTGGACAGGCGGGTTCTTTCACGCAGGCGCCACATTTTTGGTGCTTTTTGTCTCGCCTTCCTGTGAAAATTTGATTTGATCACAACTTTGTGGAGTTGCTAAATGTATCTTTACAATCTTTTACTTATTAATGTGTTTCATGTGTTTTTTATCTTTAATAAATCCATCCCCCATCTTATCAATTGGTCAGTAGTATTGCCTGAAATCCTGGAATAAATAACAATGATTGTACGTGATGGGAACAATCTTTAGTAGCATATTTTTGGGTGATATGGTGCAGTGAAGAAGCAAACCCCACATTTTCAACTAGCATCCTCTGATTTGCTCCTTTATGAAGATTACATTTTGCCAATTCTCACTGCTCCTGCTTCACTCTAATTCCAGATAATGGGGCCTGTTTCCTCTGTGAAGCTCTGCCTCCTCCATTCATTGTCACTGTTGTGTGTGGAAATGACGTCATTGCCATTCCTATGCAATGACTAACCACCTGTCATGTTACAGAGAGGGTCAGAAAAAGAAAAAGTGTTCCAGGGTGCAGTTTGCACTATGTGCCTGAAAACATGAGATGCAATCATGACATTTGGAGAATTTTACAAGATATTTATGCTTGTCCCAAGTCATTGCTTAGTCCCAATGTATCGCTTAGTTAAGGTGTTTGAAATCCCTCACATTATATTAATAATAGACAAGTTTATGATGAATTTCTGTAATAGATTATATCAAACCATCTAAGTCACTCCATGTTAGTGGAAGTTTGTAGAGACACTATAATCTAAAAGTAATATTGTATATAATCTAATAATCTAATCTATAATGCATGATGCAGGTTATGTAGTGTCAGATGTATGGCGTTTTTCCATTGCAGAGCAATTCATAGAAATGATAAATATATATAAGACAGAGCTGGATGGTGCACTGTGTTATATATATTTATGCTTTATATTATCCTTCTGGAATAAGGACAGTTACACATTGAGCACCATCAATCTAATCTACTGTGTTGAACTTTCTTATAACCAAATACTGAGCACGGTGTTATGTATTAATGTTTGCATTTTTGTGAATACTTTACAATTTTTTGCAATTCATAGAAATTGCTAATTTTGGACACAGGTTGTTCCAGACAGGGAAGGCACACGTCACGCTTTTGGTGCTGTCTGCTTGAGAAAATGGGATTCAGTCACAACATTAGGAGAATTTCACAAGATATTTATGCTCGTCCCAATGCATGGGATAGTTGGGATATTTAAAATGGAGATAGATAGAGATAAAGGTAGAAAGAGAAGATTTAGATGGTAAAGAAAAGAAAAAAGGGGCAAAGACATGGCTGAGAAATAGGAATGCATTTGAATGATTCAAGAAATTGCTGGGTATGAGCCCGTCTCCATCTCCATCCCTATCTAGATGAGCTGCCTGAATTACTAGTAATACTATCTGAGAGGGCTTAGCTCCAAATTGGTTGTGGATTGTTTTCTTCAGGCATAATCTAAAAAATCTTTTAAGCTACTTCTGCACCTCTTGAGAAGTAGAGAATTTAGTTATACAAATGATTTCTGATTTTTGGAGAGGCTGAGCTTGAAGAGAAAATCTGAGTTTGTCTCAATTAGCACACAATGAAGTAAAAAAAAACAAAAAACATATTTAAAAATCAAAATCTGATGCTCATAAAAGGAAAGGGAAGTGCAAGTTATTTTTAGTGCGGTAAGCATTTTATTTTAGAAATTACAATATAAAAACAGCCTATGGAAAATCCAAACATATAAAAATGAGCCTATTTAATTGTATATGTTGTTAAATAAAACATCTACCCCATAAAAAATGATCTTTCTCTCCAAGCTCAACCTCTCTAAAAATACCAAATCATACGGATAACCCACACTGACCTCAATTCTGAAAACCTTCCTTAAAATAACTCACAGAAATGAAATCAGGACAATTTCAAGCTTTATTTCAGAATAAGACACGAGACAAAATAAGGTGTGATTCAAAAAAAAAATTTTATTTTTCAGTCACCTGCCATATGCATCACGTATCACAGTGTAGAACCATCAAACACTCACCTACCATCAATTGCATTATAAACTACAAAAATAATGACTTCTTTGATTTGTGTACTACTTGTGTAATTAACAAGACTTCCTGTGTTCTTCTCACAGGCTGATAATTTAGCCGGAGCTGGAATCCATTTTACAGATAAGTTGATCTCCATCAGACCATAATGAGCCCCACAGGAGTGAAGCCATATCAGTGCTCTGAATGTGGGAAACAGTTTAGTCTTAAGTCACAGCTTACATGTCACCAGAGGTGTCACACTGGAGAGAAGCCATTCCCATGCTCTGAATGTGGCAAATGCTTTAGACTGCATGAGCAGCTGCTTGTCCACCTAAGGATTCACACCGGAGAGAAGCCATTTCCATGTCCTGAATGTGGAAAATGCTTTAGAGAGCATAAAAAACTGCTTACCCATCGAAGGACTCACACTGGAGAGAAGCCATTTTCATGTCCTGAATGTGGAAAATCCTTTACAGATATTTCAAACCTAAATAAGCACAAAATGACTCACACCGGAGAGAAGCCATTTTCATGCCCTGAGTGTGACAAGCGCTTTACACAACGTGAAACCCTGCTTAGACACCAAAGGACTCACACAGGAGAGAAGCCATTTCCATGCCCCGAGTGTGATGAGTGCTTTACACGACGTGCAACCATGCTTACACACAAGATGATTCACACCGGAGAGAAGCCATTTCCATGCCCTGAGTGTGGCAAGTACTTTGCACGTCATTCAAACCTGCTTAGACACCAAAGGACTCACACCGGAGAGAAGCCATTTATATGCCCTGAGTGTGGCAAGTACTTTGCACGTCATTCAAACCTGCTTAGACACCAAAGGACTCACACTGGAGAGAAGCCATTAATATGCCCTGAGTGTGACATGTGCTTTACAGATCATTCAAACCTGCTTACCCACCAGAGGACTCACACTGGAGAGAAGCCGTATCAATGTCCTGAATGTGGTCAAAGTTACGTGCAAAAATCACAGTTGAAAAGACACCAAAAGATTCACACTGCCGTGCCTGCAATGTAGAATGTAACAAACTTCACACCCGCAGAATCTCTTACTGAGAGATTTGTCAGAGGTGTATAGTGAAAGTTATCTTTAAAAAATATAAAGATAGAAAGAACCGCTGGGCAGGAACATTTAGAAACTAAGTTAATGTAATCATGCTCTATTGACCTTTATTGTTTATCTCTACAAAACATCGATTGTGCGGAGGTGATAAGACCACTCTGGATGATGAATTGAAATGTAACATCTATTCCTTTAGATCAACATTTTCCATTTTATAACACTTGGTTCATGTGGATTCATTATATCCAAACTGATTATCAATCCCTGATTAACAAAAGACAATATTGCCCAGCGCCCGATGATCCAGCGTGTGAGCAATTTGGGCTTCAGAGAGAAACCACATAGACACTAAATTCCATAATTGTCTGCTATTGTGACATTGCAATTGTCCTTTTTTGTCACATGTTGGAAATCTTTAATTTTGCTCTATTCATATACTTTTTATCTGAGAAAAAATTGCTCACCGGGCTCAGCCTCTTCATTATTTCTTTCTTTCTGAAGTGTTAAATTACATCCTGGAGGTTTCCTATTTATACATTTCACTTCTTTAGTCAAGCCTTGCAGCCTAATAAAAATCTCATTCTCATCCTATATTTGCCACATAACGATACTACAGTGCGGACAGTATGTTTTTTTATTTCTCACATCCAATCAGTGTTATTTATAGGCTGAACATGTTGTGCTTTTACCTTGAAAAAGCATTTCACTCGTAGCAATACATAGAACCCGCACATTATGTGCCATAGGAACTCTGATAACATGCAGGAAATGGCATTGCACTGTGTTTGTTTTCATTCTCATATTTATCTGCTGCTGTTTTAAGATTTAAAACAATAAAGTTGAATGTGATTTTAACAAAAAACGTTTTTCTGTTATTATTATTAATGTTATTGTCCATTTATGATAATTAGCATGTACTTTAAGAACATAAAGGGAGCTAATAGTTATATCTGTATCCCCTGAAATTAAGGCATTTAAAATATATATGTATATCTTGTGAAATTCTATGTATACAATATATAATACAAATTGGTGATTAGCTTTGGCTTTGGGCCATTGTTACATTACACCTAAATATTCCTGTCCGGAGTGTGACAAGTGTTTTGCATGACGTTCTCACGTGGTCACACACCAGAGGACTCATACTGGAGAGAAATCGTTTAGATGTTTGGAATGTAAAAAGTGTTTTAGTTGAAGTGCTCATCTCAAATTCCACTCCATGATCCATACAGGAGAGAAGCCATATTCATGCCTAGAATGTGGCAAAGGTTTTAGAACCAAGAAAGTATTAAATGTTCATTATAGGACACACACTAAAGAGAAGCCGTATAAATGTCTTGAATGTGGGAAAGGTTATGCGTATAAATTCCAGCTGACAAGACACCAAAGGAGTCACAATGCTGTGCCGAAACATGTCCTACAAAAGCACCAAACTTCAAAATTGGCTTCTAAAAGCAAGCAAAACAATTAGACAATAATTTACTGGGCCTGCTAAATTATTGTGACCAGGGAGAAGGGTTATATCCAGAGCGTAAGTGCTCAAATCTTATTGTTAGTTATATGGTACTTACACATATCAGAGTTTAGTTGGTTTGACTTATTCCTACAGAAACACCACAGATAAGATAATATATTGCCCATTGTCTGAGGATCTGGTGTTTGGGCATTTTGGGCTTCAGTGAGAAACCACATATACACTAAATTCCATAATGTGCTGCTATTGTAACATTGTCCTCTTTGACACATTTTTTGAATATGTTCTATTGCAAATATACTTTTTCTCTGAGAAGAACTTGTTAAGTTGTCTTTGGCTTTTGATGCTGAGTCTGTACTGTGCATAAGAAATCTCCGACTCACCCCGCCCGGCCTCTTCATTCTTTTCCCTCTTTCTGGAGGTTTAATTTCCCTCAAGGAGGTTTCTTATTTATACATCTCACTTCTTTAATCAAGCCTTGCAGATTAATAAAAAATGAAATCCTCATCTTATATTTGTCACATGTTGACGCTACAGCATCGACAATATGATTCCTAACAATTATTTATCCGGTGCACATATGTTGTTATAGAGACCCGTAGAAATTCATATGACTGTTCTATTTTTCATCAGTGTAATCTATAGGCTGAACATGTTGTGATTTCACCTTAAAAAATCATCACTCATGATGAAACATGTCTGGAAAGAAGAATCCACACATATGTGCCATAGGAAACTCTGATAATATGCAGGAAATGGCATTGCACTGTGTTTGTTTTTAATCTTCATATTTTGTATGCTGCAGTTTTTAGATGTAAAACAATAAAGTTGAATGTGATTTTAACAAAAGTAATTTCCTTTTGATATTATTATTTATAAATAATACAATAAATATTGTTAATTTATGATACATAGCAATTAGCCTAACATCGTTGTAGCTGTATGATGGTGCATCACGTTGTGTCCTCTCCTGCAATTCAAGCTTATAAAATTCTTATTACTATATACAATATATAATATTAATAATAAATGTTGATGATATTTGGTTTCGAGTAATTTTCACAAAAGACATGAATACTGAGTAAAGCTCGCCCAGACCCGAATAGAAGGAACATTTGGGTTATACTATTTGGCCCTTTTTATCAAAAATAATATGGTTGATTTTTTTCCATCAGAAAAGACCCCCCCCCCCCCCCCTTGGTATGCAATTCCAGGGTTAAACCAGGGCAAATGCTTTGCATATGTATTTTTGTAAAGAATAATTTAATAGGAGACATTTCAGGCAGTCGAATGATTTAGAGATCTACAAAGCGATCCCATTATTGTCTTCTGTCAAGTTGCATTGTTGTGTGAACATATTTATCTATTCAAGAGCAGTTTAATGTATCTTTCAGCAATTGGCCCAAGCGGGGCTCATTCCAGACAGACAAGGCCCAAGCAAATTAGAGGAGTCATTAAAGTGGAACAAAACCCACTGAACTTGTGAAATACATTTGGCCAAAGCCCCTGCCGATACTTCCTTCTTAGGGTGTAGAACTAGAAATGGATATTTTCACTTTCAAGTAGTCCTGGAACACTATTGTTTTGCTGTTCCTCTTTGTGCGATGATAGAAGAACAATCATTGCATAGGTGTGGCAATGATATTGACAACAGACAAGACACCAAAGGAGTCACACCGCCATGTCTGCAATGTAAACTGTGTTTTACAAAGTGCCAAACTTTACACCAGGAAAATTGCTTACTGAGAATAAACACAACAACTTTGTTGGGAATTTCCTGAGTCTGTGATATTATTGTGAAAGGGGAAAATATTCAGAGCTAATGAACGATGTGAATCTCATGGAGGGAATAATATGTACATAATATTACAATTATTAAGATTGGAATACATTTGTAATAGCTGCCAGTTTCCTGCCCATTCAAACTGCCATGTTAAACTGACAGAACCCTTAGAACAAGACCCTTAAAAAAGAGACCACAAAATGCAGCTGTTCTCCAAAATGTATGGAGCAGTAGGAGCTGGAGGCAATGGGTAACCAACTCATTAAAACAAATTGACAGACTGCAAAGGCCAGAAAGTATGTGCTAGGCAACTCTAAACAAATTGATCTAAGTGTCTAAAATCTAGGGATCAAGTAGTTAAATACCATTTGCACCCAGACTTGTTAGTAAGAGACAAGTAGCGTGACTAATAAGCTATTCCAAAGCAACCCCATACTGTGCTAACGTCATCCCATCATACAAATGATGAGGCTGAATAAAACAAAATGAAACAAATGATTTGTTAAATTTCTCTCTTGTGCCAAATAACATATTTTGGACATGGGTTGTTCAATGTGGTCAAGGCAGAGATCACATTCCTGGTGCAGTTTGCACTATGTGCCTGAAAACATGAGATGCAATGATGACATTAGGACAATATTACAAGATGTTTATGCTTAGTCCCAAGGCATTGCTTAGTTGTGGTGTTTGAAATCCTTCACATTATATTAATAACAGACAAGTTTATGATGAATTTCTGTAAGAGATTAAATCAAACCGTCTAAGTCATCCCATGTTAGTGGAGGTTTGTAGAGACACTATAATCTAAAAGTAATATTGTATATAATCTAATGAATGCCTATAATGCATGATGCCGGGTTTCGTAGTGTCAGATATATGGTTTTGTTCCATTGCAGAGCAATCCATAGAAATTGCCAGTTTTGGTCACGTGTTGTTCCAGACAGGGAAGGCAAATGCCACATTTTTAGTGCTGTCTGCTTGAGAAAATGGGATTCAGTCACAACTATAGGAGAATTTCACAAGATATTTATGCTCGTCCCAATGCATGGGATAGTTGGGGTATTTAAAATGGAGATAGAGATAAAGCTAGAAGAAGAAGAGGTAGATGGTAAAGAAAAATGGGGCAAAGACATGGCTGAGTAATAGGAATACATTTGAAAGATTCCAGGAATTGCTGGGTATGAGCCCGTCTCCATCTCCATCCCTATCTAGATGAGCTGCCTGAATTACTAGTAATACTATCTGAGAAGGCTTTGGTCCAAATTGGTTGTGGATTGTTTTCTTCATTGTCGCCCAGGCACAACCTAAAAAATCAATTTATCTACTTCTGCACCTCTTGAGAAGTAGAGAATTTAGTTATCCAAATAATTTCAGATTTTTGAAGAGGCTGAGCTTGAAGAGTAAATCTGAGTCTGTATCGTTTAGCACACATTGAAGTAAAAAAAAAAACACCTTTCTCCGTTAAAAACTCAAAATCTGATGCTCATAAAAGGAAAGGGAAAGTGCAAATTATCTAGTGGGGTAAGCATTTTATTTTAGAAATTACAATATAAAAACAGCCTATGGAAAATCCAAACATATAAAAATGAGCCTATTTAATTTTATAGGCTGTTGTTGTTAAATAAAATATCTACCCCATGAAAAATGCTCTGTCTCTCCAAGCTCAACCTCTCTAAAAAATATGAAATCATATGGATAACCCACACTGACCTCAATTCTGAAAACCTTCCTTAAAATAACTCACAGAAATGAAATCTGGGCAATTTCAAGCTTTATTTCAGAATAAGACACAAAACAAAATAAGGTGTGATTCAAAGAAAATCTTTATCTTTCAGTCACCTGCCATATGCATCACTTATCACAGTGTAGAACCATCAAACAATCACCAACCATCAATTGCAGTATAAAGCTACAAAAATATTGACTTCTTTGATTTGTGTACTACTTGTGTAATTAACATGACTTCCTGTGTTCTTCTTACAGGCTGAAAATTTAGCCGGAGCTGGAATCCATTTCACAGATAAATTGATCTCCATGATGAGCCCCACAGGAGTGAAGCCATATCAGTGCTCTGAATGTGGGAAAGAGTGTAGTTGTAGGTCAGAGCTTATCTGTCACCAGAGAATTCACACTGGAGAGAAGCCATTCCCATGCTCTGAATGTGGAAAAAGCTTGAATCGACACTCAAAGCTGCTTACCCACCAAAGGACTCACACTGGAGAGAAGCCATTTCAATGCCCTGAGTGTGACAAGTACTTTACACAACGTGAAACCCTGCTTAGACACCAGAGGACTCACACTGGAGAGAAGCAGTATCAATGTCCTGAATGTGGTGAAAGTTACATGTTTAGATCACAGCTGACAAGACACCAAAAGAGTCACACTGCCGTGCCTGCAATGTAGAATGTACCAAACTTCACACTCTGAGAATCTCTTACTGAGAGATTTGTCAAAGGTGTATATTGAAAGTTATCTTTAAAAAAAATAAAGATGGGAAAAACCGCTGGGCAGGTACATTTAGAAACATTACACCTAAATATTTGGTTCAGGTCAGACCTAAAAAATCTGAACATTTGGGTCAAACTATTTGGCATTTTAAAAAATATTTATATTTTTCCCATATGGAAGAAACATTGATGTTCCCTTCCCCCGCCCACCCAAGCCACTTAGGTAAGTATACAAATTACAAAGGTCATGAGTCTATAATAATGATAGTCCACATTTATTATGTATTTGGAGATTCTAAATATACTAAGGAGTATCCCGGTTTCTTTTACTACACACAGCCATGTTTTGTGCTTGCCGCCTTGCCGTTCATGGGCGCCCTGATAATATTTATTATTCTCTTGTGGGTTGCCCAGTATGACGGGCTTATCTTCACTCTTCCTCTCCTTCTTCCCTCCCCCCCTGTTTTCTCCCTCCCAGCGCATACCGTGGCGGGATGCAGGTAATACGGGCCGGAGCGGCTTGATGGCCGGCCGTGGATAAGTTAATGTATGTGGGGGTGGTTTTTACATGTGGCGGGGATAGGTGGTGGGGTGTAATGGGCTACTATCATTGGTCAGCTGGAGCGCTATACACAGCGCTTTGTCAGTTGACATTGGTTGCTATGGCGACCAGGGATACTGCCATCTGGTTTCATTTCCTCTAGGGGAGTGTCATTTCCCGTTGGCTTAGTGATCTCACTTCTGGCGCGCTGCCTATGGAACGCAGCTGTGGCGGCAGATAAAAACAGGTGTGTGTGCATTGTTATGTTTCTCTCACCCCACGAAGCGGCACGGGCGGCCGCGAATGTAGGTGTCCCCCTTGCTGATCCCCTGCTTCAAATTGATGTGGTGCTGACCCTGTTGCCCGGCTCTTAATGGTTATGTATGCTTTTTTTGACCTTTTTCTTGTGTATTATGTGTCTGATATGAGTTTTCAAGGTGATGATTTTTCACTTTAGGTATTCATGACCAATAGGTTATTTAATATAATTATTTAGATATTTATTCACAACATATGCACATTATTTGTATTTCATTGTTTATATTTATATTTTATATTAATTATTTATTCTCACTAGGGTTATTGTTATAAATTATTGGTAATTAATAGAGATGAGCGAGTAGTGAAATATTCAAAATTTCGAATTTCGATTCGAATAGACCGCGTTACTCGACTACTCGACCGAATATCGAATCCCATTATAGTCTATGGGAAAAAAATGCTCGCCACTTGGAAATCTCAATTCGACCACTTGGAGGTCACCAAGTCCACCCTGAAACATCAGAAAATGATGCCAACACTGCTGGAATGCAACTGGGACAGCAGGAGAAGCATGTCTGGGTGCATATAACGCGCCCAAGTCGCACTATTACGCCACTATCACAGCCACTCAACAATACACTCCAAACACAATATAACTTCTACGTAAAGTGAGACAAGACAAGGAAACCTTCTTTCCTCTACATTGCCATGGACCCCAAGCCAAACTGTACAAAAAAGAAGAACAAAATTCTGCACCCCTTAAAATCACGTTGCCTAATGACAACCACAGATGGCATAGGCAAGGGGGAAAATAAATAGACCCCACCCCTAATTGTCATTGTGTGTGTGTGTGTGTGTGTGTGTGTGTGTGTGTGAGATGTGGTCAGACATGTCCTCTTGTGTCATTGTGTCACCTCAGCAGTAAGGGAAGCTTAAAGGAGGAGGTATGTTACAGTGTGTTACCCCAGCAGTAAGGGAAGCTTACAGGAGGAGGTTTGTTACAGTGTGTCACCCCAGCAGTAAGGGAAGCTTACAGGAGGAGGTTTGTTACAGTGTGTCACCCCAGCAGTCGGGGAAGCTTACAGGAGGAGGTTTGTTACAGTGTGTCACCCCAGCAGTCAGGGAAGCTTACAGGAGGAGGTTTGTTACATTGTGTCACCCCAGCAGTCAGGGAAGCTTACAGGAGGAGGTTTGTTACAGTGTGTCACCCCAGCAGTCAGGGAAGCTTACAGGAGGAGGTTTGTTACAGTGTGTCACCCCAGCAGTAAGGGAAGCTTAGAGCTGAGACCTCTTAAAAATTGTGTGGAGTCCCAAGAGCTGAGACCTCTTAAAAATTGTGTGGAGGCCCAAGAGCTGAGACCTCTTAAAAATTGTGTGGAGGCACAAGAGCTGAGACCTCTTGAAAATTGTATTAAGGCCCAAGAGCTGAGACCTCTTAGAAATTGTGTGGAGGCCCAAGAGCTGAGACCTCTTAAAAATTGTGTGGAGTCCCAAGAGCTGAGACCTCTTAAAAATTGTGTGGAGGCCCAAGAGCTGAGACCTCTTAAAAATTGTGTGGAGGCCCAAGAGCTGAGACCTCTCAAACATTGTGTGGAGTCCCAAGAGCTGAGACCTTTTAAAAATTGTGTGGAGTCCCAAGAGCTGAGACCTCTTAAAAATTGTGTGGAGGCCCAAGAGCTGAGACCTCTTAAAAATTGTGTGGAGGCCCAAGAGCTGAGACCTCTTAAAAATTGATTGTATTAAGCCCAAGAGGTGAGCCATAATTTTTTTTATTAATACAGC
Organism: Gastrophryne carolinensis; assembly: GCA_027917425.1. Classification (NCBI taxonomy): domain Eukaryota; kingdom Metazoa; phylum Chordata; class Amphibia; order Anura; family Microhylidae; genus Gastrophryne; species Gastrophryne carolinensis. The sequence goes on along the minus strand of CM051236.1, from coordinate 8,427,349 downwards.
AATTCTACGGCGGTTAAGGAGGAGGAGGAGGAGGAGGAGGAGGAAATGGCACTTCATACAGATGGCACTTCACTCTTGGCTGCTTTCCACTGTTGTACAAGCAAAGTCCGGGTCAATCCACTTGCTGTTCATTTTGATTAGCGTCAGCCTGTCGGCACTGTCGGTTGACAGGCGGCTGCGCTTATCGGTTATAATGCCCCCGGCTGCGCTGAACACCCTCTCTGATAGCACGCTGGCGGCAGGGCAGGCAAGCACCTCCAAGGCGTACAGGGACAGTCTTCCCCTTTGTTGTGTGCTGCCACTGCGGTCCAGACCTCCAGCCAGGACACCTCCACATCTGCCTCTGCCTCGGCTACTTTGGGGCCTTCTCCTTCAGCCCCCCCCTTCCCCCGCATCTTCGTCTGCACCTTCCATCTCCTCGTCCCATCAACTGTCCATCTCGCAGGCGTTCAACCGCAGGCGGAAGTACGCCTCCAGTCACCCCCAAGCCCAAGCCTTAACCTGCCTCATCTCCAAACTGCTGGCCCTGGAGATGTTGCCGTTTAGGCTTGTGGAGACGCAGGCCTTCCGCGACCTGATGGCGGCTGCCGCACCTCGCTATTCCGTCCCTAGCCGCCACTATTTTTCCCGGTGTGGCGTCCCCGCCCTGCACCAGCACGTGTCGCGTAACATCAGGCGGGCCCTCAGGTACGCAGTCAGCGCAAAGGTCCACTTGACCACCGACTCGTGGACAAGCGCTTGCGGCCAAGGACGCTACATCTCTTTGACGGCACACTGGGTGAATGTTGTGGAAGCGGGGACGGGGTCGCAAACAGGGACGGCCTACATACCACCCCCGCCCAAGATTGCCAGCACGGGTTCTGATAGACCCCCCTCCTCTTCCTCCTCCTCCTCCTCCTCCTCCTCTGCCTTAACATCGCCCTCAGCCCCTAGCTGGAAGCGTTGCAGCACTGGCGCGGGGAGACGTCAGCAGGCGGTGCTTAAGCTCATCAGCTTGGGCGACAGGAAGCACAGCGCCGCAGAGGTGAGGCACGCCATATTGCAGCAGACAGAGATGTGGCTGTCGCCGCTGCAGCTAGGACCAGGCATGGTCGTGTGCGATAACGGCCGTAACCTGGTGGCGGCTCTGGAGCTTGCAGAACTCAATCACGTACCATGCTTGGCCCACGTTTTTAATTTGGTAGTATAAAAGTTTCTAAAGACTTACCCCAACCTGGCAGAGCTACTGGTGAAAGTGCGGCGCTTGTGCGCTCACTTTCGGAAGTCAACTGTAGCTGCTGCTAGCTTAAAAAAACACCAGCAACGCCTCCATTTGCCTCAACATCGGCTGTTGTGCGACCTGCCCACTGGAATTCCACCTATTGCATGTTGGCCAGGGTGTGTGAGCAGCAGAGAGCATTAATAAAATTATATATAATAATATATAAAAATACCGCGCTAAATAACAAGTGAATTACAATGAAAACAAAAATTAAGTGATATTATAACCAGCTCCACGTGTACAACCTAAATCTCACACTTAAGTACAAGCAAAAAATATACAAAATAACCACAGAGCTATAAATAAATTATTTAGAGTCCTCTTTACAGTCCTCCAACTCAAAATTTCTCCATTCACCACGAGTGTCAGCAATCCAATCGTGCAAAACCACCACCGATTTGGTACTCTTACCAGAAGTGATTAGATCACCAGCAAGAATGCAGCTGTTATGCAGGCACCTCCTCCACTCAACACCGTCCACTGGGGTATGTATCCTCAATGTAGGTTAGCACAACCGATCAAAATTCCAGAGTATACTCATACAGAAGGAAATAAAGAGGCCATAGTGCAGTATTGCAAAACTACAGATTCTTTTTAATATTGCCAATAAAATACTCACAAACGAACGATTAAAATGTGCATGTCACAATATGTATAAAGCCAATCCACGCTGCTGGATTCCAATCCTATAGACCGCCGGCTCCCAACGCGTTTCGTCGCTCCACGCGACTTTAACTAGGTGAGCCGGCCCGACGGTAAGCAGCGTTAAAATATCATAAAGGCGGGACCAGGGGAATACTTCCTCCCCTGGTTCCACGAATGGCTAGCCTTCCTAACCCTTCAAGATTCAATCACTGAGAGGGAGGCCGCGACAAAAGCGAGCCAGCCAATCAGTGTACTAGGAGGTGAATATCATTACCTCAATACAAGTGGGCACGGCACGTTCAGCCAATCTGTAAACCGGGAGGTGAATATCATTACCTCTCTCGATACTTCCGCCCTACGCAGCTACAAAACCGCGTCTGACGCGAACTAGCCAGTCAGCACACTTGGAGACGACCGTCACCACTACACAATAGGAGGTGGGCGCGGCTAATGCCGCCCATCCAATCAATAGCCCAGGAGGTGAATCTCATTATCCCGCGGCTAACGCGGTCAAGTCAATCAGCACAGTATAAGACGAGCGTCACCACTACACAGTACAGGTGGGCGCGGCTGATGCCGCCCATCCAATCCATGGCCCAGGAGGTGAATCTCATTATCCCTCCCGATAACAGCCGAGCGTGACTAACGCCATTCATCCTATCCAGTGTAGCAAGAGGCGTGCCGATTACCTAGCAACCAGGCACGCGTCTTGCTAATGTGCGCGTCAATGACCGCACAACCAGTCACCAAGGACCTTAGCTTCATAACCCCACAACAACCTATTAAGGAGTCAGCTTACATTAACCACCTCTGCCCAATAAAGATCAGCTGGTCAGCTATTAATAAGCCCAGTAGGCGACAAGTGTCGCACCTAAATGAACTCACTAACAGGGATAGTATTTGTAAATATTAAATGTGAACATATAAAAACTAATATATATGAACACATTAGGAATATAATAAATAAAAACATTAATTTTTCTTTAACATAATTCAAGTCAAATTTAAAAGTATAGAAATATACATTTTAAAATATAAAGCCGAACAAAATCCTAATAAAAGGACTCGATCCAGCAATCCAGCAAGATGGATTGGCCACACAAAAAAATATACAAATAGTCCAAAAGATACATCATTAGTAAAAAACATACACAAACCTACAAATAGAATCAAACAAACATGTAGATAGTATTATAAAACTAGTTGAGGCAAATTATAAAATATACTACACTATGGCCCTCAACAGATAACATGAACGACCACCAAGAAATAAATCTCAAAGTCACCGATTGGACCCCTCTAATGACTAAGCAGAATCAATAAAGCAGTTCAGGTCGAATTCTATATTCAGCCCTTTAGGGCTAAGGGTATCCAGTCGATAAATCCAGGAGCTCTCTCTCCTAGACACCTCCCTCACCATATTGGAACCCCTCCAGTGGGCCTCAACTCTCTCCAGAGCTATAAAGGACAAACCAGACGGATCCCCATTGTGCACAGACTTGAAATGCTCTGATAAGCTATGGCCCTCAAAACCCTTTTTAATATTATAGAGGTGCTCCCTTATCCTGGTTTTAAGTTCCCTGGTCGTCCGACCCACATAGAGCAAATTGCAAGTACACCAAATCAGATAAACTACAAATTTTGAGGAGCACGTGATGAATTGTGCCACCTTAAATTGTTTTCCTGTCACCGGATGAGTAAAGGACCTAAATGGTTTAGTGACAGGCTTACAGGTTTTGCAACCCATACACCTCCCACATCTGAAGAAGCCCTTCTGTTCCATACCAAAAAAGGACAATGGATGGGTGGTCTGTATAGGTGGATCTACATAACTTCTAGTTAATAGGTCCCTCAAATTCGGGGCTCTCCTGTATATTAATTTAGGCTTAGGTGGTAACCTTGGGCCCAAGATTTCATCCCCCTGTAGAATATGCCAGTGTTTGGATAGGATTTTTGCCACCTCCCGATGTTGAACACTATAACTAGTAATGAAAGAAAACTCCTCATTATTCATGGACTCCCCTGCTCTTTCCTTTAGCGGGAATCTATCCTGAGTCCTAACCTTCCCAAGCTGCTGTTGTACCATTTCAACATCATATCCTTTATCAAGGAACTTATTGGTCAGAGCTGCAGCTTGCGTCTCAAAATCCTCCAATTTACTACAGTTCCTTCTCAACCTCATATATTGTCCCCTGGGGATAGCCCTAATCCAATTGGGATGATGGCAACTTTTGGCAGGAACAAAACCATTTCGGTCAGTCGGTTTAAAGTATGTCACAGTGGTCAGGTTCGGGACCTCTATCCGTACTGTTAAATCCAAAAAATTAACATATTCCGCACTTATTTCAGCAGTGAATTCTAGATTGAACTGGTTCTCATTCACCTGGACGAAAAAGGTCTCCAATGAATCCCTCGATCCCTCCCAGATACATATGACATCATCAATAAACCTTTTCCAAAGTCTCAATTGTGGCCAAGTCCTACCAAATATAAACTGTGACTCCCACCACCCCACAAACAGGTTAGCCATACTAGGTGCAAACTTCGCCCCCATTGCGACTCCCTTCTTTTGCAAATAAAATCGACCCCCACACCAGAAATAATTATGATCTAATGCAAAAGATAAACATTCCATAATAAACTCTATTTGTATAAGGGGAAGTTCTGAATTTTCATGCAAAAAATGTCGGACTGCCTCAATGCCCTGATTATGCGGAATGTTAGTATACAATGACGTTACGTCAGCCGTTGCCAGCAGAGTAACATCATTGACAACCTGCTCAGTACATAAATCCAATACATGGTTTGAGTCCTTCAAATAAGCTGGTAATTTTAATACAAGAGGTTGCAGAAAAAAATCCACATATTCCCCCAACCTACACGTAATTGAGCCTACCCCACTAACTATGGGGCGGCCGGGGGGCTTTTTTAAGTTCTTGTGGATTTTAGGCAGGTAATAAATCGTAGGTACCCTGGGGGCTTGGACATTCAAATAATCCTTCTCCCTTTTACTCAGGATCCCACTTGAAAAACCCCTCTCCAGCAGATCAACTAATTGCCCCTGATACTCCCTTGTAGGGTCCTTAGTCAACACCTCATATGTCTGCGAATCTGCTAGCAGCCTATCCAATTCCTCAACATAATCCTTCTTGTCCAAAACCACGAGGCCCCCCCCTTTATCGGCTGGTTTAATTACCACCTCATGCTTTTGTTCCAAGCTTTTAAGCCCTTTTTGCATGGGTGTCCCCCACTTCTTTTTTCTTACCTCTAAACTTCGTATATCTCTAGAAACTACATTCTTAAATGTGTCGAGATAAGAGTTAGAAGGAATAAGGGGATTAAATAGAGATTTATTTTTCAAACATGTATGCACAGGTTCCAGCTCCCGTTGCGGAGCATCTGGTATAGGGACTAGACTCGTCATGGATTCCTCTCCGTCCTCTACTAGCACTGCTCCCGCCCCACTTTGGGCCAGGGCAGGTACCCCACTCCTAGGTCCCCCCCTAGATTCCACTAACACAGCAGTTTCTTCCACTTGTTTGGTTAGGAAGAATTTCTTCATATTAAGCCTACGCATATATTTCTGAAAGTCAATAAAGGTTGAGAAATTGTCAAGATTCTTGGGAGGTGCATATTTCAACCCTAGGTCAAGAATCCTCAATTCCTCAACAGACAACTCTATAGAGCTTAAATTGAAGATACCGGAACCTAACACCTCCTTCTTCTTCTTGTGTCTAGCTCCTCCCCTTCTTCCTCTCTGTCGTGCAGTTTTCTTTTGAGGGTAAAATTCTGCTGTGGGACCTTCCCTCGATCCCTGGGTGTAGCATAGTCCCCTCCTTGTACTGGGGTATCCCAGCCTTCCCGAAAAGGGGACCTCTGGGGGTTCGCAATGATGGATTGTTTGCCAGCATCCCGCCCACCCACCTTTTCAGGCCAGCCTGTAGGCCCATTTCCACGCCTCCACATAGGGGATCTCTTCCTCCAGTTCCTTCTCAGGCTACGATCATGATCCGGGGGATCTATAGATCTCTCATTGGTCCTCCCCTGTTCATATCTACCCCCATGGTGTCCCTTATTCAACCTCTCCCCTCTATATCTCCAAGGAATCACCTCATCCTTTCTCAGCCACCGATTACGGTGGACTACATTATACTGTTCCCTTCTTACTGGGACCTCCGTCCTGGGGGGGGTTTGAGTGGGATCAGTAACACCTTCAAATCTAGGTCCATTTTCTTCCAGAGCCCCCTTAATTTGCCACTTAAATACTCTACCATTAATATAATCAGTCTTATCCCTTTGTAATTTCCGTATTTTCCTTTTCCTCACAACTTCCTCCTCCTTCTCCAACCTCAACTTAATTTCCTCAGATTTTTTTAGGAATACCTCAGATGTACCAAAGGGAGTCAGCTTAAGTTTAAGGGCCTCCTTATCCTGTTCCCATTTTTTCAACAGTTGCATCTTTTTTTTAATGAGTTTATCCACTAACAGAAGACCACAGGTGTTGAAAAATTCAAACCATTCCCTCTTAGATTCAACACTTTCATCTCCATCATAAATCTCCAATGACCACCTCAACTGCTGAGGTACCATTTTTTGTCCAACATATTTCTCAAGGGTGGGGGAGCTTCGCGCTACTGCCTGCTGCCGGGAAGAGCTTCGGCCCTGCTTGCTGTGGCCTGCCTTCTCTGTCTGGACTGTCCTCTGCCTCTGGACTGTCCTCTGCCTCTTGCTGCCTTATTCGGTGATGCGCAGACCGCATCTCCACTGCTTTCCCCGCTGGACATCACCCCTGTCCAAGTGGGGTCGGTCATTTCGTCGTCCACCACCTCCTCTTCCACTTCCTCTCTCTGCTCCTCCTCCTGCCCACTGGACATTCCAACAGCCTCCCTTGATGGCAACTGCGTCTCATCATCATCGCTCATGATAGCAGATGCTGGTTCCGGGTCCACATCACTAGGAGATGGCGGATACTCAAGTGTTTGGGCATCACTACAAACAAATTCCTCTGCTAGCTCCTGGGATTCTTGCAGCACATCTGGAAAAGGACCCGAAAAGAGGTCCTGGGAGGGGTCAAGGGTGGGCTGACTCTGTTGGCCAGGTTGGGAGGAAGGAGGGTCAGAGTGAGACTGTGTGGATGACTGGGTGGTGGACAAGTGACTGGAAGCGTTATCGGCCATCGATTGCACCACCTGTTCACGCTGCTCAGGCCTCAACAGAGGTGTACCCCGCCCCCCTGCATAACTGTCCCATAAAGGCAGGGAAGCTGGATGAGCGTAATTCTGGCTGCCCCTCACCAGCACGCATTGTATCCCCACTGGCTTCAACGCGGTTTGTGCCCCCACCAGCATTTCCGCGCCCCCGTCCTCGTCCACGTCCCTTTGCGCTAGCCCTCCGCATTTCAGACGTTTTACTTTTTTGGCCACGCGTTATGCCAAATATAAATATATTTTTAAGGAGAACACCTGGCTATACAGCCGTATACTGCCAGAAGGTGAAATGGTGCCTATACGCACGGTGTATAAAACAGTGTTTTGTTGGCACAGAGGACACAAAACAGTAGTGCAAAATATAGTTTTGTATATAGGTGCTAATACACCACTGAAGTCTTTCTGTCCCTATTCCAGCAGCAGCAGCTACCCCTCACTAAAGCAGCCGTTGTGTGCAGTGTGTATATAGCTAGAATGAGCTATATACTGTTCAGCATAGCAGCACTAATAAGGGATTAAGGACTCTCTTGTCTTCTGGTAGCTGGTATATATGGTGGTAAATGCGAGATTCTGAGCTTCTGGGGCCCTGCCTGCCTACATAGGATATGAGCTATATACTGTTCAACATAGCAGCACTAATAAGGGATTAAGGACTCTCTTGTCTTCTGGTAGCTGGTATATATGGTGGTAAATGCGAGATTCTGAGCTTCTGGGGCCCTGCCTGCCTACATATGATATGAGCTATATACTGTTCAGCATAGCAGCACTAATAAGGGATTAAGGACTCTCTTGTCTTCTGGTAGCTGGTATATATGGTGGTAAAAGCGATATTCTGAGCTTCTGGGGCCCTGCCTGCCTACATAGGATATGAGCTATATACTGTTCAGCGTAGTAGCCCTAATAAGGGCTCTTAATGACTCTCTTGTCTTCTGGTAGCTGGTATATATGGTGGTAAATGCGAGATTCTGAGCTTCTGGGGCCCTGCCTGCCTACATAGGATATGAGCTATATACTGCTCAGCGTAGTAGCCCTAATAAGGGCTCTTAATGACTCTCTTGTCTTCTGGTAGCTGGTATATATGGTGGTAAATGCGAGATTCTGAGCTTCTGGGGCCCTGCCTGCCTACATATGATATGAGCTATATACTGTTCAGCATAGCAGCACTAATAAGGGATTAAGGACTCTCTTGTCTTCTGGTAGCTGGTATATATGGTGGTAAATGCGAGATTCTGAGCTTCTGGGGCCCTGCCTGCCTAGATAGGATATGAGCTATATACTGTTCAGCGTAGTAGCCCTAATAAGGGCTCTTAATGACTCTCTTGTCTTCTGGTAGCTGGTATATATGGTGGTAAATGCGAGATTCTGAGCTTCTGGGGCCCTGCCTGCCTACATATGAGCTATATACTGTTCAGCGTAGTAGCCCTAATAAGGGCTCTTAATGACTCTCTTGTCTTCTGGTAGCTGGTATATATGGTGGTAAATGCGAGATTCTGAGCTTCTGGGGCCCTGCCTGCCTACATAGGATATGAGCTATATACTGTTCAACATAGCAGCACTAATAAGGGATTAAGGACTCTCTTGTCTTCTGGTAGCTGGTATATATGGTGGTAAATGCGAGATTCTGAGCTTCTGGGGCCCTGCCTGCCTACATAGGATATGAGCTATATACTGTTCAACATAGCAGCACTAATAAGGGATTAAGGACTCTCTTGTCTTCTGGTAGCTGGTATATATGGTGGTAAATGCGAGATTCTGAGCTTCTGGGGCCCTGCCTGCCTACATAGGATATGAGCTATATACTGTTCAGCGTAGTAGCCCTAATAAGGGCTCTCAATGACTCTCTTGTCTTCTGGTAGCTGGTATATATGGTGGTAAATGCGAGATTCTGAGCTTCTGGGGCCCTGCCTGCCTACATATGAGCTATATACTGTTCAGCGTAGTAGCCCTAATAAGGGCTCTTAATGACTCTCTTGTCTTCTGGTAGCTGGTATATATGGTGGTAAATGCGAGATTCTGAGCTTCTGGGGCCCTGCCTGCCTACATAGGATATGAGCTATATACTGTTCAGCATAGTAGCCCTAATAAGGGCTCTTAATGACTCTCTTGTCTTCTGGTAGCTGGTATATATGGTGGTAAATGCGAGATTCTGAGCTTCTGGGGCCCTGCCTGCCTACATAGGATATGAGCTATATACTGTTCAGCGTAGTAGCCCTAATAAGGGCTCTTAATGACTCTCTTGTCTTCTGGTAGCTGGTATATATGGTGGTAAATGCGAGATTCTGAGCTTCTGGGGCCCTGCCTGCCTACATAGGATATGAGCTATATACTGTTCAGCGTAGTAGCCCTAATAAGGGCTCTTAATGACTCTCTTGTCTTCTGGTAGCTGGTATAGATGGTGGTAAATGCGAGATTCCGAGCTTCTGGGGCCCTGCCAGCGACAGCCTGTCTTTCCCTGCTGTGAGCGTCTGTCCCTCACTAAGTTCAAGCTGCTAATGCTGACGAAGAGGAAGTGCTGAGTTTTGTATATTCGAGGTCACATGGTTTTTCCAGCCAATGCGTGTAGACGCCGTTCTCGTGATGCCAGCGTGCTCCCAGGACCTGTCCCACCCCCCCTGCATGGTGATTGGTGTAAAAAATGCGCCAGGGAAGGTGGGAGGGGAAACGTATTGTGAGTGCGCCATCGCCGCTGTACTCGATCGAAATCGAGTATGACGAACAGCGTAGTATTCGATCGAATACCGGCTCGGTCGAATACTACTCGCTCATCTCTAGTAATTATCTTATTTTTCTATATATTCCATATTAATTCTTTTGATTAATGATATATAAGCACTGTCACTTTAGGGTCGTTTGTTATGTCTGGGCAGTTATGGTATGATTATACATTAGTTAGTAGTTATTAGAGGTATATGTGCCAGCACAGGTAGTCAGTGGCTATTGCCGCTTCACCACAATTAACAGTAGGGAGCTTCCCAGAAATATATTTGGCTGTACATTTTTTTTGGCACTGGAAGCAATTTGGGGAGATGCATTGTTTTTAACTGTGTGTTGTTAAGTGTTGTTTGTTGGAGTATTCCTAATAAATCATGCTATTTGCTGAATTTTACCATTAAATGACTGTTGTGTATATATTTTTTGGTGCTCCTGCCATTAGGGGGTAGAGGTAATATACCTCTCAAAACCCTATAGTTCTTGTTTGGATGTACTGATTTTAGGCAGTGTAGCACATTGAGATTAGGATATGCGGTGCGCCCCTGGTTTGTGATTTCCATTGCAGCAAAATAAACACTGGCAATAGGGAGGATCCTTATTTAAATACAATAGATGAGACTTTCATCATTATCATGGAAATGAAGAGACACAATAACTGACACAATGGACTGAAACTGGGAAAAAAATATAATGATGTCATTGTGATACTAAACTAGGACACACAACTGTAAAATATCCAACTAATAAAGATTTGTATCATATATATATATATATATATATATATATATATATATTACCTGGCTTCTCGAGGGATCATAGTGAGTGCCCAGGGATTTTGTTAAATATAAACAAGGCCATACCAAGGTGCACCAAGTATGGAGGGAAATGGAAGAAGGAATGGGACAGGAAATTCACCAAAGTGCAGAGACAGAATATTATTATTGATATAACACCCTCTTCTTCTTCTTCTGTAGAGCTTTACTAGGTGGTAATTAGAGGCAGGGTAAAACATATAATACACAGACAACTGCAGATCCAATGCAAAAAATAACAACTCAAACACTATGAGAGAGAGACACAATAGGAGAGAGAGTCTGACCCCTTTGAGCTTACAGTCTAAAGAAAGAGGTAGAAGCACAGGGAATGGGTCACGAGTAGTAGTTATTGAGTTGTTCAGGTGGCGTGTGCCCAGTGGAAATGCTTAAACCAGGTTATATGCTTGTCTGAAGAGGTGGGTTTTGATGGTAGTTTTGGAAACTTTGGGTGTTGTGTAGTGTCGGATTTAATAAGAAAGGTTATTCCAGAGAAGGGGAGTTAGGCCTGAGATGTCCTGTAGAGATGGGAATGAGAAGAGGTGACCAGGGTAGAGGACAGGAGAAAGCCAGAGGCAGACCAAAGCCTGTGTCTGTGTTGATAGCGTTGGAATCGAAATTAAATAAAAGGAAGAGGGGGCGTGGCCTGCTAATGGCGGAGTAGGAAGCCAAAGTGTGAGGCTCCCCGTTCAAACCCCGTTATACAGCATTTGCAACTGAGCGGCACCTCTCAGAACACCCCAAACTATGACCAAGAAGCGGAGGACTAAAGGCGCAACAAAAGACTGCACCCAGAACCGCATCCTAACATACTTTGGCCCCACAGAGACGGAGGACCCCCGACCATCACCACCATCAGCAATGGCGGACGCCAGCACGAAAACGGACGGGACGGAGGGGCGGCTGCTCCCTGTCCCTGTAACAGCTGACTCACCTCCTGCCTGTCATCGCGTGGGAGAAGAAGCGGAGGCGGCATCCCCCCGACCGTCGGGGCTGAGGGGAGAGGAACTGCGGTCGGCGACACCGGAGGACGTGAGGTGTGATGCGGCCGCAAGCAAGATGGCGCCGGCCTCACTGAGCCGAGGAGACGCACCCACGATCCCGCGGCGGGGACCCGGAGCTGCAGACGCCGGGCGGTGGCAGCCGGGGCGGGAGCAGGAGACCGACCCAGCAGAAGAGGAGAGGCCGCATACCCGCCTGATGCAGATCAAAGCAGCGGTGAGTCACTCCGGAGGGGGAGAGAGGGGGCCACATGACAAACGCAGGGCACTGGTGATAACAGCCCAGGTCCACAAACATGCAGATGGGCCCAGATCTATAACACCAGAGAGGGGGGCAGTGAGGGACCACACAGCCTGTCCTGAAGCCCAACAAATAGGGACTGTCCCATTAAAGAGACAGAACACTGGCGTGCACTCCCCAGAACATGGACTGCCCGGTGGAGAGAGGGATGCAAGTGCCCCGGAGAACCGAGGATCTGGCGACGAATGGGAGTGGGAGACCTTGTCCCCGTCCAGGCCCAGCAGCCCCAAGGCCCCAGACTGCCCTTCCGAGGCGGGATGCCCCACGCCACATAATAACTCCCAGAGCTTCAGAGGCCCAGTGGACGTGCAGGCGGGATGGGGAGGGAGACCTACGTTCTCGCCGGGACCGCACAGCCCCATGGCCTTGGCGTATTCTGGGATGACACGACACCTTGCTCCACAAGAACAACCGATGACACAATCTGATGCAGTCGCCCCTGATACACCTTTATCCCACACATTGATATCGGCCATAGCAGGCTCAGTAAAACACAATATCACTGAGGCCCTCAAAGCACTGCCATCGAGATCTGATTTTGAATCCTACATAACTAGAATGGAAGATACATTCCGCAGAGAAATTACATCCATGCAAAACTCTATGGCAGACCTATCCGACAGAGTAGATATTAACGCGGCGGCGCAAACACAGATCCAAGCTAGAGTGGAAGCATTAGAACGTGAACAAGAAACCACACGTAGGATGCTCTCTAACTTTCAAGTGCAGCAAGACGACTTAGAAAATAGAAATCGTCGAAACAATATAAGATTGAGGGGCATCCCCGAGACAGTAGCTCCAGCAGCGCTGAGATCCATAGCACGCGAACTGTTTAACAAGTTACTAGAGCGCCCACCAGAGGAAGAGATCGAAATTGACCGAATTCATCGAGCACTGGGGCCTGTGAACCCTGACCCTAACAGACCGAGAGATGTTATCTGCAGGATACATTTCTACCAAATTAAAGAAGCGCTAATGAGAGCGGCCTGGAGCAAGGGCCCCAGCGACCTAAACGGAGCCCGAATCATACTGCTGTCGGACTTATCGCGCAGAACCCTCCAAATGCGGCGAGCACTGAAACCGTTGCTTGACCTAATACAACAACAGGGGGCGTCCTACAGATGGGGACACCCCTTTCAACTACTGATACGAAAAGATCGGAGAACCTACGTATTGAAGACACAAGAACAGCTGGAAGGCCTATTTGAGTTCCTGGGAGCAGCCCCCATCGCCATCCCGAACTGGCTGGACTTGGAACTTGATGGAGGGCTGGTTCCACTCCCACAGCGTCCTAGGAGGCGGGAAAGAGACCGGCGCAGACCAGCGCAGCGACCTGGCCCTCGCAGACGAGGTCCTGACCCCATCAACGATGAACGAGACGACAGGCAACGCGAGTAGAAGTCATGCGCAGCCTAGATAACGGTTTGATAATATTGTGACGCTGTTCCTACCTGCTCTTTTCCTGCCCCTTTTTCTTTCTTTCTTTTTCCTTCTTTTGTTTCTCTCTCTTCCCCATAGTGCTTATTAGTGGACAGAAGACATAAGGCGTTTGAATTATGCCTAGAGAATGCACTGTATATGTGATTACTTGCTTCATCGCTACTCTGCTGTATGGTGATTCCTAGAGGCTGTCCAATTGATATTAGATAATGTTATACCTTTGTCTCTGTTTGCCTTTTTCTTCCTTCCTTCTTTTTATTTTCCTCATCTTCCTTCTCCTCCATAATGGTTTTTTTTGTAGGGGACAGAGGACATAAGTCGTTTGAACTATACTTAGATAATACATCGTTTAGGTGTTTCCTCGCTCCCTCCTCAGCCTGCTGTATGGTGCCCCCGAAGGAAGGTATGCTATGCTATTTCTGACATGGGGGGACCGTCTCGCCCACTCTAGGTCCATTAGATCCGGGCGTCCGGTGCCGAGTGGACGGGCGACGGCGCGGCGGTGATCTACCTCCGGGCCTGGGGCCTGGCTTGGCCTGCCCCTTCGACCCAGACCTACCGGACTATCGTGAGGATCACGGGGAGAGTGGAGACCCCTCCATAGGGGGACCACCCCCCCAGTCACACGAAACCTGACCGGCTGGCCGCCCCCCCCGCTTGATGCCTGGATGCCCCCTATCATATGGTGGGCCCGACTAAATTACCTGTAGCCCATACAGATAGGACCCAGATATAGCGTCAGAACATGGGATCCGTGGGCCGGGGGTGGGTGAGACGGGCCGGTGCCCGAAATAAGGGAGAGCATTGGAGGAGAGGAGCAGAGGATATGCTTTAGTTCCTGATGATAATACATGACAAGAGACCTTGTTCCTGTCCCCCCCCCCCCTTTTTTTTTTTTTTTTTCTTTTTCTTTCTTTCCTTCTTGTTTGTTCCATTCATACGTTGTTGCCGCTCATCAGTTGAGGTGTTATGAGGGGGGAGGCGGGAAGCCTCTGGGTTAAATGCATATAGATCAAGAGTTGTTTTTATAATCGTTGTTGTTTTTATAACTGTTACCGATTTTGTCTCCTGTTCGCCTGGCATCCACTTCCCCCTGCGACCCTAGTGTTCCTCCGGGGAGAGCTGCTGGAGACTCACCCCTTGAGGACACTGGGCTAGACTGGCCTATATTAGGCTAGTCGCTATTCTAACCTTAATTGGCCCAATTACCTTTTGGGTCTCTCCAGATTCTGTTGCTCCCTCCTTTTCCCTCTTTCCTCCTCTCTCACTGTGTCCCCCCCCCCCTTCCCTAGAAAAGTTATTCTTCTTTGATTCACCCCCCCCTCTCTCTTCCCTTACTTATCCGCCCACCTCTTGCTCTTTACCTCCGGGGAGGCCCTCGCCCTGTGCCTTGATTGCCCGGGTGGGGAGAGCTACGACATCCCATTTGTAGTCGGACCGGGTGGGTCGGGGTTGCCCGGGCTTGGGGGGTCGGGATGGAGGCGGGGCGGGACAGTCGGCCATCGGGGGCGACCACGAGGGTCGTGTCTCTAAATTGCAGGGGCCTTAACGTCCCCGAAAAAAGATCGGCCACAATATCGGAACTACGGAGGCTGAAGGCCAAGATCGTCCTTTTACAAGAAACGCATTTCATAGGAAAGTCTACCCCTAAGATGTCCCCTAGGTATTACCCTCAGTGGTATATGAGCTCCTCACCGGACTCCAAAACTAAAGGAGTGGCGGTACTGATAGCCAGAGGGCTCCCATTTCAGATGACGGAGGTCTCTGCCGACACGGAAGGCAGGTATATCATGGTAAAGGGCACTCTATACGGAGAACTGTACACTATCGCATCTCTATACGTCCCAAATAGCGGACAAATAGATTTCCTCCTACGTTTTTTAGCCAAACTGACCGACTTCCATGAAGGGAAAATCCTTCTGGGGGGAGACCTGAATATCGCCCTTGATCCGCTCATAGACTCCTCCACAGGGAAGTCTTCTGTTTCATATAGCGGAATACGGAAGGTGAAACAGGCTCTACACAAATTACAGTTGTGCGACCCTTGGAGGATCCATAACCCAAAAGGTAGAGACTACTCCCACTTCTCATCAGTGCATCAGACATACGCAAGGATAGACTACGTGTTGACCTCACATAGCCTCCTACCCAGAGTAGTCGAAACAGCCATTGACTTAGCTTCCTTGTCTGATCATAGCCCGGTGTGGATCTCACTGACCAGCAGAGAAGAGGGGAAAAGGGAATGGACATGGCGACTCAATGAGAGCCTGCTGAAAGATCCAGTAACAGTAGAAGCTACACAAGTAGCCCTAAAGGACTACTTTGAACTGAATTGTACAGGGGATGTGACACCGATGATCATCTGGCAAGCACACAAAACGGTCGTGAGAGGAACACTTATACAACATGCGTCTAGGCTGAAAAAAGCCCACACTACGCAACGGGACCAATTGATCTCCCAGATACAAGCCCTAGAGACGAAACATAAAGAAACTCAGGCACGAGAGGCCTTGCAAGAGCTGGCAAGATGCAGGGAGCAACTGAGCTCACTGCTCCTGAGAAAAGCAGCATACACTATAAAGAGATGTAGGCGATATTACTATGAATGGGGAAATAAGAGCGGTGCTCTACTCGCCAGGGCACTGAAGAAGCAACAATCCTTAAACTTCATCGAAGCAATCCTGGACCAGAAACAACAGAAGTGGCACAAAACGACTGATATCGCCAGGGTTTTCCGTGAATATTATAGCGAGCTTTATAACCTGCGTCAGCAAAGAGCAGGAGACCCCCCAAGGGATCTGGCCGAGATACAGCAATATATTGCGACCTCTGGCATGCCGAAATTAGATGCTGAAGCGATAGCTAGATTGGGAGAACCAATTTCGGGGGCTGAACTGAATAGAGCGATACGGACCACACCAAACGGTAAATCCCCCGGACCTGACGGGCTAACTATAGCTTATTACAAAAAATTTGAGGGAATCCTGAACAAACACCTTCTCAGAGCTCTTAATGCCATGGAACAGGGGGAAGTAGTAATGGCATTCCCGAAAGAAGCATTGGAGGCACACGTCACAGTGATTCACAAACCCGGGAAAGACCCACTGAGCTGTAAAAGTTATCGCCCCATATCTTTACTGAATGTTGACCTCAAACTGTTTACGAAAATACTAGCGAACCGAATGGCTGTCTACTTACCTGGATTGGTTGAGGAGGATCAGTGTGGATTTATCCCTGGAAGGGAAGCCAGGGACAACACGATCAGAACCCTAAATCTCATACATCGAACAGATAATTCCCCAATGATGCTATTGTCCACGGATGCCGAGAAAGCGTTCGACCGGGTGAACTGGAAATACGCTTTTGAGGTACTGAAATATATTGGACTTCGTGGGAGAGCGCTGGAGTACATACTGAGAATATACTCTGAACCGCATGCGAGAGTGAAAGTAAACGGCCACCTCTCTCAGCCCTTTCAGATTTCGAATGGGACCAGACAGGGATGTCCGTTATCCCCCCTCATTTTCGCCCTGGCGGTGGAGCCTTTCCTAAGACACATAAGGAAGAACTTGGACCTGAGAGGGATTCGGGTGGGAGAAGTGGAACATAAAGTCGCGGCGTATGCGGACGATCTCCTGTTCTTCGTTTCCAACCCTGTTGTGGGACTCCCGAACCTTATGAAAGAATTTGACACCTTTGGAGGTATCTCGAACTTTAAGATCAACTTCGACAAATCTGAAGCACTCAATGTCGGACTACCAGAAACAGTGGTGTCCCCCATTAGGTCCTCCTTTCCCTTCAGATGGTCCACACCTGCGCTGACTTACTTGGGTACAAAAATCCCGAAGGATATAGAGGATGTGTTCAGATATAACTTTGTTCCTATGCTTAATAAGATTAAAGCAGACCTGGCAGGATGGGACTCCCTAACGCTTACGTGGCTGGGTAGGATGAGTGCCATAAAGATGACGATCCTCCCGAGAATCCTATATTTGTTCCAAACCCTCCCATGTCATATACCAACCAACTACTTTAAGAACCTCAATTCCCTGATTTTGAAATTCATCTGGAGCAACAAGAAACCAAGAACCCGCCTTGACCTACTGCAACAACCAAGGGCAAGAGGAGGACTAGCACTCCCGAATCTGAAGAGGTACTGGCAGGCTGCGCATCTGCAGAGGATAGTGGATTGGGGGAGAAACGCGAGGGGAAAGAAGTGGGTTGATATAGAGGATAACTGTACGGATGTCCCGCTGAGGGAGATACCATGGGCAACGGAAACTTCAAACCGTTGGAGCGGATCTAACCTACTGATAAAAGCCACCCTAGGTGTTTGGGATGTGACCAAGAGGAATAAAGAGGTCTCGCCCTGGCCATCACCTCTGATCCCAGTAACTGGGAACCCAGCATTACCCACTTGCCGGAGGCCGCGGGCCAGAGGGGGATGGGGAGACTTAGGAACGGTTCGGGGGAGAGACCTGGTGAAGGGACAGGAATGGTGTAGCATCGAAGAGCTTAGGACTCGCTGGGACTGCCCACACTTGGACCCCTGGCAACTCCTTCTCTTTCAACACTTCCTGCAACGAATGGGACCGAAACACTCTATGAGCCGAGACCTCACACAGTTCGAATCCCTGGCCACGCAGGGAGACCCACCAACAAGGGTAATATCTCAGATATACCAGCTCCTAAGCGGGGAACGTGAGACACTGCCACCCTTCTGCAGGGATTGGGAGAAGGACCTGGGAAAGGAATTCACAAAAGAGGAGTGGGAAAAGATATTCCTGCTCTCCCAGAAGTCTTCGATCTCATCCCAGGTACAAGAAACGAACTATAAGTACTTATCTAGATGGTACTACACCCCCAAACGACTGTCCACGATGTTCCCGAGCTCCTCACCTCTGTGCTGGAGATGTAAGGCAGAGGAGGGAACGCTATTACATATCTTGTGGACATGCCCCAAAATCACGACCTTTTGGAGGAAAATAACAACGACTATAAGTAAGATCATAGGATCACAGGTCCCATGCTGCCCGGCCCTCATGTTACTGCACCACACCAGCGACAGTGTAACGGCATATAAAAAATCGATGCTGAGACATCTCCTGAATGCCGCCAAAACGATAATTCCTAGATATTGGAAAACCGAATATGTTCCAACAGAAGAAGACTGGGCTCGAGAAGTGGATAGGATAGGAGAAATGGAGGAGCTAACAGCTGTAGTCCAGGATAACGAAGAGAGGACCCGCTTGCTTTGGACGCCGTGGTTTGTGTTCCGGTCCCCGGCGGCCCGCCCTGCCTCCACCTCGGCCCCTTAGGTCCCATCGATTGACGGTGACCCGGCCTAAATAAGCATACGACCCCGACGCCGTGGGGGGGGCGCGGATGAGACTCCCTCCCTTCTCCTTCCCCTCCCTCCCTCCCCCTCTCCTCATACCCGCACTCCATTCCCTTCCCCCCTTTCCCTCCACCCGCTATACCCTCCTTCCCCTCAACGAACTGGATAATGTCAACGACACGCAATCAACTATCCCCTGACACATAGAGCTATTGGAGCTAGAACTCAGCGGCCTCACTCCACTGGATGAGGATTGCTTAACATACACAGTTTTCAAATTGAGATATAGATCTGGCACATTAACCTTATCGTTACACGAACAGAAGACAAATCATTCGGGGGACCGGGGCCCTCCGGGGGGCAGCCCTTGGCGCCCCTCGCGGGGTCTAGACCCTCCGACTCACTACTGAGGCGAGAGGCTCCCCTGGAGAACGTCAAACAACCAGACATGGGGATAACCTCATATGTAACACCCAGCCCTACGACAGTTTGTATATCCCTGTTGTACTTACCTTGTACTGTCTCGCTTTTCGCTTTTTTCTGTAATACTTGACTACTTTGTATTGAAAAACTAAATAAAGAATTAAAAAAAATAAAAATAAAAGGAAGAACCTGGCTGGAGAGTTAGAATTTTAAACTGAATTTTCCATGAGCGACAGGAGATAAAGAGAGCAGCAGATTATGTTCAAACTAGCTCATAAATTATCTATTTCCAATACATATATAGAAGCCTTATACATGATCTTAACAAGGTACCAGGTACCACACAAACTATCTAAGATGTCTCCTACTGTCTCCTCTTTATGTTGGAGATGTATGAAGGCACAGGGCATGCTGCTCCGTATCTTCTGGAGCTGTCCTAAATTATCACACACAAATTAACTGGATTTATTTCTAAAAGATCACCTGCCTAGTTACCTAATAATGTTAGCAGTGACATCTATCTAAAACAAGAAGAAACCATTACATGCAACCTTGCAAAGGGCCCCTGATAGAGAATACATGAAGAAGTATTGGGCTGACAGGGTGACAGGGGTGATGCAGGCAAAGCATTTGGGGAGCATGAAAAGCATCTCTGTGCCTTGATTGATTGACCATTAAAATATCCCTCTATACATTATGCCTCCTCAGCAGACACAAAACTACAAATATATGATATATATATATGCAATGGTATAGATAGAAAATGGACAAACCCAACTAATTCCACATTCATGTAAGACAAAAACACCCAACCTGTGTCCCGGGGACACATGTGGTCCGGGAGCCATCTGATGTGGCCCCTGACATGAACTGGACTGTAAAGGTAGTTAAATGGGGCACAGTAAGGATGGGAGGTTGCTTGGAGCATGAAATAGGAAGCGGTGCATTGGAAAATAGTGGTGGCACCTGTGGAAGAATGCAATGACATTAATTATACAACACCCTGGGACAATAACAAGACAATACGAAGATATGTTTTTTTTCTATATTAGTTGTATGCTTTGCAATGGTGGGTGTTGAATGGGTTGAGTATTGAGTACATGCTTATTTGGGCCTGGGGAGGGCTACACATGCAGGGCCCATGTATTTGGAGAAATGAGACAATTAACATGTGTATCAGAAGCATGTGTTACATATAAATATGTAGTAAATATGCAGTAGGGTGGGCCCCCAGTCAGTTCTATTGGTGGACCCCCAATACCTCAGTTTGACATTTAATTTGCATACAAGCTCTTATACCTGATGCATAAAGAGGGAGAGGGGCACTTTTTTTTAAAGTACAAATATTTAAAATTTTCTAGAGAGGGACAAATTGTTTGATCAAAAATGTCCTTCTATTTGGAGTCGAACAAAATATTCAGGTCTAATGTAACAATGACCCAAAGCTCATAACCAATTACAATTATATATTGCATATAGTGATGATGAGAATAGTATAAGCTTCAAGTTAACATTTTGCTGTATCCTTCACTGGTCAAAAATTATGTGGTATTTACTAGCAAACAGGGCGCTCTTGAGAGCGGCGAACTGTAATGGCATAATTTGCTGTAACAAAACCCGAAATGGTCCAGGAAACCCACTTAACAGCTTATGACAGTGTGGAATTTGTCTCAGAATTGGATGTGTTGTGTCTCCGGAGGGTCTGGAGTGTTTTTGAAGTCTCCAAAAAATATTTAAAAAAAAATCACGAATTCATGAAAACCTCTTTATTAGTAGTTTCTCCAATACTAGTTATCGAACTGACCTTTATGCTTGACATATTAGTGACAGATGTAAATATCACATAGACAGCCATAGACAGCCATTCTTGCTAAAAATAACATTGATTCCTATCAGGTTTACCACTAAAACTGGCGCAATGAAAAGCTGTTCGTTGGCATTCGCCCGGCAAAGATGAACAGACTTTTAGCACAGAAAACACAGCCTTGGCAAATAGGCCATTTTTTGCATAGGAAATGTACGCAAACTAGCAAATGCACAGCGTTTTGTAACTGACCCCCGAAATATGAACATCAAAGCAAACATTGTGTAATGCCATTTCCTGCATGATATCAGAGTTCTTATGGCACATGTCGCATGGTTTCTGCTTTCCAGACATGTTTCATCACAAGTGAGATGATTTCATGGGAAAATCATGTTTAGCCTATAAAATATAGTAATTAGATATATTAGACTATAAAAAATAATATACTATGAACATTACTATGATAAAACAAGTGCAATTAAGGAGGGATTATTTGGCATTGTAGTGTTGTAGCATTGTGGAAAATACAGAATGAATCTTATTTTTATTTGGCTGCAAGGCTTGATTTTAAAAAGTGAATGTATGGATAAGAAACATCCATGAGGAAAATTAAATCTCTAGAAAGGCCCGGTGAGTTGGAGATTCCTCATGCTGAGTACAGACTCGGAGCATCCAAAGCCAAAGGCAACTTAGCAAATTGTTCTCAGCGAAAAAGTACATTATAAATAGAGTTTATTCATAAAATCTCAAAATGTGACACAGAAGATGATAGAAATGATACAGTAGTAGCCCACCATAATATTTAATGTCTTTGTGGTCACTCACTGAAGCACAAAAATCTAGGACACTGGATCACCGGGCACTGGACAATACTGTCTTATCGGTGGTGTTTCTGTAGTGGTCAGTTGAACCAGCTAAACTATATTTTTTCTAGCATACATTTTTGCCAGTCCCTTGACTGCTTCTCTCAGCTATATAATTTGGTGCTTTTGTAAGACACATTGCTTTCGTGGTGAGGTGACTCCTTTGATGTCTTGTCAGCTGTGATTTATGTACATAACCTTCACCACATCATGATACTGATATGGCTTCTCTCCAGTGTGTGCCTTATAATTATGGATCATGGCATGGCAGTGGAAAATCACACTTCCAGACTTTTAAAAGGTTATTCTCCAGTGTGAGTCCTCTGATGTTCCAGCAGGTTTGAACGCCATGTAAAGCACTTGTCGCACTCAGGACATGAAAATGGCTTTTCTCCAGTGTGAGTCTTCTGGTGTGTAAGCAGGTATGTATGCAGTGTAAAGCTCTTGTCACACTCAGGACATGAAAATGGCTTCTCTCCAGTGTGAATCCTCTGATGACTTTTGAGCTGTGACTTACAAATATACAATTTTCCACACTTCCACCCCCGTGGGTGAGGCCTGCACAACTTTCTGAGAGCAGGACTGGGTTGAGTATTACAACTGCCCCCGCTACCTATGAATCCAACTTGTTGAGAAGGGACATTTGCTATGTGAATAGAATGAGCTGGAGAAATCAGGAATAACATATAATATTTGTCATGATTGTCCCCACAATTATTATTAAACTAAACGATTGAAAATACATCTACTCAGCAATGGGGAGTCATTCTAATTATTTGGTGAACCAAGCTTAACTTTACTAAAACTTCCATCTCAGTGAGCTTATCTACTTTAACACACTAACAAGTGCAAAACATATTTGTTACAGTTTTTCCCCAAATGTCACCTGTACATGTGATTTTTACAGGTAAGAGAAGGGGTATTTGTTTGAGAGTTCAAAAAATACAAGTTTGTGAGTTGGAAAAATGGTGAATTCTTCTTGAACATTCCCCATATTGTGCTGTTGTTTCTGAAATTTCAAAAAAAAACTATACTCATCTAAATTGAAAAAGTAGACACTTCACCTGTAGAAATGCCCCATTGCTGGCGAGTTGTTATGAAAAACATATTGCATTTTTGCATGTTAAAGTAAAAAACACTCTCAGAGTTGGGGATGGCTTACTAAATAATTAGCATGGCCCCCATAAGGTCCATACACCACTTTTCTGTATAAAAAACACAATCTTATTGAGATATGAAACTATATTATATCTCAATGTAAAATATGTTTTGCCTTTAGTAAGAATCTGTGGACTGTGCTGAGTAATAAATGTGCAGATCAACAGAGATTCCTTTTAGGTACAATACACCTATTTACTGTTCCCGCTAAAGTGTAACGTGTTTCATCTGGAAATTTTAGTGGCTACTCATCAGGGTTGTTGTCATCACCACTTATTCCTACTGCATCAATCATCAGATGGATAATACAATACTTTTCTTATAATTCATTTATAAATATTCACATGTGCATAAACCCCTTTAGGTTAACTAATGTACAGTAACAACTAAATAGTTACCTAGCAGCTTATTCATTTTATCTATTCTTTCCTTCAATATATCAACTAAAATTATGACAAGTCTCCTCTTGGAAATCTATCAAATCCATTTAGCACATAAAATACACTAATATATAAAATATTGTATAGATAATATGGTCAGCCCCAACTAATTCCTCATCTGTCTGACACACAATAAAATGTTATGTACAATGTTATTAGCACAATATCACCAGGCACAGCCAAATCATTCACCCAGACATGATAATAACCATCACATATAACCTAATAGTAACAGAAGTCATATCTACCTGGTATAGGGCAGTATGGGGATCCCCTCGCCGCTCTCCTGACCCGTCTGCTATTGCTGTGACTGAGCCGGCCTCACCTTATATTGTCTGTACAAACATTCTCTAACATGAGGCGGCTTTGGATTGGCTGAATGGAATTAATCTTTGTAAGTAAAGGTATGTTAATGTCGTCTTACTGGGGAGTTTCACTGGGCTTTGTTCATGACCCAAATGTTCTGTTTCTCACCCAGCAGGATGTCAGATTCATTAGTATTGCAGCAAGGAGACAAAGGGGAGGGAGGAGCCCTATTGGAAACACAATCGATGGGATTTGCATCATTAACATAGAAATTAAATGACACCATAATGGACACAATAGACTGAAACTGGGAAAGAAACAAGTTGCAGTCATTTCAAAAGTGTAACTGCTTCATGGTAAAACATTCTAAACTATGAAACACATAATTTATATCTGTTACATTTTGTCAAATTAATATTTCCACAAATGTTATTTATTTATTACTTTATAGTAATCACACATGATAAAGCTCAAGTGATATAGTGCTGGGTGCTGTGTGTTTCTTTTCACCCCCTCACATCAAATAGAAGAAATTTTATACTGGCACAAAGACCATAGTATCAACCTCAATTCAAAAAGAATTGAAAAAAATTCTCATGGTAGTAAAAAAAACACTTTATTAAAAAATGTCTGAGAAATCAATGGCACTTTTTACTACATTATAAAAGGGGGTTCTCTACTTTTCTTAGCAGGTAAAAACGTTCCATTGACTGTCATTGTTTCCCTAGTGGGCGAACAGTGAATCCTTTTTTAGGTGGGTTTACTGGTAAATATAATTGTGCAAATTGTATTAATCTGACAAAATGTAATGGATACAAATACTGGACCTTATTTATGATGTGCGCCATTTAGAATCTTTCATGCGGTGTCAGTGCCAGTTACGGAGTGCCGGCATTTTTTTCTTATCTGGTGCTGCATTGTGGTTTACATTGGTGCTAGCAGTCGCTTTGCAGAATACTAACTTATTAGCTTTGATTGTTGCACCAGGTATTGGCCGGCATATGTCAGCACCTGTTAGACCCAGAAGCTGATTATCCCAGTGCCAGCAAGCATCACTTTGTACCTCCATTATTCCGGTACTCCCCAGTATATTTATGAATTTTTACCTCCTTGAAATCTTTGGCGCTGCATTTTTCCGCTGCTGTTCGGCATTTCATCATTGCAGTTACAGGAAATCACTGCTGGGGACTAAGGGGACAACATTTGCATTGCGTTTAGATTTCATATTAGTTGTTGGTGTATAAATTACTCATTGTTAAGCAAAAGAAGCCATTGAAAGTTTTAACCCTTTAAATGCCAGCCACGTAAATTTTACGTGGTTGCTTCTCCTGGACTTAAGTGCCAGCCACGTAAAATTCACGTGCCTGGCATCTACCCCTGCTAGTGGGAAAAAAAAAAAAAAAAATTCTCACCTGACCCCTCGTTAGATCCGGCCGGGTCTCCTCTTTAATTTGGTGCCATCCGATCCCCCGTGGGGTCTCGGATGGCTCCAGGAGAGCCCCCGGAATAGTGCCCCCCCCCGCTTCGGCAGCAGCAGCTGCTATCTGTGAAAAAAAAAAAAAATGACATTCACTTACCTTAGGTCGTGCTGCCTCCCGACAGGTCTCTTCTTCACTGGGGGGGCCTCCGATCGCCCCCCCCTGGCTCTTCAGCTTCAGGGGAGAGCCTGAAAGGGCTCTCCCCCCTCCTGCTCCGATGGGCGCCGCCATCTTGTGATCCCTCGCTCAAGCTCCGCCCCTTTGGGGGCGGGGCTTATCGCGATCCCGGCTCAAAGCCCCGCCCCCTTTGTGACGTCACTCACCGGGTGTCGTCCTGGCTCCCGGCTGTTGTTCATTCAGATGCGATCATGCTGGCCACAGGAGCAGAGGGGCAGGTGATCAGATCATCACCTGCCCCTCTGCTACTGCAGCCAGCATGATCACATCTGTTAACACATCGAGGGACAAAGGAGCTGACGATCGGAGGTAAGTAAAGTAAAAAAAAAGTTTCAATTTTTTAATAAAATTTTTTATTAAAGTGTCAGTGTGTTTATTTTTACTGTTAACCCCTTGTGAACTGGTAAGGGGTCCATGAGACCCCTTATACCAGTTAACGAGGCATCCCCTATTACCTGCCTCCCCAAAAGCCAGGGGGGGGCAGAAGAGCCCGGGCCCACATAGGGTATGTGGGCTCGTAGGCTGCAGGGTGGGGGGGCCACAAAAGATGCCCCCCCCACTCTGTGCCTACAAGCCCCCATAGCTGGTCCCGGGCTGGTTATGACGGGTAGGGGGGACCCTACGTCATTTTTTTTTTGAATTTTAAGGGTTAGGGTTAGCCTAACCCTAACCCTTAATTTTTTGTTTTTAAATGACGTAGGGGGGGACCCTACGTCATTTTTTTTTTTAAATTTAAGGGTTAGGGTTAGCCTAACCCTTAAAATTCTGCCAAAAAATGGGTTCCCCCCCCCCTTCCCGGGAGGGGGGATGCTACGTCTTTTTTTTTTTTTTAAAGTGGACCAACACCCAGGCTGATCGGCATGGGAATCTATAAGATTCCAGGGCCGATCAGATCCCTCACCGCGGGGCATCCGAAATCGGGATGCCCCGCTGTGTGAAACCCCCCAGGACGCCCCATTCGCCTTACCTTATCCCCGTTCCAACGATGCATGCGCGGGCCTCCGCCGCCTCTCACGCTTCTCTCTAGCAGGGCGCCGTTTGTGAATGGCCGGCGCGGGCACGCTCCCTGTTAGAGGGAAGCGCTAGATGCAGCTGCCAGCGTGCTCGGAGCTGCTGTGGTTGTCCGTCCCTTGTCCGTGCATACCACAGCGGCTCTGAGCGCTCTGATTGGACGAGCGCTCACGCATGTGCCATAGGAGCGGGGTTAGGTGAGTTTTTTTATACCTTTCTCGGGGGTTTCACGCAGCGGGGCACCCCCGCGGAAGTGGAACAAAACCCAGGATAGTGAAAATCCTGGGTGTTGGTCCACTTTAAGGGTTAGGGTTAGGTTAACGCTAACCCTTAAAATTCCCCCCAAAAAATGGGGTCCCCTGGGAGGGGGGATCCTATGTCATTTTAACTTTAATTTTAAGGGTTAGGGTTAGGCTTAGCCTAACCCTAACCCTTAAAATTCCAAAAAAAACGGGGTCCCCCCCCCCCCGGGAGGGGGGTCCCTATGTCATTTTCTTTTTAAATTAACCCCTTGCGTTTATAGTGTGGATAGTAGTATTTTGTTTTTAAATGTTATAAAGTGCTATTTTCAGTTTGGGGGGGTCTCCTGGGCAAGAATGGGGGGCTATCGATACATTTGTGGTACCGTTGTAATCGGGAGAAATGGGGCTATCACATGCAATATGGTTTTCATTACTAAAACAAATGTTTTATTTAAAATAAAGGAGACAATTGTTTAAAAAATATTACTTTATTTATTTTTTTGTTTTTTTTACCCAAAAATATTTAAAAAACAGCAGAAAAATTACAAACAAGACATTTAATGTTAAAGCCTAAACTCTGCTGCAAAAAAAAATATATATCTATTTTCCAGGAAATTCCGGCAAAAATCACGGTTAAACATGGCGCAAAATGGGGAAAAATGACCAACAGAGGGTGACAAAAGTTCAAGTAGGCTGGCAATTAAAAGGGTTAATAGTACCTATGCATGTTGGGTATTGTTCTGCTCGGGGGACCTTGCGCTTTCAGATTTAGCTTGTTTTTTCTTATTTGCATATTGATATTTTAGGAAAAGGTGTTTTTTATTCGGCTTTTTTATACATTTTCTTGTGAAACCCTGTGCAACCTAAGAATTCTTCAAGGGATTACTTCCAGAAAGATGAGCCCACGACAACAAGCTGGGTACGCTTAGAAAGCTTAAAATGTGTACTTTCCGGGAATATATGGTTTATGGGGGATATTCCAAATGTAAAGGCTTGTTTTGGTAGAAAAAGCACAAGGTGCGCACATTGTCTGCAGAGCTGAAATTTTGAAGTAAAATTGCTGTTACGCACATGCTTTACTTTGGTGTGTTTGGCAACTCTTCCCTTGACAGGACCTATGCATGCTGGGTATTGTTCTGTTCGGGGCATGTTGCTTTTTCAGATTTTCAGTTTTTTTCTTGTTTCCATATAGTTTTTTTTAGGAAAATGTGGTTTTGATTCTGCATTTTTATTCTTTTTTAGGGAAACCCTGTGCAACCAAAGAATATATTGAGGGCTTAACTCCAGAAAACTGCACCCATGTCAACAAACCTGGTACGTCTAGAAAGCTTGAGGTGTGTACTTCCAGAGAATATATAGTTTGTCGGGGGTATTTCAAATGTAAAGGGTTGTTTTTCTTGAAAAACTGCAAGGTGCGCTTAGCGCGTAGCATAGTTGTATTTTATCTGAAAATCTCCTAAAGCGTTGTTTCAGTTTGGGGGAGTCGCCTGGGCAGGAAAGGGTGTCTACCTATACATATGTGGTACCGCTGTAACCGGGATAAATTGGTGTTTCACGCGCAATAAGATTTTAGTGAGAAACTTACATTTTTTATTACAAAAAAAACTACAAATTGTAAAAAATAGTTTTTTGGGGGGTTTTTTGCACATATTTCATCCAAAAATATTGAGAATACACCTAAAAAATGACAAACAAGACATTTCATGTTAAAGCCCAGACTCTGCGGAAAAAAACAATATATCACTTTCCTGGGAAATCCCTGGAAATCCCTTCAAAAACCACAGTTGAACATGGGGAGCGCAAAATAGTGCAAAATGGTCTGGCAACAAAGGGTGACAAAATCTCAAGGTAGGCTGGCACTTAAAGGGTTAAACCCGCCTCCAAAAAATACATTTTGTGACATCTAGGTCCTGCATTTCCATTACTGACCAGTCCCAGTGCAAGTTCTGTACAAATGCATGTATGTAATATTAATTATTAGCATTAAACAAAATCCATTTCTGCCCATTGTACTCTTTGGGAACTTGACTTCCATTGGCAGGTAACAACTGGTGCTGCTACAACCACAACACCCGGCACTGCTACCTTGCTGAGGCACGGAAAGGGGCCTCTGCTGTGTCTGATACATTACAAGTGATAAGTATAAATAAAGGGTTGTGTGTTGTGTGTATCATCGTTGGACGCTGTGGTAAAAGCTGTAGCATCTTTTTGTTTAAGAATAGTGAATCTAGGTAGGCAGAGCCAATCTGTGTGTGTTCACCAGTGTCTGTCCTGAGTGTTGCTCTTGCATTTTGTGACTGATGCCCATATTGTGTAGGACACAGCATTTGTGGGCTGTGCGGCATCTCCCCTCTTAGCAAGCCATCTGGATTTGTGGTGAGCTGCATTGAGATGCACTTGTGTTTGTATGTGTGTTTGTTATTTTGAGTGGTTGCGTGTTTGTGTGACAGATTGTGTGTGTTTGGTTTGTATTGGTGAGTGTATTGGCAATGGAGAGGTGGGAGGAGGAAGCTTTTGGCCTGATGTTTGCTGTGTGGCTGTGATGTGCTGCCAGCGCTGAGGTATCACAGGAGGTTTTGGAAGCCAGGGTGGTGAGATCATAGGCACAGAGATGTTTTAGTACCCGCCTCTCTGTGTGGGTTTTGAGTGATGAGTAAATCCGCAGCAGGTTTTAGCTGAATCATGCTGTGCTTTTTTCCTTGTATGACCACATCCGACACAGAATTGACCCCACCGCTGGCTGCAGCCAGGCTATACCTGGCATTGTGTGCCTCCTTGAATATATTGGCATGGGGAACTGTTCAGGCCACTGCTGTTCTCCGCAGTGGCATCAGCCAGGGGACCATGAGGTAAGTGGCTTAAGCAGAGAAATAATGTTAAAACATAAACATGGGGTATGTGGCTAACATTCAAGAGCTGAAGCAAACCATGCCAAATATAAAAGCAAAATACAAGATTAAGGTTATCCACAGCTCAAGCAAACTGTTTGAACATAAAAGAAATTGAAATTACTACACACACAGGAAAATATAATAAATGTTTTATATATTACATATATGAACACATAACACTTTTGTCTCCCCCACAGGCAGCATAAGAACAAGGAAAACACAATTGCTGTGTGGAATGATGTGTAAAGAACATCTTTGTTTTATTTTCAGAACTTTATTTTTGACTTAAAAATATATATTGTTAATAAACGCTATAAAATCAAATGTGATGTGCAATTAAGCCGTTTGGTTAATGTGGGTGAAAAAGAACGCTGCTCCAGATTGGTTAGGAAAGAAGAACCTCATTGGTATGCTCAGGCACTGCATTGACTCAAGGGGAGCGCTTCTACAGCGCCCTCCACACATCACATTTTTCAATACTGTATAGGATACTCCAGCATCATTTGTCTAGCACAAAAGTTAGGTTATACTGCCAGACACCTGGTTTCAGCGCCCACTTGTGGATGCTCAAAACGCTGCTACATAGACACAGAGTCTTGATGCTAGTCCTAAATCAGCCTCTTAATCTGTGAACTGTGAGGATTTGTGCATCATCATATTGTTTGATATTGTGATATACCCTGATCATTTTCTATCTTCCTAACTTTTTCATTTATTGTTGCAATTTTTGCATTTGATTTTGCTTCCATTTTTTCTTCATGCACGGTGCCTCACCACAATGTCCAGAGTTAATATTGCTCAGGATACCTGCCTTCCTGTATCTTGCTTGTACAGCTGTTTTCTCATATCAGTCATGTGATGTTACATTGTCTTATCTTATGCAGCAATGCCTTTGATTATTTCAATATAATTGTCCTAGAAGAGACTTTGCAAACTTTATTTTGGTCTGTGTGTCATTATATAATTTCTTCTCTTTGATAGCACCCAGCACTATATCACTTGTGCTTTTTGTGTGATTACTATTAAGTAATAATTAAATAATTGTGGAAATATTAACAATTTGACAAAATGTAATGGATAAACATTTTTTCCAAGTTTAGGATCTTTTTGCAATGACAGCATCTTATTTCTTATTTCAGTCTATTGTGTCAGTTATGGTGTCATGTGATTTCTATGTTAATGATGAGAGTCTCATCTATTGTGTTTCAAATAAGGCTTCTCCCTCCCTTTGTCTCTCGCCTGCAATGCTAATGAATCTGACATCCTGCTGGGTGAGAAACAGAACATTTGGGTCATGAACAAAGCCCAGTGTAACTCCGCACTAAGACAACATTAACATATCTTTACTTATTAAGATTAATTTCATTTAGCCAATCAAAAGCCGCCTCATGTTAGAGAATGTTTGTACAGACAATATAAGGTGAGGCCGGCTCAGTCACAGCAATAGCAGACGGGTCAGGAGAGCGGCGAGGGGATCCCCATACTGCCCTATACCAGGTAGATATGACTTCTGTTACTATTAGGTTATATGTGATGGTTATTATCATGTCTGGGTAAATGATTTGGCTGTGTCTGGTGATATTGTGCTTCATAGTATAAACATAACATTTTATTTTGTGTCAAGCAGATGTGGAATTAGGTGGAGCTGACCATTTTTTGGGGGGATTTCATAGAACTCCAAGAGGAGACTTGTCATAATTTTGGGTGATATATTGAAGGAAATAATAGATGGAATTGATTGGCTGTTGGGTAACTATTTAGTCATTACAGTACTTTAGTTAATCTAAAGGGGTCTATGCACATGTGAATATTTTTAAATGATAATATAAAGAATGACATGCTCAGTCAATAATACCTATCAGATATCTATAGTACTACGGAATGACTAAACTGCATGAAAAATACTAAGAAAAGTATTGTATTATCCATGTGATGATTGATGCGGTAGGAGTACCTAGCGTGCGCTTATCCCATTACAATAAATATTTAACCTGAGCTAACTTTTTGTCATAATTAAGATACTAAAATTCTCATGCTCTGAGAATGAAAACAAAGTCACACTGAAATACTGCTTGTGTAATTTACATGACTTTCTGTATTTTTCTTACAGGTTGAACTTTAATCGGGAAGCTGGAATCCATTTTACAGATAAATTGATCACCATCAGCCCCGATGAGCACCACACCAATGAAACCATATCAGTGCTCTGAGTGTGGGAAATGGTTCCGCTGTAAATCAGAGCTCACAAGTCACCAAAGGTGTCACACTGGAGAGAAGCCGTTCACATGCTCTGAATGTGGCAAATGCTTTACTACTTGTTCAGAGCTTTGTAGACACCAGAGGAGTCACAAATGAGAGAAGCCATTTCCATGCTCTGAAGTCACACTGGAGTTAAGCCATATCAGTGCTCTGAGTGTGGAAAATTTTATAGTTGTAAGTCAGAGCAAAAAAGTCATAAGAGGATTCACACTGGAGAGAAGACATTTTCATGCCCTGAATGTGGAAAATCCTTTAGTGGTAGTTCAAACCTGAATAAGCACCAGAGGACTCACACCAGAGAGAAGCCATTTTCATGTCTCGAGAGTTCACACCTGCTTACACATTAGAGGACTCACACTTAAAAAATCTATATTCCTGTCCTGATTGTGTCAAGTGCTTTACCGAATGTGCAACCCAGCTTAAACATCAAATATTTTACACTGCAGGGAAGCCATTTTTATGTCCTGAGTGTGACAAGTGCATCCCTGTTTAACCATCAGAGAACTCACACTGAAAAGAAACCTTTTAGATATCTGGAAAGTTACAAGCGTTTTAGTCTAAGTGTGAGTTTTCACCACTCCATGATCCATACTGATAGGCCACACACTGGAGATAATCCATATTGATATCCTGAATGTGGTGAAGGTTATACACATCACAGCTGATAAGACACCAAAGTAGTCACATTGCAACAAAAGCAATGTGTCTTATAAAAGCACCAGACTTCACACCAGAACAATTAATCACTAAGAACAAGCAAAATAATTTTGTTGATGACCTGTGATGTTATTTTGACCAGATTAGCTACTGGCTGCCTTATTATTGCCATTGCCTGGACTGTCTTATTAAATACATTTTCCCAAACATCCTCTTGCCTCTCTTTTTATCGCCTTTTTGTTTAGAAAGAAGAGTTTCACAGACAATTGCATACAAAATGCTACAAAATTCATATATGATGAATCAATCAGACAGACATTGATCTTAGAGAAACCGAGAATATTCTGGGTATAATGAAAGCAATGAATGATGTGTTTCCCAATGTTTACAGGATCTTTATTTAATGGATGCTGTTAGCTCCTACACATGGCCTTCACCTTTTAAGTCAGAGCTCAATATCCATCAGATGATTCACACTGGAGAGAGGCCATTTTCATGTCCTGAGTGTGACAAGTGTTTAAGAAAACATGCAACCCCAAAAAGGAAACTTTTCACAGAAAATTGCATACAAAATGCTACAAAATTTATATAGTATATTGGCTTTGTTATTGTGAATTGTAAATACAAATATCTACTTTCATGCTTACTGCCACGGCTGTATTTACCATTAGGCAACCCTAGGCCTGTGCCTAGGGTGGTCACTTGCAAGAGGGGTGCTATAGAAGAGGCGAATAGAGTCAAATGTTAGTATTTTATTTAGGTTTATACATTTTTGAACTGGTTGTGCATTAAAATGGACAAAATAGTGTAACTCCCTACAATAAAGCAGTAAGTATAAAAATATATAATTGTATTTACAATTCACAATAACAAAGCCGAAATATACTATATGAATGTTGTACCATTCTGTATGCATTTGTCCATTTGTCTGCTTGCAAAGTCTCTTCTAGGACAAATCCACAGCACTGGGGTCGATTCACCCTTGGGTTAATCTCCCCTGGTAGTAGGTGACCCTCCCAATTGAGAAACGAGGGGGTTTGATATTTGCTGGTCTGTTTAATAACTATAAATACCAAAACTGTAGGACCAGGTCTAGTCCCACTGTGCAACAATCAGACCCAGCAACTCTACCACACCTCAATACAGTTTTTAGTTCTCACTAATTCATATTTTATTGTAGAAAAAGTATATACATATAAAAAACACAATACATCATTATTAAAAAGTCCATTCTTATGTATTACATCCAATCATATAATGGTCACCATCTATTTACATTGAATCCCTCCTATACATGATCGCTTTGCTACAGAATACATGCAAATAATTTGATCACCATGCGCTATGCGGTCAATGTGCCTTAGTTACTATTAAGCTCTTACTGGTCCGCTGATTGGCCAGAAAAGGGCAGACATGTTTCGCCGTGTAGGCTTCCTCAGTGCCCTGTATATAGGTAACATCCCAGTCAAAATCAGGTAAAACACGGGTGGAAATGAAGAGCCCCCTCCTATTCCTCCCAGTATCTTTTATAAGTATCTGCAAGATTTAGTTCTCTATTAGCGTGTAATGGTGGCCCTTTAAGTCAACTTCCCATATAGTATGCTGCTGCAGGAGGCTATAGTGATCTCTGTTAAGTGCAGAGAAGTCGCTCTCAATGAAGTGCATTTGCAAGCCAGGTTTAACCTAAGAAGGAAGCGCAGTGTGTCCAGCGCGCGTCAGACCGGGAAGCTGTCAGGGTGTGCCATTTGCATATGTGCGTGATCCTCTCACTGCCTCTGCTTTGCCACCTGCAGCCTGTTTGATCCCCAGGTTGACTCCACCGAGGAGGAGAGATGATGCCCTCCATTCGCGCTGGGTTCGCGAACGGAGGGCATCATCTCTCCTCCTCGGTGGAGTCAACCTGGGGATCAAACAGGCTGCGGGTGGCAAAGCAGAGGCAGTGAGAGGATCACACACTGCGCTTCCTTCTTAGGTTAAACCTGGCTTGCAAATGCACTTCATTGAGAGCGACTTCTCTGCACTTAACAGAGATCACTATAGCCTCCTGCAGCAGCATACTATATGGGAAGTTGACTTAAAGGGCCACCATTACACGCTAATAGAGAACTAAATCTTGCAGATACTTATAAAAGATACTGGGAGGAATAGGAGGGAGCTCTTCATTTCCACCCGTGTTTAACCTGATCTTGACTGGGATGTTACCTATATACAGGGCACTGAGGAAGCCTACACGGCGAAACATGTCTGCCCTTTTCTGGCCAATCAGCGGACCAGTAAGAGCTTAATAGTAACTAAGGCACATTGACCGCATAGCGCATGGTGATCAAATTATTTGCATGTATTCTGTAGCAAAGCGATCATGTATAGGAGGGATTCAATGTAAATAGATGATGACCATTATATGATTGGATGTAATACATAAGAATGGACTTTTTAATAATGATGTATTGTGTTTTTTATATGTATATACTTTTTCTACAATAAAATATGAATTAGTGAGAACTAAAAACTGTATTGAGGTGTGGTAGAGTTGCTGGGTCTGATTGTTGCACAGTGGGACTAGACCTGGTCCTACAGTTTTGGTATTTATACTCTTCTAGGACAGTTATATTGTAATGATCAACGTCCTTACTTCATAAGACAGTATAACATCACATGACTGATATGAGATAACAACTGTATATGCAAGGTACAGGAAGGCAGGTATCCTAAGCAGTATTACCTCTGGACATTGTGGTCAGGCACCTGTTCGTGAAGCCAAAAAAAGGGAAGCAAAAAATAAATGCAAAAGTTGCAATAGTAAAAGAAAAAGTAATGTATATGTTACTATATATCATTATAATTATTTTTGCTCATTGAATTACAATGAATTGTAATATTTGATTGGATCTCCCTGGTATGGTGGCGTGACGGGAATATCTTGTTCTCTGATTCTGTCTGTCATCTTCTATCTGAATGAGCAGGCAGTGTATACTGTATACTGTTTCTGCTGCAGCTCCTTCAGCTACATGCAGTGCTGGATTTTACCAGCCCTTGGCCAGCCCTGCTGAGCCCCCCCGCAACCATGATGCCGGGGCTAAAGCATGGGGGGATGCTAAAGCATGGGGGTGGGGTTCCTTTGCTTGTGAGGGAGACTAAGGGCAGAAATTTAATGTGGGTGTTAAAAGCAGCAGCCCAACTGGCCCCAAACCGGGCATTGTCCCAGGTCAGTCCACCCCTGTCTCCCTAGGGTCAATCCACCCTTGGCTATATGTCTTTTCTTTTTGGTATCTGATGCCCCTCTATCTGTTTTACCCAACCCTGCCCTTGTGAGCCACCAACAGGACAGGTTTTGTGGATCTCTACACAGATTCACAGGAGGAGTAATTAGTGCAGCAGCAGAGCTATAGAGCCCATTATGTGGAGGTCTACAAAATATAAGCTGCTGGTGGCTCACGAGGACAGGGTTGTGGACCACTGCCCGATATACTGACTTTGCTAGACTCAAACATGAACTGTTTTGTAGATTTCTCCCCCCAACAGATTTCTCCAACGGATGTCGAAGGCAAAGGACATACGTAGGAGCTGAAACAGTCCCAGGTAACTGCTATGTGATGTTCCACTAATGCTCACAGTTCACAGATTATATTATGTATATCCATAGTGACAATAATCACATTCACTATGTGGCTACTTATATACTAGCAACTACTTAATTAGGCAGGTCCTCACACTTTTATATTTTTTATATTTTCTCTGATGCATTAGGGCACTGAGGAAGCCATTACTGGCGAAACATGTCTGCCCTGACTGTTTTAATCGACATACCAGTAAGATAAATGAAACTAATTGTATTGTTTCAGCGCGATATTACTGTGTAAAAAAACAATTAGTGAATACTTTCAGCTGCTACTGTCAACTATGTTTTATCCATTTGTATGCTTTCTAATAATGTTTGTAACAATGTTGAAATAATAGTATGTTTGGATCAGAATGGATCCTCTTTCTTTTATTATATAAATTAAATAATTATGTTTTAAAGAATATTGGTGAGGTGTGGTGGGAAAGCTGGGTCTAGGGAATATAGGGGATTGGGCCTAATCCCCAACAATCAAATTGAATCTACTTATATACTAGCAACTTCTTATTAGGGCAGGTCCTCAAACTGTGGTGACCTGTCCTAGTTCAACAAGCGACCCTCCTCTGGAAAAAAGTTAAATTGTTATTGCAGTTTTTTTGTTTTTTTTAGGAGAGGGGGAAATTGCTGGTCTATCAAAATTGATTCAATTTGATTGTTGGGGATTAGGCCCAATCCCCTATATTCCCTAGACCCAGCTTTCCCACCACACCTCACCAATATTCTTTAAAACATAATTATAATTTTTAGAATATATATATATATATATATATATATATATATATATATATATATTAATTTATAATATACAAAACATATTATTTTAAAAGCGATTCGTCGCGAATAAATTCAAGTCAGAAAATTCAGAAAATTCGGCGAATCAGTCGAATCGAATTTTTCAAAAGTTCGCTCATCTCTAGTTATTATCATGTCTGGGTAAATTATTTGGCTGTGTCTGGTGATATTGTGCTCCATAGTATAATTATATCATGCTATTGTGTGTCAGCCAGATGTGGGATTAGGTGGACTTTATAATCCTTCATGTATTTTTGTTTTTATGTGCTGATTGTGTTTATAGGTCCAACATGAGACTTGGAATACTTTTGGGTGATATGTTGCAGGACAAAATGATATAATATTAATAAGCTGATGGGTAACTAATTTATGATGGAATACAGTAAATTGGCCAATCCAAAGAGGTCTATGCACAGGTGATTTCTAAAAAAGACATTATATTACTTTATATGTAAGTGACCCTAATCTTGATACCAAGATTCCCACATTTAGCTCATTTAGTACGGTATCACTATGTAGCAGGAATTTCACAGCTGTATTTTGCTTGAAACAAAGACCTAGTTGGGTTGACATAGAGGAATCAAATTTAGTTACAGATGCTATATTAATTTAATATAATTTAATATGTGAGCTGTGAGAATTGGTGGGTTATCATGTAGCCATAGTCTAAGAGAATAAAAATAATAAGAAACAATTTCCATGGTAGTTCACTTTATGAGCCTGAGAATTTCACTGTTAATGAATCAGCAGCTAGTAAGACAATGACAGTCGATGGAATGTTTATACTCCTAAAAAAAGTAGAGAATTGTTTACTCCCTTTTATACTGTAATAAAACTTTACTTTGACGTTCATTGTCTTCCTAGGTGATGATTCAGTAACAATGAAATTCTCAGTCTTTTTTCATATAAAATGTTTTTTTACTACCATGAGATTTTTTCAGAATTGAGGTTGATATTTTGGTCTGCATGTCATTATATAATTTCTTCTATTTGATGCTTGTGTAATTTACATGACTTTCTGTATTCTTCTTACAGGCTGAAAATTTAACAGGAAGCTACATTTTACATATCCATAATGAGTACTACAGAATTGAAGCCATCAGTCTACGAGTGTGGAAAATGGTTTCAATTTAAGTCAGAGCTCACATGTCACCAGAGTCACACTGAAGAGAAAACATTCCCATGCACTGAATGTGGAAAATGCTTTATTAATCATCTACAACTTACTAGACACCAGAGGATGCACAGTGGAGTAAAGCCATACCAGTGCTCTGAGTGTGGAAAATTGTGTAGTTCTAAGTCAGAGCTCACGTGGAGAGAAGCCATTTTCCTGTCCAGAGTGTGACAAGTGCTTTACACAACATTCAAATCTGCTTACACACCAGAAGACTCACACCTGAGAGAAGCCATGTACATGCACTGAGTGCAACAAGTGCTTTACAAATAAATCAAACCTGGTCACACACCTGAGGACACACACTGGAGAGAAACCGTTTAGATGTTTGACTGTAACAAGTGTTTTAGTCGAAGTGCTCATCTCAAATTCCACTCCATGATCCATACAGGAGAGAAGCCATATTCATGCCTAGAATGTGGCGAATGTTTTAGAACCAATAAAGTATTCAATAGTCATTATAGCACTCACACTGGAGTCAAGCCGCGTTCCTGCCCTGATTGTGACAAGTGCTTTACACAGCGTGAAACCCTGCTTACACATCAGCGAATTCACACTGGAGAGAAGCCATTTGCATGCCCTGAATGTGGAAAGTTCTTTACTGATAGTTCAAACCTGAATAAGCACAAGAGGACTCACACCGGAGAGAAGCCATTTTTATGCCCGGAGTGTGACAAGTGTTTTACACAGAGTTCACACCTGCTTACACATCAGAGGACTCACTCTTGAGAAAAGCCATATTCCTGTCCTGATTGTGCTTAAACATCAGATAATTTACACTGCAGGGAAGCCATTTTCATGCCCTGAGTGTGACAACTGATTTACACAACGTACATCCCTGCTTAACCATCACACTGAAGATAAAGTTTTTGATATCTCGAATGTTACAAGTGTTTCAGTCGAAGAGTGAATTTCGACCACTCCAAAATCCATATTGATAGGCCACACACCTACTGGCTCCTTTTTTATCGCCTTTTTATTTAGAAAGAAGAGTTTCACAAACAATTGCATACAAAATGCTACATAATTCATATAGTAAATCGACTTTTCTATTGTGAATTGTAAATACAAATACATTGTATTGTATTGTTGAGAGTTCCTTTAATTTGTCAATTTAATGCACTACAAGTTCACAAATATATAAACCTAAATAAAAAAATCTTGTTAACAAATACATTCTAGAAACCACATATTTGCAACGAAAAGTTAACCTTTTAATTTCCAGTGATGTAAAGTTTTTAAATGGTATGATATCTTACTTTTTACAATCTCACTGGCTTTCTGGATGATAACTATTGTCTGGTTGTGCTTAAATGTGTAATCCATATAATTATTAGGCATGTGCAGAGGGTAGGCAACAGACATATATGCAGATAATGCGCCACAATGTAACTACCTTATAAATAACAATTACATTGCAACACATGAGCTCTGAATATTTCCCATCTCTCTGGTCAAAACGTCTCAGGCTCATCAACAAAATATGTAGCTTGTTCTCAGTGACCGATTTTACTGGTGTGAAACTTGTTGCTTTTGTAAGAAACATTGCATGCGCGGTGAGGTGACTCCTTTGGTGTCTTGTCAGCTGTGATTTATGTGCATACCCTTCATCACATTACGACATTGATATGCCTTCTCTCCAGTGTGTGCCCTATAATTATGGATTATAGTGTGGCGCTGGAAATTCACACTTCAACTAAAACACTTGTCAACTTCCAGAAATGTAAAATGATTTTTTCAAGTGTGAGTCCTGCGATGTGTAAGCAGAGTTGAACGCCATGTAAAGCACTTGTCACACTTAGGTCATGAAAATGGCTTCTCTCCAGTGTGAGACTTCTAGTGTGTAAGCAGGTTTGTATGGTGTGTAAAGCACTTGTCACAATCAGGGCACGAAAAATGTTTTCTCTCCAGTATGAATTTTCTGGTGTGAAAGTAAGGTACTATGTTGTGTAAAGCACTTGCTACACTCAGGACAGGAATATGGTTTCTCTCCGGTGTGAGTCATTTGATGTTTAAACAGGGAAGATTGCTGTGTAAAGCACTTTTCACACTCAGTGCATGAAAATGGCCTCTCTCCAGTGTGAGTCCTCAGATGTGTAAGTAGGTTTGAATGTTGTGTAAAGTACTTGTCACACTCAGGACATGAAAATGGCTTCTCTCCAGTATGAATTTTCTGGTGTGCAAGTAAGTTACTACGTTGTGTAAAGCGCTTACTACACTCAGAACATGAATATGGCTTCTCTCCAGTGTGAGTCCTCTGATGTTTAAACAGGGATGATCGCTGTGTAAAGCACTTGTCACACTCATTGCATGAAAATGTCTTCTCTCCAGTGTGAGTACTCCGATGTGTAAGCAGATTTGCACGATGTATAAAGTACTCGTCACACTCAGGACATGAAAATGGCTTCTCTCCAGTGTGAGTTCTCTGATGTATAATCAGGGTTGCACGTCGTGTAAAGCACTTGTCACACTCAGAACATGAAAATGGCTTCTCTCCAGTGTGAGTCCTCTGGTGTGTAAGCAGGTTTGCCTGTTGTGTAAAGCACTTGTCACAATCAGTACAGGAATATGGCTTCTCCCCAGTGTGAGTCCTCTGATGTGTAAGCAGGTTTGTATGCTGTGTAAAGCACTTGTCACAATCAGGACATGAAAATGGCTTC
Source organism: Gastrophryne carolinensis (assembly GCA_027917425.1). Taxonomy (NCBI): domain Eukaryota; kingdom Metazoa; phylum Chordata; class Amphibia; order Anura; family Microhylidae; genus Gastrophryne; species Gastrophryne carolinensis. The sequence continues at coordinate 8,386,678 of CM051236.1, read as the reverse complement.
ACTCCAGTGTGGATCATCTGATGTCTAAGAAGATTTGGATGATGAGCAAAGCATTTGCCACATTCAGAGCATGGGAACGGCTTCTCTCCAGTGTGACGCCTCTGGTGACTTGTGCGCTCTGATTTATAATGGAACCATTTTCCACACTCAGAGCACTGATATGGTTTTCCTGGTTTAGGGCTCATTGTGGGCTGATGGAGATCAGTTTATCTGTAAAATGGATTCCAGCTTCCTGATAAATGTTCAACCTGTCAGAAAAATACAGAAAGTCATGTAAATTACACAAGCAGTATTTCAGTGTGACTTTTTTGGAGTCTACAAAGTTTTGAATGAGAAGTAAAGCATTTGCCTTTTTTAAATATATATTATAATGTGATAAGCTTAATGTTTAATGCATAGATGGCCATTATATGCATATGCACACATAGGAATTTGTCCTTCGCATTTAAGCCATGCCCGGAGCGGTGGACTGACCTAAATTACTGCCCGGGGAGCAGTTGCGGGGTTAGGTGCCTTGCTCAAGAGCATTTCAGTCATGTTCCTTCATTCAGGACCAGGATTCTGACCTGCCACCCTAAGGTCACAGGTTCACTGCCCTTACCTCTAGGCCACAAGCGCACACTAGTTACAAGTATGAGATATTTTGGAAATATTACATTTACAGGTCTGAGAGCATAGTAGAAGTTACAGGTGAGTAATTACAAACATGCAACAATAATCATTCCCAGAGGCCCCCCTGGGAGGAGTGTCTTCCTCTTGGTGTTTAACTATTGCTGCACTTCTGGTGTGTCCAAGAATATAGTTTCAGGATGGTTCAAGGATAGTTATGGAGATGGGACAAATTGATATGGATTTGGATTTGATTCACGGTTCTGATTTCTGATTCTGTATTTAGCTTGGCGCTAAGGGGAGCTGTGACCCAGTTATTCATGGTTCTGTGTTGGCACTGGCTGCCTGAAGATTTTCCATTCATGCATGTGATGGAAGGCAGCTCCCTGCAGGGGGTCACTCATGGCTGGGACACTGTGGCTTTATTTCAGGCGAGGAGTGTGAGATGCAACATGGACTTTCTTTGGAACCCCCCGTGGGTGTGAGACCTGCACAGCTTTCTGAGAGCAGGATTGGGTTGAGAATTACTACTCCCCGCGCTACCTATGAATCTAGCTTGTTGAGAAGGGACATTTGCTATGGGAATGAAATGAGCGGGAGACTGAGAAATCAGGAATAACATATAATATTTCTCATTATTGTCCCCACAATTATTATTAAACTAGATGAATGAAAATACATCTACTCAGCACTGCGGGTCATTCTAATTATTTGGTTAACCAAGCTTAACGTAACTAAAACTTCCATATCAGTGAGCTTATCTGCTTTAACATGCTAACAAGTGCAAAAAAATTATATTGTATTACATATTACAGCTTTTCCCCAAACGTCACCTGTACATTCAATGTGGCATTTTTACAGGTAAGGGAAGGGATATTTGTTCAGTTCAGAAAAAATAAGAGCCTCTCGCATTTGTTGGAAAAATTGTGAATTCTTTTTGAACATTCCTCATATTGTGCTGTAGTTTCTGAACTACTTTTCTTGCATTGTTTTGGGTGGTAAAGTTAAAAACACACTCAGGCTTAACAAATAATTAGCATGATCCCCATAAGGGCCATACCCCCCTTTTCTGTAGAAAAACACAATCTTATTGAGATATGTAACTATATTATATCTCAATGTAAAATATGTTTATCCTTCAGTAAGAATCTGAGGGCCGTAATAAAGTAATAAATGTACCGATCAACAGAGATTCCTTTTAGGTACAATACTGTTCTGTTACTGTTCCTGCTAAAGTGTAACATGTTTTATCTGGAAATTTTAGTGGCTACCCATCAGGGTTGGTGTCATCACCACTTACTCCTACTGCATCAATCATCAGATGGATAATACAATACTTTTCTTAGTACTTTTCATGCAGTATAGACATTCCTTAGTACTATAGATATCTGATGGGTATTATTGACTGAGCATATCATACTTTATATTATCTTTTATAAATATTCACATGTGCATAAACCTCTTTTAATTAACTAAAGTACTGTGATGACTAAATTGTTACCCAGCAGCTTATTAATTCCGTCTATTATTTCCTTCTATATATCACAAAATATGACAAGTCTATTCTTGGAATTATATAAAATATCTTCAGCACATGAAATACACTAATATATAAAAGATTGTATAGATAATATGGTCAGCCCCAACTGATTCCACATCTGTCTGACACACAATAAAACGTTATGTTTATACTATGGAGCACATAGTATGGGGACAGCCAAAATCATTCACATAACACACAGCCAAATCATTTACCCAGACATGATAATAACCATCACATATAACCTAATAGTAACAGAAGTCATATCTACCTGGTATAGGGCAGTATGGGGATCCCCTCGCCGCTCTCCTGACCCGTCTGCTATTGCTGTGACTGAGCCGGCCTCACCTTATATTGTCTGTACAAACATTCTCTAACATGAGGCGGCTTTGGATTGGCTAAATGAAATGAATATTTATAAGTAAAGGTATGTTAATGTCGTCTTACTGGGGAGTTTCACTGGGCTTTGTTTTCCATCCAACTATTCTGTTTCTCACCCAGCAGTATGACAGATTCATTAGCATTGCAGCAAGGAGACAAAAGGGAGGGAGGAGACCTATTTGTAACACAATAGACAAGACTCTCACCATTATCATAGAAATTACATGACACCATAACTGACACAATAGACTGAAACTGGGAAAGAAATAAGATGCTGTCATTGCAAAAGTGTAACAGCTTCATGGTAAAAGATTCTAAACTATGAAACACAGAATTTGTATCTGTTACATTTTGTCAAATTGTTAATATTTTCACAATTATTATTTAATTATTAGTTAATAGTAATGAGACCTAAAGATGCTCAAGTGATATAGTGCTGGGTGCTAGTGTGGAAAGGTGTTTCTTCCCACCCCCTCACATCAAATAGAAGGAATTATATACTGACACACAGACTAAAATTTCAACCTCAGTTCAATAAGTATTGAAAACATTTTCACGGTAGTAAAAAAATCACTTTAACCGAAAAAAGCCTGAAACGTCAATGAGCCTTTTTACTAGAGTGTAAAAGGTGAAAAAAAAATCTCTCCTTTTCTTATGAGTATAAAAGTATCACTGACTGTCATTGTCTTACGAGCTGGTGATTCTGTAACAGTGACATTCTCAGGCTTTTTGCTCACAAGGTGAATTTTTACTACCAAGAGATTATTTTTGCCTCTGAATTTAATTGAGTCCATAGTTTGCAAAGTCTCTTCTAGGACAATTATATTGTAATGATCAAAGTGTTTGCTTCATAGGATAATACAATGTAACATCACATGACTGATATGAGATAACAGCTGTACAAGCAAGATACAGGAAGGCAGGTATCCTGAGCAATATCACCTCAGGATATTGTGGTTAGGCACCTGATGATGAAGACAAAAAATGGAAGCAATAGAAAATGTAAACATTGCTACATTCAAGGAAAAAGTTAGGAAGATAGAAAATGATCAGGGAATATCACAGTATCAAACAATGCTATGTAACTGCTATATGATGAGCCACTAATGCTCACAGTTCACAGATTAAGAGGCTGATTTAAGACTAGCGTCAAGACTATGGCGTAAACGGGTGTCTGGCGCTATAATCTAGCTTTGGCAGTGACGCTGTAGTATCCTGTCTAGCATTGATAAATGTGATGTGTGGAGGGCGCTTTAGAAGCGCTCTCCCTGAATCAATGCTTTGCCTCAGTGTACCCATGCTGTTCTTGCTAACCAATCTGCAGCAGTATTCTTTTTCACCCACTTTACTCACACAGCTCATTTACACATCACAATTATTTTTATAGTGTTTATTAAGTTTTTTTTTTAATGAAAATAAAGTTCTAAAAATAAAACGTTCTTTACACATCATTCCACAAAGCAGTTGTGTTTGTGTGTGACTGAAGCCTGATGCTGAAAAGCTAAATTTACTCATCCAAGAGGGGAGATGCTGCACAGCCCACAAATGGTCTCCAAATAAATCCACACTAGTTGTGTCCTACACAATATGGGCATCCATCACAAAATGCAGAGATCAGGGAAACAACACGGATGTCAGCCAGACAATCCCACAGACACTGGTGAGCACACACAGACTGGCTCTGCCGGCCTAGACTCACTATTCTCAAACAGAATGACGCTACAGCCTTTACCACAGCGTCCAAAGGATGGACAATCCTATTCTTCTCTTTAAACAGGGTTTTTTTCTTTTTTATTTTGCAAAAAATCTCAAATAATGCTGTGACCTCTTTTGGCATTGAAAAAGCAGTTTTTTCTCAATTTTTTCATTTTTTATATATTTCTTCAGAAATGACATTAAAGTGTTCATGTTACAATGTTGCTACAATGTAATTCCATATGTATTGGCTTGTAACTAGTGGATAGATGCTGAAAAACAGACTCTACACACACAGCCTCCTGCGCTCTGGGCTTTAGAGAAGCATTTTTCTGCGCCAGAGTTGTGTGAGACATTTTTTTTTAATATGTTGTGAGTCGGTCGCTATGGCCAGTCGCTAACATGCGCTCCCATACAGCGCTGTACTGGTCAAATAGCGACTCCTCACAATGTGTTCAACATTACAGCACAGTGACTATAAACTAGCGACCCACAGCCGAGCACAGCGACTACTAGCGGGCGCTCTGAAAATGCCGCTACAGACGCTCATCTGTCGCTACCTGGCGTTAGTGATGAATCAGCCTGAAAGTCACATAGAACAAAGTGTTATGTTAATGTGGTGTCATCAGGTTATTTGACCTGTTTCTTTGGTTCTGTTTACCACCCAACAGTATGTTAAATTCATCAGCAATGCAGCAAAATAAACACTGGCAATAGGGAGGAGCCTTATTTGAATACAATAGACGAGACTCTCATCATTATCATAGAAATGAAGAGACACAATAACTGACACAATGGACTGAAACTGGGAAAAAATATGATGAAGTCATTGTAAGTGTGTAACAGCTTCATGTTATAAGATACTAAACTAAGACACACAACTGTAAAATATCCAACTGATAAAGATTTATATTAGATATGTATATGTATTAAACCTGGTTTGTTGAGGGATCATAGTAGGTGCCAAGGGATTTTGTTAAATTTAAACAAGGCCATACCAAGGTGCACCAAGTGTGTAGGGGAATGGAAGAAGGAATGGGACAGGAAATTCACAGCAGAGACAGATTATTATTATTTATTTATATAACACCCTCTTCTTCTTCTGTAGAACTTTACAATGTGGTAAATAGAATAGAGTACACAGACAACTGCTGACCCAATGCAAAAAATTACGATGCAAACACTATGAGAGTGGGACACAATAGGATGGAGAGTCTGACCCCTTTGAGCTTACAGTCTAAAGGAAGTGTTGGAAGCACAGGGAATGGGTCATGATTAGTAGTTATTGAGTTGTTCAGGTGGCGTGTGCCAAGTGGAAATGCCTAAACCAGGTTATATGCTTGTCTGATGAGATTGATTTTGAGGGTAGTTTTGGAAATTTTGAGTGTTGTGTAGTGTTGGATTTAATGGGAAAGGGCATTCCAGAAAATGGCAGTTATGCCTGAGATGTCCTGTAGAGATGGGAATGAGAGGAGGTGACCAGGCTGGAGGACAGGAGAAGGTCAGAGGCAGACCTGTGTTGATAGCGTTGGATTCAAAATGAAATATAAGGAGGGACCTGGCTGGAGAGTTAACATTTTAAACTGAATTCTCCATGAGTTTGGCAGCCAATGGAGAGACTGGCTGAAGCATTGCAAAAGCGAGAGGAGAGGTAGATGAAGCGAGCAGCAGGTTATGTTCAAAATAGCACATAAATTATCTATTTCCAATACATATATAGAAGCCTCATACAAGATCTTAACAAGATGGTACCAGGTACCATCCAAACTATCTAAGGCCCTTATTTAACAAGGGATAGCGCCAGGTAGCGACTGGTGAGCGACCGGTAATGACGGTCACCGCCACGAGAACGCCGGCTCCCCACCACAATCACACATTTATCAAGCCGATCCTGCTTAGCGACTGAGATAGCACCAGCTAGCGAATCATTCATCATTATTCCAGCCTCACCCCACAGCGCCAGCGAGCGACCTTGAACAGCAACAGGTATGACCTCTTGCTACCTGGCGCTCTCCAATGCATTTCAATGGAACAATCTTTAAATATTAATAATTAATTGTTATTAATGTTCTTTTTTTTTTTTTAAATGTCAAAAATTCTGTGACCACTTCTGCAATGTTAGATATTTTTTTTAAGGTAAAAAAAAAAAAAAAATTGTGCAGAATTGATATTACAGGTCTGATATTAATGTATTCATATTACAAAATGTTTTAAAAACTTGTTTTTTTTTGTTTCCAAAAATATGGTTGTTTGGGGGTTAAAAAACGACTTTTAACCCATCGCCGCCAGCGCTCTGGGGTTTAAACAAGCATTTCACAGCGCAATAATTTTTTGAGCGTGATTTGTTAATGAATATGCTGGGAGCCATTCGCTATCATGCGCTCCCATACAGCGCGGAACCTGTCAAATAGCGACTCGTAACCTTGTATTCAACATTACTGCACACCGACTGAGTCGCTGTCAACAAGCGAACAACGCCCAAGCACAGCGACTACTAGCAGGCGCTGTGAAAATACTGCTACAGTCGCTCATCTGTCGCTACCTGGCGCTATTACTGAATCGGCCTCTAAGATGTCTCCTACTGTCTCCTCTTTATGTTGGAGATGCATGATGAGACAGGGCATAGTGCTCCGTATCTTCTGGAGCTGTCCTAAATGATCGCACACAAATTAACTGGGTTTATTTCTAAAAGATCACCTGCCTACTTACCTAATAATCCTAGCAGTAACATTTATCCAAAACAAGAAGAAACCATTACATGCAACCTTGCAAAGGGGGTCTTCACCAACCTTTGGTTATGCTTTGGTCCAGGTGGCTTTTCAATCTGTGGTCTGATGGGCACACCACAGGATGGAGAGTATTCTATATAAATTATATTTTAATAATATTCACATGTGCATTGGCCTAATAAATAACTGTAATCCCTCAATAATAACTTACCCAGCAGCGTATTCATTTGGCTAAATGGAATGAATCTTAATAAGTAAAGGTAAGTTAATATTGTCTTACTGGGGAGTTTTATCTGGGCTTTGTTTCTCCCCCAGCAGTATGACAGATTCATTAGCATTGCAGCAAGAAGACAAAAGGGAGGGAGGAGCCTTATTTGAAAAACTATAGATGAGACTCTCATCATTATCATAGAAATTACATGACACCATAACTGACACAATAGACTGAAACTGGAAAAGAAAAAACATGATGTGTTTGCAAAAGTGTAACAGCTTCATGGTAAAAGATTCAGCACATGAAATACACTAATATATAAAAGATTGTATAGATAATATGATCAGCTCCAACCGATTCCACATCTGGCTGACAAACAATAAAATGTTATGTTTATACTATGGTGCACAATATCACCAGACACTAGAGATGAGCGAACTTTTGAAAAATTCGATTCGGCTGATTCGCAGAATTTTCGGACAAAATTCGTTTCGGTCCGCATTTATTCGCAATGAATCGCTATTAAAAACGGCTATTTCTGAGCCTCCTAGAGCCTCAATAGGGTTGTAAACCATTTTGCCTTGCTGTAACACACACAGGATGCGTGCTGGGTAAGTTAAATAATACTTTAAATAAATATCACATGCAGATCAGAGGCATCGCTAATAGAATCGCAGAGCGGCACAATTGCAGAGAATTGAAGTAGCATCACTATGAAGGGCAGGAGCCCAAACATTGCTTTAAAGAGACACTGGATTTGGCAGCAGGAGCCCAAAATTGGATGAATCACACCCTGGAGTTGGCAGCAGCAGCAGCCGGAGCCCAAACATTACTTTAAAGAGACACTGGGGTTGGCTTTAGGAGCCCAAAAATTGGATGAATCACACCCTGGAGTTGGCAGCAGCAGGAGCCCAAACATAACTTTAAAGGGACACTGGAGTTGGCTTCACGAGCCCAAAAATTGGATGAATCACACCCTGGAGTTGGCAGCAGCAGCAGCCCAAATATTACTTTAAAGAGACACTGGAGTTGACTTCAGGAGCCCCAAAATTGGATGAATCACACCCTGGAGTTGGCAGCAGCAGCAGGAGCCCAAACATGACTTTAAAGAGACACTGGAGTTGGCTTCAGGAGCCCAAAAATTTAATGAATCACACCCTGGAGTTGGCGGCAGCAGCAGCAGCAGGAGCCCAAATATTACTTTAAACAGACACTGGAGTTGGCTTCAGGAGCCCAAAAATTGGATGAATCACACCCTGGAGTCGGCAGCAGCAGCAGGAGCCCAAATATTACTTTAAAGAGACCCTGGGGTGTGCTTCAGGAGCCCAAAAATTGGATGAATCACACCCTGGAGTTGGCAGCAGCAGCAGCAGGAGCCCAAATATTACTTTAAAGAGACACTGGAGTTGGCTTCAGGAGCCCAAAAATTGGATAATTCACACCCTGGAGTTGGCAGCAGCTGCAGGAGCCCAAATATTACTTTAAAGAGACACTGGAGTTGGCTTCAGGAGCCCAAAAATTGGATGAATCACACCCTGGAGTTGGCAGCAGCAGCAGCAGGAGCCCAAATATTACTTCAAAGAGACACTGGGGTTGTTCTTCAGGAGCCCAAAAATTGGATGAATCACACCCTGGAGTTGGCAGCAGCAGCAGCAGCAGGAGCCCAAATATTACTTTAAAGAGACACTGGAGTTGGCTTCAGGAGCCCAAAAATTGGATGAATCACACCCTGGAGTTGGCAGCAGCAGCAGCAGCAGGAGCCCAAATATTACTTTAAAGAGACACTGGAGTTGGCTTCAGGAGCCCAAAAATTGGATGATTCACACCCTGGAGTTGGCAGCAGCAGCAGGAGCCCCAATATTACTTAAAAGAGACACTGGAGTTGGCTTCAGGAGCCCAAAAATTGGATGAATCACACCCTGGAGTTGGCAGCAGCAGCAGCAGGAGCCCAAATATTACTTTAAAGAGACACTGGAGTTGGCTTCAGGAGCCCAAAAATTGGATGATTCACACCCTGGAGTTGGCAGCAGCAGGAGCCCAAATATTACTTTAAAGAGACACTGGAGTTGGCTTCAGGAGCCCAAAAATTGCATGATTCACACCCTGGAGTTGGCAGCAGCAGCAGGAGCCCAAATATTACTTTAAAGAGACACTGGAGTTGGCTTCAGGAGCCCAAAAATTGGATGAATCACACCCTGGAGTTGGCAGCAGCAGCAGGAGCCCCAATATTAATTAAAAGAGACACTGGGGTTGGCTTCAGGAGCCCAAAAATTGGATGAATCACACCCTGGAGTTGGCAGCAGCAGCAGCAGCAGGAGCCCAAATATTACTTTAAAGAGACACTGGAGTTGGCTTCAGGAGCCCAAAAATTGGATGATTCACACCCTGGAGTTGGCAGCAGCAGCAGGAGCCCAAATATTACTTTAAAGAGACACTGGAGTTGGCTTCAGGAGCCCAAAAATTGCATGATTCACACCCTGGAGTTGGCAGCAGCAGCAGGAGCCCAAATAAAACTTTAAAGAGACACTGGAGTTGGCTTCAGGAGCCCAAAAATTGGATGAATCACACCCTGGAGTTGGCAGCAGCAGCAGGAGCCCCAATATTACTTAAAAGAGACACTGGGGTTGGCTTCAGGAGCCCAAAAATTGGATGAATCACACCCTGGAGTTGGCAGCAGCAGCAGCAGCAGGAGCCCAAATATTACTTTAAAGAGACACTGGAGTTGGCTTCAGGAGCCCAAAAATTGGATGATTCACACCCTGGAGTTGGCAGCAGCAGCAGGAGCCCAAATATTACTTTAAAGAGACACTGGAGTTGGCTTCAGGAGCCCAAAAATTGCATGATTCACACCCTGGAGTTGGCAGCAGCAGCAGGAGCCCAAATAAAACTTTAAAGAGACACTGGAGTTGGCTTCAGGAGCCCAAAAATTGGATGAATCACACCCTGGAGTTGGCAGCAGCAGCAGGAGCCCCAATATTACTTAAAAGAGACACTGGGGTTGGCTTCAGGAGCCCAAAAATTGGATGAATCCCACCCTGGAGTTGGCAGCAGCAGCAGCAGCAGGAGCCCAAATATTACTTTAAAGAGACACTGGAGTTGGCTTCAGGAGCACAAAAATTGGATGATTCACACCCTGGAGTTGGCAGCAGCAGCAGGAGCCCAAATATTACTTTAAAGAGACACTGGAGTTGGCTTCAGCAGCCCAAAAATTGCATGATTCACACCCTGGAGTTGGCAGCAGCAGCAGGAGCCCAAATATTACTTTAAAGAGACACTGGAGCTGGCTTCAGGAGCCCAAAAATTGGATGAATCACACCCTGGAGTTGGCAGCAGCAGCAGGAGCCCAAATATTACTTTAAAGAGACACTGGGGTTGGCTTCAGGAGCCCAAAAATTGGATAATCCACACCCTGGAGTTGGCAGCAGCAGCAGCAGGAGCCCAAATATTACTTTAAAGAGACACTGGAGTTGGCTTCAGGAGCCCAAAAATTGGATGAATCACACCCTGGAGTTGGCAGCAGCAGCAGGAGCCCAAACATTACTTTAAAGAGACACTGGAGTTGGCTTCAGGAGCCCAAAAATTGGATGAATCACACCCTGGAGTTGGCAGCAGCAGCAGCAGCAGGAGCCCAAATATTACTTTAAAGAGACACTGGAGTTGGCTTCAGGAGCCCAAAAATTGGATGAATCACACCCTGGAGTTGGCAGCAGCAGCAGCAGGATCCCAAATATTACTTTAAAGAGACCCTGGGGTTGGCTTCAGGAGCCCAAAAATTGGATGAATCACACCCTGGAGTTGGCAGCAGCAGCAGGAGCCCAAATATTACTTTAAAGAGACACTGGGGTTGGCTTCAGGAGCCCAAAAATTGGATGAATCACACCCTGGAGTTGGCAGCAGCAGCAGCAGGAGCCCAAATATTACTTCAAAGAGACACTGGGGTTGTTCTTCAGGAGCCCAAAAATTGGATGAATCACACCCTGGAGTTGGCAGCAGCAGCAGCAGCAGGAGCCCAAATATTACTTTAAAGAGACACTGGAGTTGGCTTCAGGAGCACAAAAATTGGATGATTCACACCCTGGAGTTGGCAGCAGCAGCAGGAGCCCAAATATTACTTTAAAGAGACACTGGAGTTGGCTTCAGCAGCCCAAAAATTGCATGATTCACACCCTGGAGTTGGCAGCAGCAGCAGGAGCCCAAATATTACTTTAAAGAGACACTGGAGCTGGCTTCAGGAGCCCAAAAATTGGATGAATCACACCCTGGAGTTGGCAGCAGCAGCAGCAGGAGCCCAAATATTACTTTAAAGAGACACTGGGGTTGGCTTCAGGAGCCCAAAAATTGGATAATCCACACCCTGGAGTTGGCAGCAGCAGCAGCAGGAGCCCAAATATTACTTTAAAGAGACACTGGAGTTGGCTTCAGGAGCCCAAAAATTGGATGAATCACACCCTGGAGTTGGCAGCAGCAGCAGGAGCCCAAACATTACTTTAAAGAGACACTGGAGTTGGCTTCAGGAGCCCAAAAATTGGATGAATCACACCCTGGAGTTGGCAGCAGCAGCAGCAGCAGGAGCCCAAATATTACTTTAAAGAGACACTGGAGTTGGCTTCAGGAGCCCAAAAATTGGATGAATCACACCCTGGAGTTGGCAGCAGCAGCAGCAGGATCCCAAATATTACTTTAAAGAGACCCTGGGGTTGGCTTCAGGAGCCCAAAAATTGGATGAATCACACCCTGGAGTTGGCAGCAGCAGCAGCAGCAGGAGCCCAAATATTACTTTAAAGAGACACTGGAGTTGGCTTCAGGAGCCCAAAAATTGGATGATTCACACCCTGGAGTTGGCAGCAGCAGCAGGAGCCCCAATATTACTTAAAAGAGACACTGGAGTTGGCTTCAGGAGCCCAAAAATTGGATGAATCACACCCTGGAGTTGGCAGCAGCAGCAGCAGGAGCCCAAATATTACTTTAAAGAGACACTGGAGTTGGCTTCAGGAGCCCAAAAATTGGATGATTCACATCCTGGAGTTGGCAGCAGCAGCAGGAGCCCAAATAAAACTTTAAAGAGACACTGGAGTTGGCTTCAGGAGCCCAAAAATTGGATGAATCACACCCTGGAGTTGGCAGCAGCAGCAGGAGCCCCAATATTACTTAAAAGAGACACTGGGGTTGGCTTCAGGAGCCCAAAAATTGCATGATTCACACCCTGGAGTTGGCAGCAGCAGCAGGAGCCCAAATAAAACTTTAAAGAGACACTGGAGTTGGCTTCAGGAGCCCAAAAATTGGATGAATCACACCCTGGAGTTGGCAGCAGCAGCAGGAGCCCCAATATTACTTAAAAGAGACACTGGGGTTGGCTTCAGGAGCCCAAAAATTGGATGAATCACACCCTGGAGTTGGCAGCAGCAGCAGCAGCAGGAGCCCAAATATTACTTTAAAGAGACACTGGAGTTGGCTTCAGGAGCCCAAAAATTGGATGATTCACACCCTGGAGTTGGCAGCAGCAGCAGGAGCCCAAATATTACTTTAAAGAGACACTGGAGTTGGCTTCAGCAGCCCAAAAATTGCATGATTCACACCCTGGAGTTGGCAGCAGCAGCAGGAGCCCAAATAAAACTTTAAAGAGACACTGGAGTTGGCTTCAGGAGCCCAAAAATTGGATGAATCACACCCTGGAGTTGGCAGCAGCAGCAGCAGGAGCCCAAATATTACTTTAAAGAGACACTGGAGCTGGCTTCAGGAGCCCAAAAATTGGATGAATCACACCCTGGAGTTGGCAGCAGCAGCAGCAGGAGCCCAAATATTACTTTAAAGAGACACTGGGGTTGGCTTCAGGAGCCCAAAAATTGGATAATCCACACCCTGGAGTTGGCAGCAGCAGCAGCAGGAGCCCAAATATTACTTTAAAGAGACACTGGAGTTGGCTTCAGGAGCCCAAAAATTGGATGAATCACACCCTGGAGTTGGCAGCAGCAGCAGGAGCCCAAACATTACTTTAAAGAGACACTGGAGTTGGCTTCAGGAGCCCAAAAATTGGATGAATCACACCCTGGAGTTGGCAGCAGCAGCAGCAGCAGGAGCCCAAATATTACTTTAAAGAGACACTGGAGTTGGCTTCAGGAGCCCAAAAATTGGATGAATCACACCCTGGAGTTGGCAGCAGCAGCAGCAGGATCCCAAATATTACTTTAAAGAGACCCTGGGGTTGGCTTCAGGAGCCCAAAAATTGGATGAATCACACCCTGGAGTTGGCAGCAGCAGCAGGAGCCCAAATATTACTTTAAAGAGACACTGGGGTTGGCTTCAGGAGCCCAGAAATTGGATGAATCACACCCTGGAGTTGGCATCAGCAGGAGCCCAAAAATTGGCCTAAAGACATAAATATGTTTTGCACCATTTGGAAAGTGTAAAACGTGGCACCTTGCTGAATCTAGTCGCATGCATCAGGCATTGGTGGGTGGAAATCCTGGCTGATCCATCCCTGATTCATTTTGACAAAGGTGAGTCTCTCCACATTTTTAGTTGACAGACGAGTTCTCCTCGCCGTAACTATGGCCCCCGCCGCACTAAACCCCCCGCTCAGATGGCATGCTACTTGCCGGGCAGGACAGCTTTTCCAGGGCAAACTCTGCTAGTTGCGGCCACAAATCAAGTTTGGCTGCCCAGAAGTCCAGCGGATCCTCAAGGTGTGTTGGCATGGTCATGTCAAAGTATGACATGACCTGCTGGTTCAGGTCCTGCTCCAGGTCTTCTTGCTGCTCATGAGTAGCCTCACTATGCGGGTGTAGAAAGCTACTCATTAGCGACTGAAGACTGAGGCTGCTGCTGATGGAGCTGCTGCTGCTGCTCCTGCCAACCCCCCCAGCGGCCATGGCAGTGGAAGGTGAGCGCAGAGGTCCCCTCGAGTCAGACCTGCGAGAGTATGGACCATGGCGCAGATAGGCATCGGCCAACTGCCTACGTAGAATGTCTTTGTAGTAGTTCAGTTTGTCCTCCCTCTCGGTGGGTTTAAAAAATGCCCCCATTTTGTGCCGGAAGCGAGGGTCCAATAAGGTGGACAGCCAGAAGTCATCCCGCCGACAGATGGAAACAATTCTGGGGTCCCTACGCAAGCAAGTGAGCATGCTTCCTGCCATTTGCGCAAGTGACTCGGATGGACTACCTGTCTCCATCTCCACTGCATACTGCCACGGTGTGCCCGGGTCCTCTGTCTCGCCTTCCTCAAAAACCTCTAGCTCCTCTGGCTGCTCCTGCTCCTCCTCTCCTGTCCGCTGACTAGATAAACCAGCCATTTCGCCAAGCCTAAACTGTGTTTCGCTGGGCAACTCCTCCTCCTCCTCTTCCTCCTCCTCCTCCAGTTCAGCTGCAACGGGGTTCATGTGGCCGTAAGATGTAAACGCCATGTCTCCAGTGCCCTGACCAGCCATGGTTTCCAACATGTGCTGTAGTACATGAAGCAGTGGAATCACGTCATTCATCCCGTAATCCTGCCGACTGACAAATAAAGTGGCTTCCTCAAAGGGCCTGAGCAAACGGCAGGTGTCACGTATGAGCTGCCACTGGTTGACATTGAAGTTACACAGGGGAGTCCCCCTATCTGCTTGGATCATCAGGAAATCCGTGATGGCTTTTCTCTGTTCATATAATCGGTCCAACATGTGAAGAGTGGAATTCCAACGGGTGGAAACATCGCAAATCAGACTATGTTGGGGGATACCATTCTGACGCTGTAGCTCAAGAAGGGTGTGTTTGGCGGTGTATGAGTGGCTGAAGTGCATGCAAAGTTTCCTTGAAGTTGTTAGGATGTCTTGCAGATGGGGGGAACACTTCAGAAACCGCTTGACAACCAGATTGAAGACGTGAGCCATGCAGGGGGCATGGGTCAGGCTTCCTTGGCGCAGCGCAGACAAAATGTTCTTCCCATTGTCGGTAACCATGATTCCCATTCTAAGTTTTCTTGGAGTAAGCCATGTTTGGATTTCCTGATGAATACATTTAAGCAGTTCCTCCCCTGTGTGACTCCGTTCGCCAAGACAAACCATGTGAAGCACTGCGTGACACCTCCGTGCCCTGCACACATGGTAGACTGGAGGGGCACTGAGACTTGAGCCTACAGTGGAGGGTGAGGAGATGGCGGAGGATGAGGAGGCTGAGTCGCATGGTGTCACAGGCCCAACGGGCAGGGAGCGCGGAGGCCGAAGCGGCGTGACCTGTCCAAGGTGCTGCTGCTGCTGCAAAGGGACCACATTCACCCAGTGGGCCGTAAACGACATGTACTGTCCCTGACCGTAGTTACAGCTCCAGATGTCGGCGCTGCCATGCACTTTGCTACACACCGACAGGCTCAAGGACTGGCCCACCTTCTGTTCAACAAAAGTGTGCAGCGCTGGTACTGCCTTCTTGGCAAAGAAATGACGGCTTGGGACTCTCCACCTCGGCTCGGCACAAGCCATCAGTTCTCTGAAAGGTGCAGAGTCCACCACCTGAAAAGGGAGTGACTGCAGCCCCAGCAACTTGGACAGGAGCACATTCAGCTTCTGCGCCGTAGGATGAGTGGGCGCATACTGCTGTCTCTTGGACATGGCTTCGCTGATGGATTGCTGGCGGGATGCATGACTTGGAGGAGGAGGAGCAGGAGCGACAGAGGATGGGTATGATGCACAGCTGCCTTCGGCTGAGGTGCTGGAGCCTTGGCTGGCAGAAATTGGGAGCAGCGTGCCACGCGGTGAGGAAGCAGTCTGGCCCACCTCTCCGGAGCCTAGGTTCTCCCAGGCTGCTTTATGGTGACGCTGCATATGTTGACGCAGGGCCGTGGTGCCAACATTTGGACCCTGGCCACGCTTCACCTTCTGCCTACATATCTTGCATGTGGCCATGTTACCCTCCTGCGGATGCTTCAGGAAAAACTGCCACAGTGCCGAGTAGCTACTTTTCCCATCAACAGGCCTCACTGATTCGCTGCTATTGTCGCCAACTCCAGGAACCCCTGCCCCACTACCACCCGATAAGGTAGCCTGCCGCACAGCAGGTGCTCTACCCCGGCCCCGTTTGGCTCCAGGCTTTACAATTGTGCCCCCATGCTGCCTGCCAACCATGCTGCTAACACCTTGCTGCCTGAACTGCTGACTCGGGGGCAACCTGCGCCCCTCTTCTCCTAAAGATGACGATGAAGCCCCTTCATCACCCGGCTCCCAAGTGCGATCGGCTTCATCGTCATCATCATTATCACCGAGTTGTGGCTGTACGTCACTGATGTTCATGGATTCGTCAACAGTGTCTGGCGCAGGAGCTGGAATGCTCGCAGCACCCGCGACACTGTCCACATCACTATTTGTCTGCCTAGCTAAAGAAGCCACCTCCATTTCTTGGCTGGGCAGTAGCTGCTGACTGTCCTCTATCTGATCGTCCTCCTCACTAAAGAGTGGAAATGAACCCAAAGCATAGGATACGTCGCTGGGGGAGGGAACGGCATAGGACAGAGGCAATGGGAGGACAGGGACTGCTCTCGGGGCATGCCAACTCAGGGTTGTGTCAGAGGAACCTATCGACCCTAGACTGGGGGTCTCAGACGTAAGTTGTGATGATGTTGTTCATGAGCGCGTCAACCAATCTACCACGGCAGATGCGTTACTGGTGGAGACCCGACCGCTAGCAGATACTGGCAGATTAGGTCTCTCAGCGTGACTCCTGCTGCTACTGGCCCCCAGTCTGCTGCGAGCTCTGCCTGCGGAATCTTGGCCTCTGCCACTCCTCTTTTCACTTCCAGGCACTTGTCTGCCCGACATAGTCTAACTGGCGTGGTAGTAGGTGATATTTTAAGAACCCCCAGGCAGCGGTGGGTCTATATGAAACAGAATATAATGCACACCAAAAGTGAGCAGTAACACTCAGCCTCCAACAGGCCTGCTTAGTGTAAATAAGAGAGCTGCTTAGTGTAAATAAAGAGGGGTATGGTATGTTACAGAATGGGATGCCCCAACAGCAGAGCACCTGGGAGCAGTACTACTATGCACAGCAAAAGTGTCTTTATCAGGCCAAATTTCTATTAGAATAAGTGCAAATGGTTATGGTATTAAATAGAGGCTGGTGTAGTCACAGAATAGGATGCCTCAAAAACCAGAGTGCACCTGGCAGCAGTACTACTATGCACAGCAAGTGTGTTTATCAGGCCAAATTTCTATTAGAATAAGTGCAAATGGTTATGGTATTAAATAGAGGCTGGTGTAGTCACAGAATGGGATGCCCCAAAAACAAGAGTGCACCTGGCAACAGTAATACTATGCACAGCAAGTGTGTTTATCAGGCCAAATTTCTATTAGAATAAGTGTAAATGGTTATGGTATTAAATAGAGGCTGGTGTAGTCACAGAATGGGATGCCCCAAAAACAAGAGTGCACCTGGCTGCAGTACTATGATGCACAGCAAGTGTGTTTATCAGGCCAAATTTCTATTAGAATAAGTGCAAATGGTTATGGTATTAAATAGAGGCTGGTGTAGTCACAGAATGGGATGCCCCAAAAACCAGAGTGCACCTGGCAGCAGTACTACGATGCACAGCAAGTGTGTTTATCAGGCCAAATTTCTATTAGAATAAGTGCAAATGGTTATGGTATTAAATAGAGGCTGGTGTAGTCACAGAATGGGATGCCCCAAAAACAAGAGTGCACCTGGCAACAGTAATATTATGCACAGCAAGTGTGTTTATCAGGCCAAATTTCTATTAGAATAAGTGCAAATGGTTATGGTATTAAATAGAGGCTGGTGTAGTCACAGAATGGGATGCCCCAAAAACCAGAGTGCACCTGGGAGCAGTACTACTATGCACAGCAAGTGTGTTTATCAGGCCAAATTTCTATTAGAATAAGTGCAAATGGTTATGGTATTAAATAGAGGCTGGTGTAGTCACAGAATGGGATGCCTCAAAAACCAGAGTGCACCTGGCAGCAGTACTACTATGCACAGCAAGTGTGTTTATCAGGCCAAATTTCTATTAGAATAAGTGCAAATGGTTATGGTATTAAATAGAGGCTGGTGTAGTCACAGAATGGGATGCCCCAAAAACAAGAGTGCACCTGGCAACAGTAATACTATGCACAGCAAGTGTGTTTATCAGGCCAAATTTCTATTAGAATAAGTGCAAATGGTTATGGTATTAAATAGAGGCTGGTGTAGTCACAGAATGGGATGCCCCAAAAACAAGAGTGCCCCTGGCAGCAGTAATACTATGCACAGCAAGTGTGTTTATCAGGCCAAATTTCTATTAGAATAAGTGCAAATGGTTATGGTATTAAATAGAGGCTGGTGTAGTCACAGAATGGGATGCCTCAAAAACCAGAGTGCACCTGGCAGCAGTACTACTATGCACTGCAAGTGTGTTTATCAGGCCAAATTTCTATTAGAATAAGTGCAAATGGTTATGGTATTAAATAGAGGCTGGTGTAGTCACAGAATGGGATGCCCCAAAAACAAGAGTGCACCTGGCAACAGTAATACTATGCACAGCAAGTGTGTTTATCAGTCCAAATTTCTATTAGAATAAGTGCAAATGGTTATGGTATTAAATAGAGGCTGGTGTAGTCACAGAATGGGATGCCCCAAAAACAAGAGTGCACCTGGCAACAGTAATACTATGCACAGCAAGTGTGTTTATCAGGCCAAATTTCTATTAGAATAAGTGCAAATGGTTATGGTATTAAATAGAGGCTGGTGTAGTCACAGAATGGGACGCCTCAAAAACCAGAGTGCACCTGGCAGCTGTACTACTATGCACAGCAAGTGTGTTTATCAGGCCAAATGTCTATCGGAATAAGTGCAAATGGTTATGGTATTAAATAGAGGCTGGTGTAGTCACAGAATGGGATGCCCCAAAAACCAGAGTGCACCTGGCAGCAGTACTACTATGCACAGCAAGTGTGTTTATCAGGCCAAATTTCTATTAGAATAAGTGCAAATGGTTATGGTATTAAATAGAGGCTGGTGTAGTCACAGAATGGGATGCCCCAAAAACAAGAGTGCACCTGGCAGTAGTAATACTATGCACAGCAAGGGTGTTTATCAGGCCAAATTTCTATTAGAATAAGTGCAAATGGTTATGGTATTAAATAGAGGCTGGTGTAGTCACAGAATGGGATGCCTCACAGCAGACTTAAGATCAGTTCAGTATATATGCACAGTTAGTGTATAAGCAGCCTGAAAACGCTAGCAAAGCAAGTCAGCCAGCTAGTAACACTCAGACTGGATGAAAAAAAAAAAAATCTCCCTGTGACTGCCTCCGATTTTTCCTAACTTTCCCTGTTTTTCGCTGACTTTCTGTCTGTCTCCTGCCTGTCTCCAGCATGTCCCTGTCTGTCCCTGCCTGTCTAACTGCCTCTCCCTCACTACAGCAGCGTCCTGTCTCTCACGAATGCAATAGAGAAATGAGGAAAAGCAAGATGGCCGCGGCCTTAAATAGCGCTGTGACGTCACCGGGCTTGCTGGCTGCTGACAGGCTGCATGTGACTGTCCCAGCATACACTGCCCCAGTTTACATGTCTGGACATGTCACGTAGACCATCTTAGAATGCTTGTAATGTAAATGAATGGATGTTAAAGGAAAACTTCGAGTGATCGAATCGCGGGGAAATTCGGATTCGATCCGAATCGAATTTTTCATGAAATTCGGATCGAATCCGGGTTCGTCCGGATCGATTCACTCATCCCTAGTCTTATCTATTGTGTTTCCAATAAGGCTCCTCTCTTCCATTTGTCTCCTTGCTGCAATGCTAATGAATCTGTCATCCTGCTGGGTGAGAAACAGAGAAGCTGGATGAAGAACAAAGCCCAGTGAAACTCCCCAGTAACACGACATTAACATAACTTTACTTATTCGGATTCATTCCTTTTAGCCAATCCAAAGCCGCCTCATATTAGAGAATGTTTGTACAGACAATTTATATGTCTTGGACTTCCGCTACACTCGCTCTTAGCCATTGGTTCTTCAGACCTCTAACCAGCAAGCTCTCATCATTTGAGCCATTGAAGTCCTGGGGGCAACCGATCCCGGGCAGGCGTATTTTGCGTCCCTGCATGCGGGGTCTCCTACAGGTGAAGCTGGCTGCGGAGATTGGGGGTTGAGGGCTTACCTAGAGGGCTGGAGTTACCAGAGCGTGACAAATGTCTTATAAAAGCACCAGACTTCACACCAGGAAAATTAATCACTAAGAACAAGCAAAATAATTTTGTTGATGACCTGTGGCGTTATTTTGACCAGATTAGCTACTGGCTGCCTTATTATTGCCATTGCCAGGACTGTCTTATTAAAGACATTTTCTTTAAATGGAGATTGAGGTCCCTTTTAGAGGAGACAATACATTGCAAGGTGAAATGGCACATTAAATATGTTGAAGCTAAACTACTAAAAAAATCAATACTGTGCATGAAATGAAAGAGGCAAAGGGCTAATAAAGACATATCTGCAGAGATACTCACAGGAGGTACCAGGGGCACGTGTGTACAGTCAATAACACCCAAGACATTAGGCATATCTGCAGGTCATAAAATCCAAACTTGACTGTATTCCAGGCTACCACAGTGCCATCGAGAAACTTATTGTGGGTGTGACTGAGTGTAGGCTGGGACATGCCCATGGAGAGGGGGAGCCCAGCCTATGGAATGAGCTGTTTACCAGTAATTGAAAGCAGCCAACCAATTTGTTCATGCCTGCAGTTGCATGCCTCTTTCTTGTGGTGAATGGCGAACCATGGCCCCAACTCACAGTAGAGTTTCAGGAGGGAAACCTGGTCAAGTCTGGTCAGCTCAAATAGCTCAATGTCATGCATATGATTAACATCCACACACGGGCGGTGCGATTCCAAATCACAGCATATTCCACTGGCTCCTGTTATCATTTCAAAAATAATGATAAAACACACACAATTTAATCTGTGTCCTGTGAGGGTTGGTGAGTCATCATATAGCAATAACCTAGGAGTTTTTTAATCGGTGGTATATTCTAGTCATTTTTGTATCCCCATAACTTTTTATTTACTGGTTGCATTTTCTTTGGCTTTCACTTTTTGTCTTAATGATCTGGTTCTTAGCCACAGGACCAGAGGTAACATTGCCCACTAATATTCTTATTGGTTCAAACATAAAAAGAATGCAAACAGCAACATTACTGTTACATATCTAATCATAGTAATAGCAAACAGCAATTAGCTTGAATAGTTGTGTGGTCATTGACTGACCCCCGGCCTCACATTATAGTGTCTTTACAAACATCCACTAACATGGAGTGACTTAAATGAATCGATTTGATCTTTTACAGAAAGTCGTCTTAAACTAGTCCACTTGGAGAGTTTCCATTAATACCATTATTATAATGTGCATTATCTCAAACAAAGCAACTAACCAATGCCTTGGGACAATCATAAATATCATGTAAAATTGTCCTAAAATTGTGATTGAATCCCATTTTCTCAGTCACGCAGTGCAAACAGCACCAAAAATATGGACTTTATTAAAAAAAATTTTACATATATATATATATATATTTTTTTTTTTTTATGGTAATAATTGTTATTATATTTTTTTCAAAAAAATATTAAAAGTTTTAAAAAAAACTATTTACAAAAAAGTGTCAGGCTCCCAGAATTCTATTTCTTGGTGGTCCCCATTGAAGCTGCAAGCTCCTCAATTTTGCCAACCAGCCTATGAGCAGCAGCTGACAGTTGCTGCAGGCGCTCGTATTCCTCCATGCAATCCGCCTCCATCACACTGCAACTCACAGAGCGACATCAAACTTTCACCAGGAAATACACCCCGTAAGTTTAGCAGAAACACCCTTGTTTTATTGGCCCAGTTCGAATCAACAATCAAGGCTTGGAATCATGCGCAAGCCCATACCAATAACGTAACATTCCAGAGAAAGCAAACTACGCGAAAAACACAATCATCGAATATGCTTATTCGCGTTAATGTAAACGCACATATGCATGAAAGAAGACACGAAAATCCTGTTAATGGTTGCAAAAACTTACAAAAAATACACAAACACATGTGAAACTGAAGCAAAAGGAGGCTGTGAATCAAGGCCATACTCTGCAATGCATTTTGATGTGTCCTTCACCGGTAACAAAAATGTGGTATTTGCTAGTGAACAAATTGCTCTTGACAGCGGGTGAACTGCAGCAACACAATTTGCAGTAACAAAACCCAAAATGGTGCTGAAAACCACTTAAGAGCTTATGGCAGCGTGGAATTTGTCTCAGAATGAATGTGTTGTGTCTCTAGTGAATCTGGGGTGTTTTTGAAGCCCCCAAAAATGGGGAAAAAAATCAATCAATGAAAACCATTTCATGAGTTGTTTCTCCAATACTAGTTATCTATCTGACCTTTATGCTTGACGTATTAGTGACAGATGTAAAAATCACATAGAAAGCCATTCTGGCTAAAAATAACATTGATTCCTATCAGGTTTACCACTAAAAGATGGCGCACTGAGAAGCTGTTCGTTGGCATTCACCCGGCTAAATGAACAGACTTTAACACAGCAAACACAGCCTTGGCCTGGCGAATTGGCCATTTTTGCATAGGAAATTTACGCAAACTAGCAAATGCACAGCGTTTTGTAATTGACCCCCAAAGTATGAACATCAAAACAAACATTGTGCAATGCCATTTCCTGCATGGTATCAGAGTTTTTATGGCACATGTCCTGTGGTTTCTACTTTCCAAACATGTTTCGTCACAAGTGAGATGTTTTTCATGGGAAAATCATTTTTAGCCTATAAAATACAGTAATTAGATATATTAGAGTATAAAAAGTCATATATTATGAACATTTCTATGATAAAACACATGCAATTAATGATTATTTGGCATTGTATTGTTGTAGCATTGTGGAAAATACGGGATGAGAATTTTATTTTTATTAGGCTGCAAGGCTTGATTTTAAAAAGTGAATGTATGGATAAGAAACATCCTTGAGGAAAATTAAATCTCTAGAAAGGCCCGGTGAGTTGGAGATTCCTCATGCTGAGTACAGACTCGGAGCATCCAAAGCCAAAGACAGCTTAGCAAATTGTTCTCAGAGAAAAAGTACATTATAAATAGTGTTTATTCAGAAAATCTCAAAATGTGACACAGAAGACAAAAGCAATGATACAGTAGTAGCCCATCATGGAATTTAATGTCTTTGTGGTCACTCCCTGAAGCCCAAAAATCTAGGACACTGGATCACCGGGCACTGGACAATACTGTCTTATCTGTGGTGTTTCTGTAGCAGTCAGTTAAACCAACTGAACTGTATTTTTTCTTGCAGACATTTTTGCCAGTCGCTTGACTGCTTCTCTCAGCTATGAAATTTGGTGCTTTTGTAAGATGCATTACATTCGTGGCGGGGTGACTACTTTGGTGTCTTGTCAGCTGTCATTTATGTGCATAACCTTCACCACATTACGACATTGATATGGCTTCTCTCCAGTGTGTGCCCTATAATTATGGATCATGGCGTGGCACTGGAAATCCACACTTCCAGACTTTTAAAAGGTTATTCTCCAGTGTGAGTCCTCCGATGTGTAAGCAGGTTTGAACGCCATGTAAAGCACTTGTCACACTCAGGGACATGGAAATGGCTTCTCCCCAGTGTGAGTCCTTCGATGTTTAAGCATGTTTGAATGGTAAGCAAAGCACTTGTCACACTCAGGACATGAAAATGGCTTCTCTCCAGTGTGAGTCTTCTGGTGTGTAAGCAGGTGTGTATGGTGTGTAAAGCACTTGTTACACTCAGGACATGAAAATGGCTTCTCTCCAGTGTGAATTCTCTGATGTGTAAGCAGGGTTGCATAATGTGTAAAGCACTTGTGACACTCAGGACATGAAAATGGCTTTTCTCCAGTGTGAATCCTCTGGTGTGTAAGCAGGGTTACATGTTGTGTAAAGCACTTGCCACAATCAGGGCAGGAATATGGCTTCTCCCCAGTGTGAGTCCTCTGATGTGTAAGCAGGTATGTATGCAGTGTAAAGCTCTTGTCACACTCGGGACATGAAAATGGCTTCTCTCCAGTGTGAATCCTCTGATGTTTTAGCAGGTTTGAATGGTGTGTAAAGCACTTCTCACACTCAGGGCATGAAAATGGCTTCTCTCCAGTATGAATTTTCTGGTGTGCAAGTAGGTTACTACGTTGTGTAAAGCACTTGTCACACTCAGGACAGGAATATGGCTTCTCTCCAGTATGAATTTTCTGGTGTGCAAGTAGGTAACTACGTTGTGTAAAGCACTTGTCACACTCAGTGCATGAAAATGGCTTCTCTCCAGTGTGACTCCTCTGGTGACTTGTGAGCTTTGATTTATAACGGAACGATTTTCCACACTCAGAGCACTGATATGGTTTTCCTGGTTTAGGGCTCATTGTGGGCTGATGGAGATCAGTTTATCTGTAAAATGGATTCCAGCTTCCTGATAAATGTTCAACCTGTAAGAAAAAATACAGAAAGTCATGTAAAGTACACAAGCAGTATTTCAGTGTGACTCTTTTGGAGTCTACAACGTTTTGAATGAGAAGTAATGCATATGCCACTATCAGAGAATGAGATAGCTTCTCATTTTATTTTTAGGTATTATAGTTGTGGAATAAAGTCAGTTCAAGTTAAATATATTGTAATGCGTTAAGCTTCATGTTTAATGCATAGATGGCCATTGTATGCTTATGCACGCATAGGAATTTGTCCTCCGCATTTAACCCATGCCCGGAGAAGTGGGCTGCCCAAATTAATGCCCGGGGAGCAGTTGCGGGGTTTGGGGCCTTGCTCAAGAGCACTTCAGTCAAGTTCCCTCAGTCAGGACTGGGATTCGAACCTGCCACTCTCCGGTCACAAGTACACTCCCCTTACCTCTAGGCCACAAATGCACACTAGTTACCAGTATGATATATTTTGGAACTATTACATTTACAGGTCTGAGAGCATAGTTACAGGTGAGTAATTACAAACACGCAACAATGGACATTCCCAGCGGCCCCCTGGGAGGAGTATATTCCTCTTGGTGTTAAACTATTGCTGCACTTCTGGTGTGTCCAAGAATATAGTTTCAGGATGGTTCAAGGATAGTTATGGAGATGGGAAAAACTGAGATGGATTTGGCTTTAATTCACAGTTCTGATTTCTGATTCTGTATTTGGCTTGGGGCAAAGGGGAGCTTTGACCCAGTTATTCATGGTTCTGTGTTGGCACCGGGTGCCTGAAGAGATTTTCCTTTCATGCATGTGATGGAAGGCAGCTCCCTGCAGGGGGTCACTCATGGCTGGGACACTGTGGCTTTATTTCAGGTCAGGGGTGTAAGAAGCAACATGGATTTTCTTTGGAACCCCCCGTGGGTGTGAGACCTGCACAGCTTTCTTAGAGCAGGACTGGGTTGAGAATTACAATTACCCGCGCTACCTATGAAGCTAGCTTGTTGAGAAGGGATATTTGCTATGGAAATGGAATGAGCGGGAGACTGAGAAATCAGGAATAACATATAATATTTCTCATGATTGTCCCCAAAATTATTATTAAACTAAATGAATGAAAATACATCTACTCAGCAGTGGGGGGTCATTCTAATTATTTGGTTAACCAAGCTTAACGTAACTAAAACTTCCATATCAGTGAGCTTATCTACTTTACGATGCTAACATGTGCAAAAAATATATATTTTTTTAAATATTACAGCTTTTCCCCAAACGTCACCTGTACATTCAATGTGGCATTTTTACAAGTAAGGGAAGGGATATTTGTTCAGTTCAGAAAAAATAAGAGCCTCTCGCATTTGTTGGAAAAATTGTGAATTCTTTTTGAACATTCCCCATATTGTGCTGTAGTTTCTGAACTGCTTTTCTTGCATTGTTTTGTGTGGTAAAGTAAAAAACACACTCAGAGTTAGGGATTAGTGATGAGCGAGTAGTATTCGACCGAGCCGGTATTCGATCGAATACTACGCTGTTCGTCATACTCGATTTCGATCGAGTACAGCGGCGATGGCGCACTCACAATTCGTTTCCCCTCCCACCTTCCCTGGCGCGTTTTTTACACCAATCACCATGCAGGGGGGGTGGGACAGGTCCTGGGAGGACGCTGGCATCGCGAAAACGGCGTCTACACGC
Organism: Gastrophryne carolinensis; assembly: GCA_027917425.1. Lineage (NCBI taxonomy): Eukaryota > Metazoa > Chordata > Amphibia > Anura > Microhylidae > Gastrophryne > Gastrophryne carolinensis. Next base: position 8,360,392 of record CM051236.1, on the reverse strand, counting down.
ATTGGCTGGAAAAACCATGTGACCTCGAATATACAAAACTCAGCACTTCCTCTTCGTCAGCATTAGCAGCTTGAACTTAGTGAGGGACAGACGCTCACAGCAGGGAAAGACAGGCTGTCGCTGGCAGGGCCCCAGAAGCTCGGAATATCGCATTTACCACCATCTATACCAGCTACCAGAAGACAAGAGAGTCATTAAGAGCCCTTATTAGGGCTACTACGCTGAACGGTATATGGCTCATATGTAGGCAGGCAGGGCCCCAGAAGCTCAGAATATAGCTTTTACCACCATATATACCAGCTACCAGAAGACAAGAGAGTCCTTAAGAGCCCTTATTAGGGCTACTACGCTGAACAGTATATAGCTCATATCCTATGTAGGCAGGCAGGGCCCCAGAAGCGCAGAATATAGCTTTTACCACCATATATACCAGCTACCAGAAGACAAGAGAGTCCTTAAGAGCCCTTATTAGGGCTACTACGCTGAACAGTATATAGCTCATTTTCTATGTAGTCAGGCAGGGCCCCAGAAGCTCAGAATATAGCTTTTACCACCATATATACCAGCTACCAGAAGACAAGAGAGTCCTTAAGAGCCCTTATTAGGGCTACTACGCTGAACAGTATATAGCTCATTTTCTATGTAGTCAGGCAGGGCCCCAGAAGCTCAGAATATAGCTTTTACCACTATATATACCAGCTACCAGAAGACAAGAGAGTCCTTAAGAGCCCTTATTAGGGCTACTACGCTGAACAGTATATAGCTCATATCCTATGTAGGCAGGCAGGGCCCCAGAAGCGCAGAATATAGCTTTTACCACCATATATACCAGCTACCAGAAGACAAGAGAGTCCTTAAGAGCCCTTATTAGGGCTACTACGCTGAACAGTATATAGCTCATATTCTATGTAGTCAGGCAGGGCCCCAGAAGCTCAGAATATAGCTTTTACCACCATATATACCAGCTACCAGAAGACAAGAGAGTCCTTAATCCCTTATTAGTGCTGCTATGTTGAACAGTATATAGCTCATATCCTATGTAGGCAGGCAGGGCCCCAGAAGCTCAGAATATAGCTTTTACCACCATATATACCAGCTACCAGAAGACAAGAGAGTCCTTAAGAGCCCTTATTAGGGCTACTACGCTGAACAGTATATAGCTCATATCCTATGTAGGCAGGCAGGGCCCCAGAAGCGCAGAATATAGCTTTTACCACCATATATACCAGCTACCAGAAGACAAGAGAGTCATTAAGAGCCCTTATTAGGGCTACTACGCTGAACAGTATATAGCTCATTTTCTATGTAGTCAGGCAGGGCCCCAGAAGCTCAGAATATAGCTTTTACCACCATATATACCAGCTACCAGAAGACAAGAGAGTCCTTAATCCCTTATTAGTGCTGCTATGTTGAACAGTATATAGCTCATATCCTATGTAGGCAGGAAGGGCCCCAGAAGCTCAGAATATAGCTTTTACCACCATATATACCAGCTACCAGAAGACAAGAGAGTCCTTAAGAGCCCTTATTAGGGCTACTACGCTGAACAGTATATAGCTCATTTTCTATGTAGTCAGGCAGGGCCCCAGAAGCTCAGAATATAGCTTTTACCACCATATATACCAGCTACCAGAAGACAAGAGAGTCCTTAAGAGCCCTTATTAGGGCTACTACGCTGAACAGTATATAGCTCATATCCTATGTAGGCAGGCAGGGCCCCAGAAGCGCAGAATATAGCTTTTACCACCATATATACCAGCTACCAGAAGACAAGAGAGTCCTTAAGAGCCCTTATTAGGGCTACTCCGCTGAACAGTATATAGCTCATATTCTATGTAGTCAGGCAGGGCCCCAGAAGCTCAGAATATAGCTTTTACCACCATATATACCAGCTACCAGAAGACAAGAGAGTCCTTAATCCCTTATTAGTGCTGCTATGTTGAACAGTATATAGCTCATATCCTATGTAGGCAGGCAGGGCCCCAGAAGCTCAGAATATAGCTTTTACCACCATATATACCAGCTACCAGAAGACAAGAGAGTCCTTAAGAGCCCTTATTAGGGCTACTACGCTGAACAGTATATAGCTCATATTCTATGTAGTCAGGCAGGGCCCCAGAAGCTCAGAATATAGCTTTTACCACCATATATACCAGCTACCAGAAGACAAGAGAGTCCTTAAGAGCCCTTATTAGTGCTGCTACGTTGAACAGTATATAGCTCATATCCTATGTAGTCAGGCAGGGCCCCAGAAGCTCAGAATATAGCTTTTACCACCATATATACCAGCTACCAGAAGACAAGAGAGTCCTTAAGAGCCCTTATTAGTGCTGCTACGTTGAACAGTATATAGCTCATATCCTATGTAGTCAGGCAGGGCCCCAGAAGCTCAGAATATAGCTTTTACCACCATATATACCAGCTACCAGAAGACAAGAGAGTCCTTAAGAGCCCTTATTAGGGCTACTACGCTGAACAGTATATAGCTCATATTCTATGTAGTCAGGCAGGGCCCCAGAAGCTCAGAATATAGCTTTTACCACCATATATACCAGCTACCAGAAGACAAGACAGTCCTTAAGAGCCCTTATTAGGGCTACTACGCTGAACAGTATATAGCTCTTATGTAGGCAGGCAGGGCCCCAGAAGCTCAGAATATAGCTTTTACCACCATATATACCAGCTACCAGAAGACAAGAGAGTCCTTAATCCCTTATTAGTGCTGCTATGCTTAACAGTATATAGCTCATATCCTATGTAGTCAGGCAGGGCCCCAGAAGCTCAGAATATCGCATTTACCACCATATATACCAGCTACCAGAAGACAAGAGAGTCATTAAGAGCCCTTATTAGGGCTACTACGCTGAACAGTATATAGCTCTTATGTAGGCAGGCAGGGCCCCAGAAGCTCAGAATATCGCATTTACCACCATATATACCAGCTACCAGAAGACAAGAGAGTCATTAAGAGCCCTTATTAGGGCTGCTATGTTTTAAAAATTGTGTGGAGGCCCAAGAGCTGAGACCTTTTAAAAATTGTGTGGAGGCCCAAGAGCTGAGACCTTTTAAAAATTGTGTGGAGGCCCAAGAGCTGAGACCTTTTAAAAATTGTGTGGAGGCCCAAGAGCTGAGACCTTTTAAAAATTGTGTGGAGGCCCAAGAGCTGAGACCTTTTAAAAATTGTGTGGAGGCCCAAGAGCTGAGACCTTTTAAAAATTGTGTGGAGGCCCAAGAGCTGAGACCTTTTAAAAATTGTGTGGAGGCCCAAGAGCTGAGACCTTTTAAAAATTGTGTGGAGGCCCAAGAGCTGAGACCTTTTAAAAATTGTGTGGAGGCCCAAGAGCTGAGACCTCTCAAACATTGTGTGGAGTCCCAAGAGCTGAGACCTTTTAAAAATTGTGTGGAGGCCCAAGAGCTGAGACCTCTTAAAAATTGTGTGGAGGCCCAAGAGCTGAGACCTCTTAAAAATTGTGTGGAGGCCCAAGAGCTGAGACCTCTTAAAAATTGTGTGGAGGCCCAAGAGCTGAGACCTCTTAAAAATTGTGTGGAGGCCCAAGAGCTGAGACCTCTCAAACATTGTGTGGAATCCCAAGAGCTGAGATCTCTTAAAAATTGTGTGGAGGCCCAAGAGCTGAGACCTTTTAAAAATTGTGTGGAGTCCCAAGAGCTGAGACCTTTTAAAAATTGTGTGGAGGCCCAAGAGCTGAGACCTCTCAAACATTGTGTGGAGTCCCAAGAGCTGAGACCTCTTAAAAATTGTGTGGAGGCCCAAGAGCTGAGACCTCTCAAACATTGTGTGGAGTCCCAAGAGCTGAGACCTCTTAAAAATTGTGTGGAGTCCCAAGAGCTGAGACCTTTTAAAAATTGTGTGGAGTCCCAAGAGCTGAGACCTCTTAAACATTGTGTGGAGGCCCAAGAGCTGAGACCTCTCAAACATTGTGTGGAGTCCCAAGAGCTGAGACCTCTTAAAAATTGTGTGGAGGCCCAAGAGCTGAGACCTCTCAAACATTGTGTGGAGTCCCAAGAGCTGAGACCTCTTAAAAATCGTGTGGAGTCCCAAGAGCTGAGACCTTTTAAAAATTGTGTGGAGTCCCAAGAGCTGAGACCTCTTAAAAATTGTGTGGAGTCCCAAGAGCTGAGACCTCTTAAAAATTGTGTGGAGGCCCAAGAGCTGAGACCTCTTAAAAATTGTGTGGAGGCCCAAGAGCTGAGACCTCTCAAACATTGTGTGGAGGCCCAAGAGCTGAGACCTCTTAAAAATTGTGTGGAGGCCCAAGAGCTGAGACCTCTCAAACATTGTGTGGAGTCCCAAGAGCTGAGACCTCTTAAAAATTGTGTGGAGGCCCAAGAGCTGAGACCTCTCAAACATTGTGTGGAGTCCCAAGAGCTGAGACCTCTTAAAAATTGTGTGGAGTCCCAAGAGCTGAGACCTTTTAAAAATTGTGTGGAGTCCCAAGAGCTGAGACCTCTTAAAAATAGTGTGGAGGCCCAAGAGCTGAGACCTCTCAAACATTGTGTGGAGTCCCAAGAGCTGAGACCTCTTAAAAATTGTGTGGAGGCCCAAGAGCTGAGACCTCTCAAACATTGTGTGGAGTCCCAAGAGCTGAGACCTCTTAAAAATCGTGTGGAGTCCCAAGAGCTGAGACCTCTTAAAAATTGTGTGGAGTCCCAAGAGCTGAGACCTCTTAAAAATTGTGTGGAGTCCCAAGAGCTGAGACCTCTTAAAAATTGTGTGGAGGCCCAAGAGCTGAGACCTCTTAAAAATTGTGTGGAGGCCCAAGAGCTGAGACCTCTTAAAAATTGTGTGGAGGCCCAAGAGCTGAGACCTCTCAAACATTGTGTGGAGTCCCAAGAGCTGAGACGTCTTAAAAATTGTGTGGAGGCCCAAGAGCTGAGACCTCTTAAAAATTGTGTGGAGGCCCAAGAGCTGAGACCTCTTAAAAATTGTGTGGAGGCCCAAGAGCTGAGACCTCTCAAACATTGTGTGGAGGCCCAAGAGCTGAGACCTCTTAAAAATCGTGTGGAGGCCCAAGAGCTGAGACCTCTTAAAAATTGTGTGGAGGCCCAAGAGCTGAGACCTCTTAAAAATTGTGTGGAGGCCCAAGAGCTGAGACCTCTCAAACATTGTGTGGAGTCCCAAGAGCTGAGACCTCTTAAAAATTGTGTGGAGGCCCAAGAGCTGAGACCTCTTAAAAATTGTGTGGAGGCCCAAGAGCTGAGACCTCTTAAAAATTGTGTGGAGGCCCAAGAGCTGAGACCTGTTAACAATTGATTGTATTAAGCCCAAGAGGTGAGCCATAATTTTTTTTATTAATACAGCAATTCTATGGCGGTTAAGGAGGAGGAGGAGGAGGAGGAAATGGCACTTCATACAGATGGCACTTCACTCTTGGCTGCTTTCCACTGTTGTACAAGCAAAGTCCGGGTCAATCCACTTGCTGTTCATTTTGATTAGCGTCAGCCTGTCGGCACTGTCGGTTGACAGGCGGCTGCGCTTATCGGTTATAATGCCCCCGGCTGCGCTGAACACCCTTTCTGATAGCACGCTGGCGGCAGGGCAGGCAAGCACCTCCAAGGCGTACAGGGACAGTTCCAGCCACATGTCCAACTTGGAGACCCAGTAAGTGTAGGTCGCCGAGGGATCGGGGAGGACAGGAGTGTGGTCTGCCAGGTAGTTCCGCAACATCCGCCGATACTTGTCCCTCCTGCTGATAGCGGGCCCCGCAGTGATGGAAGTTGCACGAGGGGGTGACATGAACGTGTCCCACACCTTGGAGAGTGTTCCCCTGGTGGCTGTGGGCCTGATCGATGTTGTCAGACTCTGGGAGGCACTCTCCTCTCTGCCGCCAGCGATGCTGGGTGGGAAAATCTGCATCATGTTCTGCAAGAGTTCCCTCTGGTATTCCAGTAATCGATTCGTCCTCTCCTCTACCGGAATAAAAGAGGAGAAGTTATCTTTATACCGGGGGTCCAGGAGTGCGAAGACCCAGTATAGTTTGTTCTCCAATATCCGGACAACACGTATGTCCCGGGAAAAGCAGCCCAGCATGAAGTCAGCCATGTGTGCCAGACTCTGAGTAGGCATGACCTCACTGCCCCCACCAGAAGGATCATTTTCCATTTCCTCCTCTTCCTCCTCCTCTCCGCCCCATCCGCGCTGAACCAATGGGATGCACACAGCCTGACTGCTACCCTCGCCGCCAGCATCCTCTTCCACAGCCACCTCCACGTTGTCCTCCTCCTCCTCATCCTCCTCCTCCTGCAACTGCCACCGAGCAGCAGACAAAAGTGTGGTCTGACTGTCTACCTGCGTTGCGTCTCCTCCTACCCCCGTCTCCTCTGTGTGCAATGCGTTCTCCCTTATTGCGATGAGCGATTCTTTAAGGACGCATAGGAGCGGGATGGTTACGCTCACTATAGCGTCCTCGCTGCTGACCTTCTTAGTGGACTCCTCAAAGATACGCAATACATCGCATATGTCTGCCATCCATGGCCACTCGTGGTTGGCAAACTGAGGGAGCTGAGTTGGATGCACGCGTGGATGCATCATCTGGTACTCCATCAATGCTCTCTGCTGCTCACACACCCTGGCCAACATGCAATAGGTGGAATTCCAGCGAGTGGGCAGGTCGCACAACAGCCGATATGGAGGCAAATGAAGGCGTTGCTGGATTTTTTTTAAGCTAGCAGCAGCTACAGTTGACTTCCGAAAGTGAGCGCACAAGCGCCGCACTTTGACCAGTAGCTCTGCCAGGTTGGGGTAAGTCTTTAGAAACTTTTGTACTACCAAATTTAAAACGTGGGCCAGGCATGGTACATGATTGAGTTCTGCAAGCTCCAGAGCCGCCACCAGGTTACGGCCGTTATCGCACACGACCATGCCTGGTCCTAGCTGCAGCGGCGACAGCCACATCTCTGTCTGCTGCAATATGGCGTGCCTCACCTCTGCGGCGCTGTGCTTCCTGTCGCCCAAGCTGATGAGCTTAAGCACCGCCTGCTGACGTCTCCCCGCGCCAGTGCTGCAACGCTTCCAGCTAGGGGCTGAGGGCGATGTTAAGGCAGAGGAGCAGGAGGAGGAGGAGGAGGAGGAGGAGGAAGAGGAGGGGGGTCTATCAGAACCCGTGCTGGCAATCTTGGGCGGGGGTGGTATGTAGGCCGTCCCTGTTTGCGACCCCATCCCCGCTTCCACAACATTCACCCAGTGTGCCGCCAAAGAGATGTAGCGTCCTTGGCCGCAAGCGCTTGTCCACGAGTCGGTGGTCAAGTGGACCTTTGCGCTGACTGCGTACCTCAGGGCCCGCCTGATGTTACGCGACACGTGTTGGTGCAGGGCGGGGACGCCACACCGGGAAAAATAGTGGCGGCTAGGGACGGAATAGCGAGGTGCGGCAGCCGCCATCAGGTCGCGGAAGGCCTGCGTCTCCACAAGCCTAAACGGCAACATCTCCAAGGCCAGCAGTTTGGAGATGAGTCAGGTTAAGGCTTGGGCTTGGGGGTGACTGGAGGCGTACTTCCGCCTGCGGTTGAACGTCTGCGAGATGGACAGTTGATGGGACGAGGAGATGGAAGGTGCAGACGAAGATGCGGGGGAAGGGGGGGCTGAAGGAGAAGGCCCCAAAGTAGCCGAGGCAGAGGCAGATGTGGAGGTGTCCTGGCTGGAGGTCTGGACCGCAGTGGCAGCACACAACAAAGGGGAAGAGGCAGTGGCAGCAAGACCGGGCGCAGGTTGTATTGCGTTTGCTCTCTCCCACTCAGCCCAGTGCTTGACTTCCAAGTGACGGCGCATGTCTGAGGTGGTCAGATTGCTCTTCTCAGAGCCCCTACTCAGTTTTGAGTGGCAGATTGCGCAAACCGCGCTCAGTTTGTCGTCCGCGCAAACATTAAAAAATCTCCACACCACAGAAGTACGAGGCCTCGATGGGGGAGCTTCGCGCGACTGCCTGCTGCCGGGAAGAGCTTCGGCCCTGCTGGCTGTGGCCTGCCTTCTCTGTCTGGACTGTCCTCTGCCTCTTGCTGCCTTATTCGGTGATGCGCAGACCGCATCTCCACTGCTTTCCCCGCTGGACATCACCCCTGTCCAAGTGGGGTCGGTAATTTCGTCGTCCACCACCTCCTCTTCCACTTCCTCTCTCTGCTCCTCCTCCTGCCCACTGGACATTCCAACAGCCTCCCTTGATGGCAACTGCGTCTCATCATCATCGCTCATGATAGCAGATGCTGGTTCCGGGTCCACATCACTAGCAGATGGCGGATACTCAAGTGTTTGGGCATCACTACAAATAAATTCCTCTGCTAGCTCCTGGGATTCTTGCAGCACATCTGGAAAAGGACCCGAAAAGAGGTCCTGGGAGGGGTCAAGGGTGGGCTGACTCTGTTGGCCAGGTTGGGAGGAAGGAGGGTCAGAGTGAGACTGTGTGGATGACTGGGTGGTGGACAAGTGACTGGAAGCGTTATCGGCCATCCATTGCACCACCTGTTCACGCTGCTCAGGCCTCAACAGAGGTGTACCCCGCCCCCCGCATAACTGTCCCATAAAGGCAGGGAAGCTGGATGAGCGTAATGCTGGCTGCCCCTCACCAACACGCATTGTATCCCCACTGGCTTCAACGCGGTTTGTGCCCCCACCAGCATTTCCGCGCCCCCGTCCTCGTCCACGTCCCTTTGCGCTAGCCCTCCGCATTTCAGACATTTTACTTTTTTGGCCACGCGTTATGCCAAATATAAATATATTTTTTAGGAGAACACCTGGCTATACAGCCGTATACTGCCAGAAGGTGAAATGGTGCCTAATACGCACCGGGTATATAACAGGGTTTTGTTGGTAAAGAGGACACAAAACAGTAGTGCCAAATATAAATATATTTTTAAGGAGAACACCTGGCTATACAGCCGTATACTGCCAGAAGGTGAAATGGTGCCTATACGCACTGGGTATATAACAGTGTTTTGTTGGAACAGAGGACACAAAACAGTAGAGCCAAATATAAATATATTTTTTAGGAGAACACCTGGCTATACAGCCGTATACTGCCAGAAGGTGAAATGGTGCCTATACGCACCGGGTATATAACAGGGTTTTGTTGGTAAAGAGGACACAAAACAGTAGTGCCAAATATAAATATATTTTTAAGGAGAACACCTGGCTATACAGCCGTATACTGCCAGAAGGTGAAATGGTGCCTATACGCACCGGGTATATAACAGGGTTTTGTTGGTAAAGAGGACACAAAACAGTAGTGCCAAATATAAATATATTTTTAAGGAGAACACCTGGCTATACAGCTGTATACTGCCAGAAGGTGAAATGGTGCCTATACGCACCGGGTATATAACAGGGTTTTGTTGGTAAAGAGGACACAAAACAGTAGTGCCAAATATAAATATATTTTTAAGGAGAACACCTGGCTATACAGCCGTATACTGCCAGAAGGTGAAATGGTGCCTATACGCACCGGGTATAAAACAGTGTTTTGTTGGCACAGAGGACACAAAACAGTAGTGCAAAATATAGTTTTGTATATAGGTGCTAATACACCACTGAAGTCTTTCTGTCCCTATTCCAGCAGCAGCAGCTACCCCTCACTAAAGCAGCCGTTTTGTGCAGAGTGTATATAGTTTTGTATATAGGTGCTAATACACCACTGAAGTCTTTCTGTCCCTATTCCAGCAGCAGCAGCTACCCCTCACTAAAGCAGCCGTTTTGAGCAGAGGGTATATAGTTTTGTATATAGGTGGTAATACACCACTGAAGTCTTTCTGTCCCTATTCCAGCAGCAGCTACCCCTCACTAAAGCAGCTATTGTGTGCAGTGTGTATATAGCTAGAATGAGCTATATACTGTTCAACATAGTAGCCCTAATAATAAGGGCTCTCAATGACTCTCTTGTCTTCTGGTAGCTGGTATATATGGTGGTAAATGCGATATTCTGAGCTTCTGGGGCCCTGCCTGCCTACATATGAGCTATATACTGTTGAGCATAGTAGCCATAATAATAAGGACTCTCAATGACTCTCTTGTCTTCTGGTAGCTGGTATATATGGTGGTAAATGCGATATTCTGAGCTTCTGGGGCCCTGCCTGCCTACATATGAGCTATATACTGTTCAACATAGTAGCCCTAATAATAAGGGCTCTCAATGACTCTCTTGTCTTCTGGTAGCTGGTATATATGGTGGTAAATGCGATATTCTGAGCTTCTGGGGCCCTGCCTGCCTACATATGAGCTATATACTGTTCAACATAGTAGCCCTAATAATAAGGGCTCTCAATGACTCTCTTGTCTTCTGGTAGCTGGTATATATGGTGGTAAATGCGATATTCTGAGCTTCTGGGGCCCTGCCTGCCTACATATGGGCTATATACTGTTCAGCATAGTAGCCCTAATAATAAGGACTCTCAATGACTCTCTTGTCTTCTGGTAGCTGGTATATATGGTGGTAAATGCGATATTCTGAGCTTCTGGGGCCCTGCCTGCCTACATATGGGCTATATACTGTTCAGCATAGTAGCCCTAATAATAAGGACTCTCAATGACTCTCTTGTCTTCTGGTAGCTGGTATATATGGTGGTAAATGCGATATTCTGAGCTTCTGGGGCCCTGCCTGCCTACATATGAGCTATATACTGTTCAGCATAGTAGCCCTAATAATAAGGACTCTCAATGACTCTCTTGTCTTCTTGTAGCTGGTATATATGGTGGTAAATGCGATATTCTGAGCTTCTGGGGCCCTGCCTGCCTACATATGAGCTATATACTGTTCAACATAGTAGCCCTAATAATAAGGACTCTCAATGACTCTCTTGTCTTCTGGTAGCTGGTATATATGGTGGTAAATGCGATATTCTGAGCTTCTGGGGCCCTGCCTGCCTACATATGAGCTATATACTGTTCAACATAGTAGCCCTAATAATAAGGGCTCTCAATGACTCTCTTGTCTTCTGGTAGCTGGTATATATGGTGGTAAATGCGATATTCTGAGCTTCTGGGGCCCTGCCTGCCTACATATGGGCTATATACTGTTCAGCATAGTAGCCCTAATAATAAGGACTCTCAATGACTCTCTTGTCTTCTGGTAGCTGGTATATATGGTGGTAAATGCGATATTCTGAGCTTCTGGGGCCCTGCCTGCCTACATATGAGCTATATACTGTTCAGCATAGTAGCCCTAATAATAAGGGCTCTCAATGACTCTCTTGTCTTCTGGTAGCTGGTATATATGGTGGTAAATGCGATATTCTGAGCTTCTGGGGCCCTGCCTGCCTACATATGGGCTATATACTGTTCAACATAGTAGCCCTAATAAGGGCTCTCAATGACTCTCTTGTCTTCTGGTAGCTGGTATATATGGTGGTAGATGCGATATTCTGAGCTTCTGGGGCCCTGCCTGCTTACATATGGGCTATATACTGTTCAGCATAGTAGCCCTAATAATAAGGACTCTCAATGACTCTCTTGTCTTCTGGTAGCTGGTATATATGGTGGTAAATGCGATATTCTGAGCTTCTGGGGCCCTGCCTGCCTACATATGGGCTATATACTGTTCAGCATAGTAGCCCTAATAATAAGGACTCTCAATGACTCTCTTGTCTTCAGGTAGCTGGTATACATGGTGGTAAATGCGATATTCTGAGCTTCTTGGGCCCTGCCTGCCTACATATGGGCTATATACTGTTCAGCATAGTAGCCCTAATAATAAGGACTCTCAATGACTCTCTTGTCTTCTGGTAGCTGGTATATATGGTGGTAAATGCGATATTCTGAGCTTCTGGGGCCCTGCCTGCCTACATATGGGCTATATACTGTTCAGCATAGTAGCCCTAATAATAAGGACTCTCAATGACTCTCTTGTCTTCTGGTAGCTGGTATATATGGTGGTAAATGCGATATTCTGAGCTTCTGGGGCCCTGCCTGCCTACATATGATATGAGCTATATACTGTTCAGCATTGCAGCACTAATAAGGGATTAAGGACTCTCTTGTCTTCTGGTAGCTGGTATATATGGTGGTAAATGCGATATTCCGAGCTTCTGGGGCCCTGCCAGCTACAGCCTGTCTTTCCCTGCTGTGAGCGTCTATCCCTCACTAAGTTCAAGCTGCTAATGCTGATGAAGAGGAAGTGCTGAGTTTTGTAGATTCGAGGTCACATGGTTTTTCCAGCCAATGCGTCTAGACGCCGTTCTCGCGATGCCAGCGTCCTCCCAGGACCTGTCCCACCCCTCCTGCAAGGTGATTGGTGTAAAAAACGCGCCAGGGAAGGTGTGAGGGGAAACGAATTGTGAGTGAGCCATCGCCGCTGTACTCGATCGAAATCGAGTATGATCGCGTAGTATTCGATCGAATACCGACTCGGTCGAATACTACTCGCTCATCTCTATATATTACACACATAAAACTTCTGTCTCCCTTACAGGCACCATTAGAACAAGTAAAACACAATTGCTGTGTCTGATGATGTGTAAAGAACATCTTTGTTTTATTTTCAGAACTTTATTTTCACTTAAAAATATATATATTGTTAATAAACACTATAAAATGAAAAGTGATGTGTAATTAAGCTGTTTGGCTAATGTGGGTGAAAAAAAATGCAAGTACAGCTCACTCCTTACATCACATTTATCAGTGCTGGACAGGATACTACAGCATGACTTGTCCAGCACCAAAGTTAGATTAAAGCACCAGACAACCGTTTGCAACGCCCACTTGTGGACGCTCAAAGTTCCTTGATGCTAGTCTTAAACCAGACTCTTAATCTTTGAACTGTGAGCATTAGTGGGTTATCACTTAGCAGTTACATAACATTGTTTAATACCATGATATACCCTGATCATTTTCTATCTCCCTAACTTTTTCCATTATTGTTGCAATTTTTGAAAAATGAAAGAGGCAAATAGAGTCAGATGTTTTATTTAGGTTAAAATATATTTGAACTGTTAGAGCATTAAAATGGACAAAATAGAGCAACTCTGTACAATATGGCAGTAAGCATGAACATATATGTTTGTATTTACAATTCACAATAACAAAGCCAATATACTATATGAATTTTGTACCATTTTGCTGCATTTGCCTGTGAAACTCTTCTTCCTAAATACAAATGTGATAAAAAAAGAAAAGCCAATAGATTTTTTGGTAAAAATTCTTTAAAGGGACAGTCCAGACAATTGCAATAATAAGGCAGTGACTAGCTAATCTGATGCCGGTCCCATTTGCATCTCCTTCAAGTTCAAGTGAGCTGTAGAAGCTTCAGGAGGTCTCGAAATTTTGCCCATCCTTTCCATTGAATTATTCGTGGACCCAGTGCGTGTAGCATGATATGGCCCAGTAGGTGCGACCAGCACAGCCAGGCTCACTCAGGCTGGGAGCTCAGAGGGACAGAGATGGGTTTGTGACCACATTATGAAGTGGTCATTGAAAAATGGTGCTACAGCATCAACAGTGTGGTGGGTAGATATTTTTTAAATCCCTTTTTAAATCTCTTTTTACAATCTCACTGGCTTTCTGGATGATAACTATTGTCTGCTTGTGCCTGAATGTGTAATCCATATAGGGTAGGTAACAGACATATATGCAGATAATGCGGCACAATGTAACTACCTTATAAATAACAATTACATTGCAACACATGAGCTCTGAATATTTCCCAGCTCTCTGGTCAAAATAACGTCACATGCTCATCAAGCACATGGGGTGTGGGGTCTAGGCTGTATTGCAAGGTCTTTGACCCTTCCACCCCATGGCTTGCACTTGAGGTTTAGAGCAACCTCAGGTAAGCCTGCTCCCATTTATCTATTGCACTGTATGTCCCAAATGGGCTCTCAGAGATTAGAGTTAGGACTGCACCCCACAGAGGCACCTTGGCGCTTGGTGGTGCAGCTTAAGCTACTTCTGCAGATGTGTGTGACCGAGTCCTCTGTTTTTAACCAAGTTTAGAGACAGATTGTAGGCTGGACTGCAACAGGGTTGAGTGCTGTGGCTCCTTTAAGACTTTTGTATCCTAATTGCCCTGCTAACGTGCACCTCCCAGGTTAGTTACTAAATGGTCTGAGCGACTGCCACCCCTCCTTTGTTTCTCTCCAGTGTGTGCCCTATAATTATGGATCATGGCGTGATGCTGGAAATTCACACATCAACTAAAACAATTGTCACCTTCCAGACTTTTAAATGGTTACTCTCCAGTGTGAGTCCTCTGATGTTTAAGCAGGTTTTAATGCTTTATAAAGCACTTGTCACACTCAGAACATTAAAATGGCTTCTCCCCATTGTGAGTCCTCCGATGTGTAAGCAGGTTTGCAAGTTGTGTAAAGCACTTGTCACACTCAGGGCATGAAAATGGCTTCTCCCCAGTGTGAATCCTCCGATGTGTAAGCATGTTTGTATGGTGTGTAAAGCACTTGTCACACTCAGGACAGGAATATGGCTTCTCTCCAGTATGAATTTTCTGGTGTGCAAGTAGGTTACTACATTTTGTAAAGCACTTGTCACACTCAGGACATGAAAATGGCTTCTCTCCAGTATGAATTTTCTGGTGTGCAAGTAGGTTACTACATTTTGTAAAGCACTTGTCACACTCAGGACAGGAATATGGCTTCTCTGCAGTATGAATTTTCTGATGTTCACGTAGGGTACTACGTTGTGTAAAGCACTTGTCACACTCAGTGCATGAAAATGGCTTCTCTCCAGTGTGAGTCCTCTGATGACTTTTGAGCTCTGACTTTAAACGATACAATTTTCCACACTCAGAGCACTGATGTGGCTTCTCTCCAGTGTGGATCATCTGATGTCTAAGAAGTTCTGAACGAGTAGTAAACGATTTGTCACATTCAGAGCATTTGAACGGCTTCTCTCCAGTGTGACTCCTCTGGTGACTTGTGAGCTTTGATTTATAACGGAACCATTTTCCACACTCAGAGCACTCATATGGTTTTCCTGGTTTAGGGCTCATCATGGGCTGATGGAGATCAGTTTATCTGTAAAATGGATTCCAGCGTCCTGATAAATGTTCAACCTGTAAGAAAAAATCCAGAAAGTCATGTAAATTACACAAGCAGTATTTCAGTGTGACTTTTTTGGAGTCTACAACGTTTTGAATGAAAAGTAATGCATATGCCACTATCAGAGCATGAGATAGCTTCTCATTTTAGTTTTAGGTATTTTAGTTGTGGAAAAAAGTCAGCTCAAGTTAAATATATATTGTAATGCGATAAGCTTAATGTTTAATGCATAGATGGCTATTGTATGCTTATGCACACATAGGTATTTGTCCTCCTCATTTAACCCATGCCCGGAGAAGTGGGCTGCCCAAATTAATGCCCGGGGAGCAGTTGCGGGGTTAGGGGCCTTGCTGAAGAGCACTTCAGTCATGTTCCCTCAGTCAGGACCGGGATTCGAACCTGCCACCCTCCGGTCACAAGTACACTCCCCTTACCTCTAGGCCAAAAATGCACACTAGTTACCAGTATGATATATTTTGGAACTATTACATTTACAGGTCTGAGAGTATAGTTACAGGTGAGTAATTACAAACATGCAACAATGGACATTCCCAGCGGCCCCCTTGGAGGAGTATCATCCTCTTGGTCTTAATCTATTGCTGCACTTCTGGTGTGTCCAAGAATATAGTTTCAGGATGGTTCAAGGATAGTTATGGGGATGGGAAAAACTGAGATGGATTTGGCTTTAATTCACGGTTCTGATTCTGTATTTGGCTTGGGGCTAGGGGGATCTGTGACCCAGTTAATTATGATTCTGTGCTGCTGAAGAGATTTTCCTTTCATGCATGTGATGGAAGGCAGCGCCCTGCAGGCGGCCACTCATGGCTGGGACACTGTGGCTTTATTTCAGGCCAGGGGTGTAAGAAGCAACATGGATTTGCCCCCCGTGGATGTAAGGCCTGCACAACTTTCTGAGAGCAGGACTGGGTTGAGAATCACAACTGCCCGCGCTACCTATGGATCTAGCTTGTTGAGAAGGGACATTTGCCATGTGAATGGAATGAGCTGGAGAAATCAGGAATAACATATAATATTTGTCCTGATTGTCCCCACAATTATTATTAAACTAAACAAATGAAAATACATCTACTCGAGTGCGCATGCGCGCGAGGCCGGGATGAACGCTGTATAGCTCGGCTCCGTGCCCGACGGCATTAGAGGGGGCGACTAGCAGCCAAAAAGCAGGCACACACTGACCTGGAGAGGTCCCGAGATCGGCGGCGGGCTGAGGCGGCGGCGGGGAGTCGTCTGGATGCTGTGCTGAGCCCAGAACGGAGGCAGACGCAGCAAGTGTGGAGGAGGAGGCAAGATGGCGGCCAGACGCAGCACAGCAGGCTGTGAGAGCTCCAAGCTTGAATGCGAGCTCTGAATGTGGAGGAGGCGGAGTGCAGAGCTGAGAAACAGCAAAGCGGTGTCCAGCTACACGGTCAGTCCCTTTGGTTTGTGCCCTGAGTCTGAGAGATAGCTGCTGGAGGGAGAGAAGCACAGTGCAGCCTATCCCATGCTGCATAGAAGCCTGTATAATATCTGTGTCAGAGCTCTCACAGTCACAAAGGAGAGTGAAAGCTGTGTGATATCCAGAGAGTGCATATAGCAAACTCTCCCTTTCACTAGCTATAACAGTAGCCTGAACTGTATATTCAATCCACAGTTGTCTTATTATAGCTCCACAATGGCAGAAGATATGTCAGTGGCAGACCTAGAAGTGATTGCACAGTCAGAAGCTTCCTTCCTGCTGAATAAAAGCATGGGGCACAGTCAGGAGTATACTGAAAGCCAAGCTCCATTAAATGATTCACTCATACTGCAGTTTGAAGGGCTGCTACAAAAAGCATTGCAGTCAAACACAAATATCCTTAAAGAGCACCTGTCTAAGGAATTGGATAAAATCACTTCTGGCCTAAATATTCTAGAAAACAAAGTGAGTGGAGTAATTGCCTCACAAGAAATATTAGAATCTGAAATAATACAACTCAAAAAAGATAACGTAATGCTCTCCACAAAGATTGAGGACATTGAAAATCGTGATAGGCGATCAAATCTACGCTTTAGAGGTCTTCCTGAAAACCTTGAAGATTTACACTCAGTCATTCATACAATATGCCAAGAGCTGATCCCAGGCACCCCAACAGAAAGATTAGAAATGGATAGGGTGCACAGATCTCTTGGCCCTCGTAACGCACAATCTGATCCCCCCAGAGATGTGATCGTCAAATTTCATTACTATCAGACAAAAGAAATGATCCAAAAAAAGGCCCGGGAAAAAAATATGTTAACATTCCAAGGCCATAAATAACAGATATTCTCAGACCTGTCAGCGTCCACAATGGCCAGAAGAAGAGAGCTTAAACCGCTATTGATGTTGTTACAAGACAATCAAATCAGATATCGATGGGGCTTTCCCTTCCGTATCTCCTTTAATATTAAAGACAAAGCATACTCTGCCTCCAACTATGAAGAGCTACAGTTCCATCTACTGACGGCTGGCCTCATCAAGTCCAATCAAGCCAAAACACCTAAGAATATTGAAGAATCCCCAACCCACCAAAGATCAGGAAAGAGATCAAGAAGAGGGACAAGACACCAAGCCTGCAGCACCTCTCTTGAGTTCCAGGACACTTGACAAGCTACCCTAGGCAGCTAACTCCCCTTCTCAACATTTAGAGACTAAACCGCCAGAAGACGACTTTAGTTAGTAAATTCACATGATTTGACCATACTGATTGGTAATATGAGCCACAATACTAACCACCCCTTATTGCTTGCGACTTATTGAAAAGGCATATATGACCAGTCCTCCTGGGTTAATAGGATGACTCACAAGCCATTATCCTAACATTTATTGCAGCTTGACATGGCGACACAGGACAGGAGGATTCCGCCTCCTCTCCTGCATCCCCATCCAAAGATAATCTGAAATACTAAGCAATATTTAATTATTGTAGTCTATGTCCTTGGTTTATTGCATTGCTCTAATCACAGCTCTGAGTAACTTAAAGCTGACCTGAGCCGTAAGTCCCTGTTCTAAGTTGATCTAAAATTGAAAATATACTTTACTATTAATGTTTACTGTAGGTTAATATGACGAGACAGGATAGGAAAAGTGAATACATAATATTCACCCCCTTCCTGCATCGCCATCTAAGGTTGGTGTGAAATAGCAGGTAATAGCTGATTACTATGTTCCATGACTATAGCTCACCCTCTGAGTTATATTGAAGTAGAAAGACTATCTCAATATTACCTTGTTTAGTTTAAAGTTTATCTACGAATGTTTTTGATTCGAAACCCCCTCCACCCGTCGGCAGTGTCATGTTCGTACTCCAGTAGAACCGACAGATTTAGATCTGCGGTTGGTTTTGCCTCATAGTGGCGAGGTTACAGTTTTCTATAGTTTAATATTTGTTCACTTAAAGGTTTACCGAAGCGTTGGATGCAACGGGCCCAAAGGGACAAGAGCGTTTTTATATAACAGTGTGTTTGCTTTTGCCCGAGAGCCCGGATTGCACTCAACAAGATTACTTGATCTATAAAAATTCTAGTCTCCCTAGAACTTGGGAGCATAGTAGAGTCTTGTAGACCACATCTTGTTTGTTTTTTTTTGTTTTTTTTTTCCCCTCCTCTTCCCCCTTTCTGCACCTCTTTCTACTATCCCTTTCTCAGCTTTCAATATCTCCTGCAACTTCCTCAGAACACCTTTTAACTCGATTCTGAGCTAAAAATCATCCAGAAAACCTAGGCTACAATTAAGATAGTGACCGATATGACGATCATCTGTTCTCTTAATGTGCAGGGATTCAATTCCCCACACAAGAGAAGCACGGCTTTTCGTCACTTTAAAAGTCTTCACCCTGATATCATCTGCCTTCAGGAAACTAATTTCTCCCAATCCTCCAAACCAAACTTTCTAAATGCCAACTATCCTCAAGTATATATGTCCAATGCTAAGACAAAACAAAGAGGGGTTTTGATTTGCTTTAAGAGGGGCGTTCAATTTCAAAGCCAGAAAGAATTTAGAGACAAAGAAGGTAGATTTTTAATCCTAGTGGGACAGATCCAAGACACCGAAATCAGGATCGCTACCTGCTATACCCCAAATGTAAATCAAGTGGCCTTCTTATCAGTATTTTTAGGAAAAGTAGATGAAGTGGCGAAGGGCGCTGTGATTATCTGTGGAGATTCCAACTTGACCCTTAACCCCTACTTAGATAAACAGTCTCCACACTCATCTACTGTTTCTACCCACTCCTCAGCGGCCTCTAGGTCATTTAGACAGCTTCTAGATAAGTTCGCCTTGGTAGATTGCTGGAGAGAGAAACACCCAGGGCTGCAGGATTTTACACACTTTTCCCACCAACACATCCTGTACACTAGAATTGACCACTTTTTTATGCCCCAAAGAGCAATTCCCATGATCCAGAAAATTAAGATCTTCCCTGTCTCATGGTCAGACCATGCAGGGCTGCTTCTACATCTAAATACGATACTTAGCAAACCCTCCAGCTACACATGGTCCCTAAATTCAACGCTATTAGCAGACCCTATAATAAAAAACACCATAGCTAATGATCTGGCCGAATATTTCACCGTAAATGAGACTGAAGGGATGTCAGCCACAATATGTTGGGAGGCCCATAAACCCACAATTAGGGGCAGATTAATCCAGTTAGCCTCCAAGAAGAAGCGAGAAAGAAATGAGCGTATCTCGGCCTTAGAAGCTGAATACCAATCTTTATCAGCCAGAGCTAAATCTTCCTTATCACCACAAATCCGCTCTAACCTTCAGAGAGTGACCCAGGAATTGAATTTAGCTCTAGCAGGGAAAGCGGAAAATTGTCTGAGATGGATAAAGCATAAATACTACTGTAAGGCAAATAAACCAGATTCATTATTGGCGAGAAAGCTTAGATCCCCAGACCAAGCCTATAAGCCAATCAGACTTAAGAATGAAAGAGGTACCCTTACTAGTAACCCAAACAAAATCACCGAGATCTTCTGTACCCAACTCCGGAAACTATATGCAAATCCCCACCCACCTGATCCGAAAGATATTTCAGATTTCCTAGATTCTATATCTCTGCCTATTCTGCCTGACCAGGTAGTAGAAATGCTCGAAGAGGATTTTGGACCCTCAGAAGTTGAGCAACTTAACAAGAGACCGGGCCCAGATGGATTCTCGGCAATATACTATAAGACCTATGTTGCAATCCTAGCTCCAAAATTAGCAGCTCTATTTAATGACTTAAGACGGGGAAATCAATTTTCGAAGGAATCTCTATTTGCTTCTATAAGTATGATACCCAAACCAGAGTCAGATCACTCCATATGGTCTAATTACAGACCTATATCATTAATAAACCTAGATGTAAAACTATTTACAAAGATCTTGGTGGAACAGCTGCTAAAATATCTACCCCAAATAATTAAAAAAGACCAGACTGGCTTCATCCCAGGGCGCCAGGCAGGAGACAATATCAGACGAGCAGTACATCTGATACATCGGGCTAGAGAGAGTGGGATCCAAGCAATGCTTCTTTCGCTTGACATTAAAAAAGCGTTTGATTCTGTATCATGGGAATATCTCTTTGCACTACTAGAAAGATGGGGATTTGGGCCAAAATTCATTGATATGATTAAAAAAGTATATAATGGTCCAACAGCATTCGTTAAATACTGCGGTTTCCGATCAGACTATCTCCCCTTGGCTAGAGGAACTCGACAAGGCTGCCCCTTATCTCTCCTTCTATTCACCCTAGCGATGGAGCCACTCGCTCAAACCATTAGAGATTCGCAGGACAACTCGGGTATAGATGTCCGGGGTACGCAGCACAAAATAAGTCTTTTGGCTGATGATGTACTTCTTTTAGTCTCTGATCCGCTAATATCTCTACCCAACATAATGAAAGTATTAACTGAATTCGATAAAATCTCGGGCCTGCAAGTGAACACTTCTAAATCTAGTGCTATGAACATAAACATCCCGCATGATATCTGGTCTCGTCTTCAAGCGGCCTACGATTTCCGCTGGGAAAAAGACCGAGTGAAATACTTGGGTATTAACTTGACGAACTCCTATGATACCCTTTTTAATGCCAATTATCTTCCATTACGTCAAAAGCTTTTGGGACTCCTAAAATCCTGGAAGACGTTCGGTCTTTCCTGGTTGGGCAGAATAGCAGCAGTAAAGATGAATATCCTCCCCAAATTTTTATATATCGCTAGGTCTCTCCCAATTAAAATTCCGCCATCATATCTGAAGAGCTTACAAAATAAAATTTTCGAGTTCATTACGGCAAATAAGAAATCTAGAATTACTAAAGCAACAATGTTACTGCCAAAATCCAAGGGAGGTTTGGGAGTACCTCACCTGACTAAATATTATCAGGCAGCACAGATATCACAACTAACTTCTTATTATTTACAGTCAGAGGCACCACTGTGGGTTCAAATAGAGGCAGCCATTTGTCACCCAATAGAGGTCGCAAATCTACTTTGGTTGCCCGCGAGTTATAGAAAATCTGGTCTGGTCTCCTCGCATTTGCCAATGATGCTTCTTTGGGGCAATCCATTGTTTACCCCAGCTTTCACAGACCCGGGAAGATTTACTAAATGGAGGAAAGCAGGTGTCCGGTATATCTCAGATTGTTTACAGGGACCAAGCATAATGCCCTTTCCTTGGCTACAGGAAAAATATGGCCTCTCGGGGAAAGAGATATTTAGCTACTTACAAATTTCACATTTTATAACATCATTGATCCGCAGTAAGGGTAATATAGATCAGCTCCAAATGTTCGAGACCAGATGTAAACAATACCCCAGAGCTAGGGGCTCGATAACTGAGGTCTATGAGCAGCTTTGCAAGACACATGGGAACCCCAGAAGTGCGCTCATACAACGGTGGGAAAGGGAATTAAATATTCAACACTCCGAAGTTGAATGGCAGAAAGTTGGCAGGCTTCTTTTGGTAGAGAGGCATCAACGAACTCGATCGAGATCAACGTTAAAGTTTTCTTAAGATGGCACTTAGTCTCAGATCGACTCTGCCACATCACCGGCGATGCAGGTAAACTTTGCTTTCGAGGATGTGGGACAGTAGGAACGCAAGCTCATATTTGGTGGGATTGCCATGTAGCCAAAATATTCTGGCAAAAAATTTTTGAAGTTCTTAGCAATGTTCTGGATGCCACTCTAACACCAGAACCCTGGATTGCACTATTAAATGGCCCAATAGTTGGAACAACTAAAAATAATAGGAACCTCATTTACCACCTTTTAACGGGGGCTAAACTGGTCATTGCCAGGTCTTGGAAGTCCCCTATACTTAGCTTTAAGGAATTCCAGGTTTCGATCTCAAATATTATGGCTATGGAGAAAATGACCTCAATACATAAAGGTACTATGGACAGTTTTAGAGACACATGGGAACCCTGGATTCAGAAATATCTACCTGCCGACTTCGACACTAATCTATTAGAGATATGACCTTGAAGTGCGGTTGATCTTCTCACGTAAACATTCTTATCCTTTATAAGGCACCAGGTAGGATTCATTCAACCCTGGTTAAAGCGCTCTTTCCAATATGGATAGTATTGATCCTACCGCACCTTTCAAGGCTATATCTCCTCTTTTTCTCTTCTCTATCCCTTTCTTATTATCCCTCCTATTCCCCCCCCCTTTTTTTTTTTACTATTATTATTATTTATTTATTATTAGTTATTAACACTTATAGTTTGACAATTTGATCTGATTTTATTGTTGTTTTATTTGTTAATTACATGTAAGTGATAATAAATATGCGACAGTTGGTTGTACCAGGATGCAATAGTTGTAATGCTGGTCAACAGACCTGAAAGTTGTATAATACTACCCTTCTTCCTCAGTGGAATGATAATTGTTGTGACTGTATAGCAAAATTGCTGTATATCTTTTACTTTGAAATAAAAATTATTGAACGAGAAAATACATCTACTCAGCACTGCGGGTCATTCTAATTATTTGGTGAACCAAGCTTAACTTTACTAAAACTTCCATCTCAGTGAGCTTATCTACTTTAACACACTAACAAGTGCAAAAGATATTTGTTACAGTTTTTCCCCAAACGTCCCCTGTACATGTGATGGGGGATTTTTACAGGTAAGGGAAGGGGTATTTGTTCGGAAAATAGTTTGTTGGAAAAATGGTGAATTCTTCTTGAACATTCCTCATATTGACTTTCAAAAAAAAACTATCCTCATCTCATTTAAAAAATTAGGCACTTCACCTGTAGAAATGCCCCATTGCAAGTTCTGGTGATTTGTTATGAATACATAAAAAACAATATTGTTATTGCATTTTTTTTGTGTGTTAAAGTAAAAAACACACTCAGAGCTAGGGATGGCGTATCAAATAATTAGTGTGGCCCCCATAAGGTCCATACCCCCATTTTCTGCAAAAAAAACACACACTCTTATTGAGATATGAAACTACATTATATCTCTATGTAAAATATGTTTATCCTTCAGTAAGAATCTGTGGACTGCGCTGATTAATAAATGTGCCGATCAACAGAGATTCCTTTTAGGTACAATACACCTATTTACTGTTCCCTCTAACGTGTAACATGTGTTTTATCTGGAAATTTTAGTGGCTACTTATCAGGGTTGGTGTCATCACCACTTACTCCTACTGCATCAATCATCAGATGGATAATACAATACTTTTCTTAGTACTTTTCATGCAGTATAGACATTCCTTAGTACTATAGATATCTGATGCATATTATTGACTGAGCATGTCATATTTTATATTATCATTTATTAATATTCACATGTGCATGGACATATTTAAATTAACTAATGTACAGTAATGACTAAATAGTTACCGAGCAGCTTATTAATTCCATCTATTATTTCCTCTTGGAATTATATAAAATCAATTCAGCACATAAAAGACACTAATATATGAA
The DNA here is from genome assembly GCA_027917425.1 of Gastrophryne carolinensis. Taxonomy (NCBI): domain Eukaryota; kingdom Metazoa; phylum Chordata; class Amphibia; order Anura; family Microhylidae; genus Gastrophryne; species Gastrophryne carolinensis. The sequence goes on along the minus strand of CM051236.1, from coordinate 8,336,457 downwards.
AGATTGTATAGATAATATGGTCAGCCCCAAATAATCCCACATCTTTATGACACACAATAACATGTTATGTTACACTATGTAGCACAATATCACCAGACACAGCCAAATCACTTACCCAGACATGATAATAACCATCACATATAACCTAATAGTAACAGAAGTCATATCTACCTGGTATAGGGCAGTATGGGGATCCCCTCGCCGCTCTCCTGACCCGTCTGCTATTGCTGTGACTGAGCCGGCCTCACCTTATATTGTCTGTACAAACATTCTCTAACATGAGGCGGCTTTGGATTGGCTAAATGGAAAAATCTTTATAAACAAAGATATGTTAATGTCGTCTTATTGGGGAGTTTCACTGGGCTTTGTTTCTCACCCAGCAGTATGACAGATTCATTAGCATTGCAGCAAGGAGACAAAAGGGAGGGAGAATCTTTATTTGAAACACAATAGACGAGACTCTCATCATTAACAAAGAAATTACATGACACCATAATGAACACAATAGACTGAAACTGGGAAATAAATAAGTTGCAGTCATTGATTGCAGAAGTGTAACAGCTTTATAGTAAAAGATCCTAAACTAGGACACACACAATTTTCATCTGTTAAATTTTGTTGAGTTGTTAATATTTTCACAATTATTATTTAATTATTACTTAATAGTAATGAGACCAAAAAAAGCTCAAGTGATATAGTGCTGGGTGCTAGTGTGGAAAGGAGTTTCTTCCCACCCCCTCATATCAAATACAAGAAATGTTACACAGGCCAAAATATCAACCTCGATTCAATAAGAATAAAAACGATTCTCATGGTAGTAAAACAATCACTTTATTAAAAAAGGCAGATAAGTTAGTGGCACTTTTTACTACATTGCAAAGTGGAGTAAAACGTTCTCTACTTTCTTAGCAGGTAAAAAAATGCCATTGACTGTCATTGTTTCCCTAGCGGGTGATTCACTAACAGTGACATTGTCAGGCATTTTGCTCATAATGTGAATTTTTACTAACATGAGATTTTTTTACAATTCTTATTAAATCAAGGCTGAAATTTGGTCTGCGTGTCATTATATAATTCCTTCTATTTGATGTGACTGGGTGGGAAGTTATTGAATTGAGTCCATAGTTTTCAAAGTCTTTTCTAGGACAGTTATATTGTAATCATGACTGATATGAGATAACAGCTGTACAGGCAAGATACAGGAAGGCAGGTATCCTGAGCAATATCACCTCTGGACATTGTGGTTAGTCTTCTGTTCATAAAGACAGAAAATGGAAGCAAAAGCAAATGCAAAAATTTCTACATTCAAGGAAAAAGTTAGGAAGATAGACAATGATCAGGGCATATCATAGTATCAAACATCACCAGGTAACTGCTATATGATGACCCACTAATCCTCACGGTTCACTGAATAAATTATGTATATCCATAGTGACAATAATCACATTCACTATGTGGCTATTTATATACTATATATACATAGATAAGGTTGGTATAGTTATGGAGATGGGACAAACTGAGCTGGATTTGGCTTTGATTCCCGGTTCTGGTTTCTGATTCTGTAACTCAAAGGGGTCAGACTCTCCATCCTATTGTGTCCCAATCTCATAAGGGTCGATTCAAAGAAACATGTAACAGCTTTGATTTTGGTGCCGATCATCCTATTTTTCCCGAACGCTCGTGCGTTCGTATGAACTTGCGAGTGATTCTATAAGCTAATACGTTTCTATCCTAAAATGTCCGTCCGTTCGTATGGCAGTTCGGGAATCAGACCTATGTCAGTTTCCATCCTGAATTTTCCGTTTCATTTCTCAGGTTGCAACATTGGTTTTGCCCTTTTTCCTTTTTTGTCTGGACGTAAATCCTTCTGATCTTGCTCCTGCGCACTACAAACTTACCTCATTAAAGTGCATTCTAAATATTTGGGTTTTTTTTGTCTTTATTTCATTCATTTTGTAGTAACCAACCATTAATGAATGCATTTGCATAAGTAAATCTTACTTTGTTTAATTTTTAGTTCACTTGCATTTTTTACTTGTGGATTTAATTTTAATATTTTGGCTTCAAATGGTACAACATAACATTTTTTGTGTGGTTACCCACACCCTCTACATACAGATTGCTCTCAAAAATTTAAAAACACCCAGCAACTTCTGCATGTTATGAGCCTAGAAACAGCCAAGATGGCGGGTCAGGTATTCTCAGGCAGCCTGCAAACAGAAAGCGCCTTGTGACTGTGTTGCTCTGCATTCTTTGATTTCTGACCTTTCCGTGCCCCCAGCTCTGCTGTGTCTGTGCAAAATACAGCAGTAACCCACATCCTGCACTTTATCCCGCTCTCCTCTCCTCAGTAAGTGTGATGCATCTGACCAAAGATGAGCTAAAATAATTATACAAAGTAAAGATAAACAACTACACCAATAAATTCAAATTAAAAATATGATTCTAGTACATCAATTTAAAAATAAAAAACAAAAGACATAAGTTTCTTTAAATAACGCAAATATATGGATGTGTTGCAAAATAAAGGTTTACATGCAAAGGACTAATTAAGGTCCACATTAAAATGCTTTTATAAGGCATACATGAAATGTATTGAATCAGGTATGCATTGCCATACAATTTATGGCCTCGGCCATGCTGATACATGCAGTTCATTGGAGCTCAAGACGCGCAGACTCCTCCACATAGCCAAAAAACCTGTTCACGAACAGCAATCCGACTGCTAAAAGGTGTCGGCAGTGGCTTGCTTTTAAAACGCATTTAGAGGTTGGAAAACAGCTCTCTGAATCACACCGAAACACATCCGATTATCCTAAGATTTACGTTTTGCTCCTAAGTTTTAGGTTTTGATCCTAAGTTTTAGGTTTTGATCCTAAGTTTTAGGTTTTGATCCTAAGTTTTACGTTTTGATCCTAAGTTTTAGGTTTTGATCCTAAGTTTTACGTTTTGATCCTAAGTTTTACGTTTTGATCCTAAGTTTTAGGTTTTGATCCTAAAATTTAGGAACGAACTTCCGATGATCGTAAGAGCATATACGAAATCGTGCGTAGGCTCGTGCGAGTCGGAAATGGCCAAAAGAACAGGAAAAAATGACTAACACCCACCCAAACTTACGATTCTCAATCCGAAATCAATTAACTTTTGCTCTTTGAATCGAGGGGATAGTGTTTTCATTGTAATTTCTTGCATTGGGTCATTCATTGTCTGTGTACTATATGCTTTACCCTGTCTCCAATTGCTACATAGTAAAGCTCTACAGACATAGAATAGGACATTAAATATAATTAAATAAATAACAAAAATCCGTCTCTGCTCTTTGGTGATTTTCCTGTCCCATTCCTTCTTCCATTCCCCTACATACTTGTTGCACCTTGGTATGGACAAAATCCCTGGGCATTAACTATGATCCCTCAACAAGCCAGGTGAAATACATATACATATCTAATACAAATCTTTATTAGTTGGATACTTTACACTCGTGTTTTCTAGTTTAGTATCACAATTACATCACTATATTTTTTTCCCAGTTTCAGTCCATTGTGTCAATCAGCAGCCTGGTGGTTTATTCTGCAAGCTAATTGTATTTGTGGTGAGCTACCTTGAGGTCCACTTGTGTTTCTATAAGATTGTGTATGTTTGTTATTTTCATTGAGTGGTTGCATTTTTGTGTGACAGATTGTGTGGGTTGTATTTGTGAGTGTATTGGCAATGGAGAGATGTGAGGAGGAAGCTTTTGACCTGATGTTTGCTGTGTGGCTGTGATGTGCTGCCAGCACTGAGGTATCATAGGAGGTTTTGGAAGCCAGGGTGGTGAGATTATAGGCTACTAGATGTTTTAGTACCCACCTGTGTGTGTGGGTTTTTAGTGATCACCAAATCCGCAGCAGGTTTTAGCTGAATTGTCGTTGTATGACCACATCTGACACGGAATTGACCCCACCGCTGGCTGCAGCCAGGCTTTACCTGGTATTGTGTGCCTTCTTGAATATCTTAAAGCGGGGCACTTTTCAGACCACTGCTGTTCTCTGCAAAGGCATCAGCCAGGTGACCATGAGGTAAGTGCTTCTATGACCACATCTGACCACATTCTTGTATGACCACCTCTGACACGGAATTGACCCCACCGCTGGCTGCAGCCAGGCTTTACCTGGCATTGTGTGCCTCCTTGAATATCTTGGCATGGAGCACTTTTCAGGCCACTGCTGTTCTCTGCAAAGGCATCAGCCAGGTGACCACTTCTCACTCTCATTGGTCCCCTTTTTTACTTTTCTCTTTCTTTCCCCCTTACACTTTCTGCACCTCTTGAAAAGTAGAGAATTTAGTTATCCAAATGATTTGGGATTTTTGGAAAGGCTGAGCTTGAAGAGTAAATCTGAGTTTGTCTCAATTAGCACACATCTGAGTATCATTTAGCACACATTGAAGTAAAAAAAAAACATCTTTCTCTGGTAAAAACTCAAAATCTGATGCTCATAAAAGGAAAGGGAAAGTGTAAATTATCTAGTGGGGTAAACATTTTATTTTAGAAATTACAATATAAAAACAGTGTATAGAAAATCCAAACATATAAAAATGAGCCTATTTAATTGTATAGGCTGTTGTTGTTAAATAAAATATCTACCCCATGAAAAATGTGCTGTGTCTCCAAGCTCAACCTCTCTAAAAATACCAAATCATATGGAAAACCCACACTGACCTCAATTCTGAAAACCTTCCTTAAAATTACTCACAGAAATGAAATTTGGGCAATTTCAAGCTTTATTTCAGAATAAGACACAAGACAAAATGAGGTGTAATTCAAAGAAAATCTTTATCTTTCAGTCACCTGCCATATGCATCACTTATCACAGTGTAGAACCATTAAACACTCACCAACCAGTATAAAGTTACAAAAATATTGACTTCTTTGATGTGTGTACTACTTGTGTAGTTAACATGACCTGTGTTCTTCTTACAGGCTGAAAATTTAGCCGGAGTTGGAATCCATTATACAGATAAATCAATCTCCACGATGAGCCCCACAGGAGTGAAGCCATATCAGTGCTCTGATTGCGGGAAAGAGTGTAGTTGTAGGTCAGAGCTTATTTGTCACCAGAGAATTTACACCGGAGAGAAGCCATTCCTATGCTCTGAATGTGGAAAAAGCTTTAATCAACACTCAAACCTGCTTACCCACGAAAGGGCTCACACTGGAGAAAAGCCATTTTCATGTCCTGAATGTGGAAATTCCTTCACGCTTATTTCAAACCTGAGAAAGCACAGGCTGACTCACACTGGAGAGAAGCCATTTCCATGCCCTGAGTGTGACAAGCGCTTTACACAACGTGAAACCCTGCTTAGACACCAAAGGACTCACACTGGAGAGAAGCCGTATCAATGTCCTGAATGTGGTGAAAGTTACATGTTTAGATCACAGCTGACAAGACACCAAAAGAGTCACACTGCCGTGTCTGCAATGTAGAATGTACCAAACTTCACACTCTGAGAATCTCTTACTGAGAGATTTGTCAAACGTGTATAGTGAAAGTTATCTTTTACAAAAATTAAGATGAGAAGAACTGCTGGGCAGGTACGTTTAGAAACTTAGTTAATCTATTGACCTTTTTTGTTTTTCACTGCAAGACAATGGATTGTGGGGAGGTGATAAGACCAGTCTGGATTTTTGTGAAATAATGATTAATTGAAATGTACCATCTATTCTTTTAGATCAACATCTTCCATTCTATAACACTTGGTCACTGTGGATTCATTATAACTGATACAAACTGATTATCAATCCCTGATTAACAAAAGACAATATTGCCCAGCGCCCGATGATCCAGTGTGAGAGCAATTTGGGCTTCAGAGAGAAACCACATAGATGCTAAATTTAATAACTGTCTGCAATTCTATCATTGCAATAGTCCTCTGTCTCATGTTGGAAATCTTTAATTTTGCTCTATTCATATACTTTTTATCCGAGAAAAATTTGCTCACGAGGCTCAGCCTCTTTATTATTTCTTTCTTTCTGAAGGTTTAAATGACATCCTGGAGGTTTCCTATTTATACATTCCCTTTCTTCAATCAAGTCTTGCAGCCTAATAAAAATCTCATTCTCATCCTATATTTATCACATAATGATACTACAGTGCGGACAGTATTTTTTTTTTATTTCTCACGTCCAATCTGTGTAATTTATAGGCTGAACATGTTGTATTTTACCTTGAAAAAGCATTTTACTAGTAGCAATACATGTCTGGAAAATAGAACCCGCACAGTATGTGCCATAGGAACTCTGATAACAGCAGGAAATGGCATTGCACTGTGATTGTTTTCATTTTCACATTTTACATGCTGCAGTTTTCAGACTTAAAACAATAAAGTTGAATATTATTATAACAAAAAAACGTTTTTCTGTTTTTATTATTCATGTTATTAATGTCCATTTACTATAAGAACATAAAGGGGGCTAACACAGTTATATCTGTATGATAGAGCATCCCTCGGGGCTCCCCTTGAAATTTAAGCGTATAAAATATATACGTATATCTTGTGAAATTCTATGTATACAATATATAATACAAATTGGTGATTAGCTTTGGCTTTGGACCAGTGTTACATTACACCTAAATATTTGGTTTAGGTCAGACCTAAAAAATCTGAACATTTGGGTCAAACTATTTGGCCCTTTTAAAAAATATTTATATTTTTCCCATATGGAAGAAACATTGATGTTCCCTTCCCCCGCCCACCCAAGCCATGAGTCTATAATAATGATAGTCCACATTTATTATGTATTTGGAGATTCTAAATATACTAAGGAGTATCCCGGTTTCTTTTACTACACACAGCCATGTTTTGTGCTTGCCGCCTTGCCGTTCATGGGCGCCCTGATAATATTTATTATTCTCTTGTGGATTTCCCAGTATGACGGGCTTATCTTCACTCTTCTCCTTCTCTCCCCCTGTTTTCTCCCTCCCAGCGCATGCCGTGGCGGGATGCAGGTAATACAGGCTGGAGCGGCTTGATGGCCGGCCGTGGATAAGTTAATGTATGTGGGGGTGGTTTTTACATGTGGTGGGGATAGGTGGTGGGGTGTAATGGGCTACTATCATTGGTCAGCTGGAGCGCTATACACAGCGCTTTGTCAGTTGACATTGGTTGCTATGGCGACCACGTATACTGCCATCTGGTTTCATTTCCTCTAGGGGAGTGTCATTTCCTGTTGGCTTAGTGATCTCACTTCCGGTGCACTGCCTATGGAACGCAGCTGCACTCCAGCATTTACTTCCTGATTGATGTGCGGCGATGAACGGCAATGGCGGCAGATAAAAACAGGTGTGTGTGCACTGTTATGTTTCTCTCACCCCACGAAGCGGCACGGGCGGCCGCGAACGTAGGTGTCCCCCTTGCTGATCCCCTGCTCCAAATTGTTGTGGTGCTGACCCTGTTGCCCTGCTCTTAACAGTTATGTATGCTTTTTTTTACTACCAAAACAAAAAGGTTCAGATGAACCCACAGTATACAACCCAACCAAACAGTGTAAAACTGAAAAAATGAAAAACAACAAAAAAAAAAAAAAAAAAAAAGGGAAAACGCCGCCTGGAAGAACCAGGAGACCTAAACAGATTGTGCTGGTGTAGTACCGGGCTCAAAGCCTACTATAACAACAAGAGAAAAGACAGGGGTTAATTGGGTGCCCCCCCCGGAAAAGAAACAACGGCAGAGCTCCGGTTGGCTACACCACGCCACTAAGAAAGACTTAGATACATTATCATAACATATACCAATAAATGTATTGATCCACAAAATGTAGAAATTCAATTCCACAAAGATTTTGTGTAGAAACAGCAACAATATTTTTCATAATAATCCTAGTACAAACAACATGTAGATACAATATAAATATACAAATAACATACACATATTAATAAAACAACCATTGGATGATCATACAGTGTGTTAATTCTATGACCATAGAGGTTCTGGGCGGACTAGTTTCGCCTGTATCCCAGGCTTCTTCAGCGCCCCTTTGTTCACACTAAATAGAAAATACATTATAGCATCTGAAGACACACACAAACAGATAAATTATGAGAACATCAAAAAGAATATCTCAAATCACATATCAAAAAGCATCCATTTATATGGATGATAAGTATTTAAAGCACAATACCTGTTCCAAGAATACACATACAGGTCCTGGCTTGGGAAACCGACATATAGGTCCTGATATGTCAATGGTTGCTCAAGGGCAGGAAATATTCAGTAAAAGCACAACACCTGCAGCCGATCTAGGTGGGGTTAAGTAGGGTAACCAGAAAGGTCAGGCAAAGTCAGAAATGATCAAATACAACGTTGGGGCACTCTGTGGCACTGAGCAAGGAAGGAGTGCATACCAGTAAAAAGCTATCCAATATTAAATAACAGATTATGTTTATTGAAAGCGTTATCTTTTTTATTGTATATATAAGTGGCTTCTCAAGCAGGCTATTCAAATATAATATGCACAGCTTAGTATTAGGACAGATGGATATAAAAGGTACCTTGAAATTCTTTTAATGTGCCTCCCAGCTTCACACAGGAGAACTCCCAGCATGGAGGTCTCCCCAACGAGGTGCTGCTGCCCAGCCGTCAACGTACCAGAGGCCGCCCAAAGACGCGTACGGCCGGGTGATGGCGTGCGCCTCCAGAGCCGGCTCACCCAGCTGTTCCCGTCGATATAAAGGTGGCGGTTTCCGGCGTGGCTAGGGAAGCGCATCACCAACAGTGACGTATGAGGGACGGCCCGAGCGCGCGGGGCCGGCCGCCGACGTCACAGACACTCCCTCCACCACACGTAATGATAGTGGAGGAGGCCAGAACGTCATGCACCGGCCCCGCACGCCACGGACACGCCCCCCACTAATAATATGTGTATGTTATTTGTATATTTATATTGTATCTACATGTTGTTTGTACTAGGATTATTATGAAAAATATTGTTGCTGTGTCTACACAAAATCTTTGTGGAATTGAATTTCTACATTTTGTGGATCAATAAATTTATTGGTATATGTTATGATAATGTATCTAAGTCTTTCTTAGTGGCGTGGTGTAGCCAACCGGAGCTCTGCCGTTGTTTCTTTTCCGGGGGGCACCCAATTAACCCCTGTCTTTTCTCTTGTTGTTATGCTTTTTTTTTTACCTTTTTCTTGTGTATTATGTGTCTGATATGAGTTTTCAAGGTAGTGATTTTGCACTTTTGAGTATTCATGACCAATAGGTTATTTAATATAATTATTTAGATATTTATTCACAACATATGCACATTATTTGTATTTCATTGTTTATATTTATATTTTATATTAATTATTTATTCTCACTAGGGTTATTGATATAAATTATTGGTAATTAATTTTTTTTTCTATATATTCCATATTAATTATTTTGATTAATGATATATAAGCACAGTCACTTTAGGGTCGTTATGACTGGGCAGTTATGGTATGATTATACATTAGTTAGTAGTTATTAGAGGTATATGTGCCAGCACAGGTAGTCAGTGGCTTTTGCAGCTTCACCACAATTAACAGTAGGGAGCTTCCCAGAAATATATTTGGCTGTACATTTTTTTTTTTGGCACTGGAAGCCATTTGGGGAGATGCATTGTTTTTAACTGTGTGTTGTTAAAGTGTTGTTTGTTGGAGTATTCCTAATAAATCATGCTATTTGCTGAATTTTACCATTAAATGACTGTTGTGTATATATTTTTGGGTGCTCCTGCCATTAGGGGGTAGAGGTAATATACCTCTCAAAACCCTATAGTTCTTGTTTGGATGTACTGATTTTAGGCAGTGTAGCACATTGAGATTAGGATATGTGGTGCGCCCCTGGTTTGTGATTTCCATTGCAGCAACATAAACACTGGCAATAGGGAGGATCCTTATTTAAATACAATAGATGAGACTTTTATCATTATCATGGAAATGAAGAGACACAATTACTGACTGAAACTGGGAGAAAAATATAATGATGTCATTGTGATACTAAACTAGGACACACAACTTTAAAATATCCAACTAATAAAGATTTGTATCATATATATATATATTACCTGGCTTCTTGAGGGATCATAGTGAGTGCCCAGGGATTTTGTTAAATATAACCGAGGCCATACCAAGGTGCACCAAGTATGGAGGGGAATGGAAGAAGGAATGTGACAGGAAATTCACCAAAGTGCTGAGACAGATTATTATTATTTATATAACACCCTCTTCTTCTTCTTCTTTTGTAGAGCTTTACTAGGTGGTAATTAGAGGCAGGGTAAAACATATAATACACAGACAACTGCAGATCCAATGCAAAAAATAACAACTCAAACACTATGAGAGAGAGACACCATAGGAGAGAGAGTCTGACCCCTTTGAGCTTACAGTCTAAAGGAAGAGGTAGAAGCACAGGGAATGGGTCACGAGTAGTAGTTATTGAGTTGTTCAGGTGGCGTGTGCCCAGTGGAAATGCTTAAACCAGGTTATGTGCTTGTCTGAAGAGGTGGGTTTTGAGGGTAGTTTTGGAAACTTTGGGTGTTGTTTAGTGTTGGATTTAATAAGAAAGGTCATTCCAGAGAAGGGGAGTTAGGCCTGAGATGTCCTGTAGAGATGGGAATGAGAGGAGGTGACCAGGGTAGAGGACAGGAGAAATTCAGCCTGTGTCTGTGTTGATAGCGTTGGAATCGAAGTTAAATAAAAGGAAGAACCTGGCTGGAGAGTTAGAATTTTAAACTGAATTTTCCATGAGCGACAGGAGATAAAGAGAGCAGCAGATTATGTTCAAACTAGCTCATAAATTATCTATTTCCAATACATATATAGAAGCCTTATACAAGATCTTAACAAGGTACCAGGTACCACCCAAACTATCTAAGATGTCTCCTACTGTCTCCTCTTTATGTTGGAGATGTATGAAGGCACAGGGCATGCTGCTCCGTATCTTCTGGAGCTGTCCTAAATTATCACACACAAATTAACTGGATTTATTTCTAAAAGATCACCTGCCTAGTTACCTAATAATGTTAGCGGTGACATCTATCTAAAACAAGAAGAAACCATTACATACAACCTTGGAAAGGACCCCTGATAGAGAATACATGAAGAAGTATTGGGCTGACAGGGTAACAGGGGTGATGCAGGCAAAGCATTTGGGGAGCATGAAAAGCATCTCTGTGGCTTGATTGATTGACCATTAAAATATCCCTCTATACAATATGTCTCCTCAGCACAAAACTACAAATATATATATATATATATATATATATATGCAATGGTATGAATAGAAAATGGACAAACCCAACTAATTCCACATTCATGTAAGACAAAAACACCCAACCTGTGTCCCGGGGACACATGTGGTCCGGGAGCCATCTGATGTGGCCCCTGACATGAACTGGACTGTAAAGGTAAGTAAATGGGGCACAGTAAGGATGGGAGGTTGCATGGAGAATGAAATAGGAAGCGGTGCATTGGAAAATAGTGGTGGCACCTGTGGAAGAATGCAATGACATTAATTATACAACACTCCTGGGTGAAGCCTCTGGGACAATAACAAGACAATACGAAGATATGTTTTTTTCTATATTAGTTGTATGCTTTGCAATGGTGGGGGTTGAATGGGTTGAGTATTGAGTACATGCTTATTTGGGCCTGGGGAGGGCTACACATGCAGGGCCCATGTATTTGGAGAAATGAGACAATCGACATGTGTATCAGAAGCATGTGTTACATATAAATATGTAGTAAATATGCAGTAGGGTGGGCCCCAGTCAGTTCTATTGGCGGACCCCTAATACCTCAGTTTGACATTTAATTTGCATACAAGCTCTTATACGTCATGCATAAAGAGGGAGAGGGGCACTTTTTTTTAAGTACAAATATTTAAAATTTTCTAGAGAGGGACAATTTGATCAAAAATGTCCTTCTATTTGGGTCTGGCTGAGTCGAACAAAATATTCAGGTCTAATGTAACAATGACCCAAAGCTCATAACCAATTACAATTATATATTGCATATAGTGATGAGAATAGTATAAGCTTCAAGTTAACATTTTGCTGTGTCTTTCACTGGTCAAAAATTATGTGGTATTTACTAGCAAACAGGGCGCTCTTGAGAGCGGGCGAACTGTAATGGCATAATTTGCTGTAACAAAACCCGAAATGGTCCAGGAAACCCACTTAACAGCTTATGGCAGTGTGGAATTTGTCTCAGAATTGGATGTGTTGTGTCTCTGGAGGGTCTGGGGTGTTTTTGAAGTCTCCAAAAAAAATAAAAAAAAAAATCACTAATTCATGAAAACCAATACTAGTTATCGAACTGACCTTTATGCTTGATGTATTAGTGACAGATGTAAATATCACATAGACAGCAATTCTCGCTAAAAATAACATTGATTCCTATCAGGTTTACCACAAAAACTGGCGCACTGAAAAGCTGTTCGTTGGTATTCGCCCGGCAAAGATGAACAGACTTTTAACACAGCAAACACAGCCTTGGCCTGGCGAATAGGCCATATTTTGCATAAGAAATTTACCCAAACTAGCACAGCGTTTCTTAACTGACCCCCGAAATATGAGCATCAAAGCAAACATTGTGCAATGCCATTTCCTGCATGATATCAGAGTTCTTGTGGCACATGTCGTGTGGTTTCTGCTTTCCAGACATGTTTCATCACAAGTGAGATGTTTTCATGGGAAAATCATGTTTAGCCTATAAAATACAGTAATTAGATATATTAGACTATAAAAAATAATTTACTATGAACATTACTATGATAAAACACGTGCAATTAAGGAGGAATTATTTGGCATTGTAGTGTTGTAGCATTGTGGAAAATACAGGATGAGAATCTTATTTTTATTAGGCTGCAAGGCTTGATTTTGAAAAGTGAATGTATGGATAAGAAACATCCATGAAGAAAATTAAATATCTAGAAAGGCCCGGTGAGTTGGAGATTCCTCATGCTGAGTACAGACTCGGAGCAGCCAAAGCCAAAGACAGCTTAGCTAATTGTTCTCAGAGAAAAAGTACATTATAAATAGAGTTTATTCAGAAAATGTCAAAATGTGACATAATAGCAATGATAAGGTAGTAGCCCACCATGGAATTGAATGTCTTTGTGGTCACTCACTGAAGCCCAAAAATCTAGGACACTGGGTCACCGGGCACTGGACAATACTGTCTTATCGGTGGTGTTTCTGTAGCAGTCAGTTGAACCAGCTAAACTATATTTTTTCTAGCAGACATTTTGCCAGTCACTTGACTACTTCTCTCAGCTATGAAATTTGGTGCTTTTGTAAGACACATTGCTGTGTGTGCCTTATAATTATGGATCATGGCGTGGCAGTGGAAATTCACACTTCCAGACTTTCAAAAGGTTATTCTCCAGTGTGAGTCCTCTGATGTTCAAGCAGGTTTGAACGCCGTGTAAAGCACTTGTCACACTCAGGACATGAAAATGGCTTCTCTCCAGTGTGAGTCCTCCAATGTTTAAGCATGTGTGCACGTTGTGTAAAGCACTTGTTGCACTCGGGACATGAAAAAGGCTTCTCTCCAGTGTGAGTCCTCTGATGTTTAAGTAGGTTTGAACGGTGTGTAAAGCACTTGTCACACTCAGGACATGAAAATGACTTCTCTCCAGTGTGAGTCTTCTGGTGTGTAAGCAGGTTTGTATGGTGTGTAAAGCACTTGTTACACTCTGGACATGAAAATGGCTTTTCTCCAGTGTGAATTCTCTGGTGTGTAAGCAGGGTTGCATATTGTGTAAAGCACTTGCCACAATGAGGACAGGAATATGGCTTCTCTCCAGTGTGAGTCCTTTGATGTGTAAGCAGGTGGGTATGCTGTGTAAAGCTCTTGTCACACTCAGGACATGAAAATGGCTTCTCTCCAGTGTGAATCATCTGATGACTTTTGAGCTGTGACTTACAAATATACAATTTTCCACACTCGGAGCACTGATGTGGCTTCACTCCAGTGTGGATCATCTGATGTCTAAGAAGTCTTGAATGATGAGCAAAGCATTTGCCACATTCAGAGCATGGGAACGGCTTCTCTCCAGTGTGACTCCTCTGGTGTCTTGTGAGCTCTGATTTATAATGGAAACATTTTACACACTCAGAGCACTGATATGGTTTTCCTGGTTTAGGGCTCATCATGGGCTGATCGAGATCAATGTATCTGTAAAATGGATTCCAGCTTCCTGATAAATGTTCAACCTGTAAGAAAAATACAGAAAGTCATGTAAATTACACAAGCAGTATTTCAGTGTGACTTTTTTGGAGTCTACAAAGTTTTGATCGAGTAGTAAAGCATTTGCCACTATCAAAGCATGAGAATGGCTTCTCTCATTTTGGTATTTTAGTTATGGCAAAAAGTCAGCTCAAGTTAAATATATATTGTAATGCGACATTCCCAACGCCCCCCTGGTAGGAGTATCTTCCCCTTGGTGTTAAACTATTGCTGCACCTCTGGTGCATCCAAGAATATAGTTTTATGGTTGTTCAGAACTGGAGACCTCCATATTTATGGTTCAAGGATAGTTATGGAGATGGGACAAACTGAGATGGATTTGGCTTTGATTCACAGTTCTGATTTCTGATTCTGTATTAGGCTTGGGGCTAGGGCTATCTGTGACCCAGTTATTCATGGTTCTGTGTTGGCACCAACTGCTTGAAGAGATTTTCCTTTCATGCATGTGATGGAAGGCAGCTCCCTGCATGGGGTCACTCGTGGCTGGGACACTGTGGCTTTATTTCAGGCCAGGGGTGTGGGATGCAACATGGATTTTGCACCCCCCTTACCCGTGGGTGTGAGGCCTGCACAACTTTCTGAGAGCAGGACTGGGTTGAGAATTACAAATGCCGGCGCTACCTATGAATCCAACTTGTTGAGAAGAGACATTTGCTATGTGAATAGAATGAGCTGGAGAAATCATAAATTACATATAATATTTGTCCTGATTGTCCCCACAATTATTATTAAACTAAACAAATGAAAATACATCTACTCAGCACTGGGGGTCATTCTAATAATTTGGTGAACCAAGCTTAACTTTACTAAAACTTCCATCTCAGTGAGCTTATCTACTTTAACATGCTAACAAGTGCAAAACATATTTGTTGCAGTTTTTCCCCAAACATCACCTGTACATGTGATGGGGCATTTTTACAGGTAAGAGAAGGCGTATTTGTTTGAGAGTTCGGAAAATACAAGTTTGTGAGTTGGAAAAATTGTGAATTCTTCTTGAACATTCCCCATATTGTGCTGTTGTTTCTGAACTTTCAAAAAAAACTATATAATTCTTCATATAATTTGAAAAATTAGACACTTCACCTGTAGAAATGCCCCATTGCAAGTGCTTGTGATTTGAACAATATTTTTATTGCATTTTTTTGCGTGTTAAAGTAAAAAACACACTCAGAGTTAGGGATGGCGTATCAAATAATTAGCATGGCCCCCATAAGGCCCCTTTTCTGTAGAAAAAAACATATTCTTATTGATATATGAAACTATATTATATCTCAATGTAAAATATGTTTATCCTTTAGTAAGAATCTGTGGACTGCGCTGAGTAATAAATGTGCCGATCAACAGAGATTCCTTTAGGTACAATACACCTATTTACTGTGCCCTCTAAAATGTAACATGTGTTTTATCTGTGGGTTTTAGTGGCTACCCATCAGGGTTGGTGTCATCACCACTTACTCCTACTGCATCAATCATCAGATTACAATACTTTTCTTAGTACTTTTCATGCAGTATAGACATTCCTTAGTACTATAGATATCTGTTGTGTATTATTGACTGAGCATGTCATACTTTATATTATAATTTATAAATATTCACATGTGCATAAACCCCTTTTTAGATTAACTAATGTACAGTAACAATGAAATAGTTACCTAGCAGCGTATTAATTTAATCTATTCTTTCCTTTAATATATATCAATTAAAATATGACAAGTCTCCTCTTGGAAATCTATAAAATCTATTTAGCACATAAAATACACTAATATATAAAATATTGTATAGATAATATGGTCAGCTCCAACTAATTCCACATCTGTCTGACACACAATAAAATGTAATGTACGATGTAATTAGCACAATATCACCAGACACAGCCAAATCATTTACCCAGACATGATAATAACCATCACATATAACCTAATAGTAACAGAAGTCATATCTACCTGGTATAGGGCAGTATGGGGATCCCCTCGCCGCTCTCCTGACCCGTCTGCTATTGCTGTGACTGAGCCGGCCTCACCTTATATTGTCTGTACAAACATTCTCTAACATGAGGCGGCTTTGGATTGGCTGAATGGAATGAATCTTTATAAGTAAAGGTATGTTAATGTCGTGTTACTGGGGAGTTTCACTGGGCTTTGTTTCCCACCCAAATGTTCTGTTTCTCACCCAGCAGGATGCCAGATTCATTAGTATTGCAGCAAGGAGACAAAAGGGAGGGAGGAGACCTATTGGAAACACAATCAATGGGATTTTCATCATTAACATAGAAATTCGATGACACCATAATGGACACAATAGACTGAAACTGGGAAAGAAACAAGTTGCAGTCATTTCAAAAGTGTAACAGCTTCATGGTAAAAGGTTCTAAACTATGAAACACATAATTTATATCTGTTACATTTTGTCAAATTGTTAATATTTCCACAAATATTATTTATTTATTACTTTATAGTAATCACACATGAAAAAGCTCAAGTGATAAAGTGCTGGGTGCTGTGTGTTTCTTTCCACCCCCTCACATGAAATAGAAGAAATGTTATACTGGCACAAAGACCATAGTATCAACCTCAATTCAATAAGAATTGAAAAAAATTCTCATGGTAGTAAAAAAATCACTTTATTATAAAATGTCTGAGAAATCAATGGCACTTTTTACTATATTGTAAAAGGGAGTTCTCTACTTTTCTTAGCAGGTAAAAACGTTCCATTGACTGTCATTGTTTCCCTAGTGGGCGATTCATGAACAGTGAATCCTTTTTTAAGTGGGCTTACTGGTAAATATAATTGTGCAAATTGTATTAATCTGACAAAATGTAATGGATACAAATACTGGATCTTATTTATGATGTGCGCCATTTAGAATCTTTCTTGTGGTGTCAGTGCCAGTTACGGAGTGCCGGCATTTTTGTCTTATCTGGTGTTGCGCTGTGGTCTACATTGGTGCTAGCAGTCGCTTCGCAGAACACTAACTTATTAGCTTTGATTGTTGCACCAGGTATTGGCCGGCCCCAGTATATTTATGAATTTTTATCTCCTTGAAATCTTTGGCGCTGCATTTTTCAGCTGCTGTTCGGCATTTCATCATTACAGTTACAGGAAATCACTGCTGGGGACTAAGGGGACAACATTTGCATTGCGTTTAGATTTCATATTAGTTGTTGGTGTATAAATTGCTCATTGTTAAGCAAAAGAAGTCATTGAAAGTTTTAAACCCGCCTCCAAAAAATACATTTTGTGACATCTAGGTCCTGCATTTCCATTACTGACCAGTCCCAATGCAAGTTCTGTACAATGAATGTGTGTAATATTAATTATAAGCATTAAACAAAACCCATTTCTGCCCATTGTGCTCTTTGGGATCTTGACTTCCATCGGCAGGTAACAACTGGTGCTGCTACAACCACAACACCCGGCATTGCTACCTTGCTGAGGCACGGAAAGTGGCCTCTGCTGTGTCTGATACATTACAAGTGGATAAGTATAAATAAAGGGTTGTGTGTTGTGTGTATCATCGTTGGACGCTGTGGTAAAAGCTGTAGCATCTTTTTGTTTGAGATTAGTGATTCTAGGCCGGCAGAGCCAATCTGTGTGTGTTCACCAGTGTCTGTGAGCTTGTCTGGCCTGGCTGACATCAGTGTTGCTCTTGCATTTTGTGACTGATGCCTATATTGTGTAGGACACAGCATTTGTGGGCTGTGCAGCATCTCCCCTCTTAGCAAGCCATCTGGGTTTGTGGTGAGCCGCATTGAGATGCACTTGTGTTTGTATGTGTGTTTGTTATTTTGATTGAATGGTTGCGTGTCTGTGTGACAGATTGTGTGTGTTTGGTTTGTATTGGTGAGTGTATTGGCAATGGAGAGGTGTGAGGAGGAGGCTTTTGGCCTGATGTTTTCTGTGTGGGTCCAATGCGCTGCCAGTGCTGAGGTATCACAGAGGGTTTTGGAAGCCAGGGTGGTGAGATTATAGGCACAGAGATGTTTTAGTACCCACCTGTCTGTGTGGGTTTTGAGTAATCAGAAATCCGCAGCAGGTTTTAGTTGAATTGTCCTTGTATGACCACATCCATCACAGAATTGACCCCACCACTGGCTGCAGCCAGGCTATACCTGGCATTGTGTGCCTCATTGAATATCTTGGAGTGGGGCACTTTTCAGGCCACTGCTGTTCTCCACAGTGGCATCAGCCAGGGGACCATGAGGTAAGTGACCTAAGCAGTGAGAGAAATAATGATAAAACATAAACAGGGGGATATGTGGCTAACATTCAAGCAGAACCTTAAAAGCTGAAGCAAGTCGTTCCAAATATAAAAGCAAAATACAAGATTAGGGTCATCCCCAGCTCAAGCAAACTTTTTGAAGATAAACAAATTGAAATGACTACACACACAGGGAAATATGACGAAATTTTCATGTATTACACATATTAACACATAACACTTTTGTCTCGCTTACAGGTGCCATAAGAACAAGGAAAACACAATAGCTGTGTGGAATGTTGTGTAAAGAACTTTATTTTATTTTCAGAACTTTATTTTTACTTAAAAATATATATATTGTTAATAAACACTAATAAATGAAATGTGATTAAGCTGTTTGGTTCATGTGGGTGAAAAAGAACGCTGCTGCAGATTGGTTAGGAAAGAAGAGCAGCATTGGTATGTTCAGGCACTGCATTGATTCGGGGGAGCGCTTCTACAGCGCCCTCCACACATCGCATCTTTCAATGATACTACAGCATCACTTGTCTAGCCTCAAATTTAGGTTGTAGCGCCAGACACCTGGTTGCAGCGCCCACTTGTGGATGCTCAAAGCACTGCTACATTGACACAGAGTCTTGATGCTAGTCCTAATCTGTGAACTGTGAGGATTAGTGCTTTATCATATAGCAGTTACATGGCATTGTTTGATATTGTGATATACCCTGATCATTTTCTATCTTCCTAACTTTTTCCTTTATTGTTGCAATGTTTGCATTTGATTTTGCTTCCATTTTTTCTTCATGCACGGCTGCCTGACCACAATGTGCAGAGGTGATATTGCTCAGGATACCTGCCTTCCTGTATCTTGCTTGTACAGCTGTTATCTCATATCAGTCATGTGATGTTACATTGTCTTATCTTATGCAGCAATGCCTTTTATTATTTCAATGTAATTGTCCTAGAAGAGACTTTGCAAACTTGAGCATTTTGTGTGATTACTGTTAAGTAATAATTAAATATTAATTGTGGAAATAATAACAATTTGACAAAATGTAATGGATACACATTTTTTTCCATGTTTAGGATCTTTTACCATGAAGCTGTTACACGTTTGCAATGACAGCATCTTATTTCTTATTTCAGTCTATTGTGTCAGTTATGGTGTCATGTGATTTCTATGTTAATGATGAGAGTCTCATCTATTGTGTTTCCAATAAGGCTCCTCCCTCCCTTGTGTCTCCTTGCTGCAATGCTAATGAATCTGTCATACTGCTGGGTGAGAAACAAAGCCCAGTGAAACTCCCCAGTAACACGACATTAACATACCTTTACTTATAAAGATTCATTCCATTCAGCCAATCCAAAGCCGCCTCATGTTAGAGAATGTTTGTACAGACAATATAAGGTGAGGCCGGCTCAGTCACAGCAATAGCAGACGGGTCAGGAGAGTGGCGAGGGGATCCCCATACTGCCCTATACCAGGTAGATATGACTTCTGTTACTATTAGGTTATATGTGATGGTTATTATCATGTCTGGGTAAGTGATTTGGCTGTGTCTGGTGATATTGTGCTACATAGTATAAACATAACATTTTATTGTGTGTCAGGCAGATGTGGAATTAGCTGACCATTTTATCTATGCAATCTTTTATATATTAGTGTATTTCGTGTGCTGAATGAATTTTATAGAATTCCAAGAGGAGACTTGTCATAATTTTGGGTGATATATTGAAGGAAAGAATAGATGGAATTAATAAGCTGCTGGGTAACTATTTCATCATTACAGTAATTTAGTTAATCTAAAGGGGTCTATGCACATGTGAACATTTATAAATAATAATATAAAGAATGATATGCTCAGTCAATAATACGCATCAAATATATATAGTACTAAGGAATGTCTATACTGCATGAAAAGTACTAAGAAAAGTATTGTATTATTCATCTGATGATTGATGCAGTAGGAGTAAGTGGTGATGACACCAACCCTGATGGAAAGCCACTAAAACCCACAGATAAAGCACATGTTACACTTTAGAGGGAACAGTAAATAGGTGTATTGTACCTAAAAGGAATCTCTGTTGATCTGCACATTTATTACTCAGCGCAGTCCACAGTGCTTACTGAAGGATAAACATATTTTACATTGAGATATAATATAGTTTCATATCTTAATTAGATTGTGTTATGTATATAGAAATATGGGGGTATGGACCTAAGGGGGGCATGCTCAGTGGCGTTGCTAGGGCTGGTGTCACCCGGGGCGGTAGGAAATGGTGTCACCCCCCCCCCCAATGGTGTCACCCCCACCCCCCCCCCAATGGTGTCAACCCCACCCCCCCCTAATAGTGTCAACCCCCCCCCAAAGAAAACAAACAAAAAAAAAAGCATTTTTTCCGGCATGGTGGGAGCGGGCCGGCCGGTTCCGCGCTGACAGCGGAACCGGCCGGCCCGCTCTGCTGTCAGCGGAACCGGCCGGCCCGCTCCCACCATGCCGGCATTTTTAAAAAAAGCAAACACTTACCTGCAGGTCCGGAGCGTGGAGGCCGGCGACGCTCTCAGCTGTCATCTGAGGGCGCGTCATCAGAGGGCGCCTCTGATGACGCGCCCTCAGATGACAGCTGAGAGCGGCGCCGGCCTCCACGCTCCGGACCTGCAGGTAAGTGTCTCTATACCGAGGGGTGACCGGCCGAGAGGTGTCACCCTCTAGGTCTGGTGTCACCCGGGGCGGTCCGCCCCCCCCGCCCCCGGGTCGCTACGCCACTGGGCATGCTTATAATATGGTCATCCTCTTCTTTACTTTTCTTAGCAGGTAAAAATGTTCCATTGACTTTCATTGTTTCCCCAGCGGGTGATTCAGTAGCAGTGACATTGTCAGGCTTTTTACTCTTAAAGTGAATCTTTAATACCATGAGAATTTTTTCAATTCTTATTGAATCACAGTTGATATTATCGTCTGTGTGTCATTATAAAATTCCTTCTATTTGATGTGACGGGTGGGAAGTTATTGAATTGAGTCCATAGATTGCAAAGTCTCTTCTAGGACAATTATATTGTAATGATTAGTGATGAGCGAGTAGTATTCGACCGAGCCGGTATTCGACCGAATACTACGCTGTTCGTCATACTCGATTTCGATCGAGTACAGTGGCGATGGCGCACTCACAATTCGTTTCCCCTCCCACCTTCCCTGGCGCGTTTTTTACACCAATCACCATGCAGGGGGGGTGGGACAGGTCCTGGGAGGACGCTGGCATCGCGAAAACGGCGTCTACACGCATTGGCTGGAAAAACCATGTGACCTCGAATATACAAAACTCAGCACTTCCTCTTCGTCAGCATTAGCAGCTTGAACTTAGTGAGGGATAGACGCTAAGAGCAGGGAAAGACAGGCTGTCGCTGGCAGGGCCCCAGAAGCTCGGGATATCGCTTTTACCACCATCTATACCAGCTACCAGAAGACAAGAGAGTCATTAAGAGCCCTTATTAGGGCTACTATGCTGAACGGTATATGGCTCATATGTAGGCAGGCAGGGCCCCAGAAGCTCAGAATATAGCTTTTACCACCATATATACCAGCTACCAGAAGACAAGAGAGTCCTTAAGAGCCCTTATTAGGGCTGCTACGCTGAACAGTATATAGCTCATATCCTATGTAGGCAGGCCGGGCCAAATAAGCTCAGAATATACCTTTTACCACCATATATACCAGCTACCAGAAGACAATTGAGTCCTTAATCCCTTATTAGTGCTGCTATGTTGAACAGTATATAGCTCATTTTCTATGTAGTCAGGCAGGGCCCCAGAAGCTCAGAATATACCTTTTACCACCATATATACAAGCTACCAGAAGACAAGAGAGTCCTTAAGAGCCCTTATTAGTGCTGCTACGTTGAACAGTATATAGCTCATATCCTATGTAGTCAGGCAGGGCCCCAGAAGCTCAGAATATACCTTTTACCACCATATATACCAGCTACTAGAAGACAAGAGAGTCCTTAAGAGCCCTTATTTGGGCTACTATGCTGAACAGTATATAGCTCATTTTCTATGTAGTCAGGCAGGGCCCCAGAAGCTCAGAATATACCTTTTACCACCATATATACCAGCTACCAGAAGACAAGAGAGTCCTTAAGAGCCCTTATTAGTGCTGCTACGTTGAACAGTATATAGCTCATATCCTATGTAGTCAGGCAGGGCCCCAGAAGCTCAGAATATACCTTTTACCACCATATATACCAGCTACTAGAAGACAAGAGAGTCCTTAAGAGCCCTTATTAGTGCTGCTACGTTGAACAGTATATAGCTCATATCCTATGTAGTCAGGCAGGGCCCCAGAAGCTCAGAATATAGCTTTTACCACCATATATACCAGCTACCAGAAGACAAGAGAGTCCTTAAGAGCCCTTATTAGTGCTGCTACGTTGAACAGTATATAGCTCATATCCTATGTAGTCAGGCAGGGCCCCAGAAGCTCAGAATATAGCTTTTACCACCATATATACCAGCTACCAGAAGACAAGAGAGTCCTTAAGAGCCCTTATTAGGGCTGCTACGTTGAACAGTATATAGCTCATATCCTATGTAGTCAGGTAGGGCCCCAGAAGCTCAGAATATAGCTTTTACCACCATATATACCAGCTACCAGAAGACAAGAGAGTCCTTAAGAGCCCTTATTAGGGCTGCTACGTTGAACAGTATATAGCTCATATCCTATGTAGTCAGGCAGGGCCCCAGAAGCTCAGAATATACATTTTATCACCATATATACCAGCTACCAGAAGACAAGAGAGTCCTTAAGAGCCCTTATTAGTGCTGCTACGTTGAACAGTATATAGCTCATATCCTATGTAGTCAGGCAGGGCCCCAGAAGCTCAGAATATAGCTTTTACCACCATATATACCAGCTACCAGAAGACAAGAGAGTCCTTAAGAGCCCTTATTAGTGCTGCTACGTTGAACAGTATATAGCTCATATCCTATGTAGTCAGGCAGGGCCCCAGAAGCTCAGAATATAGCTTTTACCACCATATATACCAGCTACCAGAAGACAAGAGAGTCCTTAAGAGCCCTTATTAGTGCTGCTACGTTGAACAGTATATAGCTCATATCCTATGTAGTCAGGCAGGGCCCCAGAAGCTCAGAATATAGCTTTTACCACCATATATACCAGCTACCAGAAGACAAGAGAGTCCTTAAGAGCCCTTATTAGGGCTGCTACGTTGAACAGTATATAGCTCATATCCTATGTAGTCAGGCAGGGCCCCAGAAGCTCAGAATATAGCTTTTACCACCATATATACCAGCTACCAGAAGACAAGAGAGTCCTTAAGAGCCCTTATTAGGGCTGCTACGTTGAACAGTATATAGCTCATATCCTATGTAGTCAGGCAGGGCCCCAGAAGCTCAGAATATAGCTTTTACCACCATATATACCAGCTACCAGAAGACAAGAGAGTCCTTAAGAGCCCTTATTAGGGCTGCTACGTTGAACAGTATATAGCTCATATCCTATGTAGTCAGGCAGGGCCCCAGAAGCTCAGAATATAGCTTTTACCACCATATATACCAGCTACCAGAAGACAAGAGAGTCCTTAAGAGCCCTTATTAGGGCTACTATGCTGAACAGTATATAGCTCATTCTAGCTATATACACACTGCACACAACGGCTGCTTTAGTGAGGGGTAGCTGCTGCTGCTGGAATAGGGACAGAAAGACTTCAGTGGTGTATTGGCACCTATATACAAAACTATATACACTCTGCTCAAAACGGCTGCTTTAGTGAGGGGTAGCTGCTGATGCTGGAATAGGGACAGAAAGACTTCAGTGGTGTATTAGCACCTATATACAAAACTATATTTTGCACTACTGTTTTGTGTCCTCTGTGCCAACAAAACCTTGTTATATACCCGGTGCGTATAGGCACATTTCACCTTCTGGCAGTATACGGCTGTATAGCCAGGTGTTTTTCTTAAAAATATTTTTATATTTGGCACTACTGTTTTGTGTCCTCTTTACCAACAAAACCTTGTTATATACCCGGTGCGTATATAGGCACCAGTTCACCTTCTGACAGTATACGGCTGTATAGCCAGGTGTTTTTATTAAAAATATATTTATATTTGGCACTACTGTTTTGTGTCCTCTTTACCAACAAAACCTTGTTATATACCCGGTGCGTATATAGGCACCATTTCACCTTCTGGCAGTATACGGCTGTATAGCCAGGTGTTTTTCTTAAAAATATTTTTATATTTGGCACTACTGTTTTGTGTCCTCTTTACCAACAAAACCTTGTTATATACCCGGTGCGTATATAGGCACCATTTCACCTTCTGGTAGTATACGGCTGTATAGCCAGGTGTTTTTATTAAAAATATTTTTATATTTGGCACTACTGTTTTGTGTCCTCTTTACCAACAAAACCTTGTTATATACCCGGTGCGTATATAGGCACCATTTCACCTTCTGGCAGTATACGGCTGTATAGCCAGGTGTTCTTAAAAATATATTTATATTTGGCACTACCGTTTTGTGTCCTCTGTGCCAACAAAACACTGTTTTATACACGGTGCGTATAGGCACATTTCACCTTCTGGCAGTATACGGCTGTATAGCCAGGTGTTCTTCTTAAAAATATTTTTATATTTGGCATAACGCGTGGCCAAAAAAGTAAAACGTCTGAAATGCGGAGGGCTAGCGCAAAGGGACGTGGACGAGGACGGGGGCGCGGAAATGCTGGTGGGGGCACAAACCGCGTTGAAGCCAGTGGGGATACAATGCGTGCTGGTGAGGGGCAGCCAGCATTACGCTCATCCAGCTTCCCTGCCTTTATGGGACTTGTCCACCACCCAGTCATCCACACAGTCTCACTCTGACCCTCCTTCCTCCCAACCTGGCCAACAGAGTCAGCCCAACCTTGACCCCTCCCAGGACCTCTTTTCGGGTCCTTTTCCAGATGTGCTGCAAGAATCCCAGGAGCTAGCAGAGGAATTTGTTTGTAGTGATGCCCAAACACTTGAGTATCCGCCATCTGCTAGTGATGTGGACCCGGAACCAGCATCTGCTATCATGAGCGATGATGATGAGACGCAGTTGCCATCAAGGGAGGCTGTTGGAATGTCCAGTGGGCAGGAGGAGGAGCAGAGAGAGGAAGTGGAAGAGGAGGTGGTGGACGACGAAATGACCGACCCCACTTGGACAGGGGTGATGTCCAGCGGGGAAAGCAGTGGAGATGCGGTCTGCGCATCACCGAATAAGGCAGCAAGAGGCAGAGGACAGTCCAGAGGCAGAGGACAGTCCAGACAGAGAAGGCAGGCCACAGCCAGCAGGGCCGAAGCTCTTCCCGGCAGCAGGCAGTCGCGCGAAGCTCCCCCATCGAGGCCTCGTACTTCTGTGGTGTGGAGATTTTTTAATGTTTGCGCGGATGACAAACTGAGCGCGGTTTGCGCAATCTGCCACTCAAAACTGAGTAGGGGCTCTGAGAAGAGCAATCTGACCACCTCAGGCATGCGCCGTCACTTGGAATTCAAGCACTGGGCTGAGTGGGAGAGAGCAAACGCAATACAACCTGCGCCCCGTCTTGCTGCCACTGCCTCTTCCCCTTTGTTGTGTGCTGCCACTGCGGTCCAGACCTCCAGCCAGGACACCTCCACATCTGCCTCTGCCTCGGCTACTTTGGGGCCTTCTCCTTCAGCCCCCCCTTCCCCCGCATCTTCGTCTGCACCTTCCATCTCCTCGTCCCATCAACTGTCCATCTCGCAGGCGTTCAACCGCAGGCGGAAGTATTCCGTCCCTAGCCGCCACTATTTTTCCCGGTGTGGCGTCCCCGCCCTGCACCAGCACGTGTCGCGTAACATCAGGCGGGCCCTGAGGTACGCAGTCAGCGCAAAGGTCCACTTGACCACCGACTCGTGGACAAGCGCTTGCGGCCAAGGACGCTACATCTCTTTGACGGCACACTGGGTGAATGTTGTGGAAGCGGGGACGGGGTCGCAAACAGGGACGGCCTACATACCACCCCCGCCCAAGATTGCCAGCACGGGTTCTGATAGACCCCCCTCCTCTTCCTCCTCCTCCTCCTCCTCCTCTGCCTTAACATCGCCCTCAGCCCCTAGCTGGAAGCGTTGCAGCACTGGCGCGGGGAGACGTCAGCAGGCGGTGCTTAAGCTCATCAGCTTGGGCGACAGGAAGCACAGCGCCGCAGAGGTGAGGCACGCCATATTGCAGCAGACAGAGATGTGGCTGTCGCCGCTGCAGCTAGGACCAGGCATGGTCGTGTGCGATAACGGCCGTAACCTGGTGGCGGCTCTGGAGCTTGCAGAACTCAATCACGTACCATGCCTGGCCCACGTTTTTAATTTGGTAGTACAAAAGTTTCTAAAGACTTACCCCAACCTGGCAGAGCTACTGGTCAAAGTGCGGCGCTTGTGCGCTCACTTTCGGAAGTCAACTGTAGCTGCTGCTAGCTTAAAAAAAATCCAGCAACGCCTCCATTTGCCTCAACATCGGCTGTTGTGCGACCTGCCCACTCGCTGGAATTCCACCTATTGCATGTTGGCCAGGGTGTGTGAGCAGCAGAGAGCATTGATGGAGTACCAGATGATGCATCCACGCGTGCCTCCAACTCAGCTCCCTCAGTTTGCCAACCACGAGTGGCCATGGATGGCAGACATATGCGATGTATTGCGTATCTTTGAGGAGTCCACTAAGAAGGTCAGCAGCGAGGACGCTATAGTGAGCGTAACCATCCCGCTCCTATGCGTCCTTAAAGAATCGCTCATCGCAATAAGGGAGAACGCATTGCACACAGAGGAGACGGGGGTAGGAGGAGACGCAACGCAGGTAGACAGTCAGACCACACTTTTGTCTGCTGCTCGGTGGCAGTTGCAGGAGGAGGAGGATGAGGAGGAGGAGGACAACGTGGAGGTGGCTGTGGAAGAGGATGCTGGCGGCGAGGGTAGCAGTCAGGCTGTGTGCGTCCCATTGGTTCAGCGCGGATGGGGCGGAGAGGAGGAGGAAGAGGAGGAAATGGAAAATGATCCTTCTGGTGGGGGCAGTGAGGTCATGCCTACTCAGAGTCTGGCACACATGGCTGACTTCATGCTGGGCTGCTTTTCCCGGGACATACGTGTTGTCCGGATATTGGAGAACAAACTATACTGGGTCTTCGCACTCCTGGACCCCCGGTATAAAGATAACTTCTCCTCTTTTATTCCGGTAGAGGAGAGGACGAATCGATTACTGGAATACCAGAGGGAACTCTTGCAGAACATGATGCAGATTTTCCCACCCAGCATCGCTGGCGGCAGAGAGGAGAGTGTCTCCCAGAGTCTGACAACATCGATCAGGCCCACAGCCACCAGGGGAACACTCTCCAAGGTGTGGGACACGTTCATGTCACCCCCTCGTGCAACTTCCATCACTGCGGGGCCCGCTATCAGCAGGAGGGACAAGTATCGGCGGATGTTGCGGGACTACCTGGCAGACCACACCCCTGTCCTCCCCGATCCCTCGGCGACCTACACTTACTGGGTCTCCAAGTTGGACACGTGGCTGGAACTGTCCCTGTACGCCTTGGAGGTGCTTGCCTGCCCTGCCGCCAGCGTGCTATCAGAAAGGGTGTTCAGCGCAGCCGGGGGCATTATAACCGATAAGCGCAGCCGCCTGTCAACCGACAGTGCCGACAGGCTGACGCTAATCAAAATGAACAGCAAGTGGATTGACCCGGACTTTGCTTGTACAACAGTGGAAAGCAGCCAAGAGTGAAGTGCCATCTGTATGAAGTGCCATTTCCTCCTCCTCCTCCTCCTCCTCCTCCTTAACCACCGTAGAATTGCTGTATTAATAAAAAAAAATTATGGCTCACCTCTTGGGCTTAATACAATCAATGTTTGAGAGGTCTCAGCTCTTGGGCCTCCACACAATTTTTAAAAGGTCTCAGCTCTTGGGCCTCCACACAATTTTTAAAAGGTCTCAGCTCTTGGGCCTCCACACAATTTTTAAAAGGTCTCAGCTCTAAGCTTCCCTTACTGCTGGGGTGACACACTGTAACAAACCTCCTCCTTTAAGCTTCCCTTACTGCTGGGGTGACACAATGTAACAAACCTCCTCCTTTAAGCTTCCCTGACTGCTGGGGTGACACAGTGTAACAAACCTCCTTCTGTAAGCTTCCCTTACTGCTGGGGTAACACACTGTAACAAACCTCCTCCTTTAAGCTTCCCTGACTGCTGGGGTGACACACTGTAACAAACCTCCTCCTGTAAGCTTCCCTTACTGCTGGGGTGACACACTGTAACAAACCTCCTCCTGTAAGCTTCCCTTACTGCTGGGGTGACACACTGTAACAAACCTCCTCCTGTAAGCTTCCCTTACTGCTGGGGTGACACACTGTAACAAACCTCCTCCTTTAAGCTTCCCTTACTGCTGGGGTGACACAATGACACAAGAGGACATGTCTGACCACATCTCACACACACACACACACACACACACACACACACAATGACAATTAGGGGTGGGGTCTATTTATTTTCCCCCTTGCCTATGCCATCTGTGGTTGTCATTAGGCAACGTGATTTTAAGGGGTGCAGAATTTTGTTCTTCTTTTTAGTACAGTTTGGCTTGGGGTCCATGGCAATGTAGAGGAAAGAAGGTTTCCTTGTCTTGTCTCACTTTACGTAGAAGTAATATTGTGTTTGGAGTGTATTGTTGAGAGGCTGTGATAGTGGCGTAATAGTGCGACTTGGGCGCGTTATATGCACCCAGACATGCTTCCCCTGCTGTCCCAGTTGCATTCCAGCAGTGTTGGCATCATTTTCTGATGTTTCAGGGTGGACTTGGTGACCTCCAAGTGGTCGAATTGAGATTTCCAAGTGTCAAGCATTTTTTTCCCATAGACTATAATGGGATTCGATATTCGGTCGAGTAGTCGAGTAACGCGGTCTATTCGAATCGAAATTCGAAATTTCGAATATTTCACTACTCGCTCATCTCTAGTAATGATCAAAGGCTTTGCTGCATAAGATAAGACAATGTAACATCACATGACTGATATGAGATAACAGCTGTACAAGCAAGATACAGGAAGGTGGGTATCCTGAGCAATATTACCTCTGGACATTGTGATTAGGGACCATTCATGAAGCTACAAAATGGAAACTAAATGAAAATGTAAAAGGAAAACGTTAGGAAGATAGACAATGATCAGGGTATATCACAGTATCAAACAGTCCCAGGTAACTGCTATACAATGACCCACTAATCCTCACAGTTTTTATCCATTACATTTTGTCAAATTGTTAATATTTTTACAATTATTATTTAGTTATTACTTATTAGACTAAATTATGTATATCCATAGTGACAACAATTACATTCACTATGTGGCTACTTATATACAATATATACATAGATAAGGTTGGTCGCAGCCAAAGCTGTTAGTGCTTCTGTCCTGATGCACATTTTGAGGCTCTTGAGTCCTTCCTTTAAGTCTTCCTGACCACGTCCAGGCTGCAACACGAAGGCGCTTATCCACAAGTTGCAGCATTAATATTACTTATGATCCCAGCCTTTCTATATAGTATAGGTGTTAACTCATAGTTCCAAGTGATGTCACATTGTTTTTTACTTATATAACAAAGAATCTGATCATTACAATATAATTGCCCCGTTAGAGACTTTGCAAATTATATTTTGGTGTCAAATTATATTTTGGTGTCATTATATAATTTATATAAAGAAATAACAGTTTGCTTAATGAAACTGTCTCACTTTACATGTCGTGCTCATAATGCTTCCAGAAAAAAAGGACATCAGTTAAAAAACTTGTCCTGCTTTCTGGTCAGAAACACACAATCACATTGGGAGGGTCATTTATAAAAAAATGGTGCGAGACGCTCGCCAGCACCCGCATTGCAACGTCAGCTTCAGCCTGCCGGCTCTATCATCTGTAGAGTTCTCGGCTGGGCTGTGTTCACAACGCACAGCTTGTATATGTCTTTATACTATATATATATGCTCTACTGACACCTAGCTCTGCCCGATAGCACTGCAAGTACTATGAAATACCTAGCACTCTCATGGGGTGTTAAAAACTGTATTCCAGGCAAACAACGTCTGTTGTAATCCCTCTTTTTTGTTTTAAGGGTAGTTTTTTTTAATGGGAATTGCATTGGGGACGCTATAAATATCTCCCATCTCTCTGGTCAAAATAACGTCTCAGGCTCATCAACACAATATGTAGCTTGTTCTCAGTGACCAATTTTCCTAGTGTGAGGTTTGGAGCTTTTGTAAGAAACATTGCATTCGTGGTGAGGTAACACCTTCGATGTCTTGTCAGCTGTGATTTATGTGCATAACCTTCACCACGTTGTTTTTTCCAAACTCTCAAGCAAATACCCCTTCCCTTACCTGTAAAAATGACCCATCACACGTACAGGGGACTTTGGGGAAAAACTGTAACAAATATCATTTTTGCAATTGTTAGCTTGTTAAAGTATATAAGCTCACTGACATGGAAGTTTTAGTCAAGTTAAGCTTGGTTGACCAAATTAGAATGACCTCCACTGCTGAGTAGATGTATTTTCATGCATTTAGTTTAATAATAAATGTGGGGACAATCATGAGAAATATTATATGTTGTTCCTGATTTCTCAGTTTCCTGCTCATTCCATTCCCATAGCAAATATCCCTTCCCAACAAGCTAGCTTCATAGGTAGCACAGATAGATAACAATTCTCACCCCAGTTCTACTTTCAAAAAGCTGTGTAGGCCTCGCACCATGGTGGAGTGCAACTTCAGAGAAAATCCATGTTGCCTCTCACACACCTGGCCTGAGATGATGCCACAGAGTCCCAGCCATAAGCCACCCTATGCAGGGATCTGCCCTCCTTTACATGTACGGAAGGGAAGTCTCTTCAGGCAGCCAGTGCTGACATAGTACCAGGAATAACTGGGCCACATTTACCCCCAGCCCGTAGTCAAATACAGAATCAGAAATCAGGACTGTGAATCAAAGCCAAACCCACCTCACATTGTCCCATCCCAATAACTACCCTTCAAACAGAAATATGGAGGTCTCCAGTTCCAAACTATCCTAAGATCATATCCTTGTACCCACCAGATGTGCATCATCAGGCCCAATAGTTTAACACCTAGGGGGCAAATACTCATCCCAGGGGGGCATTGGGAATGTCCACTGTTTTATGTTTGTAATTACTCACCTGTAACCTGTACTCTGCTCTCAGACCTGTAAAGGTAATACTTGTAACTCATGTGCGCTTATCGCATTACAATATAGACTTAATCTGAGCTGACCTATTGTCATAACTAAGATACTAAAATTCTCATGCTCTGAGAATGAAAACAAAGTCACACTGAAATACTGCTTGTGTAATTTACATGACTTTCTGTATTTTTCTTACAGGTTGAACTTTAATCAGGAAGTTGGAATCCATTTTACAGATAAACTGATCTCCATCAGCCCACGATGAGCCCCACAGCAGTGAAACCATATCAGTGCTCTGAGTGTGGAAAATGGTTTCATAGTAAATCAAAGCTCACACGTCACGAGAGGAGTCACACTGGAGAGAAGCCGTTCCCATGCTCTGAATGTGGCAAATGTTTTGCTCATCGTTCAAATCTTCTTAGACACCAGATGATCCACACTGGAGTGAAGCCACATCAGTGCTCTGAGTGTGGAAAATTGTATAGTTGTAAGTCAGAGCTCAAAAGTCATAAGAGGATTCACACTGGAGAGAAGACATTTTCATGCCCTGAGTGTGACAAGTGTTTTACACAATGTGAAACCCTGCTTAAACATCAGCGAATTCACACAGGAGAGAAGCCATTTTCATGCACTGAATGTGAAATGTCCTTTACTGTTAGTTCAAACCTGAATAACCACAAGATGACTCACACTGGAAAGAAACCATTTTCATGCCCTGAGTGTGACAAGTGTTTTACACAGCGTTCACACCTGCTTACACATCAGAGGACTCACACTGGAGAGAAGCCTTTTTCATGCACTGAATGTGAGAAATGTTTTACACAGAGTTCACACCTGCTTAAACATCAGAGGACTCACACTGGAGAGAAGCCATATTCCTGCTCTGATTGTGAGAAGTGCTTCACACAGCGTGAAACCCTGCTTAAACATCAGCGAATTCACACTGGAGAGAAGCCATTTGCATGCCCTGAATGTGGAAAGTCATTTAGTGATAGTTCAAACCTGATTAAGCACAAGAGGACTCACACCGGAGAGAAGCCATTTTGATGCCCTGAGTGTGAGTTCACACCTGCTTACACATCAGAGGACTCAATCTTGAGAAAAGCCATATTCCTGACCCGATTGTGCTTAAACATCAGATAATTTACACTGCAGGGAAGCCATTTCATGTCCTGAGTGTGACAAGTGATTTACACAACGTGCATCCCTGCTTAACCATCAGAGAACACTGAAGCTTTTTGATATCTGGAATGTTACAAGTGTTTTAGTTGAAGAGTGAATTTCGATCACTCTGTGATCCAAACTGATAGGCCACACACTGGAGAGAATCCATATCAATATCGTGAATTTGGTGAAGGTTATTCGCATCACAGCTGACAAGACACCAAAGTAGTCACATTGCCACAAATGCAATGTGTCTTATAAAAGCACCAAACTTCACACCAGGAAAATTAATCACTGAGAACAAGCAAAATAATTTTGTTGCTGATCTGTGACGTTATTTTTAACCGATTAGCTACTCGCTGCCTTATTATTGCCATTGCCTGTCTCTTTAAAGACATTTCACCAAACATCCTACTGGCTCCTTTTTTATCGCCTTTTTATTTAGAAAGAAGAGTTTTACAGACAAGTGCATACAAAATTCTACATAATTCATATAGTATATCGACTTTTCTATTGTGAATTGTAAATACAAATATATTGTATTGTACTTTTGAAAGTTCCTTTAATTTGTCAATTTAATGAGTGTTGTATGTAACTAAACTCACCTGTAAATATGTATATCTAGCAAATGTTTAAACCCCATTGATGTATATAATATGTGTTTCTAGCAATTGTACAAGCTCTATGGGGAACCCCCCTTCCAAAAAGTATTCCTTGTATGTATTCTGTACCTACTTGGCGACCAATAAAGTATTCTTAGTATTCGTAGTAGTACAAGTTCTCAAATATATAAACCTAAATAACACTATAACATCCTATATAACACTAACATCTGACTCTATTCGCCTCTTTCATTTTTCTGCTATTGTTAGGAAACAGGTAACAAGCAATGAGATGAGAGAAGAAGGTAATGAGTAGAGCTACAGAAGATATAGAGTAAAGCAAAAAACGGAAGGTGGTGGCTCCTCCATATGATGAATCAATCAGACACACATTCATCTTAGAAATCCCAGAATATTCTGCAGATAATGAGATCAATGAATGACGTATTTCCCATTGTTTACAGGATCTTTTTTTAACCCCCTTGGCGGCGTTCCCGAGCGTGACTCGGGGTTAATTTGCACTGTAAGTGGCGGTAACCCCGAGTCACGCTCGGGATCGATTAGGGAGCAAAGAGCGGGCGGCGCAGCCTCCTTACCTTCTCCCTGCGATCCAGCGATGTCTCCGCCGCGATCGCAGGTGAGAGCCGCGGCTGCGGCGTCCGTCTTCGCTTCCGGGTTCCGTCTCTGTGAGCCGCAGAGGCTCATGGGGGCGGAGCCCTGTAACAGAGACAAATGTAATGGTAACGCTTTCGTTACCATTACATTTGCCTCTATCACAACGCCAAGGAGGTTAATGGACACTGTCAGCTCCTACGTATGGCTTTCACCTTGGAAACCCATAGGAGGGGTTGCAGGCTCTGGCTGCATTTACGGGGGTTGCATGCAGGGCCATATAGTGTGGTGGAGGTCCCCGGGCACAAAATCTGGTGGAGACCCCAGATGCAGTATTTTTTTCCTTTAAAATAATAGACCAGCCAAGTAACTGATTGGTGGTTGCCTGCCACCTGCCTACTTACTGGAGTGTCAGATCGAGTCCCTTGTGCCACCCTTGTGTCGATGCGTGCTGCTCGGGAACTCTTGCTTTGCCATTCTGGGCAGGGGGGGTGTAGACAGCTTTCAAGAATACTTAATGTTCCTAATCTGATATAAATAACATTGCATGACATAACAAAGAAAACATATGACCCATCTCGCCTGGTAAAGGAGGCACAGCAACATTTATACTTTCTGAGAAATCAATAAAAAATCCCTAGGCCTTCAATAGAGGCAATACATGTACATAACTAATACAAATCTTTATTAGTTGGATATTTTACACTTCTGTGCACTAGTTTAGTATCTTATAACATGAAGCAGTTACACATTTGCAATGACTTCATGAAATATCTTTCCCAGTTTCAGTCCACTCTGTCCCTTCATTGCTATGATAATGATGAGTCTAGTCTTTTGTATTCCATATAAGGATTCTCTATTTCGTCTCTTCTTAATATATTGCAATGCTGATGAACTCTGCATGCTGATGGGTGATAAACAGAAGCAAAAGACAGGTTAAATAACTTGGTAACACCACATTATATGATATTATATTATACACAAAATATAATAATTGTTGATGACTTTGGGTAAGCCAAGCCCAAAAAGAAGGAACATTTGGGTCAAACTATTTTGCCCTTTTTATAAAAAGAATATGATTAATACTTTTCCTTAAAAAAGACCCCCCCCCCCACTCGAGGAGCCAGGTATAGGAGCCTTGGTATGCAAGTCTGTTGACAAACCAGGGCAAACGCTTTACAATTGTATATAGATGGGACACATTAAAAGGGTCCTGAGATATCCCTGGCTAAGCAAACAAATGCCATTGAATAGCATTAAAAGTTTCAAGATAACATTGTTTACTTACCTTAGGAAAATGGACAGTTAGCTCTGCTTCATCTGTACTTGTAAAGATAAATTTAATTGGAGACATTGTCAGAAAGTCGAATGAATAAGAGATCTACAAAACGATCCCATTGTCACCTTATAACAAGTTTGTAGTGTTGTGTTAACTTATTAAGCACTTCAGCATTTGTCCCAAGTGGAGTCAATTCAGGCAGACATGGCCCAAAGTGAATTAGAAGAATGATTAATAATAAAGATGCTTGGTACTGCCCCCCCCCCATTCCATTTAAGGCATTCAAAAGCTTTCTGGGACTATTAGGGTTTATAGGTGTTCTTTATTTTCAACTAGATTTGTTAATATCACTTCATATCAGCAGTTATAGGAAGTGTCATGAATAATTTGCATTGGCAGAAAAGCTTAAATTCATCAGCTGCAAAACATATTAAGATAGTTTAGATCTGAGATGCTCAGTCAATATATATATATATATATATATATATATATATATATATATATATATTATAATCCTAATAATTTAGGAATTTCTTATACTGTGGTAAATACTGATCATTTTTGTATCCCCGTAACATTTTGTTTAACTGTTACATTTTCTTTTCCTTTTACTTTTTGGCTTAGTAACAGGTGCTTAGCCACGATGTCCAGAGGTTATATTGCTTATGATACCTGTCTTCCTGTATAATGGTTGTACATTTGATAGCTTATATCAGTCATGTGATGGTACATTGTTGTATCTTATGAATCAAATAATTTGATAATCACAACAATAATTATCCTAGAATGGACTTTGCAAATTATATTTGGTCTGAGTGTCATTAGATAATTTCTACTATTTGATGTAAGGGGTGGAAAGAGCCCATTTATTACACCAGCCCCCAACACTATATCACTTGAGCTTTTTAGGTGTGATCACTAATAAGAATTATTGTGAAAATGTTATAACTCTGACAAAATGTAATGGATAAAACTACTGCGTGTCCTAGTTTAAGGATTTTTACCATGAACCTGTTTTTTGCAATGACAGCATCTTATTTCTTCCCCAGTTTCAGTCTATTGTGTCAGTTACGGTGTCATGTAATTTCTATGTTAATGATGAGAGTCTTGTCTATTGTGTTACAAATAAGGCTCCTCCCTCTCTTTGCCTCATTGCTGCAATGCTAATAAATCTGTCATACTGCTCGGGGATGAACAAAGCCCAGTGAAACTCCCCAGTAACACGACATTAACATACTTTGGTTACTCAGATTCATTCAGCCAATCCAAAGCCGCCTCATGTTAGAGAATGTTTGTACAGACAATATAAGGTGAGGCCGGCTCAGTCACAGCAATAGCAGACGGGTCAGGAGAGTGGCGAGGGGATCCCCATACTGCCCTATACCAGGTAGATATGACTTCTGTTACTATTAGGTTATATGTGATGGTTATTATCATGTCTGGGTGAATTACTTGGCTGTGTCTGGTGATATTGTGTTACATAGTATAAATATAACATTTTGTTGAGTCAGACAGTTGTGGGATTAGGTGGGGTTTCTTATTTTATCTTTATAATCTTTTATGTACAGTTTTAGTGGTTTTGATGTGCTGAATAGTTTTTATATGCCCTACAGCGAGAGACGTGGAATGCTTTTAGGTGATATGTTGCAGGGAATAATAATTGAATATTAATAAGCTGCTGGGTGACCTTTTAGTGAGGGAATGCACTAAATTGGCTAATCCAAATATGTCTATGCACATTTGCATATTTCTAATATTATATTTTTAAGACTATAAAGTATGGCATGTTCTGTCTGTAATATATATCAGATATATATGTTGCTTAGGAATGCCGATACTGCATGATATCGGGTTTGTAGTGTCAGATCATTGGCTTTGTTCTATTGCAGTGGTCAAGAGCAGGTCATAGAATGTTCCAATTTTGGACAGGCGGGTTCTTTCACGCAGGCGCCACATTTTTGGTGCTGTTTGCCTCGCCTTCCTGAGAACATTTGATTTGATCACAACTTTGTGGAGTTGCTAAATGTATCTTTACAATCTTTTACTTATTAATGTGTTTCATGTGTTTTTTATCTTTAATAAATCCATCCCCCATCTTATCAATTGGTCAGTAGTATTGCCTGAAATCCTGGAATTAATAACAATGATTGTACGTGATGGGAACAGTCTTTAGTAGCATATTTTTTGGGTGATATGGTGCAGTGAAGAACCAAACCCCACATTTTCAACTAGCATCCCCTGATTTGCTCCTTTATGAAGATTGCATTTTGCCAATTCTCACTGCTCCTGCTTCACTCTAATCCCAGATAATGGCGCCTGTTTCCTCTGTGAAGCTCTGCCTCCTCCATTCATTGTCACTGTTGTGTGTGGCAATGACGTCATTGCCATTCCTATGCAATGACTAACCACCTGTCATATTACAGAGAGGGTCAGAAAAAGAAAAAGTGTTCCAGGGTGCAGTTTGCACTATGTGTCTGAGAACATGAGATGCAATGATGACATTAGGAGAATTTTACAAGATATTTATGCTTGTCCCAAGTCATTGCTTAGTCCCAATGCATCGCTTAGTTAAGGTGTTTGAAATCCCTCACATTATATTAATAATAGACAAGTTTATGATGAATTTCTGTAATAGATTATATCAAACCATCTAAGTCACTCCATGTTAGTGGAAGTTTCTAGAGACACTATAATCTAAAAGTAATATTGTATATAATCTAATAATCTAATCTATATTGCATGATGCAGGGTATGTAGTGTCAGATGTATGGCGTTGTTCCATTGCAGAGCAATTCATAGAAATTATAAATATATATAAGACAGAGCCGGATGGTGCACTGTGTTATATATTTATGCTTTATATTATCCTTCTGGAATAAGGACAGTTACACATTGAGCACCATCAATCTAATCTACTTTGTTGAACTTTCTTATAACCAAATACTGAGCACGGTGTTATGTATTAATGTTTGCATTTTTGTGAATACTTTACAATTTTTTGCAATTCATAGAAATTGCTAATTTTGGACACGGGTTGTTCCAGACAGGGAAGGCACACGTCACGCTTTTGGTGCTGTCTGCTTGAGAAAATGGGATTCAGTCACAACATTAGGAGAATTTCACAAGATATTTATGCTCGTTCCAATGCATGGGATAGTTGGGATATTTAAAATGGAGATAGATAGAGATAAAGGTAGAAAGAGAAGAGGTGAATGGTAAAGAAAAGAAAAAAAGGGGCAAAGACATGGCTGAGAAATAGGAATGCATTTGAATGATTCAAGAAATTGCTGGGTATGAGCCCGTCTCCATCTCCATCCCTATCTAGATGAGCTGCCAGAATTACTAGTAACACTATCTGAGAAAGCTTAGGTCCAAATTGGTTGTGGATTGTTTTCTTCAGGCATAATCTAAAAAATCTTTTAAGCTACTTCTGCACCTCTTGAGAAGTAGAGAATTTAGTTATACAAATGATTTCTGATTTTTGGAGAGGCTGAGCTTAAAGAGTAAATCTGAGTTTGTCTCAATTAGCACACATTGAAGTAAAAAACATCTTTAAAAATCAAAATCTCACGCTCATACAAGGAAAGGGAAAGTACAAATTATCTTTAGTGAGGTAAACATTTTATTTTAGAAATTACAATATAAAAACAGCCCATGGAAAATCCAAACATATAAAAATGAGCCTATTTAATTGTATATGTTGTTAAATAAAACATTGACCCCATAAAAAATGCTCTGTCTCTCCAAGCTCAACCTCTCTAAAAATACCAAATCATATGGATAACCCACACTGACCTCAATTCTGAAAATGTTCCTTAAAATAACTCACAGAAATGAAATCAGGACAATTTCAGGCTTTATTTCAGAATAAGACACAGACAAAATAAGGTGTGATTCAAAGAAAATCTTTATCTTTCAGTCACCTGCCATATGCATCACTTATCACAGTGTAGAACCATCAAACACTCACCAACCATCAATTGCAATATAAACTACAAAAATAATGACTTCTTTGATTTGTGTACTACGTGTGTAATTAACAAGACTTTCTGTGTTCTTCTCACAGGCTGATAATTTAGCCGGAGCTGGAATCCATTGTACAGATAAATTGATCTCCATCAGACCATAATGAGCCCCACAGGAGTGAAGCCATATCAGTGCTCTGAATGTGGGAAACAGTTCAGTCTTAAGTCACAGCTTACATGTCACCAGAGGTGTCACACTGGAGAGAAGCCATTCCCATGCTCTGAATGTGGCAAATGCTTTAGACTGCATAAGCAGCTGCTTGTCCACCTAAGGATTCACACCGGAGAGAAGCCATTTCCATGTCCTGAATGTGGCAAATGCTTTAGAGAGCATAAAGAGCTGCTTACCCATCGAAGGACTCACACTGGAGAGAAGCCATTTTCACGTCCTGAATGTGGAAAGTCCTTTACACGACGCGCTTTACACGACGTGCAACCATGCTTACACACAAGATGATTCACACCGGAGAGAAGCCATTTATATGCCCTGAGTGTGGCAAGTACTTTGCACGTCATTCAAACCTGCTTACCCACCAGAGGACTCACACTGGAGAGAAGCCGTATCAATGTCCTGAATGTGATCAAAGTTACATGCAAAAATCACAGTTGAAAAGACACCAAAAGATTCACACTGCCGTACCTGCAATGTAGAATGTAACAAACTTCACACCCGCAGAATCTTTTACTGAAAGATTTGTCAGAGGTGTATAGTGAAAGTTATCTTTAAAAAATATAAAGATGGAAAGAACCGCTGGGCAGGAACATTTAGAAACTAAGTTAATGTAATCATGCTCTATTGACCTTTATTGTTTATCACTACAAAACAATCTATTGTGAGGAGGTGATAAGACCACTCTGGATGATGAATAGAAATGTAACATCTATTCCTTTAGATCAACATCTTCCATTCTATAGCACTTGGTCCCTGTGGATTCATTTTATACAAACTGATTATCAATCCCTGATTAACAAAAGACAATATTGCCCAGCGCCCGATGATCCAGTGTGAGAGCAATTTGGGCTTCAAAGAGAAACCACATAGACGCTAAATT
Source organism: Gastrophryne carolinensis (assembly GCA_027917425.1). Taxonomy (NCBI): domain Eukaryota; kingdom Metazoa; phylum Chordata; class Amphibia; order Anura; family Microhylidae; genus Gastrophryne; species Gastrophryne carolinensis. The sequence goes on along the minus strand of CM051236.1, from coordinate 8,296,027 downwards.
TAATAACTGTCTGCTATTCTATCATTGCAATTGTCCTCTGTCTCATGTTGGAAATCTTTAATTTTGCTCTATTCATTATCCAAGAAAAATTTGCTCCAGAGGCTCAGCCTCTTTATTATTTCTTTCTTTCTGAAGGTTTAAATGACATCCAGGAGGTTTCCTATTTTTACATTCCCTTTCTTCAATCAAGTCTTGCAGCCTAATAAAAATCCAATTCTCATCCTATATTTGCCACATAATGATACTACAGTGCGGACAGTATGTTTTTTTATTTCTCACGTCCAATCAGTGCAATTTATAGGCTGAACATGTTGTATTTTACCTTGAAAAAGCATTTTACTAGTAGCAATACATGTCTGGAAAATAGAACCCGCACATTATGTGCCATAGGAACTCTGATAACATGCAGGAAATGGCATTGCACTGTGATTGTTTTCATTTTCATATTTTACATGCTGCAGTTTTCAGACTTAAAACAATAAAGTTGAATATTATTATAACAAAAAAAAGTTTTTCTGTTATTATTATTCATGTTATTAATGTCCATTTACTATAAGAACATAAAGGGGGCTAACACAGTTATATCTGTATGATAGAGCATCCCTCGGGGTTCCCCTTGAAATGTAAGCGTATAAAATATATACGTATATCTTGTGAAATTCTATGTATACAATATATAATACAAATTGGTGATTAGCTTTGGCTTTGGACCAGTGTTACATTACACCTAAATATTTGGTTCAGGTCAGACCTAAAAAATCTGAACATTTGGGTCAAACTATTTGGGCCTTTTAAAAAATATTCATATTTTTCCCATATGGAAGAAACATTGATGTTCCCTTCCCCCGCCCACCCAAGCCACTTAGGTAAGTATACAAATTACAAAGGTCATGAGTCTATAATAATGATAGTCCACATTTATTATGTATTTGGAGATTCTAAATATATTAAGGAGTATCCCGGTTTCTTTTACTACACACAGCCATGTTTTGTGCTTGCCGCCTTGCCGTTCATGGGCGCCCTGATAATATTCATTATTCTCTTGTGGGTTTCCCAGTATGACGGGCTTATCTTCACTCTTCTCCTTCCCCCCCCCCCTGTTTTCTCCCTCCCAGCGCATGCCGTGCGGGATGCAGGTAATACGGGCCGGAGCGGCTTGATGGCCGGCCGTGGATAAGTTAATGTATGTGGGGGTGTTTTTTACATTTGTTGGGGATAGGTGGTGGGGTGTAATGGGCTACTATCATTGGTCAGCTGGAGCGCTATACACAGCGCTTTGTCAGTTGACATTGGTTGCTATGGCGACCACGGATACTGCCATCTGGTTTCATTTCCTCTAGGGGAGTGTCATTTCCCGTTGACTTAGTGATCTCACTTCCGGCGCGCTGCCTATGGAACACAGCTGCGCTCCAGCATTTACTTCCTGATTGATGGGCGGCGATGAACGGCAATGGCGGCAGATAAAAACAGGTGTGTGTGCACTGTTATGTTTCTCTCACCCCACGAAGCGGCACGGGAGGCCGCGAACGTAGGTGTCCCCCTTGCTGATCCCCTGCTCCAAATTGATGTGGTGCTGACCCTGTTGCCCAGCTCTTAACGGTTATGTATGCTTTTTTTTACCTTTTTCTTGTGTATTATGTGTCTGATATGAGTTTTCAAGGTGGTGATTTTGCACTTTTGGCATTCATGACCAATAGGTTATTTAATATAATTATTTAGATATTTATTCACAACATATGCACATTATTTGTATTTCATTGTTTATATGTATATTTTTTATTAATTATTTATTCTCACTAGGGTTATTGTTATAAAATATTGGTAATTAACTTATTTTTCTATATATTCCATATTAATTCTTTTGATTAATGATATATAAGCACTGTCACTTTAGGGTTGTTTGTTATGACTGGGCAGTTATGGTATGATTATACATTAGTTAGTAGTTATTAGAGGTATATGTGCCAGCACAGGTAGTCAGTGGCTATTGCAGCTTCACCACAATTAACAGTAGGGAGCTTCCCAGAAATATATTTGGCTGTACATTTATTTTTGGCACTGGAAGCCATTTGGGGAGATGCATTGTTTTTAACTGTGTGTTGTTAAGTGTTGTTTGTTGGAGTATTCCTAATAAATCATGCTATTTGCTGAATTTTACCATTAAATGACTGTTGTGTATATATTTTTTGGTGCTCCTGCCATTAAGGGGCAGAGGTAATATACCTCTCAAAACCCTATAGTTCTTGTTTGGATGTACTGATTTTAGGCAGTGTAGCACATTGAGATTAGGATATGCGGTGCGCCCCTGGTTTGTGATTTCCATTGCAGCAACATAAACACTGGCAATAGGGAGGATCCTTATTTAAATACAATAGATGAGACTTTCATCATTATCATGGAAATGAAGAGACACAATAACTGACTGAAACTGGGAAAAAATATAATGATGTCATTGTGATACTAAACTAGGACATAGAACTGTAAAATATCCAACTAATAAAGATTTGTATCATATATATATATATATATATATATATATATATATATATATATTTTTTTTTTTTTTTTTTTTTTTTTTACCTGGCTTCTCGAGGGATCATAGTGAGTGCCCAGGGATTTTGTTAAATATAAACAAGGCCATACCAAGGTGCACCAAGTATGGAGGGAAATGGAAGAAGGAATGGGACAGGAAATTCACCAAAGTGCAGAGACAGATTATTATTATTTATATAACACCCTCTTCTTCTTCTTCTGTAGAGCTTTACTAGGTGGTAATTAGAGGCAGGGTAAAACATATAATACACAGACAACTGCAGATCCAATGCAAAAAATAACAACTCAAACACTATGAGAGAGAGACACAATAGGAGAGAGAGTCTGATCCCTTTGAGCTTACAGTCTAAAGGAAGAGGTAGAAGCACAGGGAATGGGTCACGAGTAGTAGTTATTGAGTTGTTCAGGTGGCGTGTGCCCAGTGGAAATGCTTAAACCAGGTTATGTGCTTGTCTGAAGAGGTGGGTTTTGAGGGTAGTTTTGGAAACTTTGGGTGTTGTGTAGTGTCGGATTTAATAAGAAAGGTCATTCCAGAGAAGGGGAGTTAGGCCTCGCAGTTAAATAAAAGGAAGAACCTGGCTGGAGAGTTAGAATTTTAAACTGAATTTACCACGAGCGACAGGAGATAAAGAGAGCAGCAGATTATGTTCAAACTAGCTCATAAATTATCTATTTCCAATACATATATAGAAGCCTTATACAAGATCTTAACAAGGTACCAGGTACCACCCAAACTATCTAAGATGTCTCCTACTGTCTCCTCTTTATGTTGGAGATGTATGAAGGCACAGGGCATGGTGCTCCGTATCTTCTGGAGCTGTCCTAAATTATCACACACAAATTAACTGGATTTATTTCTAAAAGATCACCTGCCTAGTTACCTAATAATAAATATTCAACAACTATGGGGTTCAAAAAAGTGGGCACTACCACCATATATAGCAAAAGGATATATATACAAATATAGTTTATTTGAAAAAGTGCTATATACAAATTAAGAAACATACAAGACAACACAATACTAGACAATTTAAAAACAAGCAAATAAGATCCTGGTATCAAATTTATAGATTATGAATCAAGAAAATATATACTACTAGGGTATATGATATAGAGTTATCCCCGTGCACCAGACTAGGGGTATTTCAATATATACATAATAAAATATTCTAACAAATTTTATACATGTGCAAATAACCTATGAGGGTTTCCTAAATAAGGTGACTAGTGCATAATAATTGTAACAAAGAAATAACAGCAAATATATATATGTATATATATAGGGGCCTAAACCAACAAATCAATATATGGGCCCAACAATAAAAAAGTAGTTAATAAACGTATTTAAATATAAACCCCCAAAAAAACTTTTTTGTGTACCACCATATATAATGACTATAAAAGTGCAGTGTGAATATATAAAAACTTATTGTAGATCAAAGTAAGAGAAGATATCTATAATTATATATACACTTGATATTATCTAGGATAAGTAATCCCCCTATGTCTATGCTGAGCCCAGCCGTTCCACCGTATAGTAAGCTGGTAACTGATGAAATAACAAATAACAACTATCAATTTATCTGTCCCAATACAGTTATATAGGGCTAATAAACAAATAGACCCAATGAAGGAAGGCCTAGTGAGGCCATACAAGGATAAAGCCGGGGGAACAAGGAGGGCATAAAATGTAACTCTATAGATGAGAATCAATCATGATACAACAAATACCGCTAATGCTGAAGAGATACCAGGAACTGCAACTGCCCCGCGCGCTCCGCAGTGCGCCCACAGCTTCCGATCAGAAGTACATAAATTACAAAATGTTTTAAAAAAACTTGTTTTTTTTTGTTTCCAAAAATAGGGTTGTTTGGGGGTTAAAAAACTACTTTTAACTCATCGCCGCCAGCGCTCTGGGGTTTAAACAAGCATTTCACAGCGCGAGAAGTTTTTGAGCGTGATTTGTTAATGAATATGCTGGGAGCCGCTATGGCCATTCGCTATCATCCGCTCCCATAATGCGCGGAACCTGTCAAGTAGTGCCTCGTCACCTTGTATTCAACATTACCGCACACCGACTGTCAACAACCAAACAACGGCCAAGCACAGCGACTACTAGCGGGCGCTGTGAAAATACTGCTACAGTCGCTCATCTGTCGCTACCTGGCGCTATTAATGAATTGGCCTCAGAGTCTTGATGCTAGTCCTAAATCAGCCTCTAAATCTGTGAACTGTGAGCATTAGTGCGTTATCATATAGCAGTTACATAGCATTGTTTGATATTGTGATATACCCTGATCATTTTCTATCTTCCTAACTTTTTCCTTTATTGTTGCAATTTTTGCATTTGATTTTGCTTCCATTTTTTCTTCATGAACGGCTGCCTGACCACAATGTCCAGAGGTGATATTGCTCAGGATACCTGCCTTCCTGTATCTCGCTTGTACAGCTGTTATCTCATATCAGTCATGTGATGTTACATTGTCTTATCTTATGAAGCAAAGACTTTGATTATTACAATATAATTGTCCTAGAAGAGACTTTATTTTGGTCTGTGTGTCATTATATAATTTCTTCTCTTTGATAGCGCCCAGCACTATATCACTTGCGCTTTTTGTGTGATTACTATTAAGTAATAATTATATAATAATTGTGGGAATATTAACAATTTAACAAAATGTAATGGATAAACACTTTTTCCTAGTTTAGGATCTTTTACCATGAAGCTGTTACACGTTTGCAATGACAGCATCTTATTTCTTATTTCAGTCTATTGTGTCAGTTATGGTGTCATGTGATTTCTATGTTAATGATGAGAGTCTCATCTATTGTGTTTCCAATAAGGCTCCTCCCTCCCTTTGTCTCCCGGCTGCAATGCTAATGAATCTGTCATACTGCTGGGTGAGAAACAGAACATTTGGGTCATGAACAAAGCCCAGTGTAACTCCGCACTAAGACGACATTAACATACCTTTACTTATTATTAATATTACTTATGATCCCAGCCTTTCTGTATTGTACAGTTGTTGGCTCATAGCCGTCATATGATGTCACGTTGTTTTATCTTATAAAACAGAGAATTTGATCATTACAATATAATTGCCCCAGTAGAGACTTTGCAAACAATGGGGGTTATTTAAGAAAGGATAGCGCCAGGTAGCGCCACGTAGCGGCAGGCAGCGTCTGGTGAAAGACGGGCGCTTTACGCAAAACCACATTTAAAAAAGTGAATCTGGTGAGCGCCTCTAACAGCGCCATGTAGCGTCACGTCTATTATTGCAGGTGGCTCAGTGTATAGCACCGATGCTCTAGGCTCAGCAGCGCCATGTAGTACCTGTCGCTCAGTGTCGATTTCCCTTACATTTCAATGGTCTTTCATTAGTTCTGTATAAACAGCGTGTTAGGCAATTCATTTTTTTTCTTTTCCTCCAATCAGTGTGTGACCTTTTATACATTTTTGGGACTTTTTATATTTTTATGCAGAATTGTCATTAGAGTTCTGGTACTAAAGTGTTAATGTCACAGTCTTATAACAATGTCAGTCCCGGGTTTTTGCTTTGTTACTGCTGTATATGTGTTCAAAAACAGACTTTATTCACACAGTGCCTGGCGCTCTATAGTACAGTATGTAGCTTTTTGTTAAATATTGTGTGGAGCGCTGAGCTGGCGCTACCTCTCACTCCCTGTAGCGCTATACTGTTGTTAGAGCTCCCGAAACACATCATATTCATCAATGCTGGCCAGGTTACTACGGCGACTGCAACGCTAGGTCGCAGCACCCGATAACCGCTTACAGCATCTACTAGTGGTTGCTCTAAGCGCCGATATACAGATGCTCATCTGCCGATACCTGGCACTCTATCAGTGAATTAGCCTCTAAATTTTCGTGTTCATGTCATTATATAATTTCTATAAAGAAATAGGAGTTTTGCTTAATGAAACCGTCTCACTTTCCATGTCGTGATTATAATGCTTCCAGAAAACATTAACATCAGTTAAAAATCTTGTCCTGCTTTCTGGTCACAAACATACCATCTGAGGGTCATTTAATAAAAAGTGGTGCGGGCGGCACTTAAGCGCCTTGTCCGAGACACTGGGCACCGCAACGCCAACTTCAGCCTGCCGGCGCTATCATCTGTAGTGTTCCCGGCCAGGCTGTGTTCCCAGCGCGTGGCTTGTATATGCCTATGCTATAGTGACACCTAGCGCCAGCCGAGAGCGCTGCAAGTACTAAAAATTGATTAGAGAAATATCTAGCACTCACAGGGGGCGCTAAGAAAATCTGTATTCCAGGCACACAGCGTCTGTTATAATCTGTCTGTTTTAAGGGTCAGAGAAGTTTTTTTTTCTTAATGGGAATTACATTGGGGACACTTGAAAGAAATGACAAAGCCCAAATCACAAGTTTGCTGCGCAAAACAAAAGCACAACAAATGCATCCAAAAACAAACCCAAACCGTCCAGGTGAGCGCCTGGTCTTATCTGGCGCTGTAGGGAACTCAGAGCTGGGACTTATCCCATCGCCGGCACTGATGATAGATGGGACACTATCCGACTCTATCGCAAAACAAATGTAGCACCTGAGATTTCCACTAAAACCTTGAAAGTCTCTATACAATTTTTTTTTTCAACGAAATGCAGTTGATTATAATATTTGATTAGTTTCATCAAAGTTACATATCTATTTCCCTATTATGGGGTGGCAGGGGTGTAGCTGGGGGAGGTGCACGTGCCCCGGGTGCAGTAAGTTAGAGGTCACCAATTTGGGGGAGTCAGAACAGGTGGGGGCACTATTTCAAATCTTTGCCCTGGGTGCCAGAAAGCCTAGCTTCGCCTCTGGGGGGTTAAATCAGACTCCACAATACTCAAAATTCCCCAAACTACCCTTAAAACCCACACCTTTCCGACAAGCATATAACATGGTTTAAGCAGTTTCAATGGGCACACGCCACCTGAACAGCTCAATACCTGCTACTTGTGACCTATTCCCTTGGTTTCTACCCCTTCCTTTAGACTGTAAGCTCAAATGGGTCAGACTCTCTCTCCTATTGTGTCCCAATCTCATAGTGATTTTGTTGTAATTTGCATGGGGGGATGCTAAAGCATGGGGGTGGGGTTCCTTTGCTTGTGGGTACAGTGGGGCTGTGTACAGAGGGCTGAGAGGGGGACTAAGGGGCAGAAATTGAATGTGGGTGTTAAAAGCAGCAGCCCAACTGGCCCCAAAGTAGTCGGCATGCGGCCACTACCTAGTGCAACAATCAAAGCTAAATTAAAGTTAGCATTCTTCACTGTGATTGCTAGGACCAATGTAGACCACAGGGTCTTGCCAAACAGCAATGAGCTGCAAGGTGATAAGCAGAGGGGTCTAGTAACGTAACAAGTGTCTTGCAGGGACACAGCATTTGGCGGGTATGATGAACAGCTCCAAAATTTTTTGTTTTAAATCTAATCTGTGTTTTTATTTAATTGTTACGTTGAGCCCATTAAATATCCAGTGACAGCACATATCATCCTCTATTAATGTCACCCCTGATAGAGAATAAATAAAGAAATATTGGGCTGGCAAGGGAGACAGAGGGTGATGCAGGCAAAGCATTTGGGGAGCATGAAAAGCATCTCCGCTCCTTGATGATGACCATTGAAATATTTGTTGTATTGAAGCCCAGGAATAATTTTGAAGGCTTATAACCACAACCAATGGAATGTGCTGTGACATCAAGGATATCCCTCTATGCATTATACCTCCTCAGCAGACACAAGCCCCCAAATATATCATATATATGCAATGGCACGGATAGAAAATGGCAACCCCAACTCATTCCACATTCATGGAAGACACATACACCCAAACTGTGTCCCGGTGGCCCTTGGAGCCATCTGATGTAGCACCTGACCTGAACTGGGCTGTAAAGGTAGTTAAATGGGGCACAGTAATGATGGGAGAGTGAAATAGGAAGGGGTACATTGGAAAATAGTGGTGGCAGCTGTGGCAGAATGCAATGACATTAATTGATCTGATAAACATTGGGAAACATGTGATTCATAGGGAACTGTTCTCATTATACCCAGAATATTCTCAGATTCTCTAAGATAAATGTGTGTCTGACTGATTCGTCATATGGGGGAGCCACCTCCTTCCCTTTTTGCTTTACTCTATATCTTCTGTAGTTTTGCTCTTTACTTTTATTTTGGCATCTCAATGCGTGTTACCTATTTCCTAACAATACTAGGAAAACTGAAAGAGGCGAATAGAGTCAAATGTTATTGTTTTATTTAGGTTTATATATTTTTTAACTGATAGAGCATTAAAATAGACAAAATTGAGTAAATCTCTACAATAAAGCAGAAAGCATGAAAACATATATTTGTATTTACAATTCACAATACCAAAGCTGATATACTTTGTGAATTGTGTACTATTTTGTATGCAATTGTCTGAGAAAATCTTCTTCCTAAATAAAATGTTGATAAAAAAAGAAAAGTGTGTCCAGTCCAGACAATTGCAATAATAAGGCAGCGAGTAGCTAATCTGATGCCGGTCACATTCGCGCCTTCTTCATTTCCTGAAGTGAGCGATAGATGGTTTAGGAAGTCTCTAAACTTTGCCCCTCCTTTCCTTACATTTATTTCTTTCCCAGTGCTCGTAGCATGATATGGCCAGTAAGTGTGATCACCGCAGCCAGGTTCACTCAGTAAAGGTGATTCACTGAGTGAACGTGATTGGACGTGATAACTACAAAAATGTACAGTCCACACTGTAGCATCATCATGTGGCAAATATAAGATGAGGGTGAGATTTTAAATTAGACTGAAAGTCTTGATTGAAGAAGTGAAATGTAGAAATTGGAAACCTCTTGGAGGATAAAAAGAATAATATATAATATATATAATATAATATAGAGGAAATTCAAAGATTTCCAACATGTGACAAAGAGAACAATGGCAATGGTATAATAGCAGATAATTATGGAATTTAGCGTCTATGTGGTTTCTCCCTGAAGCCCAAATTGCTCGCACACTGGAAATCTTGACGCCGGGAAATATTGTCTTTTGTTAATCAAAGGTTGATAATCAGTTTGTATATAATGAATCAATGGAGACCAAGTGTTATAAATTGGAAGATGTTGATCTAATAGATTAGATGTTACATTTCAGTCGCCATTGTTCTGTGTAGGTCAATTACTTCTGAAAAATCCAGACACGGATTAAGACCCCTTCCCTGAAATTGTCTTGTAGTGATAAACAAAAAAGGTCAATAGGGCATGATTAGCTTAACTCAGTACCTGCCCAGCAGTTCCTCCCATGTTTATATTTAGAGATGAGCGAACTTTTGAAAAGTTCGATTCGGCCGATTCGCCGAATTTCACAAAGAAATTCGGGTTCGGCCGAATCGAACTTTTACGAAGTTCCCCATCAAAAATGTCGGCATGGTGGGAGCGGGCCGGCCGGTTCCGCTGTCAGCGGGCCGGCTACGCCGGCCCGCTGACTGCGGAGCCGGCCGGCGGGCCAGTAAAGCCGGCCGGCGGGCCGGTAAAGCCGGCCAGCCCGCTCCCACCATGCCGGCATTTAAAAAAAAAAAAAAAAAAGCATTTTTGCCGGCATGGTGGGAGCGGGCCGGCCGGTTCCGCGCTGACAGCGGAACCGGCCAGCCCGCTCCGCTGTCAGCGGAACCGGCCGGCCCGCTCCCACCATGCCGGCATTTAAAAAAAAAAAAAAAAAAGCATTTTTGCAGGCATGGTGGGAGCGGGCCGGCCGGTCCTGCGCTGACAGCGGAACCGGCCGGCCCGCTCCCACCATGCTGTGGCATTTAAAAAAAAAAGCAAACACTTACCTGCAGGTCCGGAGCGTGGAGGCCGGCGCCGCTCTCAGCTGTCATCTGAGGGCGCGTCATCAGAGGGCGCCCTGATGACGCGCCCTCAGATGACAGCTGAGAGCGGCGCCGGCCTCCACGCTCCGGACCTGCAGGTAAGTGTTTGCTTTTTTTTTTAAATGCCACAGCATGGTGGGAGCGGGCCGGCCGGTTCCGCTGACAGCGGAGCGGGCCGGCCGGTTCCGCTGTCAGCGCAGGACCGGCCGGCCCGCTCCCACCATGCCTGCAAAAATGCTTTTTTTTTTTTTTTTTAAATGCCGGCATGGTGGGAGCGGGCCGGCCGGTTCCGCTGACAGCGGAGCGGGCCGGCCGGTTCCGCTGTCAGCGCGGAACCGGCCGGCCCGCTCCCACCATGCCGGCAAAAATGCTTTTTTTTTTTTTTTGTTTGTTTTTTAAATGCCGGCATGGTGGGAGCGGGCCGGCCCGCTCCCACCATTCCGGCATTTTTTTTTTTTTAATTTCAGGAAAAATTCGATCGGCACGAACCACAAAATATTCGGGTTCGGGCCGAATCGAATATTTCCTGAAATTCGGATCGAATCCGGGTTCGTCCGGATCGATTCGCTCATCCCTATTTATATTTTATATATATTTTTAAAGTAACTTTCACTAAACAATATAGACAAAATTCTCAGTAAGAGATTCTCCTTTCATTCTACATTGCAGGCACGACAGTGTGTCTCTTTTGGTGTCTTGTCAGCTGTGGCATAAACATGTAACTTTCACCGCATTCAGGACATTGATACGGCTTCTCTCCAGTGTGAGTCCTCTGGTGTCTAAGCAGATTGTCACGTTGTGTAAAGCACTTGTCACACTCTGGACAAGAAAATGGCTTCTCTCCGGTGTGAGTCCTCTGGTGTCTAAGCAGATTGTCACGTTGTGTAAAGCACTTGTCACACTCTGGACAGGAATATGGCTTCTCTCCAGTGTGAGTCTTCTGGTGTCTAAGCAGATTGTCACGTTGTGTAAAGCACTTGTCACACTCTGGACAAGAAAATGGATTTTCCCCAGTGTGAGTCCTCTGGTGTCTGACCAGTTGAAAACGTTGTGCAAAACACTTGTCACACTCGGGACAGGAATATAGCTTCTCTCCAGTGTGAGTCCTTTGGTGTGTAAGCAGGCTTGAAATTACTGTAAAACACTTGTCACACTCAGGACAGGAAAATGGCTTCTCTCCAGTGTGAATCCTTTGGTGAGTAAGCAGGCTTGAAATTACTGTAAAACACTTATCACACTCAGCACATGAAAATGGCTTCTCTCCAGTGTGAGCCCTCTGGTGTTTAAGCAGGTCAGAACGTTGTGTAAAGCACTTGTCACACTCTGGACAGGAAAATGGCTTCTCTCCAGTGTGAAACCTCTGGTGACATGTGAGCTCTGACTTAAAACTAAACAATTTTCCACACTCAGAGCACTGGTATGGCTTTACTCCACTGTGCATCCTCTGGTGTCTAGTAAGTTTTGAATGATTAATAAAGCATTTTCCACATTCAGTGCATGGGAATGTTTTCTCTTCAGTGTGACTCTGGTGACATGTGAGCTCTGAATTCAATTCAAACCATTTTCCACACTCAGAGACTGATGGCTTCACTTCTGTAGGACTCATCATGGCCTGATGGAGATCAATTTATCTGTAAAATGTATTAGAGCTTCCTGTTAAATTTTCAGCCTGTAAGAAGAATACAGAAAGGCATGTAAATTACACAAGCATCAAATAGAAGAAATTATATAATGACATGCAGACCAAATGCAGCTCCGAAGACAATGAAAGTCGAAGGAAAGTTTTATTACAGTATAAAAGGGAGTAAACAATTCTCTACTTTTCTTAGGAGTATAAACATTCCAACAACTGTCATTGTCTTACGAGCTGCTGATTCTTTAACAGTGAAATTCTCAGGCTCATAAAGTGAACTACCATGGAAATCGTTTCTTATTATTTTTATACTCTTAGGCTATGGCTATATAATGACCTGCCAATCCGCACAGCTCACATATTAAATTATATTGAATTAATAAATGGTTCATAATCTGCAGCCTATCTTTAGTGGGCGTGCTCAGAATTAGGTCTGTAGCATCTGTAACTAAAGATTCTTCTATGTCAACCCAACTTGGTCTTTCTTTCATGCAAAATACAGCTGTGAAATTCTTGCTACATAGTGATACCGTAATAAATGAGCTAAATGTGGGAATCTTGGTATCAAGATTAGGGTCACCCACATATAAAGTAATATAATGTCTTTTTTAGAAATCACCTGTGCATAGACCTCTTTGGATTGGCCAATTTACTGTATTCCCTCATAAATGAGTTACCCATCAGCTTATTAATATTATATTATTATGTCCCATAACATATCACCCAAAAGTATTCCAAGTCTCATATTGTAGGACCTATAAACACAATCAGCACATAAAAACAAAAATACATGAAGGATTATAAACTCCACCTAATCCCACATCTGTCTGACACATAATAACATGTTATGTTTATACTATGTAGCACCATATCACCAGACACAGCCAAATCACTTACCCAGACATGATAATAACCAACACATATAACCTAATAGTAACAGAAGTCATATCTACCTGGTATAGGGCAGTATGGGGATCCCCTCGTCGCTCTCCTGACCCGTCTGCTATTGCTGTGACTGAGCCGGCCTCACCTTATATTGTCTGTACAAACATTCTCGAACATGAGGCGGCTTTTGATTGGCTAAAAGGAATGAATCTTAATAAACAAAGGTATGTTAATGTCGTGTTACTGGGGAATTTCACTGGGCTTTGTTCATGACCCAGCAGTATGCCAGATTCATTAGCATTGTAGCAAAAGGGAGGGAGGAGCCTTATCTGAAACACACTAGATGAGACTCTCATCATTATCCTAGAAATCACATGACACAATAGACTGAAACTGGGAAAGAAATTAGGTGCAGTCACAGGTTCATAGTAAAATATCCTAAACTTGGACACACAGTATTTGTATCCATTACATTTTATTAGATTGGAGCATTTTTCCACAATTATACTTACTAGTTATGAAACCTAAGGTCTAAATGGTTCTTCCCACCACCTCACATCAAACAGAAGAAATTATATAATGACACGCAGACCAATATATAGTTTGCAAAGTCCCTTCTGAAACAATTATATTGCAATGATCAGATTCTTTGCTAGACCAAACACAATAGTATTGAGTTATGGAACTATGGGCCTTATTTATCACGGGCTAGTGCCAGGTAGTGTCTGACGAGCGCCAGGTCCCGCCAGCTAACGGCGGCTACCGACTCAAGTACGCCTGGCGTCGGCCACAATGACGCATTTATCAAGCTAAATGAGGCTAGCGCCGGCGAGAGCGACAGCAAGCGCGGGATTCATCATGTAGCCGACTGCAACGAACAGCGCCGCTGCTAATCCCATCACAGCGACAGGTATGACCTGGCGCTACCTGACGCTCTCCCATACATTTCAATGGCAGACGCTGCAATGATTGTTTTAAGTGGTTTTTGTGTTCTTGTCTTTGGCACAAAATTCAACACATGTTTATTGTGATATGTTTTATTAATCTGGCTTGTTATTTTTCTTTTTTTGAATTTTTTTTTTTTATTTTTACACTGTAATGTTGTGAGTGACATCTAAAATGCATCTCCTCCCACAAAACTCATTGGCATCAAAATCGCTTGTTTTCAACACACACGGGGCTTGTAAAGCTACTTTTTAGCCAGTCATGTTGGGCGGTCACGTTCGCTCTTCGAAATTGTCAGCGCCCAAGCTATTCGGCAGCCCTGTCCTTGATGAATTTGTGGTGGTCAGAGTTTGTCCAGTCGCTGTTTTGATTCGCTATGTGGCGGCGCGAGCGTCGCTGTGCTGCGCTGTGCAGCGCTGTGCAGCGCTGTGCTGTTCATACTTGTGCCCTTCTGCCATTTTCAAGGAATTCACTTCCCGTGACCCCAGTCGTTCTTAATGAATACACTGTAGTTGTGAGCGTGCATGTCCACATTATGCAGGATTTATTCAGGCGTACAAGCTCATAACAACCCGTTATGTATTCTCATGTGTGCCACATTATCATGTAGTTGGATAGTTTTATTGTGTGATGATTTTATGAAGGAATAAGATTTGTCTTTTTAAGCACAACGTTTTTTGCTTTTCAAGGACCTATGCATTACAGTATCTTGAACCCCCTGCTAAATCAAGCTAATAATTAGTGGCGTCTTTGGCAATAGCTTGTTGTAATGCGTCATTTTACTTTTTCCGCCACTTAGCTTGCACATAGCTGATATTAGCTTGTCCCTGGTGCGCGGATCTTTTTTTTTGAAATTTAATTCACAGTTGCTTTGGTCATATCCGGTTCCGGTTTCCTCCTTTGCGTTTCAAAGCCAACTAAAGCTAAAAATGTCTAGCGCTTAGGCCAATAGCTTGTTGTAATGCGTCATTTTACTTGTTCCGCCACTTAGCTTGCACATAGCTGATATTAGCTTGTCCCTGGTGCGCGGATCTTTTTTTTTTTAAATTTAATTCCCAGTTGCTTTGGTCATATCCGGTTCCGGTTTCCTCCTTTGCGTTTCAAAGCCACCTAAAGCTAAAAATGTCTAGCGCTTAGGCCAATAGCTTGTTGTAATGTGTCATTTTCCTTTTTCCACCACTTAGCTTGCACATAGCTGATATTAGCTTGTCCCTGGTGCGCGGATCTTTTTTTTGAAATTTAATTCAAAGTTGCTTTGGTCATATCCGGTTCCGGTTTCCTCCTTTGCGTTTCAAAGCCACCTAAAGCTAAAAATGTCTAGCGCTTAGGCCAATAGCTTGTTGTAATGCGTCATTTTACTTTTTCCGCCACTTAGCTTGCACATAGCTGATATTAGCTTGTTCCCAGTGCGAGGAGCGTTTTATTTTATTATTTTTTTTTTTTTTTTTTTTTGCCATGTCGCTTTGGTCATATCCAGTTCCTGTTTCCTCCTTAGCGTTTCCACCATGCTGCCCAGGAGAAGGATTATGCGCCTCCCCAGCTCCTCCTCCGACTCAGACCCCACCACCCCTCCCCCACCTACCTCACCTCCCCCACCTCCCCCACCTACCTCACCTCCCCCACCTAGCACCCCTCCCACCCCTTCCCCTCCTGGGCAGCCAAAAAAAAAAAGACAACGCGTGGATAGCCGCGTTAATGGCCAGGTGGTCAAAGTGAGTATGTTTTTCTTGCATTTTATGTTTAAAGTGGAACAACACACAGGGGGGATTGGCACTGAAATTTATTATTTTTCAGGACCAATATGATCACTCCCCGTGGGGCATCCCCAATCTGGATGTCCTGCGTGGATGACCCCCGCTGGAGGCACATAAACCTTACCTCAGCCCCGTCCCATCTGTGCATGCGTGAGCTGCGGATGCCTCTTGCGCTTCCCTCTAGCAGGGTGTACCCCTGCGCCAGACATTTGTTAATGTTGTACGCAGGCGCACTCCCTGTTAGAGTCAAACGCCACACGCGTACTTTGGCGCGCAGAGCCAGCTGAGCTGGTATGCACGTCCAAACGGCCTTGGATGCGCATACCACAGCGGCGCAGAGCGCTGTGCTAGGCTGGCGCAGTCACGTGGGAGCGTGGTCAGTGGTGTATTTGTGGCCTTCCAAGGGGGTTTCAGACAGCGGACCACCCACAATTGGTGTGCCCCACCAAAGTGCACACAAACCCAGAATAGTGATAATCCTGGGTGTGGGTCCACTTTAATCTGGTCTCAGTATAACTGTTTATGCCATTGTTCTGATGTCATGTATTGATTTGTGTTTCTTTTTTATTTCTCATAGGATTTCTGCGTCATGCAATATGACTATGCCCGTGGGGGAAAAAAACGAATAGCCATGGAGGTGAAGGCCACAGTGTCCCGGCGCTTCCACACCCAGCTCTCAGTACGAGCAATACAACAAAAGTGGTCGGA
Organism: Gastrophryne carolinensis; assembly: GCA_027917425.1. Taxonomy (NCBI): domain Eukaryota; kingdom Metazoa; phylum Chordata; class Amphibia; order Anura; family Microhylidae; genus Gastrophryne; species Gastrophryne carolinensis. Next base: position 8,279,682 of record CM051236.1, on the reverse strand, counting down.
CTTCAAGCGCCGGGACCCTGAAGGCGTGTACCGCCTATATGATGCCTACGCATCAGATAAGTTTAAGCTTATGCAATGTTTATACTTTATTTGAAATCATCTGCTAAGCTGTGTCCATTTGTGGTCTTTATATTAATTTTTTTTTTTCACACCCTCAACACAGATAAGCGTCCTCCCCTGGGGAAACGTGGGAAGGGATTCCTCCCCCGAACCAGGCAGGCGGACTCGGGGGAGTCATCGGGGGAGGGTCCCTCTTGCGGATCCTATTTGGAGGACCCAGGGGAGGAAGGGGATGACGCCCCAGAGGAGTGTGCTGCTGGGGGGCTGGCAGGATTAAGCCTCAGCTCCTCACACTCTGACTCTGAGGAGTATCACCAGCCAAGGGGCCACTCTCAAGTGGGGAGTCCAAGTGGGGTGGAAGCAATGGACTCTCCCACACTCCCTGAAGGAGCAGGGAGTGAGAGGGAGGAGGGTGGCCCTTTGGCTGGGGGATCTTCCGAACAGAGTGTGAGGAGCCGAGGCTCCCCGCCTCCTCCACAGAGCCCTCCCTGGGCTTCAAGTGGCGGATCATCCCCTGGTGAGTGCACATTTTTTCATTGTTAGTCTGTGACAGGTTTCATCTGGCCATTTGTACTTAGCCCTTGCCATTCCTCTCTAATTTGCAGGGCATCATATAGGCGGCACCTCCATGGCCTTTTGGAAAAGCCTTCTCCACGGGCATAGTCATGGTAAGTGTTTGTTGTTATCCATCACATTCCCTATGTTATGACATTGCTTAAAGTGGACCAACAAACATTGTTGATAGTGCTTTGATTCTCGAAGCTTCCCTGCCCAATCACATCCCTCACCCAGGGCCCCCCCAAAAAAACCCCACAAACTCCTTACCTCTTTGGGGGTGGCAGAAGCCACCGTCCCAGCCTCCTGCGTGCCACTCTAGCTGTGTGTGCGCCTGCGCTCTCTGTTTCCTAATGGCCTGCGCGTGCGCACACACTGGAGGAGTGATGTGCGGAAGGCAGCGGCGGCGGACGTTGTCTCACTCAAATTATGTTGCTCTGCCAAAGTGGACCAAAACACAGAATAGTATCACACCTGGGTCTTGGGCCACTTTTAACAGACACATGTTTCCTAGTCCATAGTCCCAGCTGGTTTGATAATGTACATTAACATCACAAACCCCACTACAGTGCTAGCCAACTGGCAACCACCCCTATGTTTCTGCCCACACCATGATGGGGGCTAGCAAATGTGTTATTTGGTTAAGTTGTTCCGGCTAACACATGTTGCACACTAGTAACATTAGCCAATCAACTGCTAATGAGTCCTTTACATTGCACTGTCAAGGTTATTGGCACATTATCTTTAGGGGTACATGTTGCAACCATAACTAATTTACATTAACTCATGGACCAGGACTAAACACATAAATGTCCTTACTTGGACTTATACCTTCTTTGAATTGCAAGAGTTAAAGTGGACCAACACCCAGGGGGTTGATTGGACCGGAAATCTATAAGATTCCCAGCCCAATCACCTACCAACCACGGGTTGAAACCCCCCAGAAACCCCAAAATGATCTGAACTGATCTGCCGCCGCCTCCTGCGCGCACCTCCAGACGTGCGTGCGCCCGTGCCGGCCCTCTGTGAATGGCCGCCGGGGACGCACGCGCGCCCAGAGAGTGACGTGCGGGAGGCGGCGGCGGAAGAGGCTTGTACGTTCCTGTCCCCCGCCTAGACGTTGGCGGGGATTGTTTGCGGCATTCACGTGGGAGCGGGGAGAGGTGAGTTTTTATGGCTTTCTGGGGGGTTTCACACAGCGGGGAAAACCCGATCTGTGAGCACCACCAAAGTGGACCAAAACCCAGGATAGTCAATATCCTGGGTGTTGGTTCACTTTAAGAGTAAATGTATGTGGTGCCCACATTTAAGCAAGCCACTAGTACTCATATAATGGGTACAGTGGTCAACAATGTTAATGTGAGTGTCAGCTAATTGGACCCACTGACATTACATTGCTACATCTGTGTCTGTTGAGGTCACATTCAATTTTTAAAATCTGTTTTTTTTATACATCTCTACAGCTTGTGAAAACCAGCATCGCATACTGTGCGGTCATTCCGGCAGCTCAAATTTATGCTGCTGGCCAAGAAGAGGCGGCGGCGTCGTTAGGGTGGGGGGATGACTGGCCACTTGTTGGAGGCCCTTTGTGGGCCAATGTTGGCCCTGTTGGCCACCTTTATTATTAAAATGTTTAATTTTTGCTAATTACTGTGTTGTGCCTTGTCCAGCATAGTTTAAGAGTCTACAAACCCATTAGTGTGTAAATTTTGCCAGCCATTTGGAGCCATTTAATGTGTAAACCATAGTAAGCTATGGTCACAAATGTGTGGCATAAATTGTGGCATACATTTACATATGTTGATCAAGATACTCATCCCTGACTGTGTTCATAGCTATCCCGTGTTAGGAAAAACACAATTTAGAGGTGGGTTCATCAAATATATTTACATAAAAAAAATAAACATAAACAAATTAATACTCTTGGCTGGGTGGCCGGGGAGGTTGGGAGTCATTGCTAGGGGTGGTGTTGGGGGACAACAGTGCAGTAAAAAAAATAGACTGCTGTTGTATGAGCTGTTGTATCAACAACAAAGTTTGGTCCTGTCGCTGTATAGATTGCTCCATGAGGTTTCCAAGCCGAGCTAGTTCCTGGTTCTGGATTTGGTTTTGGATCAACAGGTTGATCTGGCGCTGCTGGGCCTCATTTTGTTGCTGACACATCAGCACCTGATGTTCCAACGCCGCAATGCGCTCATTAGTTCCATCATGCGGCTGTTGGCGACTGTAGTCCTCCAGCATCCGGACCCCTAGCTGATAGAAATCGTGACTCGTTGGTGCACCAACTCCTCTTGCTGTGGTTTGAGGCTAACAAAATAGAAATCAAAATTTTAGTCAAAACAGAACCAATGCAGCTAGGCACCTCTAAATCATTTCCCAAAACTGTAACAATCAAACTTACCCTTGTTTGAGCCTCAGAAGCTTGGACGAATGGCACTTCGGAAGAGGTCCCAGGTTGGGGTTCTGGTTCCGCCTCCTGCAAAAACAAACAGGAAATGAAATGTGACATGTTGGTTCATCGCCTACCCACGAACATGGCAATGTGGTTATATGTCCTCTAAATCAGCCATGTTACCTCCGTGTCATCCGGCACAGGTAGGAGCGGGGTCTCGCTGCCAGAGAGGGGCAAATCGACATCCGAGAGATCCGGCAAGCTGGCATATGCTAAACAGGAAAGGCAGGTTAGTAGGTCAGTGGACCAAAAACAAAAGTAACATGGATAGCCTTTCGAGGCCATACCTCCACAAAGTGCAAGATTCCACACTAGCCAAAAGGTATCTTTGAAACTCAGATTGCTAACATGTATATAAGAGGAATATGAGGCAAAAATTGTGCAAAATAAGATCATACACATTGCTAGAATTACACATACCCGCACTCTCCCAGATGTCTGGAGTGTGGACCTCACTCGAGGTTTGCCCTGGAAAATACATGTTTAAACACAAGTTGGCCCTATAAAGTGCCACAAAATTAGAGGCAAACTACATACTAGATCATCAAGCCAAAACAACGTACCCTCAACTCTGGCAGCCTCTACGTGAGGGGCCCTTTCCGGACAGCCACTTCCGATATTCTGGCCAACTAAAAGACAAAAATAATGTTAACAAATTTTATACAAAATACTTGGGTGAATGTTTGTCTTTTTATATTCCAACAAAATGCATTGCATTCACTCCAAAAACTATTAGACTGACCCTGGGGATGGAAAAAGGACTCAAAATAGGCATGTTCAAGTTGACATAGCAAACATGTAGATTATTAAACTAAACCAATTGAACCAGTGTAACTTAAACAGCATAAAGGATACATTATTTCTTGCTATACACACCAACAGGGTCCTGTTGACCTGCAACATCGGAAGTGGGGTCCAAAGATGAACCAGTCACTTGGCCTACAAATCAAAAAGAGGAATGATAGACATGCACTTGTGTTAAAGCGGCTAAAGCAAGGTTGACACATGCACTTACCGGCATCCAAAGAGTACCTTTGCTCCTGAGGAGATGCTGGTGGCAATGGCGGGGCAGCTAGGCAAAAGCAAAGAAAACATTTAGCCATTGGTAATGTGCGGCTACAAATAAACCATGCATTAAGGTGTGTCTGAGCAGCTCATTCAATTATATTCACTAATCAATGCCAGTGTGGCTTACACATGTCTATGCAGATATATGGCCACACATCTCAGGCTTCCCACATAGCTACACCGGTTAGGGCATTGTTAGTTCGGTTCTGTGAGGGTTAAAGTGGCTGTGAAATTAGGACGCAGATCCATATTAGTAATCCTCAACAGTGGTCCAAGCTATTGTTTGAGGTGCTCCCACACCCATTTTGTACCCAAACAATCCGCGCATAAATTAGTGTTAAATACCTTCAATGGCAGACTGGGTTAGGCTGGAGGTTGCCTGAAGTGCTGGATTAGTGTTGTCCTCCTCAGGCAAATCCAGGACAGCACCATGTGCAACTATGCAGAAAGCAACAGACAGAAAAAAAAATTTATGATGTATAATGTACTACTTCACAGGCCCTACTGTTAGTTGGGCAGAAAGAGACAAAGCAAATCACATACATTAACATTACCATCACTAAATAGACAGAAAATATGTACCTTCAGGCCAACCTGTGGTGTCATCCCCAGGATCCACACCCTGCAGCCGAGCCAGTGGAATTTTGCCTTTCAGCATCTCCTCATACGGACTGTAGGTACTCTTTGGAGCGTGGATGGGCCCACTCTCCACATCAAGATCGTGGTTCATCTTTTTGATAAGGGCCCCTCTCAAAGTGTAGAAGCGTTTCCTGCAGGATGGGCCACTACGTGGGTGTTGAGCACTGCTACTAAGCTCCTCACCAATGGCATCCCACAGTTTGCTTCTTTCTTGTTTGCCTATTGCCTTGCTTTGGGAGCCAAATAAAAGCTCCCATTTAGCAAGTGTAAGGCGCACAAGATTATTATTCTCTGCCAAATTAAATTCAGGCTCCCTCTTGGCACCTGGGCGCTTAGCCTGGGGTGCTGCACCACCTTCAGGCTGGGCCCTTTTCCGCAAGGGAGGTCTGCGCACAGCACCCACCACACTCCTACTTGGGCCTGCTGTGGCCGGCAGATGTCCTGAATTTGGCTCCATCCTGTAGCTGCACACACACACCAATACACAACCAACAAGCACGCATGCAGACTACAGAATGGAATCGCCCTCTCTTTGGGTTGGCCAGGTTTTATGTTCTCTAACAGCCAATCACAAACAGGTCCACTTAATAGATTCACACATACTGGCCAGGTGGTTGTAGCCACACCTGCACTGACTGAAGCATGTGTGTTAGGCAATTAACTAATTACAGACCTCATTAACCAAACAACACACAACCAAAAACAACAATGTACTCATGCCTCTTAAACACTTGTGACATGTGGCGATACTAACGGCTATTTAAATAAACAGCAGCTTACCTTTCATTGGCCCACCACAGAATTTCCTGCTCTGACCGTTAATGCACGCAAGTTAAAGCTAATGTACGCTATTAGCGCTATTAGCGTGCGCGTGCGCACTCCGTTTCACGCACACCTGGATCAGCTAATTGGCGCCCGGAAATAGCAGAGCAACGCAAAAGGTGGCAAAGCGGACCTGTCCTTTTTGAAAGTGAAGTATAAATGGCTGGATTTGACAAGCTTCTGGTATTGTTACACTGTGGCAAAGGCTGTGGTGTGGTGCTTGTTTCCCTTAGCTAATTTGAGTGTCTGTCTGGGTATTTTCCTCAATCTCTGTGGCTTGTTGGGTGATTTCTGACATCAGTGCTGTTTCTTTAGGATATTGATTTTGTTGGCATATGCAAATATTGTGGAGCAGACAGCAAGTGAGGCTTGATTTTGGGGACTTTTGTGGGCTGTGCAGCAACTCCCCTCTTGGTTGTGCCTAACTTAGAAAGCTGCTTTTCAGCAGGCTGGTTGTTTGCACCACTATACTTCTGGTTTTGTGGTGAGCTGCATTGTAGTGAGTGTGTGAGGAGTGTGATTGTTTGTGTGTGTGGTGTGTTTGTGGTTTTTGTATTTGTTTTTTTATTTTTGTATATCTGTTGAGTGTGTGTGTGATGGATAAGAGGGTGATGTATGGGGTATGGGTGCAGGGATGTGTGAGAATGCTGGAAGAGCAGGAGGACAGGGAGCGGGGTGTTGTGAGGCTTAGGGCACCCCGCTCCTTTGGAATCCGCCTTTCAGTATGGGACTTAATGGACGAGCAGATCAGGAGCCGCTTCCATCTGAATCGTGCTGCACTACAGTCCCTATATGATCAGATTAAGCACAAAATCGAGCCATCCACCAAACGCACTCAATCCATTCCAGGCATAGTACGCCTGTGTGCCACTTTGAATATTTTGGCACGAGGGACCTTCCAGGCAACCTCTGCACTCCTCAGCGGGATAAGCCAGGCTACTATGAGCCGCATATTAATCCAGGTAGTCCTGGCGATTTGTGATTTGATCCCAATTTACATCAAGTTTCCTGAGGATGAGGAGGAGGTTGCCAAAATAAAACATGCTTTCTATCTAATGGGAGGGATCCCGAATGTGCTAGGGTGCGTTGATGGTACACATATCCCTTTCCGCCCTCCCCGTGCACAGGAGCTGTATTACCGAAACAGAAAACAATTTCATTCCTTTAACGTCATGGTGGTGTGTGACCATGAAATGAAGCTGCGGGCGAGGAGATAGGAGGTTCCCCGGCTCATGCCACGATTCTTACGTCTTGCAACGGACAGTCCTGTGGCGGAAGTTTGAGAACAACGAAATGCCAGCTGGCTGGCTACTGGGTAAATAATTAACCATGTCAAAGTATTTTGCCTAAAATATGTGGCCTTGTAAGGCAAATTAAAAAAAAATGACACCAAAATACATGTACTAGTACTAATTGCTGTCTCTCTCCTTGTGTTTTTGCTACAGCGGATAAGGGATATGGGCAGAGAACGTGGGTGCTGACTCCGGTCAGGAGCCCACAGACCTCTGCCCATGAACGCTACAATGCAGCACACCGCAAGACCAGAAGTATTGTGGAAAGAAACATCGGCCTGCTGAAAGCACGCTTTCTATGTTTGGCACGCCCAGGAGGAGAGATGCTGTACAGTCCACAGAAGGTCTCCAAGATCATCCTCGCCTGCTGTGTGCTCCACAATATATGCATATGCCACAGAATTCAATCCCCTGAAGAGACAGCACTGGTGCCCGAAATCCCTAACTTGCCAGCAGAAAGAAGTGAGGACACCCAGACTGGCTTTGAGCTAAGGGAAAGCATGATCAATTCCTTTTTTGCGGTAAGCTAACTACCCTTCACTCGAATTCAAGTACTGCACTAGGGGGATAATTTATGTGACCTCCCATCATAATTTGTCAAAAACCACTCTAAGGGGGTGTGTAAGATGAGCAAAACCACTCTAAGGGGGGTGTAAGATGAGCCAAAACACTCTAAGGGGGGTGTAAGATGAGCCTAAACACTCTAAGGGGGGTGTAAGATGAGCCTAAACACTCTAAGGGGGGTGTAAGATGAACCAAACCACTCTAAGGGGGGTGTAAGATGAGCAAAACCACTATAAGGGGGGTGTAAGATGACCCAAACCACTATAAGGGGTGTGTAAGATGACACAAACCACTCTAAGGGGGGTGTAAGATGAGCCAAAACACTCTAAGGGGGGTGTAAGATGACACCAACCACTATAAGGGGGGGGGTGGAAGCTGAACAACATAACAATTAGGGTTGATGTGCAAGTTTGACCCAAATGTTGGTTACCTATTAATGGTTGGTTACCTAATAATTTTTAACAGCGAAAAAGCAAATTTAAATATATATACTAACTGCACTTTTTAATCTTTTTCAGGCACCCCGAGATGCACCATGACAGGCATTTTGATTTGCAGGAACCTTTAAGTTAAATTTCTTTACTTTTAAAAACAAAATAAAAAATAAAAAAAGAAACATGTTGCAATGTGTTTAATTCTGAAGGTACTTGATTTGAAGCCCACAGCAAAGCAAAGCGCAGGCGCTGTGTTGAATAGCGTGGTCAAACTGACAGCGCCTACAAAGCTGAGCTCCAACATCATATTCAGCAATGTAGGCGTTGTTCCCAACAACGCCAGGTAGCGACTGAGGAGGCGTGCTATAGCGAATCGCTAGCGCCCGCGCCGTACGCTAGCGGCGCTCATAGCGCCATACTTCGGTCGCTCATCTGTCGCTACCTGGTGCTATTACTGAATCGGCCTCCCCATTATATTTCAGCTTGTTCCTGGTCCCTGGACAACCCGGTCAATTTCCATAAAATATGATTCACATTAGACTCTGATTGAACCAAACTGAACCAATGATATTCTTATTGGTTCAAACATAAAATGAATGCAAACATCATCATCACTGTTACATATCTAATCATAGTAATAGGAAATAGCATCGTCTTTGTATAGTTTTATGGTCACTTTATGTGATTCCTATGACTGACTGACCCCCGGCCTCACGTTATAATGTCTCTACAAACATTCACTGACACGGAGGGACTTAGCTGAATTTATTTAATCTCTTACAGAGAATCATATTAAAGAGTTCCCACTAATACCATTATTATAATGTGCAGTATCTCCCCCCCAGACACCACAACTAAGCAATGTCTTGGGACAAGTATAAATGTATTGGAAAATTCTCCTAAACATGTCATAAGATAAAGCAATGTAACATCACATGACTGATATGAGATAACAGCTGTACAAGCAAGATACAGGAAGGCGGGTATCATAAGCAATGTTACCTCTGGACATTGTGGTCACTAAAATAAAGGGTCAGATTTTGACATATTTTTTAAAAATGTTATTTATTTTTTTATGTTAGTAAAGGTGAGTTTTATGGAAGCGTTTATCACTTTCTGCAAACATTTGCTATTGGCAACGTACAACACGTCTGTACACCAAGAAGAGAGGATTGTGTCCTGCACATACAGAACACTGCCGCTATGACCATTGCTGAGGTGAGGAAGATCACTTAACCTTACACAGGCCCAGCAGCAGTGTTCTCTGAGTACAGGGTCACGTCTTTCTTTTTGGTGTACAAACTTGGTGTACGTTGTCAATAGCAACAGATTACAGATACTGACATATTACAGATTTACTAACATAAGAAAAAAACACATCAGCTCAGTATATACGTCATTTCTGCACAAAAATGATTTTTGCCATTGCTGAGTGGTGCAGACAGCGCCCAGGCAGCAGCAACGCAAAGTGTTAAATGGCGCTGACAGCATTCGCTGCTGCCCAGGTGGTGCTGATAACTTGTGCTGTTGCATTGATAAATATTGGCGCTCAAGAACACATATCCCTCATTTCCACTGTGTGAAATATTTAAAAATATAAACCAAAATAATTACAGTTGCAAACAATGAATATTGTGCAAATTAATGTAAAAAATGCCGAGCTTGTCTAGTGATTTTTTCTTATATTAGCTAATGTGTGTTTTATAGAAGCAGTTTTCACTACCTGGAATCTTTTGCTATTGGCACCTGCACAGCTGTTTGGCACAAGATAAATATACACATTCAAAAGTTCAGTTCAACGTGGACTTTCCCTTTACCTAATGGTGTAGATCATTTCTCCATTTAATGAAATGTTACTGATTATAATATGTGATTGTTTCTATCAAACTCACAAAGTTTCTCTGATCCTGTCTGTGATCTTCTATCTCGTTGTTCCCCAACCTTCTCCTCCTGAGCCACCAACAGGTCAGGTTTTGTGGATCTCCACACGGACACTCGGGTGAATTAATCAGAGCTCAGACAGAGGTACAGAAACATGATCTGTTGGTGACTGATGAGGAGAGGGTTGGGGGACACTGTTCTACCTGAACGAGCAGGCCTCAGTATATATGTTTCTGCTGCAGCTCCTCCATTATATCTCTTTTCATTTTGATTCTAGATTTTGTATGGGATCCATTTTTATGTGTCTAGGTCATCTCAGGACCTTAGTGTGATATATGGCCGGCAGTGATGGACAGGCTGCTTCTCCAGAGAGTTTTATGATCTTGGGCGGCCCCTATAGAAGTCTGGCATCTAAAACTTTCATTTATTTCTCAGAAGTACAAATGTTGCTGTGTCTCCTTTGCCAGGGGAGATGTTATATGTTCTCTATGCCAGACATAATATTAATGTTGCAAGGTTTTTATGTCTGATTAGGAAAAGTTTGTATTATTAAAAAGCTTCAATTGAATAAACAATAGATGCCAGTCGCAACTTCCATAAAACTTTACCTTTATTGACAATGTATTTAATTTGAGCCAAGATGGACGATCATGAAACCGCAGTAGATACAATTTCAGACTCATATAGTTTAATATATATAACTTCTCTTTAACCCTTTAAACGCCAGCCTACCTTGAGATTTTGTCACCCTTTGTTGCCAGACCATTTTGCACTATTTTGCGCTCCACATGTTCAACAGTGATTTTTGAAGGGATTTCCCAGTATTTCCCTGGAAAATTATATATTGTTTTTTTCAGCACAGTCTGGGCTTTAACATGAAGTGTCTTGTTTGTAAGATTGTCAGTGTTTTTTAAGTATTTTTGTGGAAAATATGTAAAAAAAAACCCCAAAAAACATTTTTTTACAATTTGTAGTGCATTTTCTTAATAAAACATGCAAGTTGTTTCAGGAAATCATATTGTGTGTAAAAGCCCTATTGCTCCTAATTGCAACAGTACCACATATGTATTAGTAGACATCCTTTCCTGCCCAGGAGACACGTAAAACTGAAAAGAGCGACTGAGCCAATTTTGAAAGAAAACTCAACCATTTTGCTCTCCTTGCAGTTTTTCAACCAAAACACCACTTTTCAATTTGAATACCCCCCACAAACCACATGTTCCCTGAAAGTACACACCTCAAGCGTTCTAGGCGTACCAGGCTTGTTGTTGTAGCTGCAGGTTTCTAGGCGCAAGCCTTCCCGAAACTCACTGGTTGTACCGGATTTCTCTAAAAAAAGAGCAAAAATGCAGCATTAAGACCAAATTTTTCTATAAAAAACATGCGCTAACCAAAAAAACAAACCAAATATGAAACGCCAAGGTCCCCTGAACAGAACAATACCCAACATGCATAGCTTCCTCCAAGGGTAGGGTTGCCAATTATCCCAAAGCAAAGCGTACGCATAATAGGCATTTCACTTGAAATTTCCTGCTCTGCAGACAAAGTGCGCACCTTGTGCTTTTTCAACCAAAACATCACTTTTCAATTTAAATACCCCCCAAACTATATGTTCCCTGAAAGTACACACCTCCAGGGTTCTAAGCGTACCAGGCTTGTTGTTGTAGCTGCAGCTTTCTGGGCGCAAGCCTTCCCGAAACTCACTGGTTATACCGGATTTCCCTAAAAAAATTGCAAAAATGCAGCATTAAGACCAAATTTTTCTATAAAAAACATGCGCTAACCAAAAAAAACAAACCAAATCTGAAACGCCAATGTCCCCTGAACAGAACAATACCCAACATGCATAGCTACCTCCAAGGGTAGGGTTGAGAGACGGACAACCACAGCGGCTCCGAGCGCGCCCGTGCTGGCCATTCACAAACAGCCGGCGAGGGCCCTGCTAGAGAGAAGCGCGAAATGCGGCCATGGCCCGCGCATGCCTCGTTGGAACAGGAGTAAGGTAAGGTGCATGGGGCGTCCTGGGGGGTTTCACAGTGGGGCATCCCGATTTCGGATGCCCCGTGGGGAGGGATCTGATTGGCCCAGGAATCTTATATATTTAGATGTTCAACCCCCCTTTACAATACAAACAGTGTCCCATGTGCTGTTCATAGGCTGTGCAGAGCTCCATGTTGCCTGCCCTTGTGTTCTCGGCTCCTTCATATACTACTGCTAAATGCAGCCTCTCACAGCCCTGTAACAGGAGAGAGGCCGGGTGGCCAGTGTGACCAATGAGTAAACTTCTTCAAAGCCACCTCACATCTGTGTCTCCAAATCTGATCTGCTCCCCGACCAGTGTCCCCAAATCTGATCTGCTCCCCGACCAGTGTCCCCAAATCTGATCTGCTCCCCGACCAGTGTCCCCAAATCTGATCTGCTCCCCGACCAGTGTCCCCAAATCTGATCTGCTCCCCGACCAGTGTCTCCAAATCTGATCTGCTCCCCGACCAGTGTCTCCAAATCTGATCTGCTCCCCGACCAGTGTCTCCAAATCTGATCTGCTCCCCGACCAGTGTCCCCAAATCTGATCTGCTCCCCGACCAGTGTCCCCAAATCTGATCTGCTCCCCGACCAGTGTCCCCAAATCTGATCTGCTCCCCGACCAGTGTCCCCAAATCTGATCTGCTCCCCGACCAGTGTCTCCAAATCTGATCTGCTCCCCGACCAGTGTCTCCAAATCTGATCTGCTCCCCGACCAGTGTCTCCAAATCTGATCTGCTCCCCGACCAGTGTCCCCAAATCTGATCTGCTCCCCGACCAGTGTCTCCAAATCTGATCTGCTCCCCGACCAGTGTCTCCAAATCTGATCTGCTCCCCGACCAGTGTCTCCAAATCTGATCTGCTCCCCGACCAGTGTCCCCAAATCTGATCTGCTCCCCGACCAGTGTCTCCAAATCTGATCTGCTCCCCGACCAGTGTCTCCAAATCTGATCTGCTCCCCGACCAGTGTCTCCAAATCTGATCTGCTCCCCGACCAGTGTCTCCAAATCTGATCTGCTCCCCGACCAGTGTCTCCAAATCTGATCTGCTCCCCAACCAGTGTCCCCAAATCTGATCTGCTCCCCGACCAGTGTCCCCAAATCTGATCTGCTCCACCCAGATCACCCAGTCACCACACACACAGATCACACACACACAAATCAATCACACACAAATCAAATCAATCACACACACAGATCAATCACACACACTGATCAATCACACACACTGATCAATCACACAAACTGATCACACACACTGATCAATCACACACACAGATCACACACACACACTGATCACACACACACAGATCACACACACAGATCACACACACAGATCACACACACAGATCACACACACAGATCACACACACAGATCACACACACAGATCAATCACACACACAGATCAATCACACACACACAGATCACACACACACAGATATCACACACACAGATCAATCACACACACAGATCATACACACACACAGATATCACACACACAGATCACACACACAGATCAATCACACACACAGATCAATCACACACACAGATCACACACACACAGATATCACACACACAGATCAATCACACACACAGATCATACACACACACAGATATCACACACACAGATCACACACACACAGATCAATCACACACACAGATCACACACACAGATCAATCACACACACAGATCAATCACACAGATCAATCACACACACAGATCACACACACACACACAGATCACACACACAGATCACACACACACACAGATCACACACACAGATCAATCACATACACAGATCGATCACACACACAGATCACACACACAGATCGATCACACACACAGATCGATCACACACACAGATCAATCACACACACAGATCGATCACACACACAGATCGATCACACACAGATCAATCACACACACACAGATCACACACACACACAGATCACACACACACACAGATCACACACAGATCACACACACACAGATCACACACACACACAGATCACACACACACACAGATCACACACACACACACAGATCACACACACAGATCGATCACACACACACACAGATCACACACACACACACAGATCACACACACACACACAGATCACACACACACACACACACAGATCACACACACACACAGATCACACACACACACAGATCACACACACAGATCGATCACACACACACACAGATCACACACACACACACAGAGATCACACACACACACAGATCACACACACACACAGATCACACACAGATCACACACACACACAGATCACACACACACACACACACACACAGATCACACACACACACAGATCACACACACACACAGATCACACACACAGATCGATCACACACACACACACACACACACAGATCACACACACAGATCGATCACACACACACACACAGATCACACACACACACACACACAGATCACACACACACATCACACACACATCACACACACACACACGCAGATCACACACACACACAGATCACACACACACACAGATCACACACACACACACACAGATCACACACACACACAGATCACACACACACACACATCACACACACACACAGATCACACACACACACACACAGATCACACACACACACAGATCACACACACACACAGATCACACACACACACACATCACACACACACACATCACACACACACACACATCACACACACACACACACACACACACACAGATCACACACACACACAGATCACACACACACACACAGATCACACACACACACATCACACACACACAGATCACACACACACACACATCACACACACACACACACAGATCACACACACACACAGATCACACACACACACACAGATCACACACACACACAGATCACACACACACACAGATCACACACACACACACACATCACACACACACACACATCACACACACACACACATCACACACACACACACACACACACAGATCACACACACACACACATCACACACACACACACACATCACACACACACACACATCACACACACACACACATCACACACACACACACACACACACACAGATCACACACACACACACATCACACACACACACACACACACACACACAGATCACACACACACACACATCACACACACACACACACACACACACATCACACACACACACACACACATCACACACACACACACATCACACACACACACACACACATCACACACACACACACACAGATCACACACACACACATCACACACACACACACACACACACACACATCACACACACACACACATCACACACACACACACACACACACACACACACAGATCACACACACACACACACAGATCTCACACACACAGATCTCACACACACACACAGATCACACACACACACAGATCAATCACACACACAGATCACACACACACACACACACACACACAGATCACACACACACACAGATCACACACACACACATCACACACAGATCACACACAGATCACACACACACACACACACACACACACACACACACACACACAGATCACACACACACACACAGATCTCACACACACACAGATCTCACACACACACATATCTCTCACACACACAGATCACACACACACACAGATCTCACACACACACAGATCTCACACACACACATATCTCTCACACACACAGATCACACACACACACAGATCACACACACACACAGATCAATCACACACACAGGTCACACACACACACAGATCACACACACACACAGATCAATCACACACACAGATCACACACACACACACACACACACACACACACACACACACACACACACACAGATCACACACACACACACAGATCTCACACACACACAGATCTCACACACACACAGATCTCACACACACACAGATCACACACACACACAGATCTCACACACACACAGATCTCACACACACACATATCTCTCACACACACAGATCACACACACACACACAGATCTCACACACACACAGATCTCACACACACACATATCTCTCACACACACAGATCACACACACACACAGATCACACACACACACAGATCACACACAGATCACACACACACACAGATCACACACACACACAGATCAATCACACACACAGATCACACACACACACACACACACACACACAGATCACACACACACACACAGATCTCACACACACACAGATCTCACACACACACATATCTCTCACACACACAGATCACACACACACACAGATCAATCACACACACAGATCAATCACACACACAGATCACACACACACACACATATCTCTCACACACACAGATCACACACACACACAGATCACACACACACACAGATCAATCACACACACAGATCAATCACACACACAGATCGATCAATCACACACACAAAGATCACACAGACACTTACCTGATATCGCCACCGGCCGGGAACCGCGTGATCTGCGTTTGAATAGCAGGGGGCGCCGGCTGATGACAGCTGCCAGGCGCCCCCTGCTGATTGGTCCGGGAGGTGATGGGTGACTTATGTCACCAACAGGTCACCTCCCCATGACTCCTTGGCTCAGGGAAAACAGTGCTGCCCCGCGTCATCTGCTGAGGTAAGCAGGGGGCGCCGGCTGATGACAGCTGCCAGGCGCCCCCTGCTGATTGGTCAGGGGAGTGATCGGGTGACTTGGGTCACACCCAGGTCACCTCCCCCTGACCCCTGGACTACCTGCAAGCTGCAAAGACAGCAACTGGCCCGCTGATGCCCTCCCGATGGCCCGGAAGGTAAGGGAACGCTAGCCACGTAAAATTTACGTGGCTGGCGTTTAACTGCAGGAGAGGCCGCCACGTAAATTTTACGTGGCTGGCAGTTAAAGGGTTAAAAGCAAAAACATCTCTTTCACATTTCCTGGTGGGAAGTGATCTTCCATGAAACACATTCTACATTGCAGGCACAGCAATGCGAATAATTTGCTGACTTGTGAACTGGGATTTATGTGCATAACCTTCACCACATTCAGGACTTTGATACGGCTTCTTCAGTGTGTGTTCTATGGTGAATATTTAGGAAGCCAGAGCCATTAACATTGCAGCAAGGAGACAAAGGGAGGGAGGAGCCTTATTTGAAACATAATAGACAATACTCTCATTACTAACATATAAATTACATGACACAATAGACTGAAACTGTGAAAGAATTATGTTGCAGTCATTGAAAAACTGTAACAGCCTCGTGGTAAAAGATACTAAACTATGACACACTGTATTTTTTAGCCATTACATATTATCAGGTTAATACAATTTTCACAATGATACTTACTAGTAAGCACACCTAAACAAGCCGGTTATATAGTGCTGGCTGCTAGTGGTAAAATAGGTTCTTTCCACCTGCTCACAATAAAAAGAAGAAATTATATAATGACATACAGACCAGAATATAGTTAAGTAAAGTCCCTTCTAGAACAATACAATCGTAATGATGAACCAACCACAAGGTCCAGCAGTCATATAGTTTATGATTCTAGAATTTCAGGGTCTTGCTGGTACATTTGTTAGCTCATAGCAGCCATGTGATGTCACATTGTTTTTTATTATCAAGCAACGATTATTTTGATCATTAAAATATAATTTTCCCAGAGGAGACTTTGCAAAGTGTATGTTGGTCTGTGTGTCATTATATCATCTGTTCTAATTGTGAGATTATTAGAAATTGGGATTTTTTCTTAATGAAATAATCTCACTATACAAGTTGTGTTTATAATGTTTTCAGGTATTTCTTATTGAAACATTTCTGGTCACATACATACAGTTACTTTTGATAATGAAACAAATGTAACATCTGAGATTTCCAATAAAACCTTGAAAGTGTCCCAACACTGCAAAATGGAGGGAACAGGATATTTTAAAATATTTTTTTTTCTGTTACAAAATTTTGGAATTTATTTTACAAATTGTAAGTACAGATATGTGGGATCCCAATGGGAATTGCAAATACATTAAATAGAAGGTTTGACAAACGTTCATAGTCATTATTAGAGATGAGCGAACTTTTGAAAAATTCGATTCGACTGATTCGCCGAATTTTCCGACAAAAATCGTTTCGACCCGAATAAATTCGCGACGAATCGCTATTAAAAACGGCTATTTCTGAGCCTCCTAGAGCCTCAATAGGGTTGTAAACCATTCTGCCTTGCTGTAACACGCACAGGATGCGTGCTGGGTTAGTTAAATAATACTTTGAATAAATATCACATGCAGATCAGAGGCATCGCTAATAGAATCGCAGAGCGGCACAATTGAATTCAAGAGAGTTGAAGTGGCATCACTATGAGGGGCAGGAGCCCAAACATTGCTTTAAAGAGACACTGGAGTTGGCAGCAGCAGGAGCCCAAAAATTGGATGAATCACACCATGGAGTTGGCAGCAGCAGCAGGAGCCCAAACATTCCTTTAAAGAGACCCTGGGGTTGGCTTCAGGAGCCCAAAAATTGGATGAATCACACCCTGGAGTTGGCAGCAGCAGCCGGAGCCCAAATATTACTTTAAAGAGACCCTGGGGTTGGCTTCAGGAGCCCAAAAATTGGATGAATCACACCCTGGAGTTGGCAGCAGCAGCAGGAGCCCAAATATTACTTTAAAGAGACCCTGGGGTTGGCTTCAGGAGCCCAAAAATTGGATGAATCACACCCTGGAGTTGGCAGCAGCAGCAGGAGCCCAAACATTACTTCAAAGAGACCCTGGGATTGGCTTCAGGAGCCCAAAATTGGATGAATCACACCCTGGAGTTGGCAGCAGCAGCAGCAGGAGCCCAAACATTACTTTAAAGAGACACTGGGGTTGGCTTCAGGAGACCAAAAATTGGATGATTCACACCCTGGAGTTGGCAGAAGTTGGCAGCAGCAGCAGCAGGAGCCCAAATATTACTTTAAAGAGACCCAGGGGTTGGCCTCAGGAGCCCAAAAATTGGATGTATCACACCCTGGAGTTGGCAGCAGCAGCAGCAGGAGCCCAAATATACACTGGAGTTGGCTTCAGGAGCCCAAAAATTGGATGAATCACACCCTGGAGTTGCAAGCAGCAGCAGGAGCCCAAACATTACTTTAAAGAGACCCTGGGGTTGGCTTCAGGAGCCCAAAAATTGGATGAATCACACCCTGGAGTTGGCAGCAGCAGCAGCAGGAGCCCAAATATACACTGGAGTTGGCTTCAGGAGCCCAAAAATTGGATGAATCACACACTGGAGTTGGCAGCAGCAGCAGCAGGAGCCCAAATATACACTGGAGTTGGCTTCAGGAGGCCAAAAATTGTATGAATCACACCCTGGAGTTGGCAGCAGCAGGAGCCCAAATATTACTTTAAAGAGACCCTGGGGTTGGCTTCAGGAGCCCAAAAATTGGATGAATCACACCCTGGAGTTGGCAGGAGTTGACAGCAGCAGCAGCAGGAGCCCAAACATTACTTTAAAGAGACCCTGGGGTTGGCTTCAGGAGCCCAAAAATTGGATGAATCACACCCTGGAGTTTGCATCATAATTTGTCAAAAACCACTCTAAGGGGGTGTGTAAGATGAGCAAAACCACTCTAAGGGGGGTGTAAGATGAGCCAAAACACTCTAAGGGGGGTGTAAGATGAGCCTAAACACTCTAAGGGGGGTGTAAGATGAGCCTAAACACTCTAAGGGGGGTGTAAGATGAACCAAACCACTCTAAGGGGGGTGTAAGATGAGCAAAACCACTATAAGGGGGGTGTAAGATGACCCAAACCACTATAAGGGGTGTGTAAGATGACACAAACCACTCTAAGGGGGGTGTAAGATGAGCCAAAACACTCTAAGGGGGGTGTAAGATGACACCAACCACTATAAGGGGGGGGTGGAAGCTGAACAACATAACAATTAGGGTTGATGTGCAAGTTTGACCCAAATGTTGGTTACCTATTAATGGTTGGTTACCTAATAATTTTTAACAGCGAAAAAGCAAATTTAAATATATATACTAACTGCACTTTTTAATCTTTTTCAGGCACCCCGAGATGCACCATGACAGGCATTTTGATTTGCAGGAACCTTTAAGTTAAATTTCTTTACTTTTAAAAACAAAATAAAAAATAAAAAAAGAAACATGTTGCAATGTGTTTAATTCTGAAGGTACTTGATTTGAAGCCCACAGCAAAGCAAAGCGCAGGCGCTGTGTTGAATAGCGTGGTCAAACTGACAGCGCCTACAAAGCTGAGCTCCAACATCATATTCAGCAATGTAGGCGTTGTTCCCAACAACGCCAGGTAGCGACTGAGGAGGCGTGCTATAGCGAATCGCTAGCGCCCGCGCCGTACGCTAGCGGCGCTCATAGCGCCATACTTCGGTCGCTCATCTGTCGCTACCTGGTGCTATTACTGAATCGGCCTCCCCATTATATTTCAGCTTGTTCCTGGTCCCTGGACAACCCGGTCAATTTCCATAAAATATGATTCACATTAGACTCTGATTGAACCAAACTGAACCAATGATATTCTTATTGGTTCAAACATAAAATGAATGCAAACATCATCATCACTGTTACATATCTAATCATAGTAATAGGAAATAGCATCGTCTTTGTATAGTTT
Source organism: Gastrophryne carolinensis (assembly GCA_027917425.1). Classification (NCBI taxonomy): domain Eukaryota; kingdom Metazoa; phylum Chordata; class Amphibia; order Anura; family Microhylidae; genus Gastrophryne; species Gastrophryne carolinensis. The sequence goes on along the minus strand of CM051236.1, from coordinate 8,259,243 downwards.
TATGGTCACTTTATGTGATTCCTATGACTGACTGACCCCCGGCCTCACGTTATAATGTCTCTACAAACATTCACTGACACGGAGGGACTTAGCTGAATTTATCTAATCTCTTACAGAGAATCATATTAAAGAGTTCCCACTAATACCATTATTATAATGTGCAGTATCTCCCCCCCAGACACCACAACTAAGCAATGTCTTGGGACAAGTATAAATGTATTGGAAAATTCTCCTAAACATGTCATAAGATAAAGCAATGTAACATCACATGACTGATATGAGATAACAGCTGTACAAGCAAGATACAGGAAGGCGGGTATCATAAGCAATGTTACCTCTGGACATTGTGGTCACTAAAATAAAGGGTCAGATTTTGACATATTTTTTAAAAATGTTATTTATTTTTTTATGTTAGTAAAGGTGAGTTTTATGGAAGCGTTTATCACTTTCTGCAAACATTTGCTTATGGCAACGTACAACACGTCTGTACACCAAGAAGAGAGGATTGTGTCCTGCACATACAGAACACTGCCGCTATGACCATTGCTGAGGTGAGGAAGATCACTTAACCTTACACAGGCCCAGCAGCAGTGTTCTCTGAGTAGAGGGTCACTTCTTTCTTTTTGGTGTACAAACTTGGTGTACGTTGTCAATAGCAACAGATTACAGATACTGACATATTACAGATTTACTAACATAAGAAAAAAACACATCAGCTCAGTATATACGTCATTTCTGCACAAAAATGATTTTTGCCATTGCTGAGTGGTGCAGACAGCGCCCAGGCAGCAGCAACGCAAAGTGTTAAATGGCGCTGACAGCATTCGCTGCTGCCCAGGTGGTGCTGATAACTTGTGCTGTTGCATTGATAAATATTGGCGCTCAAGAACACATATCCCTCATTTCCACTGTGTGAAATATTTAAAAATATAAACCAAAATAATTACAATTGCAAACAATGAATATTGTGCAAATTAATGTAAAAAATGCCGAGCTTGTCTAGTGATTTTTTCTTATATTAGCTAATGTGTGTTTTATAGAAGCAGTTTTCACTACCTGGAATCTTTTGCTATTGGCACCTGCACAGCTGTTTGGCACAAGATAAATATACACATTCAAAAGTTCAGTTCAACGTGGACTTTCCCTTTACCTAATGGTGTAGATCATTTCTCCATTTAATGAAATGTTACTGATTATAATATGTGATTGTTTCTATCAAACTCACAAAGTTTCTCTGATCCTGTCTGTGATCTTCTATCTCGTTGTTCCCCAACCTTCTCCTCCTGAGCCACCAACAGGTCAGGTTTTGTGGATCTCCACACGGACACTCGGGTGAATTAATCAGAGCTCAGACAGAGGTACAGAAACATGATCTGTTGGTGACTGATGAGGAGAGAGTTGGGGGACACTGTTCTACCTGAACGAGCAGGCCTCAGTATATATGTTTCTGCTGCAGCTCCTCCATTATATCTCTTTTCATTTTGATTCTAGATTTTGTATGGGATCCATTTTTATGTGTCTAGGTCATCTCAGGACCTTAGTGTGATATATGGCCGGCAGTGATGGACAGGCTGCTTCTCCAGAGAGTTTTATGATCTTGGGCGGCCCCTATAGAAGTCTGGCATCTAAAACTTTCATTTATTTCTCAGAAGTACAAATGTTGCTGTGTCTCCTTTGCCAGGGGAGATGTTATATGTTCTCTATGCCAGACATAATATTAATGTTGCAAGGTTTTTATGTCTGATTAGGAAAAGTTTGTATTATTAAAAAGCTTCAATTGAATAAACAATAGATGCCAGTCGCAACTTCCATAAAACTTTACCTTTATTGACAATGTATTTAATTTGAGCCAAGATGGACGATCATGAAACCGCAGTAGATACAATTTCAGACTCATATAGTTTAATATATATAACTTCTCTTTAACCCTTTAAACGCCAGCCTACCTTGAGATTTTGTCACCCTTTGTTGCCAGACCATTTTGCACTATTTTGCGCTCCACATGTTCAACAGTGATTTTTGAAGGGATTTCCCAGTATTTCCCTGGAAAATTATATATTGTTTTTTTCAGCACAGTCTGGGCTTTAACATGAAGTGTCTTGTTTGTAAGATTGTCAGTGTTTTTTAAGTATTTTTGTGGAAAATATGTAAAAAAAAACCCCAAAAAACATTTTTTTACAATTTGTAGTGCATTTTCTTAATAAAACATGCAAGTTGTTTCAGGAAATCATATTGTGTGTAAAAGCCCTATTGCTCCTAATTGCAACAGTACCACATATGTATTAGTAGACATCCTTTCCTGCCCAGGAGACACGTAAAACTGAAAAGAGCGACTGAGCCAATTTTGAAAGAAAACTCAACCATTTTGCTCTCCTTGCAGTTTTTCAACCAAAACACCACTTTTCAATTTGAATACCCCCCACAAACCATATGTTCCCTGAAAGTACACACCTCAAGCGTTCTAGGCGTACCAGGCTTGTTGTTGTAGCTGCAGGTTTCTAGGCGCAAGCCTTCCCGAAACTCACTGGTTGTACCGGATTTCTCTAAAAAAAGAGCAAAAATGCAGCATTAAGACCAAATTTTTCTATAAAAAACATGCGCTAACCAAAAAAACAAACCAAATATGAAACGCCAAGGTCCCCTGAACAGAACAATACCCAACATGCATAGCTTCCTCCAAGGGTAGGGTTGCCAATTATCCCAAAGCAAAGCGTACGCATAACAGGCATTTCACTTGAAATTTCCTGCTCTGCAGACAAAGTGCGCACCTTGTGCTTTTTCAACCAAAACATCACTTTTCAATTTAAATACCCCCCAAACCATATGTTCCCTGAAAGTACACACCTCAAGCGTTCTAGGCGTACCAGGCTTGTTGTTGTAGCTGCAGGTTTCTAGGCGCAAGCCTTCCCGAAACTCACTGGTTGTACTGGATTTCTCTAAAAAAAGAGCAAAAATGCAGCATTAAGACCAAATTTTTCTATAAAAAACATGCGCTAACCAAAAAAACAAACCAAATATGAAATGCCAAGGTCCCCTGAACAGAACAATACCCAACATGCATAGCTACCTCCAAGGGTAGGGTTGCCAATTATCCCAAAGCAAAGCGTACGCATAACAGGCATTTCACTTGAAATTTCCTGCTCTGCAGACAAAGTGCGCACCTTGTGCTTTTTCAACCAAAACATCACTTTTCAATTTAAATACCCCCCAAACTATATGTTCCCTGAAAGTACACACCTCCAGGGTTCTAAGCGTACCAGGCTTGTTGTTGTAGCTGCAGCTTTCTGGGTGCAAGCCTTCCCGAAACTCACTGGTTATACCGGATTTCCCTAAAAAAATTGCAAAAATGCAGCATTAAGACCAAATTTTTCTATAAAAAACATGCGCTAACCAAAAAAAACAAACCAAATCTGAAACGCCAAGGTCCCCTGAACAGAACAATACCCAACATGCATAGCTACCTCCAAGGGTAGGGTTGAGAGACGGACAACCACAGCGGCTCCGAGCGCGCCCGTGCTGGCCATTCACAAACAGCCGGCGAGGGCCCTGCTAGAGAGAAGCGCGAAATGCGGCCATGGCCCGCGCATGCCTCGTTGGAACAGGAGTAAGGTAAGGTGCATGGGGCGTCCTGGGGGGTTTCACAGTGGGGCATCCCGATTTCGGATGCCCCGTGGGGAGGGATCTGATTGGCCCAGGAATCTTATATATTTAGATGTTCAACCCCCCTTTACAATACAAACAGTGTCCCATGTGCTGTTCATAGGCTGTGCAGAGCTCCATGTTGCCTGCCCTTGTGTTCTCGGCTCCTTCATATACTACTGCTAAATGCAGCCTCTCACAGCCCTGTAACAGGAGAGAGGCCGGGTGGCCAGTGTGACCAATGAGTAAACTTCTTCAAAGCCACCTCACATCTGTGTCTCCAAATCTGATCTGCTCCCCGACCAGTGTCCCCAAATCTGATCTGCTCCCCGACCAGTGTCCCCAAATCTGATCTGCTCCCCGACCAGTGTCCCCAAATCTGATCTGCTCCCCGACCAGTGTCCCCAAATCTGATCTGCTCCCCGACCAGTGTCTCCAAATCTGATCTGCTCCCCGACCAGTGTCTCCAAATCTGATCTGCTCCCCGACCAGTGTCTCCAAATCTGATCTGCTCCCCGACCAGTGTCCCCAAATCTGATCTGCTCCCCGACCAGTGTCCCCAAATCTGATCTGCTCCCCGACCAGTGTCCCCAAATCTGATCTGCTCCCCGACCAGTGTCTCCAAATCTGATCTGCTCCCCGACCAGTGTCTCCAAATCTGATCTGCTCCCCGACCAGTGTCTCCAAATCTGATCTGCTCCCCGACCAGTGTCCCCAAATCTGATCTGCTCCCCGACCAGTGTCTCCAAATCTGATCTGCTCCCCGACCAGTGTCTCCAAATCTGATCTGCTCCCCGACCAGTGTCTCCAAATCTGATCTGCTCCCCGACCAGTGTCTCCAAATCTGATCTGCTCCCCGACCAGTGTCTCCAAATCTGATCTGCTCCCCGACCAGTGTCTCCAAATCTGATCTGCTCCCCGACCAGTGTCTCCAAATCTGATCTGCTCCCCGACCAGTGTCTCCAAATCTGATCTGCTCCCCGACCAGTGTCTCCAAATCTGATCTGCTCCCCGACCAGTGTCTCCAAATCTGATCTGCTCCCCGACCAGTGTCTCCAAATCTGATCTGCTCCCCGACCAGTGTCTCCAAATCTGATCTGCTCCCCGACCAGTGTCCCCAAATCTGATCTGCTCCCCGACCAGTGTCTCCAAATCTGATCTGCTCCCCGACCAGTGTCTCCAAATCTGATCTGCTCCCCGACCAGTGTCTCCAAATCTGATCTGCTCCCCGACCAGTGTCTCCAAATCTGATCTGCTCCCCAACCAGTGTCCCCAAATCTGATCTGCTCCCCGACCAGTGTCCCCAAATCTGATCTGCTCCACCCAGATCACCCAGTCACCACACACACAGATCACACACACACAAATCAATCACACACAAATCAAATCAATCACACACACAGATCAATCACACACACTGATCAATCACACACACTGATCAATCACACAAACTGATCACACACACTGATCAATCACACACACAGATCACACACACACACTGATCACACACACACAGATCACACACACAGATCACACACACAGATCACACACACAGATCACACACACAGATCACACACACAGATCACACACACAGATCAATCACACAAACAGATCACACACACAGATCAATCACACACACAGATCAATCACACACACACAGATCACACACACACAGATATCACACACACAGATCAATCACACACACACAGATCACACACACACAGATATCACACACACAGATCAATCACACACACAGATCACACACACACAGATATCACACACACAGATCAATCACACACACACAGATCACACACACACAGATATCACACACACAGATATCACACACACAGATCACACACACAGATCAATCACACACACAGATCAATCACACACACAGATCAATCACACACACAGATCACACACACACAGATATCACACACACAGATCACACACACACACAGATCACACACACACAGATATCACACACACAGATCAATCACACACACAGATATCACACACACAGATCACACACACACAGATCAATCACACACACAGATCAATCACACACACACAGATCACACACACAGATCAATCACACACAGATCGATCACACACACAGATCGATCACACACAGATCACACACACACAGATCACACACACACAGATCAATCACACACACACAGATCACACACACACACAGATCATACACACACACAGATCAATCACACACACACAGATCACACACACACACAGATCACACACACACACAGATCAATCACACACACAGATCATACACACACACAGATATCACACACACAGATCAATCACACACACAGATCAATCACACACACAGATCAATCACACACACAGATCACACACACAGATCAATCACACACAGATCGATCACACACACAGATCGATCACACACAGATCACACACACACAGATCACACACACACAGATCAATCACACACACACAGATCACACACACACACAGATCACACACACACACAGATCAATCACACACACAGATCACACACACACACACAGATCACACACACAGATCACACACACACACAGATCACACACACAGATCAATCACATACACAGATCGATCACACACACAGATCACACACACAGATCGATCACACACACAGATCGATCACACACACAGATCAATCACACACACAGATCGATCACACACACAGATCGATCACACACAGATCACACACACACAGATCAATCACACACACACACACACACATCACACACACACACAGATCACACACACACACAGATCACACACACACACACACATCACACACACACACAGATCACACACACACACAGATCACACACAGATCACACACACACACAGATCACACACACACACACACATCACACACACACACAGATCACACACACACACAGATCACACACAGATCACACACACACACAGATCACACACACACACACACAGATCACACACACACACAGATCACACACACACACAGATCACACACACAGATCGATCACACACACACACAGATCACACACACACACACAGATCACACACACACACAGATCACACACACACACACACACACAGATCACACACACACACACACACAGATCACACACACACACAGATCACACACACACACAGATCACACACACACACACAGATCACACACACACACACACACACACACAGATCACACACACACACACACAGAGATCACACACACACACAGATCACACACACACACACACACACAGATCACACACACACACACACACACACAGATCACACACACACACACACAGATCTCACACACACACAGATCACACACACAGATCGATCACACACACACACAGATCACACACACACACACAGAGATCACACACACACACAGATCACACACACACACACAGATCACACACACACACAGATCACACACACACACAGATCACACACACACACACACACACAGATCACACACACACACAGATCACACACACACACAGATCACACACACACACAGATCACACACACAGATCACACACACAGATCACACACACACACAGATCACACACACACACACACACACAGATCACACACACACACACACACACACACACAGATCACACACACACATCACACACACATCACACACACACACACGCAGATCACACACACACACAGATCACACACACACACAGATCACACACACACACACATCACACACACACACAGATCACACACACACACAGATCACACACACACACACACATCACACACACACACACACACATCACACACACACACACAGATCACACACACACACACATCACACACACACACACACACACACACACACAGATCACACACACACACAGATCACACACACACACACACACACAGATCACACACACACACACATCACACACACACACACAGATCACACACACACACACATCACACACACACACACACACACACACACACACACACAGATCACACACACACACAGATCACACACACACACACACACACAGATCACACACACACACACACACATCACACACACACACACATCACACACACACACACATCACACACACACACACACACACACACACAGATCACACACACACACACACACACACACAGATCACACACACACACAGATCACACACACACACACACATCACACACACACACACACAGATCACACACACACACAGATCACACACACACACAGATCACACACACACACAGATCACACACACACACATCAGACACACACACACATCACACACACACACATCACACACACACACACATCACACACACACACACACAGATCACACACACACACACATCACACACACACACACAGATCACACACACACACACATCACACACACACACACACACACACAGATCACACACACACACACATCACACACACACACACATCACACACACACACAGATCACACACACACACACACACACACACACACACACACACACACACACACATCACACACACACACACACATCACACACACACACACACACAGATCACACACACACACAGATCTCACACACACACAGATCTCACACACACACATATCTCTCACACACACAGATCACACACACACACACAGATCACACACACACACAGATCAATCACACACACAGATCACACACACACACACAGATCACACACACACACAGATCACACACACACACATCACACACACACACACACACACACACACACAGATCACACACACACACACACACATCACACACACACACAGATCACACACACACACATCACACACACACACACACACACACACACACACACACACAGATCACACACACACACACACACATCACACACACACACAGATCAATCACACACACAGATCACACACACACACACAGATCACACACACACACACACACAGATCAATCACACACACAGATCACACACACACACACAGATCACACACACACACAGATCACACACACACACATCACACACACACACACACACACACACAGATCACACACAGATCACACACACACACACACATCACACACACACACAGATCAATCACACACACAGATCACACACACACACACAGATCACACACACACACATCACACACACACACACACAGATCACACACACACACACACACACACACACACACACATCACACACACACACACACACACATCACACACACACACACACACACACACACACACACAGATCACACACACACACACACACACAGATCTCACACACACACAGATCTCACACACACACATATCTCTCACACACACAGATCACACACACACACACAGATCACACACACACACAGATCAATCACACACACAGATCACACACACACACACAGATCACACACACACACAGATCACACACACACACATCACACACACACACACACACACACAGATCACACACAGATCACACACACACACACACATCACACACACACACAGATCAATCACACACACAGATCACACACACACACAGATCACACACACACACAGATCAATCACACACACAGATCACACACACACACACAGATCACACACACACACAGATCACACACACACATCACACACACACACACACACACACACACACACAGATCACACACAGATCACACACACACACACACATCACACACACACACAGATCAATCACACACACAGATCACACACACACACACACAGATCACACACACACACAGATCACACACACACACACACACACACACACAGATCACACACACACACACACAGATCTCACACACACACAGATCTCACACACACACATATCTCTCACACACACAGATCACACACACACACAGATCTCACACACACACAGATCTCACACACACACATATCTCTCACACACACAGATCACACACACACACACAGATCTCACACACACACAGATCTCACACACACACATATCTCTCACACACACAGATCACACACACACACAGATCACACACACACACAGATCAATCACACACACAGATCACACACACACACACACACACACACACAGATCACACACACACACACAGATCTCACACACACACATATCTCTCACACACACAGATCACACACACACACAGATCAATCACACACACAGATCAATCACACACACAGATCGATCAATCACACACACAAAGATCACACAGACACTTACCTGATATCGCCACCGGCCGGGAACCGCGTGATCTGCGTTTGAATAGCAGGGGGCGCCGGCTGATGACAGCTGCCAGGCGCCCCCTGCTGATTGGTCCGGGAGGTGATGGGTGACTTATGTCACCAACAGGTCACCTCCCCATGACTCCTTGGCTCAGGGAAAACAGTGCTGCCCCGCGTCATCTGCTGAGGTAAGCAGGGGGCGCCGGCTGATGACAGCTGCCAGGCGCCCCCTGCTGATTGGTCAGGGGAGCGATCGGGTGACTTGGGTCACACCCAGGTCACCTCCCCCTGACCCCTGGACTACCTGCAAGCTGCAAAGACAGCAACTGGCCCGCTGATGCCCTCCCGATGGCCCGGAAGGTAAGGGAACGCTAGCCACGTAAAATTTACGTGGCTGGCGTTTAACTGCAGGAGAGGCAGCCACGTAAATTTTACGTGGCTGGCAGTTAAAGGGTTAAAAGCAAAAACATCTCTTTCACATTTCCTGGTGGGAAGTGATCTTCCATGAAACACATTCTACATTGCAGGCACAGCAATGCGAATAATTTGCTGACTTGTGAACTGGGATTTATGTGCATAACCTTCACCACATTCAGGACTTTGATACGGCTTCTTCAGTGTGTGTTCTATGGTGAATATTTAGGAAGCCAGAGCCATTAACATTGCAGCAAGGAGACAAAGGGAGGGAGGAGCCTTATTTGAAACATAATAGACAATACTCTCATTACTAACATATAAATTACATGACACAATAGACTGAAACTGTGAAAGAATTATGTTGCAGTCATTGAAAAACTGTAACAGCCTCGTGGTAAAAGATACTAAACTATGACACACTGTATTTTTTAGCCATTACATATTATCAGGTTAATACAATTTTCACAATGATACTTACTAGTAAGCACACCTAAACAAGCCGGTTATATAGTGCTGGCTGCTAGTGGTAAAATAGGTTCTTTCCACCTGCTCACAATAAAAAGAAGAAATTATATAATGACATACAGACCAAAATATAGTTAAGTAAAGTCCCTTCTAGAACAATACAATCGTAATGATGAACCAACCACAAGGTCCAGCAGTCATATAGTTTATGATTCTAGAATTTCAGGGTCTTGCTGGTACATTTGTTAGCTCATAGCAGCCATGTGATGTCACATTGTTTTTTATTATCAAGCAACGATTATTTTGATCATTAAAATATAATTTTCCCAGAGGAGACTTTGCAAAGTGTATGTTGGTCTGTGTGTCATTATATCATCTGTTCTAATTGTGAGATTATTAGAAATTGGGATTTTTTCTTAATGAAATAATCTCACTATACAAGTTGTGTTTATAATGTTTTCAGGTATTTCTTATTGAAACATTTCTGGTCACATACATACAGTTACTTTTGATAATGAAACAAATGTAACATCTGATCCAATAAAACCTTGAAAGTGTCCCAACACTGCAAAATGGAGGGAACAGGATATTTTAAAATATTTTTTTTTCTGTTACAAAATTTTGGAATTTATTTTACAAATTGTAAGTACAGATATGTGGGATCCCAATGGGAATTGCAAATACATTAAATAGAAGGTTTGACAAACGTTCATAGTCATTATTAGAGATGAGCGAACTTTTGAAAAATTCGATTCGACTGATTCGCCGAATTTTCCGACAAAAATCGTTTCGACCCGAATAAATTCGCGACGAATCGCTATTAAAAACGGCTATTTCTGAGCCTCCTAGAGCCTCAATAGGGTTGTAAACCATTCTGCCTTGCTGTAACACGCACAGGATGCGTGCTGGGTTAGTTAAATAATACTTTGAATAAATATCACATGCAGATCAGAGGCATCGCTAATAGAATCGCAGAGCGGCACAATTGAATTCAAGAGAGTTGAAGTGGCATCACTATGAGGGGCAGGAGCCCAAACATTGCTTTAAAGAGACACTGGAGTTGGCAGCAGCAGGAGCCCAAAAATTGGATGAATCACACCATGGAGTTGGCAGCAGCAGCAGGAGCCCAAACATTCCTTTAAAGAGACCCTGGGGTTGGCTTCAGGAGCCCAAAATTGGATGAATCACACCCTGGAGTTGGCAGCAGCAGCAGGAGCCCAAATATTACTTTAAAGAGACCCTGGGGTTGGCTTCAGGAGCCCAAAAATTGGATGAATCACACCCTGGAGTTGGCAGCAGCAGCAGGAGCCCAAATATTACTTTAAAGAGACCCTGGGGTTGGCTTCAGGAGCCCAAAAATTGGATGAATCACACCCTGGAGTTGGCAGCAGCAGCAGGAGCCCAAACATTACTTCAAAGAGACCCTGGGATTGGCTTCAGGAGCCCAAAATTGGATGAATCACACCCTGGAGTTGGCAGCAGCAGCAGCAGGAGCCCAAACATTACTTTAAAGAGACACTGGGGTTGGCTTCAGGAGACCAAAAATTGGATGATTCACACCCTGGAGTTGGCAGAAGTTGGCAGCAGCAGCAGCAGGAGCCCAAATATTACTTTAAAGAGACCCAGGGGTTGGCCTCAGGAGCCCAAAAATTGGATGTATCACACCCTGGAGTTGGCAGCAGCAGCAGCAGGAGCCCAAATATACACTGGAGTTGGCTTCAGGAGCCCAAAAATTGGATGAATCACACCCTGGAGTTGCAAGCAGCAGCAGGAGCCCAAACATTACTTTAAAGAGACCCTGGGGTTGGCTTCAGGAGCCCAAAAATTGGATGAATCACACCCTGGAGTTGGCAGCAGCAGCAGCAGGAGCCCAAATATACACTGGAGTTGGCTTCAGGAGCCCAAAAATTGGATGAATCACACACTGGAGTTGGCAGCAGCAGCAGCAGGAGCCCAAATATACACTGGAGTTGGCTTCAGGAGGCCAAAAATTGTATGAATCACACCCTGGAGTTGGCAGCAGCAGGAGCCCAAATATTACTTTAAAGAGACCCTGGGGTTGGCTTCAGGAGCCCAAAAATTGGATGAATCACACCCTGGAGTTGGCAGGAGTTGACAGCAGCAGCAGCAGGAGCCCAAACATTACTTTAAAGAGACCCTGGGGTTGGCTTCAGGAGCCCAAAAATTGGATGAATCACACCCTGGAGTTTGCAGCAGCAGCAGCAGGAGCCCAAATATACACTGGAGTTGGCTTCAGGAGCCCAAAAATTGGATGAATCACACCCTGGAGTTGGCAGAAGTTGGCAGCAGCAGCAGCAGGAGCCCAAAAAATGGCCTAAAGACATAAATATGTTTTGCACCATTTGGAAAGTGTAAAACGTGGCACCATGCTGAATCTAGTCGCATGCATCAGGCATTGGTGGGTGGAAATCCTGGCTGATCCATCCCTGATTCATTTTGACAAAGGTGAGTCTCTCCACATTTTTAGTTGACAGACGAGTTCTCCTCGCCGTAACTATGGCCCCCGCCGCACTAAACACCCGCTCAGATGGCACGCTACTTGCCGGGCAGGACAGCTTTTCTAGGGCAAACTCTGCTAGTTGCGGCCACAAATCAAGTTTGGCTGCCCAGAAGTCCAGCAGATCCTCAAGGTGTGTTGGCATGGTCATGTCAAAGTATGACATGACCTGCTGGTTGAGGTCCTGCTCCAGGTCTTCCTGCTGCTCATGAGTAGCCTCACTATGCGGGTGTAGAAAGCTACTCATTAGCGACTGAAGACTGAGGCTGCTGCTGCTGATGGAGCTGCTGCTGCTGCTCCTGCCAACCCCCCCAGCGGCCATGGCAGTGGAAGGTGAGCGCAGAGGTCCCCTCGAGTCAGACCTGCGAGAGTATGGACCATAGCACAGATAGGCATCGGCCAACTGCCTACGTAGAATGTCTTTGTAGTAGTTGAGTTTGTCCTCCCTCTCGGTGGGTTTTAAAAATGCCCCCATTTTGTGCCGGAAGCGAGGGTCCAATAAGGTGGACAGCCAGAAGTCATCCCGCCGACAGATGGAAACAATTCTGGGGTCACTACGCAAGCACGTGAGCATGCTTCGTGCCATTTGCGCAAGTGACTCGGATGGACTACCTGTCTCCATCTCCACTGCATACTGCCACGGTGTGCCCGGGTCCTCTGTCTCGCCTTCCTCAAAAACCTCTAGCTCCTCTGGCTGCTCCTGCTCCTCCTCTCCTGTCCGCTGACTAGATAAACCAGCCATTTCGCCAAGCCTAAACTGTGTTTCGCTGGGCAACTCCTCCTCCTCCTCTTCCTCCTCCTCCTCCCGTTCAGCTCCAGCGGGGTTCATGTGGCCGTAAGATGTAAACGCCATGTCTCCAGTGCCCTGACCAGCCATGGTTTCCAACATGTGCTGTAGTACATGAAGCAGTGGAATCACGTCGTTCATCCCGTAATCCTGCCGACTGACAAATAAAGTGGCATCCTCAAAGGGCCTGAGCAAACGGCAGGTGTCACGTATGAGCTGCCACTGGTTGACATTGAAGTTACACAGGGGAGTCCCCCTATCTGCTTGGATCATCAGGAAATCCGTGATGGCTTTTCTCTGTTCATATAATCGGTCCAACATGTGAAGGGTGGAATTCCAACGGGTGGAAACATCGCAAATCAGACTATGTTGGGGGATACCATTCTGACGCTGTAGCTCAAGAAGGGTGTGTTTGGCGGTGTAGGAGTGGCTGAAGTGCATGCAAAGTTTCCTTGAAGTCTTGCAGATGGGGGGAACACTTCAGAAACCGCTTGACAACCAGATTGAAGACGTGAGCCATGCAGGGGGCATGGGTCAGGCTTCCTTGGCGCAGCGCAGACAAAATGTTCTTCCCATTGTCGGTAACCATGATTCCCATTTTAAGTTTTCTCGGAGTAAGCCATGTTTGGATTTCCTGATGAATACATTTAAGCAGTTCCTCCCCTGTGTGACTCCGTTCGCCAAGACAAACCATGTGAAGCACTGCGTGACATCTCCGTGCCCTGCACACATGGTAGACTGGAGGGGCACTGAGACTTGAGCCTACAGTGGAGGGTGAGGAGATGGCGGAGGATGAGGAGGCCGAGTCGCACGGTGTCACAGGTCCAATGGGCAGAGAGCGCGGAGGCCGAAGCGGCATGACCTGTCCAAGTTGCTGCTGCTGCTGCTGCAAAGGGACCACATTCACCCAGTGGGCCGTAAACGACATGTACTGCCCCTGACCGTAGTTACAGCTCCAGATGTCGGCGCTGCCATGCACTTTGCTACACACCGACAGGCTCAAGGACTGGCCCACCTTCTGTTCAACAAAAGTGTGCAGCGCTGGTACTGCCTTCTTGGCAAAGAAATGACGGCTTGGGACTCTCCACCTCGGCTCGGCACAAGCCATCAGTTCTCTGAAAGGTGCAGATTCCACCACCTGAAAAGGGAGCGACTGCAGCACCAGCAACTTGGACAGGAGCACATTCAGCTTCTGCGCCGTAGGATGAGTGGGCGCATACTGCTGTCTCTTGGACATGGCTTCGCTGATGGATTGCTGGCGGGATGCATGACTTGGAGGAGGAGGAGCAGGAGCGACAGAGGAGGGGTATGACGCACAGCTGCCTTCGGCTGAGGTGCTGGAGCCTTGGCTGGCAGAAATTGGGAGCTCACTTGGTGAGGAAGCAGACTGGACCACCCCTTGGGAGACTCGGTTCTCCCAGGTCGCTTTATGGTGACGCATCATAGGTTGACGCAGGGCCGTGGTGCCAACATTTGGACCCTGGCCACGCTTCACCTTTTGTCTACATATCTTGCATGTGGCCATGTTACCCTCCTGCGGATGCCTCAGGAAAAACTGCCACACTGCCGAGTAGCTACTTTTCCCACCCCCTGGCCTCACTGATTCACTGCTGCTGTTGCCAACTCCAGGAACCCCTGCTCCACTACCTCCCGATAAGGTAGACTGCCGCACAGCAGGTGCTCTACCCCGGCCCCGGCCCCGGCCGGCTCCAGCCTTTGGAATTGTGCCCCCATGCTGACTGCTACCACCTTGCTGCCTCAGCTGCTGACTCCGGGGCAACCTGCGTCCCTCTTCTCCTGATGATGACGATGAAGCCCCTTCCTCACCCGGCTCCCAAGTGCGATCAGCTTCATCGTCATCATCATCATCACCGAGTTGTGGCTGTACGTCACTGATGTTCGTGGATTCATCAACAGTGTCTGGCGCAGGAGCTGGAACGCTCGCAGCACCCACGACACTGTCCACATCACTATTTGTCTGCCTAGCTAAAGAAGCCACCTCCATTTCTTGGCTGGGTAGTAGCTGCTGACTGTCCTCCTGTATCTGATCGTCCTCCTCACTAAAGAGTGGAGCTGAACCCAAAGCATAGGATACGTCACTGGGGGAGGGAACGGCGTAGGACAGAGGCAATGGGAGGACAGGGACTGCTCTCGGGGCATGCCAACTCAGGGTTGTGTCAGAGGAACCTACCGACCCTAGACTGGGGGTCTCAGACGTAAGTTGTGATGATGTTGTTGATGAGCGCGTCAACCAATCTACCACGGCAGATGCGTTACTGGTGGAGACCCGACCGCTAGCAGATACTGGCAGATTAGGTCTCTCAGCGTGACTCCTGCTGCTACTGGCCCCCAGTCTGATGCGAGCTCTGCCTGCGGAATCTTGGCCTCTGCTACTCCTCTTTTCACTTCCAGGCACTTGTCTGCCCGACATACCCCTCGATTCAAAGAGCAAAAGTTAATTGATTTCGTATCGAGAATCGTAAGTTTGGGGGGGTTAGTCATTTTTTCCTGTTTTTTTGGCCATTTCCGACTCGCACGAGCCTACGTACGAATGCGTATATGCTCTTACGATCATCGGAAGTTCGTTCCTAAATTTTAGGATCAAAACGTAAAACTTAGGATCAAAACGTAAAACTTAGGATAATCGGATGTGTTTAGGTGTGATTCAGAGAACAGTTTTCAAACCTCTAAATACGTTTTAAAAGAAAGCCACTGCCGACACCTTTTAGCAGTCGGATTGCTGTTCTTGAACAGGTTTTTTGGCAATGTGGAGGAGTCTGCACGTCTTGAGCTCCAATGAACTGCATGTATCAGCATGGCCGAGGCCATAAATTGTATGGCAATGCATACCTGATTCATGTATGCCTTATAAAATCATTTTAATGTGGACCTTAATTAGTCCTTTGCATGTAAACCTTTATTTTGCAATATATTTGCGTTAATTAAAGAAACTTATGTCCTTTGTTATTTATTTTTAAATTGATGTACTAGAATAATATTTTTAGATTGCATTTATTGGTGTAGTTGTTTACCTTTGCTTTGTTTAATTATTTAAGCACATCTTTGGTCAGATGCATCACACTTTCTGAGGAGAGGAGAGCGGGATAAAGTGCAGGATGTGGGTTACTGCTGTATTTTGCACAGACACAGCAGAGCTGGGGGCACGGAAAGGACAGAAATCAAAGAATGCAGAGCAACACAGTCACAAGGCCCTTTCTCTTTGCAGGCTGCCCGAGAATACCTGAGCAGCCATCTTGGCTGTTTCTAGGCTCATAACATGCAGAAGTTGCTGGGTGTTTTTTAATTTTTGAGAGCAATCTGTATATAGAGGGTGTGGGTAACCACACAAAAAATTTTAAGTTGTACCATTTGAAGCCAAAATATTAAAATTACAAAGTACAAAATGCAAGTTAACTAAATATTAAACAAAGTAAGATTTACTTATGCAAATGCATTCATTAATGGTTGGTTACTACAAAATGAATGAAATAAAGAAACTCAAAAAACCAAATATTTAGAATGCACTTTAATGAGCTAAGTTTGTAGTGCGCAGCCGCAAGATCAGAAGGATTTACGTCCAGACAAAAAAGGAAAAAGGGCAAAACCAATGTTGCAACCTGAGAAATGAAACGGAAAATTCAGGATGGAAACTGACATAGGTCTGATTCGCGAACTGCCATACGAACGGACGGACATTTTAGGATAGAAACGTATTAGCTTATAGAATCACTCGCAAGTTCATACGAACGGACGAGCGTTCGGAAAAAATAGGATGATCGGCACCAAAATCAAAGCAGTAACATGTTTCTTTGAATCGACCCTATAGTCTAACTGGCGTGATAGTAGGTGATATTTTAAGATCCCCCGGGCAGCGGTGGGTCTATATGAAACAGAATATAATGCACACCAAAAGTGAGCAGTAACACTCAGCCTCCAACAGGCCTGCTTAGTGTAAATAAGAGAGCTGCTTAGTGTAAATAAAGAGTGGTATGCTATGTTACAGAATGGGATGCCTCAACAGAAGTGCACCTGGCAGGCAGCAGTAAGCCTATGCCCAGCAAAAGTGTCTTTATCAGGCTAATTTCAATTATAATAAGAGCAAATGGTTATATGGTCTTAAACAGAGGCTGCTGTAGTCACAGAATGGGATGCCCTAAAAACCAGCAGTAAGTACACCTGGCAGGGTCCAGAAGTACTATGCCCAGCAAAAGTGTCTTTATCAGGCTAATTTCAATTATAATAAGAGCAAATGGTTATATGGTCTTAAACAGAGGCTGCTGTAGTCACAGAATGGGATGCCCTAAAAACCAGCAGTAAGTACACCTGGCAGAGTCCAGAAGTACTATGCCCAGCAAAAGTGTCTTTATCAGGCTAATTTCAATTATAATAAGAGCAAATGGTTATATGGTCTTAAACAGAGGCTGCTGTAGTCACAGAATGGGATGCCCCAACAGAAGTGGACCTGGCAGGGTCCAGAAGTACTATGGCCAGCAAAAGTGTCTTTATCAGGCTAATTTCAATTAAAATAAGAGCAAATGGTTATATGGTCTTAAACAGAGGCTGCTGTAGTCGCAGAATGGGATGCCCTAAAAACCAGCAGTAAGTACACCTGGCAGGGTCCAGAAGTACTATGGCCAGCAAACGTGTCTTTATCAGGCTAATTTCAATTATAATAAGAGCAAATGGTTATATGGTCTTAAACAGAGGCTGCTGTAGTCACAAAATGGGATGCCTCACAGCAGACTTAAGATCAGTTCAGTATATATGCACAGTTAGTTAGTATAAGCAGCCTGAAAATGCTAACAAAGCCTGTCAGGCTGGATGAAAAAAAAAAAAAAAAACTCCCTGTGACAGGCTGACAGCCTCCGATTTTTCTACCTTTCCCTGTTTTTCGCTGACTTTCTGTCTGTCTCCTGTCTGTCTCCTGCCTGTCTCCAGCCTGTCCCTGTCTGTCCCTGCCTGTCTAACTGCCTCTCTCCCTCAGCTACACAACGTTCTGTCTCTCACGAATGCAATAGAGAAATGAGGCAGGAAAGCAAGATGGCCGGCCTTAAATAGCGCTGTGACGTCACCGGGCTTGCTGGCTGCTGATAGGCTGCATGTGACTGACCCAGCATGCACTGGCGCGGGGTTGATGTCTGGACATGTCCCGTCCGCCATCTTAGAATGCCTGTAATGTAAATGAATGGATGTTAAAGGAAAACTTCGAGCGATCAAATCGCGGGGAAATTCGGATTCGATCCGAATCAAATTTTTCCTGAAATTCGGATCGAATCCGGGTTCGTCCGGATCGATTCGCTCATCCCTAGTCATTATCATTTACCAAGTCCAAGCTCTTTGGAGATTGAGCGTTAAATTGGTTTGTTACGATATGTTGTGAGTGGCAGACAGGGAACATGTACATTGATTCTCTCTTCAATGAAGTAACTGTAACTGATTTTAGTATTTGATTTGGTAATGTTCATCACAAATCTATGATATGGGGGGGTGTAGGGGATTTTGTGTTCTCTGGCCCTGTCTGTGATCTTCTACCTGAATGAGCAGGCCTCAGTGTATCCTGTTTCTGCTGCAGTTCCTCGGATATCTCTCTTTTCATTTTGGAAGGCATCTGGTCACACTCTATACTGACTTTATTACACCCAAACATGAAATGTTTTGTATGTTTTGCAATTTCCCCAACTCCTGTTATATTTGCAATAAAACTCTATGTCTGCTGTTAAAAAGTAGTATTGTTGAGTCTTGATTCTTGTACAGATGGAATCCTAAATCTATGTTTAAACTAGTCCACACGGGGGCAGAAGAATCCCTCAGTGAACTCAGAGCTCCTAAAAATATTTGCATGTAACTGTAGGATGGGCCCAAAGAGTCAGTTCTACTGGTGGGCTGAAGACGACCCCCCAAAAAATAAAATAAATATAGCAAAATACCCACCATTTTAATGCCATTGATTCAAACATCACAATGTTAAGCCTCTACATAAAGCCCATACAGCATATCAATCCATTAATATGTCACCTATCAGGAGTCATGAACACACTGACCATCTGCATCTGAGGCAGTTATCCGAATGATTATCTGAAGATTATCTGTTTATTAAGGTTGATTCCATGTAACTAATCCAAGGTCGCTTCATGTTAGAGAATGTTTGCACAGACAATATAAGGTGATGCCGGATCAGTCACAGCAATAGCAAACCATCTCATTTAGATCATGGGGGCAGCCATGATGGAATTACTGCATAATTCTACACCAGTGTCTTCTATTATTGAAAGAGAAAGGGAGGGGTAGTGCTTTGTCTCATACATCTCAGCAGAAGACAATGGGGCGAATGCTGCAGGTAATCCAATCATGGCTGCTAACAAAGATAACGCTTTCAATATAGAATAGTTTACTTAACTTAGGAATAGGGAGCGTTAGCTCTGCTACATCTGTAATAGTAAAGATGAATTTAAATAAATAATAAAAACCCGGCTCTGCTCTTTGGTGATTTTCCCGTCTCATTCCTTCTTCCATTCCCCTACATACTTGTTGCACCTTGGTATGGACACAATCCCTGGGCATTAACTATGATCCCTCAACTAGCCAGGTGAAATACATATACATATCTAATATAAATCTTTATTAGTTGGATACTTTACACTCATGTTTTCTAGTTTAGTATCACAATGACATCATTATATTTTTGTTCCCAGTTTCAGTCCATTGTGTCAGTTATTGTGTCTCTTCATTTCTATGATAATGATGAGAGTCTCGTCTATTGTATTCAAATAAGGCTCCTCCCAATTGCCAGTGTTTATTTTGCTGCAATGCTGATGAATTCAACATACTGTTGGGTGATAAACAGAACCAAAGAACCAGTGAAATAACCAGATAACACATTAACATAACACGTTGTTTGAGGGACAGAAGGAATCCATTGTGACACCAGCCCCCAGCACTATATCACTGGGGCTTTTTTAGATGGGCTTATTAGTAAGTATAATCGTGTAAATTGTATTAATCTGACAAAATGTAATGGATACAAATACTGAGAGTTATTTATCATGTGCGCCATTTAGCATAAATTAAAATCAATTTAAACCCCCCTCCAAATAATACATTTTGTGTTATATTAATATTAATAAATAAGTGTAGATATGGCCTGCCACCCCTTGAATGTCTGAGGTGAAGGACGTATGTAGAAGCTGACAGCATCCAATTAAAGGAAGATCCGGTAAACATAGGAAAACACGTCATTCATGGGAACTGTTCTCATTATACCCAGAATGTTCTCTGTTTCTCTAAGATGAATGTGTGTGACTGATTAAATGATTGATTTTTCTTTACTCTATATCTTCTGTAGCTCTACTCTTTACTTTTCTTCTCTCATGTCACTGCTTGTTACATCGTTACATCTTCAATACCATATAAAATGAAAGAGGCGAAGAGATTCAGATGTTTTATTTAGGTTAAAATATATTTGAACTGTTAGAGCATTAAAATGGACAAAATAGAGCAACTCTGTACAATATGGCAGTAAGCATGAACATATATGTTTGTATTTACAATTCACAATAACAAAGCCGATATTCTATATGAAGTTTGTATGCATTTATCTGTGAAACTCTTCTTTCTAAATAAAAAGGTAATAAAAAAAGGAACGCCAAAAGGGTGGAAATGTATTTAAAAGGCCAGTCCAGACAATTTCAAAAATAGGGCAGTGACTAGCTAATCTGATGCCAGTCCCATTCGCATCTTCTTTGCTTCCTGATGTGAGCGATAGATGCTTCAGGAGCTCTCGAAATTTTGCCCCTCATTTCCATTGAATTATTTCTGTCCAAGTACTCGTAACATGTAATGGCCCAGTAAGTGCGACCAGTGCAGCTAGGCTCAGAGCGACGGAGACGACTTTGTGTCCACATTTTGAAGTGGTCATTGAAAAATGGTGTTACAGCATCAACAGTGAAGTGAGTAAATAAGTACTGCTTTATTTTTAATTGAATGCTGTGATTCTTTTTCTTATACCCACATATTTATCTCAACCATATATTTTAACAAATCAAGCCATATATTTCTAATGAAAGGTTAACTTTTAAATTGCCAGTGATGTAGTTTTTAAATGGTATGATATCTTTCTTTTTACAATCTCACTGGCTTTCTGGATGATAACTATTGTCTGCTTGTGCCTGAATGTGCAATCCATATAATTATTAGGCATGTGCAGAGGGTAGGCAACAGAAATATATGCAGATAATGCTGCACAATGTAACTACCTTATAAATAACAATTACATTGGAACACATGAGCTATGAATATTTCCCATCTCTCTGGTCAAAATAACTAGAGATGAGCGAACTGGTTCGGACGAATCGGAATTCGCTCCAAATTTCAGGGAAAATTCGATTCGGCACGAACCCAATTTTTTTTTGGTTCGTGCCGATCGAATTTTCCCTGAAATAAAAAAAAAAAATGCCGGCATGGTGGGAGCGGGCAGGCAGGCAGGCAGCGCAGCCGGCCTGCCTGCTCCCACCATGCCGGCATTTTTTTAAAAAGCAAACACTTACCTGCATGGTCGGAGCGTGGAGGCCGGCGCCGCTCTCAGGCGCCCTCTGATGACGTGTCCTCTGATGATGAGGGGTGGGCTCTTCGGCATCAACAACATGGTCATCCGGCATGTCAATATAACGCCGGTCAGCGGAGGCCCGCTGACAGGCGTAGCCGGCCTGCCCGCTCCTACCATGCCTGCATTTTTTTTTTCAGATGAGCGATTCGTGAAAGTTCGATTTGGGCGAACCCGAATTTCTTGGGGACATTCGGCGAATCGCCCGAATCGAACTTTCAAGAAGTTCGCTCATCTCTAAAAATAACATCACAGGCTCATCAACAAAATTATGTTGCTTGTTATGTTTTCAGTGACTAATTTTCCTGGTGTGAAATTTGGAGCTTTTGTGAGACACATTGCATTCGTGGCAAGGTGACTCCTTTGGTGTCTTGTCAGCTGTAATTTATGTGCATAACCTTTACCATGTCAGGATATTGATATGGCTTCTCTCCAGTTTGTGCCCTATAATTATAGATCGTGGCGTGGCGCTGGAAATTCACACTTCAACTAAAACACTTGTCACCTTCCAGACTTTTAAAAGGTGAGTCCTCTGATGTGCAAGCAGGTTTGAACTCCGTGCAAAGCACTTGTCACACTCAGGACATGAAAATGGCTTCTCCCCAGTGTGAGTCCTCTGATGTGTAAGCATGTTTGTATGTTGTGTAAACCTCTTGTCGCAGTCAGGACATGAAAATGGCTTCTCTCCAGTGTGAGTCCTCCGATGTGTAAGCAGGTTTGCCTGTTGTGTAAAGCACTTGTCACACTCAGGACATGAAAATGGCTTCTCTCCAGTGTGAATCATCTCATGCTTAAGAAGGTTTGTATGGTGTTTAAAGGACTTTTCACAATCAGGGCATGAAAATGTTTTCTCTCCAGTATGAACTTTCTGGTGTGAAAGTAAGTAACTACGTTGTGTAAAGCACTTGCTACACTCAGGACAGGAATATGGTTTCTCTCCAGTGTGAATCTTCTGATGTTTAAACAGGGATGATCGCTGTGTAAAGCACATGTCACACTCGTTACATGAAAATGTATTTTCTCCAGTGTGATTCTTTTGGTGTGTAAACAGGTTTGCACGATGAAAAAAGCACTTGTCACACTCAGGACATGAAAATGGCTTCTCTCCAGTGTGAGTCCTCTGGTGTGTAAGCAGGTTTGCACGTCCTGTAAAGCACTTGTCACAATCAGGACAGGAATATGGCTTCTCCCCAGTGTGAGTCCTCTGATGTGTAAGCAGGCTTGTATGCTGTGTAAAGCACTTGTCACAATCAGGACATGAAAATGGCTTCACTCCAGTGTGGATCCTCTGATGTATAAGAAGTTTTGAACGAGTAGTAAAGCATTTGCCACATTCCGAGCATGGAAATGGCTTCTCTCCTGTGTGACTCCTCTCATGACTTGTGAGCTCTGATTCATACCGGAACCATTTTCCACATTCAGAGCACTGATATGGTTTTCCTGGTTTAGGGCTCATTGTGGGCTGATGGAGATCAGTTTATCTGTAAAATGGATTCCGCTTCCTGATAAATGTTCAACCAACCTGTAAGAAAAATACAGAAAGTCATGTAAATTGCACAAGCAGTATTTCAGTGTGACTTTTTTGGAGGCTTCTCGGGTTTGGTATTTTAGTTATGGAAAAAAAGTCAGCTCAAGTTAAATATATATTGTAATGCGATAAGCTTAATTTGTAATGTTTAATGCATAGATGGCCATTGTATGCTTGTGCACACATAGGAATTTGTACTCCACATTTAACCCATGCCCTGAGCTGTGGGCTGCCCTAATTACTGCCCAGGGAGCATTTTCAGGGTTAGGCGCCTTGCTGAAGAGCATTTCAGTTATGTTCCTTCAGTCACGACCGGGATTTGAACTTGCCACCCTCCGGTCTCAAGTACACTCCCTTTACCTCTAGGCCACAAAAGTTACCAGTATGAGATATTTTGGAAATATTACATATTACTGAGAGAATAGTACAGGTTACAGGTGAGTAATTACAAACATGCAACAATGGACATTTCCAACGCGCCCCCCTGAGAGGAGTATCTTCCCCTTGGTGTTAAACTATTGCTGCACTTCTGGTGTGTCCAAGAATATAGATGGGAAAAACTGAGATGGATTTGGCTTTGATTCACGGTTCTGATTTCTGATTCTGTATTTGGCTTGGAGCTAGGGGGAGCTGTGAACGAGTTATTCATGGTTCTGTGTTGGCACCGGCTGCCTGAAGAGATTCTCCTTTTATGCATGAGATGGAAGGCAGCTCCCTGGAATTTTCAGGAAAAATAAATATATATTTTTTGCAGCAAAGTTTAGGCTTTAACATGAAATGTCTTGTTTGTAAATTTTATTTATTATTCATTTTATTTATTATTAAGTAAAAAAATTAAATAAAAACAATTTTTTTAGAAAATTGCCTCCTTTATTTTAAATAAAAAATGTATCTTATTAGGGAAAAGCATATTGCATGTGAAAGCCCCATTTCTACCGATTAGAACAGTACCACATATTTATCGGTAGCCCCCTGTTCCTGCCCAGGAGACCCCTCTAACTGAAACAAGTAATTTTTAACATTTACAAATAAAATACAACTACCATCCACACTACAAAGGGTTAAATCGAGAAAAAAAAATGACATAGGGTCCCCCCTCCCATGGGGGGGGGCATTTTTTGGGGGGGATTTTTAAGGATTAAAAACCCTTAAAAATCCCCCAAAAAATGACATGGGCCCCCCCTTACCCAAAGTAACCAGCCCGGGACCAGTTATGCAGGGCTTGTAGGAACAGGGCACAGGGGCCAGCTTTTGTGGCCCCTGGCCCTGCAGGCTACAAGTCCGCATAGCCCGTGGGCCCGGGCTCTTCTGCCCCCCCTGGGCTTTGGGGAGGCAGGTAATGGGGGTGCCAGAGGTTAATCGCAAGTCACCCGCTAGTCACAGGTGACTTGCCACCCCCCCAGCCTTGTGAACTGGTATAGGGGTCATAGACCCCTTACCAGTTCACAAGGGGTTAAAATTATTTTATTATTTTTTTTTTTTTTAATACTTACCTCCCATCCATCCTGGAGCACTGTGTCCCTCTGCGATCACTGGCTTCTGCTCACTTGCTAGAAGCCTTTTATAGCTGCTGGATGACAGAACACAAAAGGGTTAATTTTAAAAAAATGACATAGGGTCCCCCCTTCCAGGGAGGGCGACCCCATTTTTTGGGGGGGGGAATTTTAAGGGTTAAAAACCCTTAAAAATCCCCCCAAAAAATGACGTAGGGTTCCCCCTACCCAGCATTACTGACCCCGGCCAGCTATGGGGGCTTGTAGAACAGGGCGCAGGGGCCAGCGTTGGTGGCCCCTGGCCCTGCAGGCTACTAGCCCACATAGCCACTAAGTGGCCCGGGCCCTTCTGCCCCCCCTGGCCGTTGGGGAGGCAGGTAATGGGGGGCTGGGGGTAAATGCAAGTCACCCGCTAGCCACAGGTGACTTGCCAGACCCAGAGCCTTGTCAGCTGGTATAAGGTTGCTCACAAAGGGTTAACTGTGAAAAAAAAGACACAACACTTTAGAAGGAACAGTAAATAGGTGTATTGTACCCTGAAGTAATCTCTGTTGGTCTGCACATTAATTACTCAGCGCAGTCCACAAATGCTTACTGGAGGAAAAACATATTTTACATTAAGATATATTATAGTTTCATTTCTCAATAAGATTGTGTTGCGTCTACAGAAAAGGGGGGTATGGACCTAATGGGGCCATGCTAATTATCTTTTAAGCCATCCCTAACTCTGAGAGTGTTTTTTACTTTAGCAAGCAACAAGCCGTGATAAAAAATATAGTTTTTCATGTTATCATAACAAATCACCAGCACTTGCAATGGGACATTTCTACAGGAGATGTGCAACATTTTCAATGAGATGCAGATTTTTTCCATAACTAAAATACCAAAATGAGAAGCCATTCTCATGCTCTGATAGAGGCAAATGCTTTACCAACCATTCAAAACTTCATAGACTCAAAAAAGTCACACTGAAATACTGCTTGTGGAATTTACATGGCTTTCTGTATTTTTCCTATAGGTTTAACATTTCATCTCATCAGGAAGCTGAAATCCATTTTACAGATAAATTGATCTCCATCAGCCCATGATGAGCCCTAAACCAGTGAAACCCTATCAGTGCTCTGAGTGTGGAAAATGGTTCCGTTGTAAATCAGAGCTCACAAGTCACCAGAGGAGTCACACTGGAGAGAAGCCATATTCCTGTCCTGATTGTGACAAGTGCTTTACACAACATGCAAACCTGCTTACACATCGGAGGACTCACACTGGGGAGAAGCCATATTCCTGTCGTGAATGTGGCAAGTGCTTTACACTCCATTCAACCCTGCTTGAACATCAAAAGACTCACACTGGAGAATAACCTTTTACATTTTGGGAAAGTGACAAGTGTTTTAGTCAAAGTGTGAATTTACAGAGCCACGCCTTGATCCATAATTATAGGGCACAACCTGGAGAGAAGCCATATCAATGTTGTGACAAGGTGAAGGTTATGCACATAAATCACAGCTGACAAGACATCAAAGGCATTACCTCACCATGAATGCAATGTTTCTTACAAAAGCTCCAAACCTCACACTAGGAAAATTGGTCACTGAGATCAAGCTACATGTTTTGTTGATGAGCCTGAGACGTTTTGACCAGAGAGATGGGAAATATTCAGAGCTCATGTGTTGCAATGTAATTGTTATTTATAAGGTAGTTACATTGTGCCGCATTATCTGCATATATGTCTGTTGCCTACCCTCTGCACATGCCTAATAATTATATGGATTACACATTCAGGCACTAGCAGAGAAGAGTTATCATCCAGAAAGCCAGTGAGATTGTAAAAAGTAAGATATCATACCATTTAAAAACTTTACATCACTGGAAATTAAAAGGTTAACTTTTCGTTGCAAATATGTGGTTTCTAGAATGTATTTGTTAACGAGATTGTTTTATTTAGGTTTATATATTTGTGAACTTGTAGTGCATTAAATTGACAAATCAAAGGAACTCTCAACAATACAATACAATATATTTGTATTTACAATTCACAATAGCAAAGTTGATATACTATATGAATTTTGTAGCATTTTGTATGCAATTGTCTGTGAAACTCTTCTTTCTAAATAAAAAGGCGATAAAAAAGGAGCCAGTAGGATGTTTGGTGAAATGTCTTTAAAGAGACAGTCCAGGCAATGGCAATAATAAGGCAGCGAGTAGCTAATCTGTTAAAAATAACGTCACAGGTCAGCAATAAAATTATTTTGCTTGTTCTCAGTGATTAATTTTCCTGGTGTGAAGTTTGGTGCTTTTATAAGACACGTTGTATTTGTGGCAATGTGACTACTTTGGTGTCTTGTCAGCTGTGATGCGAATAACCATCACCACATTCAGGATATTGATATGGATTCTCTCCAGTGTGTGGCCTATCAGTATGGATCACGGAGTGGTCGAAATTCACTCTTCGACTAAAACACTTGTAACATAATAATAATAATCCTAGCAGTAACATTTATCCAAAACAAGAAGAAACCATTACATGCAACCTTGCAAAGGGGGTCGTCTCCAACCTTTGGTTATGGTTTGGTCCAGGAGGCTTTTCAATCTGTGGTCTGATGGGCACACCACAGGATGGAGAGTATTCTATATAAATTATATTTTAATAATATTCACATGTGCATTGACCTCTTTGGGTAAAAAAAAATCTGTAATCCCTCAATTATAACTTACCCAGCAGCATATTCATTTGGCTAAAATGAATGAATTTGGCTAAAAAGAATGAATGAAGTAAAGGTATGTTATGTCGTCTTACTGGGGAGTTTTATGTGGGTTTTGTTTCTCACCCAGCAGTATGACAGATTCATTAGCATTGCAGCAAGGAGACAAAACAGAGGGAGGAGTCTTATTTGAAAAACTATAGATGAGACTCTCATCATTATCATAGAAATTCCATGACACCATAACTGACACAATAGACTGAAACTGGGAAAGAAATAAGATGCTGTCATTGCAAAAGTGTAACAGCTTCATGTTATAAGATACTAAACTATGAAACACAGAATTTATATCTGTTACATTTTGTCAAATTGTTAATATCTCCACGATTATTATTTAATTATTACTTCATAGTAATGAGACCTAAAGATGCTCAAGTGATATAGTGCTGGGTGCTAGTGTGGAAAGGTGTTTCTTCCCACCCCCTCACATCAAATAGAAGGAATTATATACTGACACACAGGCTAAAATTTCAACCTCAGTTCAATAAGTATTGAAAACATTTTCACGGTAGTAAAAAAAACTTTATACAAAAAAAGCCTGAAACGTCAATTACATTCATGTCAATGTCATTTAAAATGTCCCTTTTGTAAAGTGAGTAAAAAAATCTCTACTTTTCTTAGGAGTATAAAAGTATCACTGACTGTCATTGTCTTACTAGCTGGTGATTCTGTAACAGTGACATTCTCAGGCTTTTTGCTGACAAGGTGAATTTTTACTACCATGAGATTTTTTTTTTGCCTCTTATTGAATTGAGTCAATAGTTTGCAAAGTCTCTTCTAGGACAATTATATTGTATGATCAAAATCTTTGCTTCATAGGATAATACAATGTAACATCACATGACTGATATGACATAACAGCTGTACAAGCAAGATACAGGAAGGCAGGTATCCTGAGCAATATCACCTCTGGACATTGTGGTTAGGCACCCGATGATGAAGACAAAAAAAGGAAGCAAGAGAAAATGTAAAAATTGCTACATTCAAGGAAAAAGTTAGGAAAATAGAAAATGATCAGGGAATATCACAGTATCAAACAATGCTATGTAACTGCAATATGATGACCCACTAATGTTCACAGTTAAAAGGTTGATTTAGAACTAGCGTCATGACTATGGCGCAGACGGGTGTCTGGCGCTATAATCTAGCTTTGGCACTGGACAAGTGACGCTTTAGTATTCTGTCCAGCATTGATAAATGTGATGTGTGGGGGCGCTGTAGAAGCGCTCTCCCTGAATCAATGCAGCACCTGATCAATACTGTTCATGTTTCCTAACCAATCTGCAGCAGCGTTCTTTTTCACCCACACAGATTAGTTACACATTTATTAACAGTTTTTTTTAATGAAAATAAAGTTCTGAAAATCAAATGTTCTTTACACATCATTCCACACAGCAATTGTGTTTGTGTGTGACTGAAGCTTGATTCTGAAAAGTTAAGTTTACCCAGCCAAGAGTCAAATAAATCCACACTAGCTGTGTCCTACACAATATGGGCATCCACCAAATTGGATCTTCCTGTCTAAAATGAATTGTTTTCAAAAAGTTTGCTTGAGCTTGTGATTGAATGTTTTTGTTTTAGTATTATTTCTCTTACTTCTTAGGTCACTTGCTTCATGGTCACCTGGCTGATGCCGATGAGGAGGGCAGCAGTGGTCTGAAAAGTGCCCCGCTTCAAGATTTCCAGGGAGGCACACAGGTGCACTATGCTATGTATAGCCTGCTGCCAGTGGTGGGGTCAATTTTGTGTCGGATTTGGGCATACAACGACAAAAGCGCAGCACAATTCAGCTGAAACCTGCTACGGATTTGCTCATCACTCCCGAACAGACAGGTGTTTAGGTACTAAAACATCTCTGGGCCTGTAATCTCACCCCCCTGGCTTCCAAATACTCCTGTGATATCTCAGTGCTGGCAGCACACCGCAGCCACACAGCAAACATCAGGCCAAAAGCTTCCTCCTCACACCAGTTCCATTGCCAATACACAGAGATCACAGAAACAACACAGATGTCAGTCAGGCCAGACGAGCCCAGAGACACTGGTGAACACACACAGACTGGCTCTGCCTGCCTAGAATCACTATTTTTAAACAGAATGATGCTACAGCCTTTGCTGCCGCATCCAAAGATGATAAACACAACACACAGCCCCTTATTTATACTTATCCCCTTGCAAAGTATCAGTCACAGCAGAGGCCCCTTCCCATGCTTCAGCAAGGTAGCAGTGCCAGGCGTTGTGGTTGAAGCAGCGTCAGTTGTTACCTGCCGCTGTAGGTCAAGATCCCATAGGGAACAATGGGCAGAACTGGATTGTAGTGTTTAATGCTTATAATTAATATTACACACATTAATTTGTACAGAACTTGCACTGGCACCTGTCAGTAATGAAAACGCAGGATCTAGATGTCACAAAATGTATTTTTTGTGGGGGGGGGGGGTTAAATTTGATTTTCAATGGCTTATTTTGCTTAACAAAGTGTAATTTGGACACCAACAACTAAAATGCAGCCTAAACGCAATGTAAAGTTTGTCATCGTTGTCCCCATCAGTGATTTCTTGTAACTGTAATGATGAAAACTTGACCAGCGCTGGAAAATACAGTGCCAAAGATTTCAAGGAGGAAAAAATGAATAAATATGCCGGGGGGTGCCTGAATAATGGCGGTACAAAGTGACGCTCACTGGTCCTGGGATAATCAGCAGCCGGGTCCAACAGGCACTGACATAGGCCGGCCAATACCTAGTGCAACAAGTTTATTTTACGGTGCGGATGGGGCCAGGAAGAGGAAGGGCTCAGAACCCCAAAACACGTGTCAGGACAGATACACTATCAGCTTAGTGTGATATATTCCTGTGTCCAAGGTTATATATGAATAGATTGTACATAAGAATGACATCTCTCTCTCTCTATATATATATATCTATATATATATATATATATATATCTATATATATATTTGAGGTATATTGGTGTGCATTACTGAAAACAGTTGTCATAGTGCACGGTGTGTACCTATAGCTGACTTTACATCCTGATGGTGACTATTTCCTCTTTAGACATACATCATTTAATCTGTGAGCTGTGAGGATTGGCGGGTCATCATATAACAATAGTCTAGGATCTTTTGTGTATCTCTGTAACTTTTGCCTTTATTGTCACATGTTCTGCTTTCATTTTTTTAGCTTTATAAATGAATGTATGCTTAAATAGTAAGTCCACTTTCCATTGAATTTTTGAAAGTGTATATTTCTGTGCCAAAATGATGTATTCAATGTAATGGGCTGATGTAGTATTTTTTCTTATATTAGTAAATCTGTAATATGTCAGTATCTGTAATCTGTTGCTATTGGCAATGTACACCAAGTTTGTGCACCAAAAAGAAAGAAGTGACCCTGTACTCAGAGAACACTGCTGCTGGGCCTGTGTAAGGTTAAGTGATCTTCCTCACCTCAGCAATGGTCATAGCGGCAGTGTTCTGTATGTGCAGGACACAATCCTCTCTTCTTGGTGTACAGACGTGTTGTACGTTGCCAATAGCAAATGTTTGCAGTTAGTGATAAACGCTTCCATAAAACTCACATTTACTAACAAAGGAAAAAATAAATAACATTTTATAAAAATAATACTCTAAAAAAATTACATCAAAAGTAGACCCTTTATTTTAGTGACCACAATGTCCTGAGGTAACATTGTTCAGGATACCCACCTTCCTGTATCTTGCTTGTACAGCTGTTATCTCATATCAGTCATGTGATGTTACATTGCTTTATCTTATAACATGTTTAGGAACATTTTCCGATACATTTATGCTTGTCCCAAGACATTGCTTAGTTGGGTGTCTGGGGTGGAGATACTGCACATTATAATAATGGTATTAGTGGGAACTCTTTAATATGATTCTCTGTAAGAGATTCAATAAATTCAGCTAAGTCCCTCCGTGTCAGTGAATGTTTGTAGAGACATTATAATGTGAGGCCGGGGGTCAGTCAGTCATAGGAATCACATAAAGTGACCATAAAACTATACAAAGAAGATGCTATTTCCTATTACTATGATTAGATATGTAACAGTAATGTTGATGTTTGCATTCATTTTATGTTTGAACCAATAAGAATATCTTTGGTTCAGAGTCTAATGTGAATCATATTTTATGGAAACTGACCGGGTTGTCCAGGGACCAGGAACAAGCTGAAATATAATATAGTTCCATAGCTCAATACTATTATGTTTGGTCTAGCAAAGAATCTGATCATTGCAATATAATTGTTCCAGAAGGGACTTTGCAACTATATATTGGTCTGTGTGTCATTATATAATTTATTCTGTTTGATGTGAGGTGGTGGGAAGAACCATTTGGACACTAGTCCCAGCACTTTATCACTTGAGATTTTTTTAGGTTTCATAACTAGTAAGTATAATTGTGAAAAAATGCTCCAATCTAACAAAATGTAATGGATACAAATACTGTGTGTCCAAGTTTAGGATATTTTACTATGAACCTGTGACTGCACCTAATTTCTTTCCCAGTTTCAGTCTATGGTGTCATGTGATTTCTATGATAATGATGAGAGTCTCGTCTATTGTGTTTCCAATAAAGATTCTCCCTCCCTTTTGTCTCCTTGCTGCAATGCTAATGAATCTGTCATACTGCTGGGTGAGAAACAAAGCCCAGTGAAACTCCCCAGTAAGACGACATTAACATATCTTTGTTTATTAAGATTCATTCTTTTTAGCCAATCCAAAGCCGCCTCATGTTAGAGAATGTTTGTACAGACAATATAAGGTGAGGCCGGCTCAGTCACAGCAATAGCAGACTGGTCAGGAGAGCGGCGAGGGGATCCCCATACTGCCCTATACCAGGTAGATATGACTTCTGTTACTATTAGGTTATATGTGATGGTTATTATCATGTCTGGGTGAATTATTTGGCTGTGTCTGGTGATATTGTGCTCCATAGTATAAATATAACATGTTATTGTGTGTCAGACAGATGTGGGATTAGGTGGAGTTTATAATCCTTCATGTATTATTGTTTTTTTTATGTGCTGAATGTGTTTATAGGTCCTACAACATGAGACTTGGAATACTTTCGAGTGATATGTTGCAGGACATAATAATATAATATTAATAAGCTGCTGGGTAACTAATTTATGAGGGAATACCGAAAATTGGCCGATCCAAAGAGGTCTATGCACAGGTGATTTCTAAAAAAGATATTATGATACTTTATATGTAAGTGACCCTATATCTTGATACCAAGATGCCCAAATGAAGCTCATTTAGTACGGTATCACTATGTAGCAAGAATTTCACAGCTGTATTTTGCTTGAAACAAAGGCCTAGTTGGGTTGACATAGAAGAATCTAATTTAGTTACAGATGCTACAGACCTAATTCTGAGCACGTCCACTAAAGATAGGCTGCAGATTATGAACCATTTATTAATTTTAATATGTGAGCTGTGAGAATTGGCAGGTCATCATATAGCCATAGCCTAAGAGAATAAAAATAATGAGAAACTATTTCCATGGTAGTTCACTTTATGAGCCTGAGAATGTCACTGTTAATGAATCAGCAGCTAGAAGACAATGGCAGTCGGTGGAATGTTTATACTCCTAAGAAACGTAGAGAATTGTTTACTCCCTTTTATACTGTAATAAAACTTTCCTTTGACTTTCATTGTCTTCCTAACTGATGATTCAGTAACAATAAGATTCTCAGGCTTTTTCATATAAAATGTTTTTTTTACCACCATGACATTTTTTCAGAATTGAGGTTGATATTTTGGTCTGTGTGTCATTATATAATTTCTTCTATTTTATGCTTGTGTAATTTACATGACTTTCTGTATTCTTCTTACAGGCTGAAAATTTTACAGGAAGCTACATTTTACATATAAATTGATCTCCATCAGGCCATGATGAGTCCTACAGAAGTGAAGCCATCAGTCTCTGAGTGTGGAAAATGGTTTCAATTTAATTCAGAGCTCACATGTCACCAGAGTCACACTGAGGAGAAAACATTCCCATGCACTGAATGTGGAAAATGCTTTATTAATCGTTCACAACTTACTAGACACCAGAGGATGCACAGTGGAGTAAAACCATATCAGTGCTCTGAGTGTGGAAAATTGTATAGCTCTAAGTCAGAGCTCACGTGTCACCAGAGGTTTCACACTGGAGAGAAGCCATATTCCTGTCCTGAGTGTGACAAGTGTTTTGCACAACGTTTTCAACTGGTTATACACCAGAGGACTCACACTGGGGAAAAGCCATTTTCTTGTCCAGAGTGTGACAAGTGCTTTACATAACGTGACAATCTGCTTAGACACCAGAGGACTCACACTGGAGAGAAGCCGTATTCCTGTCCAGAGTGTGACAAGTGTTTTGCACAACGTTTTCAACTGGTTATACACCAGAGGACTCACACTGGGGAAAAGCCATTTTCTTGTCCAGAGTGTGACAAGTGCTTTACACAACGTGACAATCTGCTTAGACACCAGAAGACTCACACTGGAGAGAAGCCGTATTCCTGTCCAGAGTGTGACAAGTGTTTTGCACAACGTTTTCAACTGGTTATACACCAGAGGACTCACACTGGGGAAAAGCCATTTTCTTGTCCAGAGTGTGACAAGTGCTTTACACAACGTGACAATCTGCTTAGACACCAGAGGACTCACACTGGGGAGAAGCCGTATCAATGTCCTGAATGCGGTGAAAGTTACATGTTTATGCCACAGCTGACAAGACACCAAAAGAGTCACACTGTCGTGCCTGCAATGTAGAATGAAAGGAGAATCTCTTACTGAGAATTTTGTCTATGTTGTTTAGTGAGAGTTACTTTAAAAATATATATAAAAAATAAACATGGGAGGAACTGCTGGGCAGGTACTGAGTTAAGCTAATCATGCCCTATCGACCTTTTTTGCTTATCACCACAAGACAATTTCAGGGAAGGGGTCTTAATCCGTGTCTGGATTTTTCAGAAGTAATTGACCTACACAGAACAATGGCGACTGAAATGTAACATCTAATCTATTAGATCAACATTTTCCATTTTATAACACTTAGTCTCCATTGATTCATTATATACAAACTGATTATCAACCTTTGATTAACAAAAGACAATTTTTCCCGGCGCCAAGTTATCCAGTGTGCGAGCAATTTGGGCTTCAGGGAGAAACCACATAGACGCTAAATTCCATAATTATCTGCTATTATACCATTGCCATTGTTCTCTTTGTCACATGTTGGAAATCTTTGAATTTGCTCTATATAATATATATTATATATTATCCTTTTATCCTCCAAGAGGTTTCCAATTTCTCTTCTTCAATCAAGACTTGCAGTCTAATTTAAAATCTCACCCTCATCTTATATTTGCCACATGATGATGCTACAGTGTGGACAGTACATTTTTGTAGTTATCACGTCCAATCACGTTCACTCAGTGAATCACCTTTACTGAGTGAACCTGGCTGCGGTGATCACACTTACTGGGTCATATCATACTACGAGCACTGGGAAAGAAATAAATAAAAGGAAAGGAGGGGCAAAGTTTAGAGACTTCCTAAACCATCTATCGCTCACTTCAGGAAATGAAGAAGGCGCGAATGTGACCGGCATCAGATTAGCTACTCGCTGCCGTATCATTGTCTGGACTGGACACCCTTTCGGATTTTCTCTTTTTATCACCATTTTATTTAGGAAGAAGATTTTCTTAGACAATTGCATAATAGTACACAATTCATAAAGTATATCAGCTTTGGTATTGTAAATTGTAAATACAAATATATGTTTTCATGCTTTCTGCTTTATTGTAGAAATTTACTCTATTTTGTCTATTTTAATGCTCTATCAGTTCAAAAATATATAAACCTAAATAAAACACTAACATTTGACTCTATTCGCCTCTTTCAGTTTTCCTAGTATTGTTAGGAAATAGGTAACATGCATTGAGATGCCAGAATAAAAGTAAAGAGCAGAACTACAGAAGATATAGAGTAAAGCAAAAAGGGAAAGAGGTGGCTCCTCCATATGACGAATTAGTCAGACACACATTTATCTTAGAGAATCTGAGAATATTCTGGGTATAATGAGAACAGTTCCCTATGAATCACATGTTTCCCAATGTTTACCAGATCAATTAATGTCATTGCATTCTGCCACAGCTGCCACCACTATTTTCCAATGTACCCCTTCCTATTTCGCTCTCCCATCATTTCTGTGCCCCATTTAACTACCTTTACAGCCCAGTTCAGGTCAGGTGCTACATCAGATGGCTCCAAGGGCCACTGGGACACAGTTTGGGTTTATGTGTCTTCCATGAGTGTGGAATGAGTTGGGGTTGCCATTTTCTATCCGTGCCATTGCATATATATGATATATTTGGGGGCTTGTGTCTGCTGAGGAGGTATAATGCATAGAGGGATATCCTTGATGTCACAGCACATTCCATTGGTTGTGGTTATAAGCCTTCAAAATTATTCCTGGGCTTCAATACAACAAATATTTCAATGGTCGATCAATCAAGGAGCGAAGATGCTTTTCATGCTCCCCAAATGCTTTGCCTGCATCACCCTCTGTCTCCCCTTTCAGCCCAATATTTCTTTATTTATTCTCTATCAGGGGTGACAATAATAGAGGACGGTATGTGCTGTCACGGGATATTTAATGGGCTCAATGTAACAATTAAATAAAAACACAGATTAGATTTAAAACAAAAAACTGTGGAGCTGTTCATCATTCCCGCCAAATGCTGTGTCCCTGCAAGACACTTGTTATGTTACTAGACCCCTCTGCTTATCACCTTGCAGCTCATTGCTGTTTGGCAAGACCCTGTGGTCTACATTGGTCCTAGCAATCGCAGTGAAGAATGCTAACTTTAATTTAGCTTTGATTGTTGCACTAGGTAGTGGCCGCATACCGACTACTTTGGGGCCAGTTGAGCTGCTGCTTTTAACACCCACATTAAATTTCTGCCCCTTAGTCCCCCTCTCAGCCCCCTGTACACAGCCCCACTGTACCCACAAGCAAAGGAACACCACCCCCATGCTTTATCATCCCCCCATGCAAATTACAACAAAATCACTATGAGATTGGGACACAATAGGAGAGAGTCTGACCCATTTGAGCTTACAGTCTAAATGAAGGGGTAGAAGCCAAGGGAATAAGTCACAAGTAGCAGGTATTGAGCTGTTCAGGTGGCGTGTGCCCATTGGAGCTGCTTAAACCATGTTATATGCTTGTCGGAAGGTGTGGGTTTTAAGGGTAGTTTTGGGAATTTTGAGTGTTGTGGTGTCGGATTTAACCCCCCAGAGGCAAAGCTAGGCTTTCTGGCACCCAGGGAAAAGATCTGAAATAGTGCCCCCACCTATTCTGAGGCCCTCAAATTTGTGACCTCTAACTTACTGCACCCGGGGCACGTGCACCTCCCCCAGCTACACCCCTGCCACCCCATAATAGGGAAATAGATATGTAATTTTGATTAAACTAATCAAATATTATAATCAATTGCATTTCATTGACAAAAAAAATATATAGTGTTGGGAGACTTTCAAGGTTTTAGTGGAAATCTCAGGCGTTACATTTGTTTTGCGATAGTGCCAGATAGTGTCCCATCTATCATCAGTGCCAGATAGTGTCCCATCTATCATCAGTGCCGGATAGTGTCCCATCTATCATCAGTGCCGGATAGTATCCCATCTATCATCAGTGCCGGATAGTGTCCCATCTATCATCAGTGCCGGCGATGGGATAAGTCCCAGCTCTGAGTTCCCTACAGCGCCAGATAAGACCAGGCGCTTACTCTGGATGGTTTGGGTTCATTTTTGGATGCATTTGTTGCGCTTTTGTTTTGCGCAGCAAACTTGTGATTTGGGCTTTGTCATTTCTTTCAAGTGTCCCCAATGTAATTCCCATTAAGAAAAAAAAAAAAATCCCTGACCCTTAAAACAGACAGATTATAACAGACGCTGTGTGCCTGGAATACAGCTTTTCTTAGCGCCCCCTGTGAGTGCTAGATATTTCTCTAATCAATTTTTAGTACTTGCAGCACTCTCGGCCAGCGCTAGGTGTCACTATAGCATAGGCATATACAAGCCACGCGCTGGGAACACAGCCTGGCCGGAAACACTACAAATGATAGCGCCGGCAGGCTGAAGTTGGCGTTGCGGTGCCCAGTGTCTCGGACAAGGCGCTTAAGTGCCGCCCGCACCACTTTTTATTAAATGACCCTCAGATAGCATGTTTGTGACCAGAAAGCAGGACAAGATTTTTTAACTCATGTAAATGTTTTCTGGAAGCATTATAATCACGACATGGAAAGTGAGACAGTTTCATTAAGCAAAACTCCTATTTCTTTATAGAAATTATATAATGACATGAACACCAAAATTTAGAGGCTGATTCACTACTAGCGCCAGGTATCGGCAGATGAGCGTCTGTATAGCGGCGCTTAGAGCAACCACTAGTAGACGCTGTAAGCAGTTATCGGGTGCTGCAACCTAGCGTTGCAGTCGCCGTAGTAACCTGGCCAGCATTGATGAATATGATGTGTGTCAGGAGCTCTAACAACAGTATAGAGCTACAGGGAGTGAGAGGCAGCGCCAGCTCAGTGCATCCGGCACTCAGCGCTCCACACAATATTTAACAAAAAGCTACACACACAGTGTCGGGGCTCTAAAGCTGGGTACTGTCTGTTTTTGAACACATATACAGCAGTAACAAAGCAAAAACCCAGGACTGACATTGTTATAAGACTGTGACATTAACACTTTAGTGCCAGAACTGTAATGACAATTCTGCATAAAAATATAAAAACTCCCCAAAAATGTATAAAAGGTCACACACTGATTGGAGGAAAAGAAAAAAAAAATGAATAGCCTAACACGCTGTTTATACACAACTAATGAAAGCTCATTGAAATGTATGGGAAATCGACACTGAGTGACAGGTACTACATGGCGCTGCTGAGCCTAGAGCGTCGGCGCTATACACTGAGCCGCCTGTAATAATACATGTGACGCTACATGGCGCTGTTACAGGCGCTCACCAGATTCACTTTCTTAAATGTGGTTTTGCGTACAGCGCCCGTCTTTCACCAGGCGCTGCCTGCCGCTACGTGGCGCTACCTGGCGCTTTCCTTTCTTAAATAACCCCCATTGTTTGCAAAGTCTCTACTGGGGCAATTATATTGTAATGATCAGATTCTTTGCTTTATAAGAAAAAACAACATAACATCATATGACGGCTATGAGCCAATAACTGTACAATACAGAAAGGCTGGGATCACAAGTAATATTAATAATAAGTAAAGATATGTTAATGTCGTCTTAGTGCGGAGTTACACTGGGCTTTGTTCATGACCCAAATGTTCTGTTTCTCACCCAGCAGTATGACAGATTCATTAGCATTGCAGTTGGGAGACAATGGGAGGGAGGAGCCTTATTGGAAACACAATAGATGAGACTCTCATCATTAACATAGAAATCGCATGACACCATAACTGACACGATAGACTGAAATAAGAAATAAGATGCTGCCATTGCAAACGTGTAACAGCTTCATGTTAAAAGATCCTAAACTAGGAAAAAATGTTTATCCATTACATTTTGTCAAATTGTTAATATTTCCACAATTATTATTTAATTATTACTTAATAGTAATCACACAAAAAGCGCAAGTGATATAATGCTGGGTGCTATCAAAGAGAAGAAATTATATAATGACACACAGACCAAAATAAAGTTTGCAAAGTCTCTTCTAGGACAATTATATTGAAATAATCAAAGGCATTGCTGCATAAGATAAGACAATGTAACATCACATGACTGATATGAGATAACAGCTGTACAAGCAGGATACAGGAAGGCAGGTATCCTGAGCAATATCACCTCTGGACATTGTGGTCAGTCACCCGATGATGAAGCCAAATAATGGAAGCAAAATCAAATGCAAAAATTGCAACAATAAAGGAAAAAGTTAGGAAGATAGAAAATGATCAGGGTATATCATAATATCAAACAATGCTATGTAACTGCTATATTATAACCCACTAATGCTCACAGTTCACAGATTAAGAGGCTGATTTAGGACTAGCATCAAGACTCTGTGTCTATGTAGCAGCACTTTGAGCATCCACAAGTGGGCGCTGCAACCAGGTGTCTGGCGCTATAACCTAACTTTGGCACTGGACAAATGATGCTGTAGTATCCTATCCATTACTGAAAAATGCGATGTGTGGAGGGCGCTGTAGAAGCGCTCCCCTTGAATCAATGCAGTGCCTGAGTGTACCAATGCTGTTCTTCTTTCCTAACCAATCTGCAGCAGCGTTCTTTTTCACCCACATTAACCAAACAGCTTAATCACACATCACATTTGATTTTATAGTGTTTAATAAAATAAATATTTTTAAGTCAAAAGATGTTCTTTACACATCATTCCACACAGCGATTGTGTTTCCTTGTTCCTATGCTGCCTGTAAGGGAGACAAAAGTGTTATGTGTTAATAAATGTAATATATGAAACTTTCATCATATTTTCCTGTGTGTTTAGTAATTTCAATCTCTTTTATGTTCAAACAGTTTGCTTGAGCTGCGGATGACCTTAATCTTGTATTTTGCTTTTATATTTGGCATGGTTTGTTTCAGCTCCTGAATGTTAGCCACATATCCTCTGTTTATGTTTTGCATTAAGTCTCTGCATAAGCCACTTACATCATGGTCCCCTGGCTGATGCCACTGCGGAGAACAGCAGGAGCCTGAAAAGTTCCCCATGCCAAGATATTCAAAGAGGCACACAATGCCAGGTATAGCCTGGCTGCAACCAGTGGTGGGGTCAATTCTGAGTTGGATGTGGTCATACAAGGACAAAGTGCAGCATTATACAGCTAAAACCTGCTGCAGATTTGCTCATCACTCAAACCCACACAGACAGGCGGGTACTAAAACATCTATTTGCCTATAAACTCACCACTCTGGCTTCCAAAACATCCTGTGATACCACAGCGCTGGCAGCACATCACAGACACACAGAAAACATCAGGCCACCAGCTTCCTCCTCACACCTCTCCATTACCAATACACTCACAAATACAAACCAAATACAAGTGCACCTCAATGCAGCTCACCACAAAACCACTTAGCTTGCTGAATAAACCATCAGGCTGCTGAAAGAATGCTTCCTAAGTTTGGCCCAGCCAAGAGGGGAGATGCTGCACAGCCCACAAATGGTCTCCAAAAAAACCACACTAGCTGTGTCCTATACAATATGGTCATCCATCACAAAATGCAAAAATTAGGGAAACAACACCGATGTCAGCCAGACAATCCCACAGACACTGGTGAGCACACACAGACTGACTCTGCCTGCCTAGAATCACTATTCTCAAACAGAATGTCGCTACAGCTTTTACCACAGCGTCAAACGATGATACACACAACACACAGCCCTTTATTTATACTTATCCACTTGTAATGTATCAGACACAGCAGAGGCTCCTTCAGAAAGGTAGCAGTGCCGGGCATTTTGGTTGAAGCAGCGCCAAATGTTACCTGCCGCTGTAGGTCAAGATCCCATAGGGCATAATTGGCAGAACTGAATTGTGTTTAATGCCTATAATTAATATTACACACATTCATTTGTACAGAACTTGCATTGGGACTTGTCAGTAATAGAAATGCAGGACCTAGATGTTACAAAAACTACTTTTTTGGGGGGGCTTATTTTGCTTAACTATGAGTAATTAGCAGCCTAAACGCAATGTAAATGTTGTCCTCGTTGTCCCCAGCAGTGATTTCCTCTAATTGTAATGATGAAACAGCAGCAGAAAAATGCAGCGCCAAAAATTTAGAGGAGGAAAAAAAATCATAAATATACTGGGGAGTGCCGGAATGACGGAGGTACAAAGTGACGCTCGCTGGCAGCTGCTGGGTCCAACAGGCACTGACATATGCCGGCCAATACTTGGTGCAACTATCAAAGCTATTAGTTAGTGTTCTGCAAAGTTACTGCTAGCACCAATGTAGACCACAATGCAGCACCAGATAAGAGAAAAATGTTGAAGCTCTGTAACTGGCGCTGAAACCACAAGAAAGATTCTAAATGGCGCACATCATAAATAAGGCCCAGTATTTGTATCCATTACATTTTGTCAGATTAATACAATTTACACAATTATACTTACTAATAAGCCCACCTAAAAAAGCTCCAGTGATATAATGCTGGGGGCTGGTGTCACAATGGATTCCTTCTGCCCCTCACATTAAATAGAAGAAATCAAATAAAAGTCACATAAACAACGTCTTATGTTAATGTGGTGTTACCGGGTTATTTCACTGGTTCTTTGGTTCTTTTATAACCCAACAGTATGTTGAATTCATCAGCAATGCAGCAAAATAAACACTGGCAATAGGGAGGAGCCTTATTTGAATACAATAGACGAGAGTCTCATCATTATCATAGAAATGAAGAGACACAATAACTGACACAATGGACTGAAACTGGGAACAAAAATATAATGATGTCATTATGATACTTAACTAGAAAACATGAGTGTAAAGTATCCAACTAATAAAGATTTGTATTAGATATGTATATGGTTTCACCTGGCTTGTTGAGGGATCATAGTTAATGCCCAGGGATTTTGATAAATATAAACAAGGCCATACCAAGGGGCAACAAGTATGTAGGGGAATGGAAGAAGGAATGGGACAGGAAAATCACCAAAGAGCAAAGACAGATTATTATTATTTATTTAATTATATTTAATGCCCTATTCTATGTCTATAGAGCTTTACTATGTAGTAATTAGAGACAGGGTAAAACATATAGTACACAGACAATGAATGACTCAATGCAAGAAATTACAATGAAAACACTATGAGATTGGGACACAATAGGAGAGAGACTCTGACCCCTTTGAGTTACAGAATCAGAAACCAGAACCGTGAATCGAAGCCAAATCCAGCTCAGTTTGTCCCATCTCCATAACTATACCAACCTTATCTATGTATATATAGTATATAAGTAGCCACATAGTGAATGTGATTATTGTCACTATGGATATACATCATCTTTTCTGTGAACTGTGAGGATTAGTGGGTCATCATATAGCAGTTACCTGGTGCTGTTTGATACTATGATATACCCTGATTATTGTCTATCTTCCTAACTTTTTCCTTGAATGTAGCAATGTTTGCATTTGCTTTTGCTTCCATTTTCTGTCTTTATGAACTGTGCCTAACCACAATGTCCAGAGGTAATATTGCTCAGGATACCTGCCTTCCTGTATCTTGCTTGTACAGCTGTTATCTCATATCAGTCATGTGATGTTACATTGTCTTATCTTATGAAGCAAAGACTTTGATCATTACAATATAACTGTCCTAGAAAAGACTTTGAAAACTATGGACTCAATTCAATAACTTCCCAACCAGTCACATCAAATAGAAGGAATTATATAATGACACGCAGGCCAAATTTCAGCCTTGATTTAATAAGAATTGTAAAAAAATCTCATGTTAGTAAAAATTCACTTTATGAGCAAAATGCCTGACAATGTCACTGTTAGTGAATCACCCGCTAGGGAAACAATGACAGTCAATGGCATTATTTTACCTGCTAAGAAAAGTAGAGAACGTTTTACTCCACTTTGCAATGTAGTAAAAAGTGCCATTAACTTATCTGCCTTTTTAATAAAGTGATTTTTTACTACCATGAGAATTGTTTCTATTATTGAATCGAGTTTGATATTTTGGCCTGTGTAAAATTTCTTCTATTTAATATGAGGGGATGGGAAGAAACTCCATTTAACACTAGCACCCAGCACTATATCACTTGAGCTTTTTTAGGTCTCATCACTATTAAGTAATAATTAAATAATAATTGTGAAAATATTAACAACTCGGCAAAATTTAACAGATGAAAATTGTGTGCGTCCTAGTTCAGGATCTTTTACCATGAAGCTGTTACACTTTTGCAATCAATAACTGCAACTTATTTCTTTCCCAGTTTCAGTCTATTGTGTTCATTATGGTGTCATGTAATTTCTTTGTTAATGATGAGAATCTCGTCTATTGTGTTTCAAATAAAGATTCTCCCTCCCTTTTGTCTCCTTGCTGCAATGCTA
This sequence comes from Gastrophryne carolinensis, assembly GCA_027917425.1. Taxonomy (NCBI): domain Eukaryota; kingdom Metazoa; phylum Chordata; class Amphibia; order Anura; family Microhylidae; genus Gastrophryne; species Gastrophryne carolinensis. The sequence continues at coordinate 8,214,635 of CM051236.1, read as the reverse complement.
ATGAATCTAACATACTGCTGGGTGAGAAACAAAGCCCAGTGAAACTCCCCAGTAACACGACATTAACATATCTTTACTTATTAAGATTCATTCCATTCAGCCAATCCAAAGCCGCCTCATGTTAGAGAATGTTTGTACAGACAATATAAGGTGAGGCCGGCTCAGTCACAGCAATAGCAGACGGGTCAGGAGAGCGGCGAGGGGATCCCCATACTGCCCTATACCAGGTAGATTTGACTTCTGTTACTATTAGGGTATATGTGATGGTTATTATCATGTCTGGGTAAGTGATTTGGCTGTGTCTGGTGATATTGTGCTACATAGTATAAACATAACATGTTATTGTGTGTCATAAAGATGTGGGATTATTTGGGGCTGACCATATTATCTATACAATCTTTTATATATTAGTGTCTTTTATATGCTGATTTGATTTTATATAATTCCAAGAGGAGACTTGTCAGCGCAGTCCACAGATTCTTACTGAAGGATAAACATATTTTACATAGAGATATAATATAGTTTCATATCTCAATAAGACTGTGTTGTATCTACAGAAAAGGGGGGTATGGACCTTATCGGGGTCACGTTAATTATTTGATACGCCATCCCTAACTCTGAGTGTGTTTTTTACTTTAACATGAAAAAAAAAATGCAATAAAATTATTGTTTTTCATGTTTTCAAAACAAATCACCAGCACTTGCAGTGGGGCATTTCTACAGGTGAAGTGTCTAATCTTTCAAATTAGATGAGGATAGTTCTTTCTTGAAAGTTCAGAAACAACCGCACAATATGGGGAATGTTCAAGAAGAATTCACCATTTTTCCAACAAACTCACAAACTTGTGTTTTCCAAACTCTCAAACAAATACCCCTTCCCTTACCTGTAAAAATGCCCCATCACATGTACAGGTGACATTTGGGGAAAAGCTGTAACAAATACGTTTTGCACTTGTTAGTGTGTTAAAGTAGATAAGCTCACTGAGATGGAAGTTTTAGTTAAGTTACGCTTGGTTCACCAAATAATTAGAATGACTCCCACTGCTGAGTAGATGTATTTTCATTCATTTAGTTTAAGAATATTTGTGAGCATAATCACGAGAATTATTATATGTTATCCCTGGTTTCTCAGTGTCCCACTCATTCTATTCCCATAGCAAATGTCCCTTCTCAACAAGCTAGCTTCATAGACAATGCGGGTTATTTGTTATTCTCAACCCAGTCCTGCTCTCAGAAAGCTGTGCAGGCCTCACACCCATGGGGGGGGGGGCTTAAAAAAAATCCATGTTGCATCTTACACCCCTGGCCTGAAATAAAGGCACAGTGTCCCAGCCATCAGTGACCCCCTGCAGGGAGCTGCCTTCCATCACATGCATGAAAGGAAAAGAACCATAAATAACTGGGTAACAGATCCCGTAAGCCCCAAGCCAAATACAGAATCAGAAATCAAAGCCAAATCCATCTCAATTTGTCCCATCTTCATAACTATCATTGAACCAGAAATATGGAGGTCACCAGTTCTGAAACATCCTGAAACTATATTCTTGGACACACCAGAAGTGCAGAAATAGTTTAACACCAGAGGGGAAGATACTCCTCTCCTGGGGGACGTTGGAAATGTCCATTGTTGCATGTTTGTGATTACTCACCTGTAACCTGTACTCTGCTCTCAGATCTCTAAATGCACTATTACCAAAATGTCTCATCTCGAATGTGCGCTTATCACATTACAATATATATTTAACTTGAGCTGACTTTTTGCCTTAACTGAAATTCCAAAAAGAGAAAAGCTATTCTCACGCTCTGATAGTGCCAAATGCTTTACTACTCGTTCAAAACTTTATAGACTTTATTTTTCTGTCGCTGGTCGCAGTTTTATCATTACAATTACAAGAAATAACTGCTGGGGACTAAGGGGACAAACTTTACATTGTGTTTAGGCTGCATTTTAGTTGTTGGTGAGCAAACCCTTTGATCATTACAATTGTCCTGGAAGAGACTTTGCAAACTATGGACTCAATTCAATAAGAGGCGAAAAAAAATCTAATGGTAGTAAAAATTCACCTTTTTTTACTCCCTTTACACTGTAGTAAAAAGTGTCATTGACTTTTCAGGCTTTTTTCTTATAAAGTGATTTTTTTGAAGTTTGTTTTACTACCATGAAAATGTTTTCATTCCTTCTTGAACTGAGGTTGAAATTTTAGCCTGTGTGTCAGTATATAATTCCTTCTATTTGATGTGGGGGGGGGGGAAGAAACACCTTTCCACACTAGCACCCAGCACTATATCACTTGAGCGTCTTTAGGTCTCATTACTATTAAGTAATAATTAAATAATAATTGTGGAAATATTAACAATTTGACAAAATGTAACAGATAAAAATTCTGTGTTTCATAGTTTAGGATCTTATAACATGAAGCTGTTACACTTTTGCAATGACAGCATCTTATTTCTTTCCCAGTTTCAGTCTATTGTGTCAGTTATGGTGTCATGTAATTTCTATGTTAATGTTAAGAGTCTTGTCTATTGTGTTTCCAATAAGGCTCCTCCCTCCCTTTTGTCTCCCAGCTGCAATGCTAATGAATCTGTCATACTGCTGGTGAGAAACAGAATAGTTGGATGAAGAACAAAGCCCAGTGAAACTCCCCAATAAGATGACATTAACATACCTTTGTTAATTAAGATTCATTCTTTTTAGCCAATCCAAAGGCGCCTCATGTTAGAGAATGTTTGTACAGACAATATAAGGTGAGGCCGGCTCAGTCACAGCAATAGCAGACGGGTCAGGAGAGCGGCGAGGGGATCCCCATACTGCCCTATACCAGGTAGATATGACTTCTGTTACTATTAGGTTATATGTGATGGTTATTATCATGTCTGGGTAAATGATTTGGCTGTGTCTGGTGATATGACATTGTACATAACATGTTACTGTGTGTCAGATAGGTGTGTAATTGAATGGGTCTGACCATTTTATCTATACAATCTTTCATATATTAGTGTCTTTTATGTGCTGAATGGATTTTATATAATTCCAAGAGGAGACTTGTCATAATTTTGGGTGATATATTGAAGGAAAGAATAGATGGAATGGATAAGCTGCTGGGTAACTATTTAGTCGTTACAGTACATTAGTTAATTTAAAGAGGTCTATGCTCATGTGAATATTTATAAATGATAATATAAAGTATGACATGCTCAGTCAATAATATGCATCAGATATCTATAGTACTAAGGAATGTCTATACTGCATGAAAAGTACAAAGGAAAGTATTGTATTATCCATCTGATGATTGATGCCTTAGGAGTAAGTGGTGATGACACCAACCCTGATGGGTAGCCACTAAATTTTGAGGAAAAAAATGTTACACTTTAGAGGGAACAGTAAATAGGTGTATTGTACCTAAAAGGAATCTCTGTTGATCGGCACATTTATTACTCAGCACAGTCCACAGATGCTTTCTGAAGGAAAAACATATTTCACATTGAGATATAATATAGTTTCATATCTCAATAAGACTGTGTTCTTTCTCCATAAAAGTGGGGTCATGGACCTAATGGGGCCATGCAAATTATTTGTTAAGCCATCCCTAACTCTGAGTGCTTTTTTACTTTAACACGCAACAAACTGTGATAACAAATAAAGTTTTTCACGTTATCATAACAAATCACCAGCACTTGCAACGGGACATTTCTACATGTGAAGTGCAACATTTTTCCAATGAGATGAGGATATTTTTTTTTTCAAAAGTTTGGAAACAATAGCACAATATGAGGAATGTTCAAGAAGAATTCACAATTTTTCCAACAAACACGAGTGGCTGTTGTTTTCCCCAAACTCTCAAATATCCCTTCCCTTACCTGTAAAAATGCCCCATTACATCTACAGGTGACATTGAGATGGAAGTTTTTGGCAAGTGAAGCTTGGTTCACCAAATAATTAGAATGATTCCCGCTGCTGAGTAGATGTATTTTCATTAATTTAGTTTAATAATAATTGTAAGCACAATCATGACAAATATTATATGTAATTCCTGATTTCCCAGTATCCCGCTCATTCCATTTCCATAGCAAATTCTAGCTTCATAGGTAGTGCAGATAGGTGACAATTCTCACCCAAGTGCAGTTCTGAGAAAGCTGCAGTCCTCACACCCCGAGAGGGCGACTTCAAAGAAAATCAATGTTGCATCTCACCCCCCTGGCCTGAAATCAAGCCACAGTGTCCCAGCCATGAGTGACTCCATGCAGGGAGCTGCCTTCCATCACATGGATGAAAGAAAATCTTCAGGCAGCCAGTGCCAACACAGAACCATGAATAACTGGGTCACAGCTCCCCCTAGCCTCAAGCCAAATACAGAATCAGAAATCAGAACCGTGAATCAAAGCCAAATCCATCCATTTGTCCCATCTCCAACACTATTCTTGAAAGAGAAATATGGAGGTCTCCAGCAATAGTTTAATACCAAAGAGAAGATAATCCTCCCAGGGGGGCATTGAAAGTGTCCATTGTTGTATGTTTGTAATTTCTCTTCTGTAACTTGTACTATGCTATGAGACCTATAAATGTAAAATTCCAGAAATATCTAATCTCTTAACTAGTGTGTGCTTATTGCATTGCAATATATATATTTAACTTGAGCTGACTTTTTGCCATAACTTAAAATGAGAATCCATTCTCATGCTCTGATAGTGGCAAATGCTTTACCTACCGTTCAAAACTTTGTAGACTCCAAAAAAGTCACACTAAAATACTGCTTGTGTAATTTACATGACTTTCGGTATTTTTCTTACAGGTTGAAGATTTATCAGGAAGCTGGAATCCATTTTACAGATAAACTGATCTCCATCAGCCCACAATGAGCACTAAACCAGGAAAACCATATGAGTGCTCTGAGTGTGGAAAATGGTTCCGTTGTAAATCAGAGATCACAAGTCACCAAATGAATCACACTGGAGTGAAGCCACATCAGTGCTCTGAGTGTGGAAAATGTTTTACCTATCGTTCGAAACTTCTTAGACATCAGATGATCCACACTGGAGTGAAGCCACATCAGTGCTCTGAGTGTGGAAAATGTTTTACCTATCGTTCAAATCTTCTTAGTCACCAAATGAATCACACTGGAGTGAAGCCACATCAGTGCTCTGAGTGTGGAAAATTGTATAGACTTAAGTCAGAGCTCAAAAGTCATCAGAGGATTCACACTGGAGAGAAGCCATTTACATGCCCTGAGTGTGACAAGTGCTTTACACAGCATGCACACCTGCTTATACACAAGAGAATCCACACTGGAGAGAAGCCATTTTCATGTCCTGAGTGTAACAAGTGCTTTACACAGCGATCTTGCCTGTTTAAACATCAGAGGACTCACACTGGAGAGAAGCCATATTCCTGTCCTGAGTGTAGTAAGTCCTTTACACAACGTAGTAAACTAATTGCACACCAGACAATTCATACTGGAGAGAAGCCATTTTCATGCCCTGAGTGCGACAAGTGTTTTACACGCTATACAAACCTGCTTACACATCAGATGAGTCACACTGGGGAGAAGCCATATTCCTGTCCTGATTGTGACAAGTGCTTTACACAACATGCAACCCTGCTTAGACACCAGAGAATTCACACTGGAGAGAAGCCATTTTCATGTCCTGAGTGTGAAAAGTGCTTTATACTACATGCAAACCTGCTTACACATCGGAGGACTCACACTGGGGAGAAGCCATTTTCATGCACTGAATGTGACAAATGCTTTACACAGAGTTCAAGCCTGCTTACACATCGGAGGACTCACACTGGAGAGAAGCCATATTCCTGTTCTGAGTGTAGCAAATGCTTTACACAACGTAGTAACCTACTTGAACACCAGAAAATTCATACTGGAGAGAAGCCATTTTCATGTCCTGAGTGTGGCAAGTGCTTTACACGCTATACAAACCTGCTTAGACATCAGATGATTCACACTGGGGAGAAGCCATTTTCCTGCCCTAATTGTGACAAGTGCTTTACACGGCATTCAAACCTGCTTGTACATCAGAGGAATCACACTGGAGAATAACCTTTTAAAAGTCTGGAAGGTGACAAGTCTTTTAGTCGAAGTGTGAATTTCCAGCACCACGCCATGATCCATAATTATAGGGCACACACTGGAGAGAAGCCATATCAATGTCGTGACATGGTGAAGGTTATGCACATAAATCACAGCTGACAAGACACCAAAGGAGTCACCTCACCACTAATGCAATGTTTCTTACAAAAGCACAACATTTCACACCAGGAAAATTGGTCACTGAGAACAAGCAAAATCATTTTGTTGATGAGCCTGTTATTATGACCAGAGAGATGGGAAATATTCAGAGCTCATGTGTTCCAATGTAATTGTTATTTATAAGGTAGTTACATTGTGCCGCATTATCTGCATATATATCTGTTGCCTACCCTCTGCACATGCCTAATAATTATATGGATTACACATTCAGGTACAACCAGACAATAGTTATCATCCAGAAAGCCAGTGAGATTGTAAAAAGTAAGATATCATGCCATTTAAAAACTTTACATCACTGACAATTAAAAGGTTAACTTCTCATTAGAAATATATGGTTTCTAGAATATATTTGTTAAAGTAAATGGTTGAGATAAATATGTGGCTATAAGAAAAAGTATCCCAGCATTCGATATTTCAATACTTATCTAACCACACACTGTTGATACTGTACCACCATTTTTCAATGAGCACTTCAAAATGTGGCCTCAAAGCCGTCTCTATCCCTCTGAGCTGAGCCTGGCTGCAGTGGTCACACTTACTGGGTCATATCATGATACGAGCACTGGGAAAGAAATAATTAATAGAAAAGGAGGGGCAAAGTTTAGAGACTTCCGAAAGCCTCTATCGCTCACTTCAGGAAATGAAGAAGGTGCGGATGTGACCGGCATCAGATTAGCTACTCGTTGCCTTATTATTGCAATTGTCTGGACTGTCCCTTTAAAGACATTTTATGAAACATCATATTGGCTTTTTTATCACCTTTTTATTTAAAAAGAAAAGTTTCACAGACAATTGCATGCAAAATAGTACAACATTCATATAGTATATCGACTTTTGTTATTGTGAATTGTAAATGCAAATACATATTATTATACTTACTGTCATATTGTAGAGAGTCACTATATTTTGTCTATTTTAATGCTCTACCAGTCCAAAAATATATAAACCTAAATAAAACACATTTGACTCTATTCGCCTCTTTCATTTTTCCTACCGTAGTATTGTTAGAAAATAGGTAACAAGCACTGAGATGAGAGAAGAAAAGTAAACAGTAGAGCTACAGAAGGTATAGAATAAAGGAAAGAGGGAAGGAGGTGGTTCCTCCATATGACGAATCAGTCAGAAACCGAGAATATTCTGGGTATAATGAGAACAGTTCCCATGAATGACATGTTTCCCTATGTTTACCGGATCTTTCTTCAATGGATGCTGTCAGCTCCTATGTATGTCCTTCACCGTGGACATCCAAGGGGTGACAGGTCTTGGCTGCATTTACGGGGATTGCATGCAGGGTCGGATTAAGTGTGGTGGAGGCCCTGGGTCACAAAATCTGGTGGAGACCCCAGAAACAGTATTTTTTTCCAGCCAAGTAACTGATTGATGATTGTCTGGCACTCGCCCACTTACTGGAACGTCAGATCGAGTCCCTTGTGCCACCCTTGTTCAGGTGCATGCTGCATGGGAACTCCTGCTTTGCCATTCTGGGCGGGGGCGCCATTATTCCAGCACTCACCAGCATATTTATTCATTTTTGAAAGTTTTGGCGCTGTATTTTTCTGTCGCTGGTCGCAGTATTATCATCACTGCTGGGGACTAAGGGGACAAACTTTACATTGCGTTTAGGCTGCATTTTAGTTGTTGGTGCCCAAATTACACATCGTTAAGCAAAATAAGCCATTGAAAATCAAGTTTAACCCCCCCCAAAAAATACATTTTGGGACATCTAATAATATATATATATATATATATATATATATATATATTATTATTATTATTATTATTATTAATAATAAGCATTAACCCTTCTAGTGCCAGCTACGTGACTCTCACGTAGCTGCCTCTCCAACAGTTAAGTGCCAGCTACGTGAGAGTCACGTAGCTGACATTTTCCTACCTTAAAGCCGATCGGAAGGACACAGCACCGCAGTTTTGGATTTGTTTTGAAGAGGAGGCTTGGGGGGTCATTCAGAGGTGAGCTGAGGGTTGTACCTATGACGCGATCGCTGCAGGAGCCAATCAAAGTGCGGCTTCTGCAGATGTCATCAGCCGGCGCCGCACTGTATTTAAAGCCCAGGTCACATGGCATACGATCTTTTGCTTCCTGGATCTGAGGTAAGGAGGGTCCTGGGGGGAGCTGTTGTACTATTTTTTATTGATTCCTGCCATCCCCAACTTGGCTGCCACACTGCCTCCCTCCCCCTTCCATCATGCTGACCTCTATCAGTGACGGATCAGGGCTGCAGCGATCGATCATGCTGCATGCTGCGCTGATCTGTCACTGAAAGTGTGTTGTCCCTCTCCCCCCTCCCATCTCACCTCCTCCACTGCCCTGCTCCTCCTTCATGGTGCCGATTTTTATTGTCAGTGACAGATCAGGGCTGCATGCTGCGCTGATCTGTCACTGGATGTGTGTTGTCCCTCTCCCCCCTCCCATCTCACCTCCTCCACTGCCCTGCTCCTCCTTCATGGTGCCGATTTTTATTGTCAGTGACAGATCAGGGCTGCAGCGCTGATCTGTCACTGGATGTGTGTTGTCCCTCTCCCCACTGCCTCCCTCCCCCTTCCATCATGCTGACCTCTGCTATCAGTGACAGATCAGGGCTGCGCTGATCTGTCACTGGATATGTGTTGTCCCTCCCCCCTCCCATCTCGCCTCCTCCACTGCCCTGCTCCCCCTTTATTCTGCCGGACCTCCCCCCCCCCCCGTCACACACACACAGGCAGACAGGGGACTAGGTAGGAGAACTGACACTATACAGCACAGGGATCACACACACACACACACACACACACGGGACTAGGTAGCAGAGCTGACACTCTATACAGCACAGGGATCACACACACACAGACAGGGGCCTAGGCAGCAGAGCTGACACTCTATGCAGCACAGGGATCACACACATAGGGGACTAGGCAGCAGAGCTGACACTCTATACAGCACAGGGATCTCACACACACACACAGGGGACTAGGCAGCAGAGCTGACACTCTATACAGCACAGGGATAACACACACAGACAGGGGACTAGGTAGCAGAGCTGACACTCTATACAGCACAGGGATCACACACAGGAGACAGGGGACCAGGCAGCAGAGCTGACACTCTATACAGCACAGGGATCACATACACACACAGGGGACTAGGCAGCAGAGCTGACACTCTATACAGCACAGGGATAACTCAGTCACACGCGCACAGACATACACACTAACCTGTGTGACGATGTCCCTCCTCTGCGATCTCCAGCGAGGCTCTGTAGCCCCGCCCACCTTAGCTTAGCAACAATCTCCTACCTTGAGTCCTGCTCCCACCCACTGAACCACCAATGAAATATTGCCTACTAGACTCCCGGCCTCTCGGGGCGCCCGCTGCCGCCGGCCCAGACAGTTCATCTGAGCGCTTACACACGGGGGCGGAGGCAGCGGGCGCATGAGAGGCCGCGGCAAACCTCCGGGAGACGGCGCGGGACCGACTGGTAGAAATTGGGCTACGCAGTCACTACGGACCTGTGATTAGAAAGCAAACACATTTCCCGCCGGTTCTCGGCTGTGATGTCACCCCAGAGTGTACTACACGGGCAGGGGCATAGCTAAAGTCTTGGGGGCCCCGATGCAGCCCCCCCCCTGGCTTAGGGGCCCAGTCGCAATGGCGACACCATAAATAGATCATAGAACAGGAAAGTGTTCTAAAAAATCAATGCAATAAAGAAAGGTGTGTGCATCAACCCTTGCTGCTCCAGTGAAATATGTGTCCCATAAATATAACTTGAGAGCACCCCATTGCATATCTATTTGTCCTACAAACTACTCTGTGGGAGTCCCATCGGCGGAGGGGTGAGAGATTCATGCTGATCAGTAACAGGTCAGGCAGCGTGATCACCGCTGCCCTGATCTGTCACTGGGCATATGTGTTTTCCCCCCCCCCTTCCTTCCACCTTGGCTTCCCAACTGCCTCCCTCCCCCTTCATGCTGCCGATCTCTGCTGTCAGCGACAGATCAGGGCTGCAGCGATCATGCTGCCCTGACCTGTCACTGGACATGTGTGTTGTCCCCCCCCTCCTTTTCCCCTATGTCTCCCTTGTGCCCCCCTCCCCCATCATGCATTAGGGTTAGGGCATGTGTGTTGTCTCCCCTCCCTTCACCCATGTCTCCGTCATGCCCCCCTCCCCGATCATGCATTAGGGTTGGGGCATTTTTTTTACTGTCTGAAATAAACATGGAAAAATACCACTCATAGGGCCTAACTTGAGCAAGCATTGGAGAGACACCCCTAACCCTAGCCCTAACCCTAGGTTAGGTCTAGGGCTAGGGGCGAGCACGCTGCCCCAACCTGTCACTGATCAGCACAAATCTCTCTCCCCTCCGACGATGGGCAGAGAGGGGAGAGATTTGCGCTGATCAGTGAAAGATGGGGGAGGAGAGAGATTTGCGCTGATCAGTGACAGGTCGGGCAGCTGCGACCACATGCAGGGTGTGATGCTGCTGCCCAGACCTTTCTCTGACACTGACCTGTCCACACCAAGCTTTGGCAGGCGGCTGCTCGTGTTGCCCCCCTCCCTACATATGATCCACCCACGACTGTTCCGTTCTCTCAAGGTGTCCATCACCCTGCATGTGATCCCTCGCCTACGCTTCTGCCCTGGCCTGTCACTGATAAGTGCAAATCTCTCCACTGATCAGAGGAGGGGAAAGAGATTTGCGCTAATCAGTGATGGGTCAGGGCAGTGGTGATCACATGCAGAGAGTGATGCCGCTGCCCATGCCTGTCACTGATCAGCATGAGTGACAGATGCCCTGCCACTTGTCCCTCACTCTTGCCTGGCAAGTTCTGTTTGCCGATCGGTGTGCCCCTCAGTGGCCTCCAATCAGTGTGAGAGCTTTGGAGGGCAGCGGCTGCTCCAGACCTGGCCACCCCCGCCTGTGCCATTCCCTAGTCATTTGTGAGCTTTGGAGGGACGGCGGCTCCTCGTATTCCCCCACTCCCTGCATGTGATCGCCACTGCCCAAACCTGTCACTGATCAGGGCAAATCTCTCAGATCGCCGGAAGGGGGGAGAGATTAGCGGTGATCAGTGACAGGTCGGGACAGCGGCGATCCCTCCACCGATCCAGTGTGTAAGCGATCACATGGGTGGGGGTAACACGGCTCCTTGTGTTACCCCCATGTGATTGCCAGACCAGCTCTCTCTCTCACCTGTCTTGTACTGTCTGCCAATCGGTGTGTCCCTGAGTGGCCACCAATCGGTGTGTGAGCTTTGGTGGGAGGTAGGATGTGATCGCCGCTGCCACGACCAGTCGCTAATCAGCGCAAATCTCTCCCCTCTGAGTGGGGGGAACACAAGGAGCCGCCCCATCCCCACCTACCTCCACTGCTCGGTGTGTAAGCGATCACTGATCGCCGGGCCAGCTCCTTTCTTCCATGTTGCGCCGCTGCAATTGTCCATTCATTGTTTCTATCTTGGAGCGGCCCATGTACAGAGAGGTACAACTCCAGCATATACATATTGTGTACACACCTACTCCTCCCGCAGCCTCTCTGTACATGGGCACTACAGCTGCAGGTGGTTTCAACCATCCTTCTAATTGTAATGTTCTGTTACTTTAACTTCCTTTTAGATTGCGATTGCTCTCGAAGATTCTTGGTTCTGCAAGCTTGCTGACGTTAACTTTTGAGTATCTGCTTTTTGGCTGTTTTGTTCCCCAACTTTAGTTCTAGGCTTTAGTTTAGCTTTTAGTTACTGTAAACTTCCCCCTAGTTCCTCCCCTTTAGTGTAGTATTTTTATTGTTTTCATTTGGTTTTAGCCTTTGTTTAGCAGATTTCAGGATGGCTGGGAAAAGGTACTCTGCCCAGGAAGCAGCGGCTTACATGATGGAGTCAGACTCGGAAGAGTATAGTGTTTCAGGGTCAGATTATTTGCCCTCAGATAGTGAGTCTGACAGTGTCTCCTCTACTGAAGAGACACAGCCGTGCAGTAGTACCAGTGGTAGTGCTAGGCATCCTAGAAGGGATGGTAGCGCACAAGGAGAAGCCACGCTGGAGGAGAGTGTAGTTCAGATGGAGAGTGCTGCAGCTGGTGATGGAGTGCCTACGTGGAGGCCTCCCAATAATTATTCCCCCGAAATTCCCCCTTTCGATTCGGTCCCCGGAGTCAACGTGGACACAACAAACTTCCGTCCTGTTGACTTTTTCAAATTGTTCATCACGGAGGCCATGCTACAGTGCTACAGGACATGGTCTACCATACAAACTGCTATGCTGAGTGGGTCCTAGCACAAAATCCCCCACAAAGGCACGCCCGCGCTCATGCATGGCAGCCCACAAACATAAGTGAGTTAAAAAAATTTTGGGGGCTCACTTTAGCCATGGGTATCTGCAAAAAATTTAGTATCGCCTCCTACTGGGATACCCGAACCCTTTTGGCAACACCATTATTTCCGGCCATAATGACCAGAAACCGCTACCAAATTTTACTGCGGTTTCTACATTTTAATGACAATTCCACTGCAATTCCCCGTGGTGAGCCCGGTCACGACAGACTTCACAAAGTACGTCCCCTGATCGATAGTCTGTCTGAGCGCTTTGCAGAAGTGTACACCCCCTCCCAAAATTTAAGTATTGACGAATCGCTTCTGCTTTATAAAGGGCGCATTGTATTTCGTCAGTATATCCCTAGTAAGCGTGCCCGCTATGGGATAAAATTTTACAAATTGTGTGAAAGCTCGACCGGCTACACCAAATTTTTTCGTCTTTACGAAGGAAGGGACACACATCTGGACCCCCCTGGTTGTCCCCTTGATTTGTCTGTCAGTGGAAAAATAGTTTGGGAACTCATGACTCCTCTACTGGGGAAAGGTTACCACTTATATGTGGATAACTTTTATACCAGCATCCCCCTATTTCGAGCCCTCTACTCATTGGACACACCGGCCTGCGGCACCATCAACCGTAATCGAAAAGGCTTGCCCAGGTCATTGCTGACACAAAAAATAAATCGTGGAGAGTCGTATGCTGTAAGAAGCAATGAGCTCCTGGCCGTGAAATACATGGACAAAAAAAATGTTTTCATGCTGACTACAATCCACGATGAGTCAGTCGTGAGATTACGGCAACGTGGTCCCCGAGCCCCTTCCCAAAAGCCACGTTGTATCAAAGATTATAATAAATTCATGGGTGGCGTTGATAAAACAGACCAAATTTTAACATATTACAACGCCACCAGAAAATCCAGAGCCTGGTACAAAAAAGTTGCTATCCATTTGGTCCAATTAGCAACTTATAACTCCTTTGTTGTCTTCAAGGCAGCAGTACCAGGCTCCAATTTGTCGTTTGTAAAATATCAGCTGCAGATACTCCCTGCTCTGTTATTTGGGGATACCGAGCAGGCACCAGAGATGGCTGGTAATGATGATGAGGCTAGATTAGTGGGGAAGCATTTCATAAAGTGCATCCCCTCCATCAATAAGAAGAGGTATCCCCAGAAGCCTTGTAGGGTTTGTAGTAGGCGTGGCTTTAGGAGAGATGTGCGCTACTACTGCCCGACATGTCCCAGCCAACCTGGTTTGTGTTTGGAAGGTTGCTTTGAAGCATACCATACTAAATTCGATTTTTAGTTGTTTTATTCTGGTTAATAGTTTTTTTATGGATTTGTAGTTGTTTTATTCTGGTTAATAGTTTTTTATGGATTTTTAGACTGTATGTAGGTTAGGTTAGGTTTTGTTCCGTGCCCTAGGGTCATCCTGGTTTGGAATACCCTGCTCTGCAACACCCCCCCAGATCTATAGTAACAGAATACATCTCCACATCTGGGTGAAGGTAAGTGGCGAGACCTGGAATCTTTTAGGCTATTTGCATATACTTTCTCTAGTTAAAAATTCAGTTAGATAATTGCATTTTCTTGTCCCTGTGTTTTTTTTATTTTTTGTACTTGCGAAGCCAAAAGATGATGGAGGAAATGGTGAAGGAGGAGCCGCTGGATACTTGTGATAGATGATGAAAACATGGGGCCCTTCATTAGGATTTCAGTGTTTACTGACGTTCACAATCTATCAGCACAAGGCTAATCCTCCCATGACTAATCCTAGCAGAACCATTATTGAGATTATTTTGCATTGCTTTTTCAGATGTTTATTCTGTGCTATTTGTCTAGCGGTCTGTGTCCACATATGCATGTTATGTATTGTTCTGTTCCAGGGACCCTGCAGTTTCAGATTTATTGAGTTTTTTCTTGTTTGCATATTGATATATTAGGAAAACTTTCTTTTATGCTGCATATTTATTAATATTTTTTAGGGAAATCCGTTGCAAACTATGAACACCTCAAGGTTTTTCATCCATAAAAAGGTTCCCACAACAAAAAACCCAGCACGCCTAGAAACCTTGAGGTATGTACTTTCCAAAAATATATAGTTTGTGGGGGGTATTTCAAATGTAAAGGGTTGTAAATTTGGAAACACTTTGTGTGCGCAGCTGATTTTTGCCAGTAAACAGACCCTCAAACGCACGCTTGACTTTGGGGTGTTTGGCAACTCTACCCTTCAAAGTACCTATGCATGTGGGGTATTATTTTGTTCAGCAGATGTTGTGCTTTCAGATTTACTGTGTGACTTCTTGCTTGCTTATTATTTTTATAGGAAAATATGGTTTTGAATCTGCTTTTTGTTTGTTTTTTTAGGGAAATCCTTTGAAACCAGAGGTTCTGCCAATGAATAGAGTCCAAATGAATGTACCCACGCCAACAAGCCCAGTAGGCTTAGAAACCTTGAGGTATGTACTTTCCAAAAATATATAGTTTGTGGGGGTTATTTCAAATGTAATGGGTTGTAAATTTGGAGAAACAGCAAGGTGCGCATTTTGTGTGCGCAGCTGATTTTTGCCAGGAAAATGACCCTCAAGTGCACACTTGACTTTGGGGTGTTTGGCAACTCTACCCTTCAAAGTACCTATGCATGTGGGGTATTATTTTGTTCAGCAGATGTTGTGCTTTCAGATTTACTGTGTGACTTCTTGCTTGCTTAATTTTTTTATAGGAAAATATGGTTTTGAATCTGCTTTTTGTTTGTTTTTTTAGGGAAATCCTTTGAAACCAGAGGTTCTGCCAATGAATAGAGTCCAAATGAATGTACCTACGCCAACAAGCCCAGTAGGCTTAGAAACCTTGAGGTATGTACTTTCCAAAAATATATAGTTTGTGGGGGGTATTTCAAATGTAAAGGGTTGTAAATTTGGAGAAACAGCAAGATGCGCACTTTGTGTGCTCAGCTGATTTTTGCAAGTAAAATGACCCTCAAGTGCACACTTGACTTTGGGGTGTTTGGCAACTCTACCCTTCAAAGTACCTATGCATGTGGGGTATTATTTTGTTCAGCAGATGTTGTGCTTTCAGATTTACTGTGTTACTTCTTGCTTGCTTATTGTTTTTATAGAAAAATATGGTTTTGAATCTGCTTTTTGTTTGTTTTTTAGGGAAATCCTTTGAAACCAGAGGTTCTGCCAATGAATAGAGTCCAAATGAATGTACCCACGCCAACAAGCCCAGTAGGCTTAGAAACCCTGAGGTATGTACTTTCCAAAAATATATAGTTTGTGGGGGGTATTTCAAATGTAAAGGGTTGTAAATTTGGAAAAACTGCAAGGTGCGCACTTTGTGTGCGCAGCTGATTTTTGCCAGTAAAATGACCCTCAAGTGCACACTTGACTTTGGGGTGTTTGGCAACTCTACCCTTCAAAGTACCTATGCATGTGGGGTATTATTTTGTTCAGCAGATGTTGTGCTTTCAGATTTACTGTGTTACTTCTTGCTTGCTTATTGTTTTTATAGGAAAATATGGTTTTGAATCTGCTTTTTGTTTGTTTTTTTAGGGAAATCCTTTGAAACCAGAGGTTCTGCCAATGAATAGAGTCCAAATGAATGTACCTATGCCAACAAGCCCAGTAGGCTTAGAAACCTTGAGGTATGTACTTTCCAAAAATATATAGTTTGGGGGGGTATTTCAAATGCAAAGGGTTGTAAATTTGGAAAAACTGCAAGGTGCGCACTTTGTGTGCGACGCTGATTTTTGCCAGTAAAATGACCCTCAAGTGCACACTTGACTTTGGGGTGTTTGGCAACTCTACCCTTCAAAGTACCTATGCATGTGGGGTATTATTTTGTTCAGCAGATGTTGTGCTTTCAGATTTACTGTGTGACTTCTTGCTTGCTTATTGTTTTTATAGGAAAATATGGTTTTGATTCTGCTTTTTGCTTTTTTTTTTAGGGAAATCCTTTGGAACCAGAGATTCTGCCAATCAATAGAGTTCAAACCAATGGACCCACGCCAACAAGCCTAGTATGCCTGGAAACCTTGAATTGTGCACTTTCCAAAAATATATAGTTTGTGGGGGGTATTTCAAATGTAAAGGGTTGTATTTTTTGAAAAACTGCGAGGAGCGCATAGTATTTGTATTTTATCTGAAAATCTCCTCTAGCGCTCTTTGCAGTTTCGGGGGTCTCCTGGGCAGGAAAGGGTGTCTACTAATACATGTGTGGTACCGTTGTAACCGGGAGAAATGGGGCTTTTACCCTCAATATGTTTTTATTGTAAAACCTTTATTTTTGATTAAAAAAAAACACTGCAAAATGTAAAAACGTGTGTATTTTTAATTTTCTTTCACATATTTTGCCCAAAATAATTAGGATAAGACAACAAAATTGATAAACAAGACATATGCTTTTAAAGCCCAGATTCTGCTGAAAAAAATGATATGTAATTTTTATGGGAAGTCCCAGAAAATCCCTTCAAAAATTACAGTTGAACATGTGTAGCTCAAAATAGTGAAAAATGCTCTGGCAACAGAGCGTGACAAAATCTCCAGGTGGGCTGGCACTTAAAGGGTTAAACACTTCAATCCAGTTCTGTCCATTGTGCCCTATGGGATCTTGACCTACAGCGGCAGGTAACAAATGATGCTGCTTCAACCACAACAACCGGCACTGCTACCTTGCTGAAGCATCGAAAGGGGCCTCTGATGCATCTGATGCATTACAAGGGGATCAATATAAACTAGACAAAGTGCAATTTCCGGGGATATTGCGTGAAGTGTTCTTGCCTTCCGGGGAAATTCTCTACAACTGGAGTGCGCGGAGTAACTGGGTGGAGTGGGCGGAGTAACTGTTGTGTGGTGGGAGTGGGCGGAGTAACTGGGTGGAGTGGGCGGAGTAACTGGGTGGAGTGGGCAGAGTAACTGGTTGGAGTGGGCGGAGTAACTGGGTGGAGTGACTTGAGTAACTGTTGTGTGGAGTAACTGGGTGGAGTGACTTGAGTAACTGTTGTTTGGTTGGAGTGGGTGGAGTAACTGGGTGGAGTGACTTGAGTAACTGTTGTGTGGTTGGAGTGGGTGGAGTAACTGGGTGGAGTGACTTGAGTAGCTGTTGTGTGGTTGGAGGGGCTGGAGTAACTGTGGAAAGGTGTGACTGGGCAGAGTAACTATATGTAAAATAAATGTAACGAGCCAGGCTGCAGCTGTGTTGCTATGGCAACTCACTCTGAGGTAACCAGAGAATGCACATTAAAACACATTTCTAATGCACTGGTGGTTGCCATATTCAAATGACTGTAGCTTAAAAAGTATACATCCTACAGCAAAGAGCTTTATACTGTAGGAATCACAAGGCAGAGACCTACAATGGTGTATAGCATGTCTCTGAAATATTAAAAATGAAGGCACAGTCGCAGTTTAGAAATTGCCATTCAAATTTGTGGTGTCTAGAGTGGAGTTTCAATGAATGTCAATAGGAGGTGTGAGTTGCAAACAAAAGGTCATATTGTGAAAACTGTTCGGGCTATGGCTTAGCCTTGGACATTTTTAGCGGCAGCAGGGATAGCTGAATGTTTTTGATATAAGATTTGTGTAGGCCAGGGGAAAAGAAGGAGGGCGGGCCAGCACGGATCGCGCGCTGCGCATGGCCCTGCCCCCTCCTGCTGGGAAGAGTAACCACGGTTCCCAGCCATTGCTGGGAACCTCCATGGGCGGCAAAAGAGAGGGGGGCGGGCCGCATCAGCACGCCGAGCGCCCGGCCTCGCCCCCTCTCCTGACTAACATGAGAAGCAAAAAACATGGCCGCGCTCCCACAAGGTTGCGGAGCCGGCCTGTGATCCGGGCCGCCGTCTAACAGATGTGGCCCAGCAACAAGTGAAGCAAACAGCCACACACCACACACACACATACCACACTGACACCTAATTGGCCAGGCACAGTCTGAGGTAAAAAATTGGAGGGACATGCCCCCCCACCCAATGATCCAGGGACAGGGAGCAATGGGTGGGGGAAGTCCCAAGCCACATAATGCAGCGCAGGAAAAATGACGGACAGGGCATCCCAAACCAGCATCCCGAACCTGGTATCCGCCTACCCCTTGGAGGGGGTCTAACGGAGGAGCATGGCTCCAAGTTATCACACGACTAAGGTGTATCCTACCTTCACACGGACCAACAGCTAGGGCTGGGAGGCATAGGGGCTTAATAAAAAACAAGGTCCGGGCAGAAATAGGGAAATAAAATGGCCCGGTGTAAACCCGGCTTACCTGCAAGGAGGAGACAGGAGACATCTTCTGACTTGCTCTGCAGAGACGATTACTGGGGAATGTGTGGGAGGTCCCAGGTATTTATGGACTGGGAGGGCTCCTTTTTTTCCTGTCATCTCTGCAAAGTTCGCCCTCTGCTGGCCATAACCCACATGTCATGATTATGGAAGCGGGGTGTGTGACATACTTGGAATAGGAATGTAACGAGCAAGTCTGCAGCTGTGTTGCTATGGCAACTCACTCTGAGGTAAATTTAGAATGCACATTAAAACACATTTCTAATGCACTGGTGGTTGCCATATTCAAATGGCTGTAGCTTAAAAAGTATACATCCTACAGCAAAGAGCTTTATACTGTAAGAATCACAAGAGCTGGGTCTAAAATGTGGTATATAGCATGTCTCTGAAATATTAAAAATGAAGGCACCGTCGCAGTTTAGATATTGCCATTCAAATTTGTGGTGTCTAGAGTGGAGTTTCAATGAATGTCAATGGGAGGTGTGAGTTGCAAACAAAAGGTCATATTGTGAAAACTGTTCGGGCTATGGCTTAGCCTTGGACATTTTTAGCGGCAGCAGGGATAGCTGAGTAACTGGGTGGAGTGGGCAGAGTAACTGGGTGGAGTGGGCGGTGGGTGGAGTGGGCGGAGTAACTGGGTGGAGTGGGCGGAGTAACTGGGTGGAATGGGCGGAGTAACTGGGTGGAGTGGGCGGCGTAACTGGGTGGAGTGACTTGAGTAACTGTTGTGTGGTTGGAGTCGCTGGAGTAACTATGGAAAGGTTTGACTGAGCAGAGTAACTATATGGAGTAGGCAGAGTAACTTTATGGATTGTTTGGAGTGAGTAAAGATAGTAGGCATTAAATGATGAAGTATTTATATCTTGCTAAATGACTGGCTATGTCATTTGTCTAAGCTGTTTTCCATAACAAGTTTTTAAAGGAGCAGTATCACAAATTTTTCTTGGTGACTTATATTTTAATGGTACTTTGAATGTAGGTAAGTGTTGGAGTAAGAATTACAAATGTAGAA
Source organism: Gastrophryne carolinensis (assembly GCA_027917425.1). Classification (NCBI taxonomy): domain Eukaryota; kingdom Metazoa; phylum Chordata; class Amphibia; order Anura; family Microhylidae; genus Gastrophryne; species Gastrophryne carolinensis. The sequence goes on along the minus strand of CM051236.1, from coordinate 8,194,783 downwards.
ACAAATGATGTGTGTGTTGAGCAGCTGGAGACTAATAGCTCATGTTTATGTCTTTTGAGTGTCGGTCCCGACACTCTGGCCTGTTCCACACTGAGGAGAGGGAGAAACAATGTATCAAAGTATCAGCTGTTCAGTGCTGGCAGCCGTCCAGCATAAGATAACTACATTGCAACATTGCCTGGCCAGAACTCATATATCTAAAACAGAGAGAAAAGCTCTAGAAGTCATTTAGCTGCTTTTGACAGTTTTCCCTTCATGTTGGCTCTGCTGCAGAATCTTTCAGTTTACCATTTTCTCTTTCATATTCTTATTTTGTATTTTTCCATATGATCTTTCTTTCAGCTTTGTGTGTTTTGAGCAAAGCCCAACCCAGGATTTTCACTATCTGGAGTTTTGTTTTGTGCCCCTAGGGGCATCCTGACTTGGGATGCCCTGATATGTGAAATCCCCAAGTTCGCCTGTGAAAACGTACCTCCGGTAATCTTGTTGATCCACTTGACAATCTCCTCCCAAAAGCCCTTTATTTTTGCACATCCCCAGAAAATGTGTGCAAGGGAGCCTGTGTCTCTCTCTCATCTCCAGCATAGGGACGGCACTGACGGAAAGAGGCAATGTAGTGTCTGTGGTGACCTATACCATCGACTCAAAATTTTGTAGCCCGCCTCTTGGTACTGGTTACTTATTGAGGCTCGTTGTGCGAGCTCTAGCATCTTCTTTACCTGAGGTAGAGTAAACGCGACCCCGAGCTCCCGCTCCCACGCCAATATGAAGTTCGGTATGTGGCTCTCCCCTGGGTCCACCAGCAGTTTGTATATTGTGGATAATGCACCTTTGGTTGTTTCGTTTGTCGCACATAAGGGATCAGCTCTCTAGCGAAATCCCCGGGCGGTGGCAAGCTCGCCAGGAAGTACGATACCTGTAGTGCCCTCCAGTAAGTCAAATGAGGGGCGTCCCCCCAACTCATCAGTTTCTGCAGTGACTTCCAATTGGAGCCGTTGAGAAACTCGTGGGCAGCCCCTCGGCCAGGCACTCTACACCTCTCTCCTACCAACAGCCCCCTTGCCCCACTCATTAACTCATTTCACAGTGTTAACTGCTCAAGGTCTCTCCTCCCTGGTCTCAAAGGCTTACCTGACCACCTGCTCACTTGATCCCATTCCATCCCACCTTATCCCCCAACTGTCTCCATCTGTCATTCCAGCCCTAACATCTTTATCCAGCCTCTCCCTCTCCACTGGTGCCTTTCCCTCCGCCTATAAGCATGCTGTTATAACTTCACTCATCAAAAAACCCTCTCTGTACCCCTCTGCCCTCCCCAGTTACCGCCCAATCTATCTGCTTCCTTTCTCATCAAAGCTTCTTGAACAGCATGTCCATACAGAACTTACAAACTATCTGTCTACAAACTCCCTCCTAGACCCCCTCCAATCTGGTTTCCGCTCATGTCACTCTACCGAAACGGCCCTCACCAAAGTCACCAATGATCTACTAACAGCCAAATCCAAAGGCCACTACTCTGCTCTCATTCTTCTCGACTTATCACCTGCTTTTGACACTGTCGACCATGCTCTGCTCCTCAATATTCTTTCTTCTCTTGGAATCCAAGGTCTCGCACTCTCTTGGCTCTCCTCCTATCTCTCTCACCGCACATTTAGTGTATCTTACTCAAACACCATTTCCTCTCCCCGGCCTCTGTCTGTAGGGGTACCACAAGGCTCAGTCCTAGGACCCCTACTTTTTTCAATATACACTTCTGGTCTAGGACAACTAATAACCTCGCTAGGCTTCCAATATCACTTTTATGCAGACGACACTCAGATCTACCTCTCTGGCCCGAATCTCTCTTCTCTCCTCTCTCGCCTTCCTGACTGTCTAACAGCCATCTCTTCCTTCATGACATCTCGCTCTCTTAAACTGAACATGGACAAAACTGAACTGGTCATTTTCCCCCCATCCCACTCCCCTCCCCTCTCTAATACCACAATCTCTGTAAATAATCTTACAATAACTGCAACTCCTCAAGCTCGATGCCTGGGTGTCATTCTGGACTCCTCTCTCTCCCTCAGACCTCACATTCACTCCCTGGCCACCTCCTGTTGCCTCCAACTCAAAAATATATCTCGCATCCGTCCCTTCCTCTCACCTGTCACCACTAAAATGCTAGTACATGCCCTGGTCATATCCCGACTGGACTACTGCAACACCCTCCTCTGTGGTTTGCCAACAAACAGACTGGCTCCCCTCCAATCTATCCTAAACTCTGCTGCTCGCCTCATCCATCTCTCCTCTCGCTTCTCCAGTGCTACTCCCCTCTGTCAATCCCTCCACTGGTTACCTGTCTCCCATAGAGTTCAGTTCAAACTTCTAGTGCTAAACTACAAAGCTCTCTCTAACCAGGCCCCTTCCTACATTTCATCTCTGATCCAGCATTACCAACCAAAGCGCAACCTCCGCTCCGCCTCTGACATTCTCCTGTCCTCTTCCTTGGTTACTTCCTCGCACTCCCACCTTCAAGACTTCTCCCGTGCCTCCCCACTTCTCTGGAATGCACTCCCCCACTCGATCCGCCACTCTGCATCACTCCAAGCCTTTAAAAGCGCCCTCAAAACTCACTTCTTCAGACAAGCATATGACCTGGCTTAAGCAACTACTATAACCTTCAATGTCCTCCTTTAGTCTGTAAGCTCGCAAGGGCAGGGCACTCCTCCCTATTGTCTCCTGTGCTCACAACACTTGGTTTTAACCTGTGGCATCTAATTTTGTATTGTTCTCTGTGCTATATGTTTTACCTTGTCTGTATTCTTAACTTGTAAAGCGCTACGGAAGTTGATGGCGCTATATAAATAAACAATAATAATAATAATAAATAGACCACAGGGTCTTGCCAAATAGCAATGAGCTGCAAGGTGATAAGCAGAGAGGTCTAGTAACGTAATAAGAGTCTTGCAGGGACACAGCATTTGGCGGGAATGATAAACAGCTCCACAGTTTTTGGTTTTAAATCTAATCTGTGTTTTTCTTAATTGTTACATTGAGCCCATTAAATATCCTGTGGCATCACATATCATCCTCTATTAATGTCACCCCTGATAGAGAATAGATAAAGAAATATTGGGCTGACAAGGGAGACAGAGGGTGATGCAGGCAAAGCATTTGGGGAGCATGAAAAGCGTCTCCGCTCCTTGATTGATCGACCATTGAAATATTTGTTGTATTGAAGCCCAGGAATAATTTTGAAGGTTTATAACCACAACCAATGGAATGTGCTGTGACATCAAGGATATCCCTCTATGCATTATACCTCCTCAGCAGACACAAGCCCCCAAATATATCATATATATGCAATGGCACGGATAGAAAATGGCAACCCCAACTCATTCCACACTCATGGAAGACACATAAACCCAAACTGTGTCCCAGTGGCCCTTGGAGCCATCTGATGTAGCACCTGACCTGAACTGGGCTGTAAAGGTAGTTAAATGGGGCACAGTAATGATGGGAGAGTGAAATAGGAAGGGGTACATTGGAAAATAGTGGTGGCAGCTGTGGCAGAATGCAATGACATTAATTGATCCGGTAAACATGTCATTCATAGGGAACTGTTCTCATTATACCCAGAATGTTCCGGTTTCTCTAAGATGAATGTGTGTCTGACTAATTCATCATATGTGGGAGCCACCTCCTTCCCTTTTTGCTTTACTCTATATCTTCTGTAGTTCTGCTCTTTACTTTTATTCTGGCATCTCAATGTGTGTCACCTATTTCCTAACAATACTAGGAAAACTGAAAGAGGCGAATAGAGTCAAATGTTAGTGTTTTATTTAGGTTTATATATTTTTGAACTGATAGAGCATTAAAATAGACAAAATAAGAGTAAATCTCTACAATATAGCAGAAAGCATGAAGACATATATTTGTATTTACAATTCACAATACCAAAGCTGATATACTTTATGAATTGTGTACTATTTTGTATGCAATTGTCTGAGAAAATCTTCTTCCTAAATAAAATGGTGATAAAAAACGAAAATCCAAAAGGGTGTCCAGTCCAGACAATAATAAGGCAGCGAGTAGCTAATCTGATGTCAGTCACATTCGCGCCTTCTTCATTTCCTGAAGTGAGCGATAGATGGTTTAGGAAGTCTCTAAACTTTGCCCCTCCTTTCCTTTTATTTATTTCTTTCCCAGTGCTCGTAGTATGATATGGCCCAGTAAGTGTGATCACCGCAGCCAGGTTCACTCAGTAAAGGGGATTCACTGAGTGAACGTGATTGGACGTGATAACTACAAAAATGTTCTGTCCACACTGTAGCATCATCATGTGGCAAATATAAGATGAGGGTGAGATTTTAAATTAGGCTGCAAGTCTTGATTGAAGAAGTGAAATGTAGAAATTGGAAACCTCTTGGAGGATAAAAAGAATAATATATAATATATATATAATATAGAGCGAATTCAAAGATTTCCAACATGTGACAAAGAGAACAATGGCAATGGTATAATAGCAGATAATTATGGAATTTAGCGTCTATGCGGTTTCTCCCTGAAGCCCAATTGCTCGCACACTGGATAACTTGGCGCAGGGAAATATTGTCTTTTGTTAATCAAAGGTTGATAATCAGTTTGTATATAATGAATCAATGGAGACCAAGTGTTATAAAATGGAAGATGTTGATCTAATAGATTAGATGTTACATTTCAGTCGCCATTGTTCTGTGTAGGTCAATTACTTCTGAAAAATCCAGACACGGATTAAGACCCCTTCCCTGAAATTGTCTTGTGGTGATAAACAAAAAAGGTCAATAGGGCATGATTAGCTTAACTCAGTACCTGCCCAGCAGTTCCTCCTATGTTTATTTTTTATATATATTTTTAAAGTAACTTTCACTAAGCAACATAGACAAAATTCTCAGTAAGAGATTCTCCTTTCATTCTACATTGCAGTTACGACAGTGTGACTCTTTTGGTGTCTTGTCAGCTGTGGCATAAACATGTAACTTTCACCGCATTCAGGACATTGATACGGCTTCTCTCCAGTGTGAGTCCTCTGGTGTCTAAGCAGGATTGAATGATGTGCAAAGTACTTGTCACATTCAGGGCATCGAAATGGCTTCTCTCCAGTGTGAGTCAGCCTGTGATTTCTCAGGCTTGAACTATGTCTGAAGGATTTTCCACATTCAGGACATGAATATGGCTTCTCTCCAGTGTGAGCCCTCTGGTGTGTGAGCAGGTCAGAACGTTGTGCAAAACACTTGTCACACTCTGGACAGGAAAATGGCTTCTCTCCAGTGTGAAACCTCTGGTGACATGTGAGCTCTGACTTAGAACTACACAATTTTCCACACTCAGAGCACTGGTATGGCTTTACTCCACTGTGCATCCTCTGGTGTCTAGTAAGTTTTGAATGATTAATAAAGCATTTTCCACATTCAGCGCATGGGAAAGTTTTCTCCTCAGTGTGACTCTGGTGACATGTGAGCTCTGAATTAAATTGAAACCATTTTCCACACTCAGAGACTGATGGCTTCACTTCTGTAGGACTCATCATGGCCTGATGGAGATCAATTTATCTGTAAAATGTATTACAGCTTCCTGTAAAATTTGAGCCTGTAAGAAGAATAGAGAAAGTCATGTAAATTACACAAGCATCAAATAGAAGAGATTATATAATGACATGCAGACCAAAATATCAACCTCAATTCTGAAAAAATCTCATGGTAGTAAAAAACATTTTATATGAAAAAAGCCTGAGAATTCTATTGTTACTGAATCATCAGCTAGGAAGACAATGAAAGTCAAAGGAAAGTTTTATTACAGTATAAAAGGGAGTAAACAATTCGCTACTTTTTTTAGGAGTATAAACATTCCACCGACTGTCATTGTCTTCTAGCTGCTGATTCATTAACAGTGAAATTCTCAGGCTCATAAGGTGAACTACCATGGAAATTGTTTCTTATTATTTTTATTCTCTTAGGTTATGGCTATATGATGACCAGCCAATCCGCACAGCTCACATATTAAATTATATTGAATTAATAAATGGTTCATAATCTGCAGCCTATCTTTAGTGGACGTGCTCAGAATTAGGTCTGTAGCATCTGTAACTAAATTACATTCTTCTATAGCAACCCAACTAGGTCTTTCTTTCATGCAAAATACAGCTGTGAAATTCTTGCTACATAGTGATACCGTACTAAATGAGCTAAATGTGGGAATCTTGGTATTAAGATATAGGGTCACTTACATATAAAGTAATATAATGTCTTTTTCATAAATCACCTGTACATAGACCTCTTTGGATTGGCCAATTTACAGTATTCCCTCATAAATTAGTTACCCAGCAGCTTATTAATATTATATTATTATGTCCTGCAACATATCACCCAAAAGTATCTCAAGTCTCATGTTGTAGGACCTATAAACACAATCAGCACATAAAAACAATAATACATCAAGGATTATAAACTCCACCTAATCCCACATCTGACTGACACACAATACAATGTTATATTTATACTATGGAGCACAATATCACCAGACACAGCCAAATCATTTACCCAGACATGATAATAACCATCACATATAACCTAATAGTAACAGAAGTCATATCTACCTGGTATAGGGCAGTATGGGGATCCCCTCGCCGCTCTCCTGACCCGTCTGCTATTGCTGTGACTGAGCCGGCCTCACCTTATATTGTCTGTATAATCATTCTCTAACATGAGGCGGCTTTGGATTGGCTAAATGGAATGAATCCTAATAAGTAAAGGTATGTTAATGTCATCTTACTGGGGAGTTGTAACTGGGCTTTGTTTCTCACCCAGCAGTATGACAGATTCATTAGCATTGCAGCAAGGAGACAAAAGGGAGGGAGGAGCCTTATATGAAACACAATAGATGAGACTCTCATCATTATCATAGAAATCACATGACACCATAACTGACACAATAGACTGAAACTGGGAAAGAAATTAGGTGCAGTCACAGGTTCATAGTAAAATATCCTAAACTTGGACACACAGTATTTGTATCCATTACACTTTGTTAGATTGGAGCATTTTTTCACAATTATATTTACTAGTTATGAAACCTAAAAAAGCTAAAGTGATAAAGTGCTGGGACTAGTGTCCAAATGGTTCTTTCCACCACCTCACATCAAACAGAAGAAATTATATAATGACACACAGACCAATATACAGTTTGCAAAGTCCCTTCTGGAACAATTATATTGCAATGATCAGATTCTTTTCTAGACCAAACACAATAGTAATAGCTATGGAACTATATTATGTTTCAGCTTGTTCCTGGTCCCTGGACAACCCGGTCAGTTTCCATAAAATATGATTCACATTAGACTCTGATTGAACCAAACTGAACCAATGATATTCTTATTGGTTCAAACATAAAAAGAATGCAAACATCATCATTACTGTTACATAACTAATCATAGTAATAGGAAATAGCATCTTCTTTGTATAGTTTTATGGTCACTTTATGTGATTCCTATGACTGACTGACCCCCGGCCTCACATTATAATGTCTATACAAACATTCACTGACACGGAGGGACTTAGCTGAATTTATTGAATCTCTTGCAGAGAATAATATTAAAGAGTTCCCACTAATACCATTATTATAATGTGCAGTATCTCCACCCCAGACACCCCAACTAAGCAATGTCTTGGGACAAGCATAAATGTATTGGAAAACTATCCTAAACATGTCATAAGATAAAGCAATGTAACATCACACGACTGATATGAGATAACAGCTGTACCGGGAGTGCGCATGCGCACGGATCGGTGATGGCGGTGTTCTGAACCCGCTCCGTGCCCGCCGGGCGATTTGGAGTTCTATAAGCAGCGCTGGCCACTAACCGTACGGGTGAGCTGTAACAGCAGCATCGGAGGCTTCCTGCGACCTGACGGGAGGAGAAGAGAGGCGGTGCGGCGTGTCAGTGCGAGAGGAGGCAGGCGGCCATCAGTCCTGCTTGTGTCGGCAAGATGGCAGGCGGGCTGTCAGCAGCGGAGATGAGGGAGGTGGAAGACAGCGAGGTTTCCTTCCTCGCAAGTGAAAGTGAGGCTCCTGCATCTGCGGTCCTTCAAACTCCAGCTCAGGTGAGCACAGACCTCCTCCCTAGAATCGAGCATTTACTGCAGACTGCACTCACATCCAACACGCAGCTTATCATGGATCATCTTTCCAGTGAAATTTCTAAATTGTCCTGCAACCTCTCTGCCCTGGATAATAAAATGGGCGGGATTATATCTAAGCAAGAAACGCAGGAGGCTGAAATTTTACAATTGAAGCAGGACAACCATATGTTACACCTAAAGATAGACAGAGATAGGAGAGTGAATTTGCGCATCAGGGGGCTTCCAGAGCATTTGGAAGATGCTAAAGCTGTTATTTTTGCGTTATGCCAGGAACTGGCTCCTGAGATCCCCGCTGATAGGCTGGAAATGGACCGGGTCCATAGGGCGCTAGGTCCACGTTGAGCTCCTGAAGAGCCGCCAAGGGATATCATTGCAAAGTTCCACTATTTTGCTAGCAAAGAGCAGATCCAGGGGGCCGCCAGGAATGCTACCTCTCTTATTTTCCAAGGTTTTAAATATCAAGTGTATTCGGATCTTTCCGTGGCAACCTTGGCGAAAAGAAAAGAGCTACGGCCATTATTATCTATTCTGCGTGATAATGATATTAGATATAAGTGGGGTTTTCCCTTCCGGGTCGTTTTCACTTTTAAGGGGAACTCTTATACTGCCTCATCATTGGAAGATCTACAGCAGCTTGTGTCGGAATTGAACCTCTCCAAGCCCTCTGGTTCCAAGTCACAGAGATACGTGGAAGATTCACCTAGACAGCAGCGAGCGGGAAAGAGGCAGAAACGCTGGACATCTGCGAATAGTAGTGGATCCCGTTTGATTTTTGAAGACACCTGAATATCTGTCTTAGTAATGCCCTTAGGGTTTATTTCCTAATTCATATAAATGCCTTGTATTATGTTTTTATAGAATACTTGACTAGTGTTCTAGGCTGCAATGTTAATTAGTTTTACTTTTTAATCTCTGATGTTCCCTGTTTAGAGTTAATATAAGGTTTATATTTTTATCTCTACCTATTTCATATTTTCTTGATCCATGGATATTTTATTTTCATGTAACCGTGCAGGTTTATGGCTGGTGCCATGTTTTTTTTTTTTTTGAGGATTTTTGCCACTCCATATGTTCGGCGGCATCCCCATGTCGCATTCCAGTTGAACCAGTGGTTCGAACTTCTTGGTCCTTTCTTTGTTCCTTCTAATTGTTCAATTTGGCATAATTTGTCTAATTTCTAATTTTTTGTCTAACTTTTATTCGGTTAATGTACCCCTAGGACCAAAAGTCCTGAGTGTGTAGTTATATGTTTTTCATTAATTGTGATTTAGGTTCAAGACTAGCGGCTACTGGTTCCCTCTAGTTGCTGGCAAATGGACGGACTAGTGGGGTTAGCTCATTTCTGCAGCGGTTTGGATAGTTCCTCAATCACAATTTTTGGAATTTTTTCCTTTTAATTTTTTTTTTTTTTTTTTTTTTAGTTTTGTTTTTTCCTTTCCCTTTTTTCTTTTCTTTTCCTTTTCTTCTTTTCTTTCTCCGTCCTTTTCCCCTCCCTTTCTCCTCCCCTTTGTCTCTATATTTCTTTCCCATCCTTCTGCCTGCCACAAACGAAGTTTAGGACTACCGCTTAGCTTTTGGATTCTAGTCATGGCAAAGGTTTTCTCGCTGAATGTACAGGGGTTTAACTCCCCGTATAAACGAAGTAAAGCCTTTCGTAAGATTAATTCATTGAGACCGGACATTCTTTGTCTCCAGGAGACAGATTTCTCATGCTCCTCCAAGCCTAAGTTTCTGGATGCCAGGTACCCACAAGTGTTTATGTCCTGCGCTAATTCTAAGCAGAAAGGGGTTCTTATATGCTTTCGAAGGGGATCTCAATTTCATTGTACATGGGAAAAGAGCGATCCAGAGGGCAGATATTTGATTCTCGTTGGGGAACTACAGGATGTAGAGGTGACAATTGCATCATACTATGCCCTGAACTCAAACCAGCTACCTTTTATGAAAGATTTCCTTGAAGAGGTGTCATCAGTAGCAAAGGGACCTACCATTATATGTGGAGATTCCAACATGACACTAAACCCTCTTCTTGATAGGCAATCTTTCATAAACCCGATGATAAGTTCTAATGCTATTTCGGCTTCAAAGGCATTTCGGAAAATATTGGATTCTAGTGCAGTGGCTGACTGTTGGCGAGAGGCCCACCCAGGCTCCCGAAATTATACACATTACTCACACCCACACGCAGTGCATACTAGGATAGACCACATATTTTTATCGTTATCAACCTTGGCTCAAATGAGGGATGTTAGAATTGTCCCGATCCCTTGGTCCGACCATGACGGACTTTTCCTTAATTTGAACACCCTTCTCAGTAGATCATCGAGTTTTCATTGGTCACTTAACCCCTCATTGCTATCAGACCCGGTTTTGGTGAAAACCATTGAGGACTCTTTAGTTGAATATTTTGACATTAATGCGACGACGGACGATAAGAGGAAGATTGATCCAGTTGGCTTCCAAAAAGAAGAGGGAAAGGAATGCGTTTATAGACAAATTAGAAAAGGAATTCTTAGATTTAACCTATAAAGCCAAAAGAAAACCCTCAAAGGAGATTAGGTTGGAACTTGATAGAGTGACCCGGGACCTCAATCTAGCGTTAGCAGGCAAGGCTGAAAATTCTATCAAATGGCTTAAACACAAATTTTATTATAAGGCGAATAAACCAGACTCTTTGTTGGCCAAAAAATTGAAGACTCCTGAGCAGCACTACCGCCCGATTAGATTAAGAAGTGATAGGGGCAATATTACTAGTAACCCAACCAAGGTGGTGGAATTATTTGGATCTCAGCTCTCCAAATTGTATTCTAGCCTGGGCGATCTAAAGGGGGAGGCGATTTCTAGTTTTCTGAATGGGATTTCACTCGCAGCTATGCCAGATCACCTTAGGGAACTGCTGGAAAAGGACTTTGAAGTGGAGGAGGTGAAGAAAGTTATTAGTGGGCTGAAACCAAACAAACGGCCGGGCCCTTATGGGTTTATGGGAGCATACTATAAAACCTTTAAATCGGTTCTGGCACCTAGGTTGACTGCGGTATTTAATGCAATCCGGAGAGGAGAGTTCTTCTCACAAGAATCGCTCTCTGCATCCATTAGCATGATTCCAAAGCCAGACACCGATCAATCAATGTGGTCTAATTTTAGGCCAATATCGTTAATAAACGTAGATGTTAAAATCTTCGCTAAAGTTCTAGCGGACAGGTTATCTGGTTGCATGCCGCTGTTAGTTCATAATGATCAAACGGGATTTATTCCTGGACGACAGGCGGGAGACAACATTAGGAAAGTAATCCAACTATCGCATTTAGCCCGGATTAGGGACCAGCCGACTATGCTTCTCTCTTTAGATATAAGAAAAGCTTTTGACTCGGTCTCCTGGGGTTACCTGTTTTGTTTACTAGAAAAGTGGGGCTTCGGGCTGACATTTTTGAATATATTGAAAGCAATTTATAAATCCCCGGTTGCTTTTGTTAAGTATAGTGGTTATAGATCAGACCCCTTCCCTCTGGCCAGGGGGACGAGACAGGGGTGCCCTCTGTCTCCTTTATTATTTGCCCTGGCTATGGAGCCGTTAGCTCAGAGGATTAGGGACTCTCCGGACATTACGGGAGTCGCGTTGGGTGGAAAGCAATATAAGATCAGCTTATTTGCTGATGATGTCCTATTAACAGTTACCAACCCGCTGGTTTCTATTCCGACTCTGTTACGGATTATGGGTTTGTTTGCAGAGGCGTCTGGTCTTCAAGTGAATACGAATAAATCTAAGGCATTAAATGTTAACCTGTCTGCTGAACTTTGGAATCAATTGAAATCCAACTATGATTTTGGGTGGGAAGATAAGGCCTTGAAATATCTTGGGATAGCCCTAACTAGTCGCTATGAGTCTCTATATGCTGCAAACTACCTTCCTTTACGTAGGACATTTAACAATATGCTGTCTCAATGGCAAGGGTTTAATTTGTCTTGGCTGGGGAGAATAGCGGCAGTTAAGATGACTCTGCTCCCTAAATTTTTATATTTGGCTAGATCCCTACCATTACAGATACCTTCCACATTTTTGAGAGACCTACAGGGACAAATTTTTTCTTTTATTTGGTGTGGCAAGAAACAGAGGAGTGCGAGTAAAATAATAATCCAGATCCAAGCAAGCTGGGGGGTTGGGGGTCCCGAGATTTGGTAAATACTACCAAGCGGCGCAGGTCGCTCAGCTTCTCTCTTATCACGCTACTGAAGATATACCTGGATGGTTTCGTATTGAGTCTGAGTTAATTCAGCCCTTACTGATTGAGGACCTTCTTTGGCTTGTTCCCAAAGCTAGAGCATCGATAAGTAATCCAATCATGGCTCATTCTTTGAGATTGTGGGACGATATCAAATTTTCAGGAAGACTGGCCTCCCCTCACATGCCTTTAACCCCTCTGTGGGGTAATTCAGCGTTCCCACCGGGAATCTCGGATAGGTCTAGGTTTAAGGGTTGGAGGGAGGCTGGGATTGGAAGCAGTTCTGCCCAGTTCTGCCTTGGAATATTTTAGATTCCAGTGCCAGCCAAAGTGTATTTAGTTCCGATTTAAATTTCAGCGGGGCACCAGCGAATGCTCTATCATACAGACTTTACTTTGTTTTAATACATGCTAATTATCATAAATGTACAATAATAATAGTAATATTAACAAGAGAAATATTTTTTTATTCAAATCACAACTTTGATTAAACCAGACCACCACCCGTTTCTTATTTAATGGGTGTTGGTCCTGCAGACAGCTAATCAAAGCAAGCTGGGGGGCATCCAGAATGCTGGAACCCCCCCTGCACATAACCTCCCAATATCCTCACCTTTATTATGAGCCTGCACTAGGATTGTAGCACCGTGATCGGCCAGCAGGCCGGTGGCCAACCAGGGGACTCCTTTCCCAGCGCTGGTTCGTAGTGAAGGTAAGAATATAATGCATTATGGGGGTGTAATGTGAACCCCGGGGGGCTTCCGAATTCTGGATGCTTGTTTTGATTAGCTGTCCGCAAGTCCAACACCCATTGAAAAAATGGGTTGTTGGTCCTGTTTAGAAAAAATCACAACATGTTCAGCCTATAAATTACTCTAATGAGATATCAGAAATAAAAACTCATACAACGTTCCTCTAGGACAAAATACTTGCACTTGATAGGTAATTGTATAGACAGTGTATTGTCAATATTGTAGCATCATCATGAGCCAAATATAAGATGCAAATTCGATTTCTATTAGGCTGCAAGGCTTGACTGATGAAGTGGAAAGTAGTAATAAGAAACCTCCTTGAGGGAAATTAAACCTCCAAAAAAGGGAAAAGAATGAAAAGGCCGAGTCCGGTGAGTTGAAGATTCCGCATGCCAAGTACAGACTCGCAGCGTCCGAAGCCAAAGGCAACTGGGAAATTTTCTGTAGAATAACGTTAAACCAGCTGAGCTTTGTATATTTTCTAAAAGACATTTTGGTCAATTACCTGACCTCTCATTTATGAATTAACAATAATGTGTTGTACCATGTGATCCATTGAGAGCAGAAGAATGGGAAGTATCACACAATACATTTTAGAGGCAAATTTTGTTGAGTTTCTTGGAATACTTTTTCTTACTCAGATGTGATGATTGCTTTATTATGTCTAACAGAACTAAGTATTCTGGAAAGCTTACCTAAAATATGCCCAGGGGGGTCTTTTTTGAGGAAAAATATCAACCATATTATTTTTGATAAAAAGGGCCAAATAGTGTAACCCAAATGTTCCTTCTTTTCGGGTCTGACCGAGCTGTACTCAGTATTCATGTCTGGTCATCAACAATTATTATTATATATTGTAATAATAATAATGTAGTAATAATATGAGCAATGTAAATATGCTACTTGCAACTTGGCAGAAGGCAACAACGAGATCCCCTTGTATATCTCTGATTCATAAGTTTGCCTGAAATGTCTCCTATTAAATTATTCTTTACAAAAATACAATTGTAATGCATTTGCCCTGGCTTTACCCTGGGCTTGCATACCAAGCTCCTATACCCTTGTCTAGTGTTTTTTTTTCCTTATGTTAGCTAATGTGTGTTTTATGGAAGCAGTTTTCACTACCTGGAATCTTTTGCTATTGGCACCTGCACAGCTGTTTGGCACAAGAAAAATATACACTTTCAAAAATTCAGTTGAATGTAGACTTTCCCTTTTCTTAATGGCGTAGATAATTTCTCAATTTAATGAAATGAAACTGATTATAATATGTGATTTTTTATATCAAACTCGCAAAGTTTCTTTCTGTGATCTTCTACTCGGGTGAATTAATCAGTGCTCAGACAGAGGTACAGAAACATGATCTGTTGGTGACTGATGAGGAGAGGGTTGGAGACACTGTTCTACCTGAATGAGCAGGCCTCAGTATATATGTTTCTGCTGCAGCTCTTCCAATATAAAAAGGGTAAACAATTCTCTAATTTTCTTAGGAGCATAAAAGTTTCACTGACTGTCATTGTCTCACTAACTGGTGATTCATTAACAGTGACTTTTTCAGGTTCATAAAGTTACTCCCTGATGTTTGGTGACATTTCAGTGATGGTTAGTGACATTTCGTTGATGATTAGTGACATTTCGTTGATGATTAGTGACAGTTTAGTGATGATTAGTGACAGTTTAGTGATGATTAGTGACATTACAGTGATGATTAGTGACATTACAGTAATGATTAGTGACAGTTTAGTGATGATTAGTGACAGTTCAGTGATGATTAGTGACTGTTCAGTTCTGATGTTTAAGCACAATCAGGACAGGAATATGGCTTTTCTCAAGAGTGAGTCCTCTGATGTGTAAGCAGGTGTGAACTCTGTGTAAAACACTTGTCACACCCAGGGCATGAAAATTTCTTCTCTCCGATGTGAGTCCTCTTGTGCTTATTCAGGTTTGAACTATCAGTAAAGGACTTTCCACATTCAGAGCATGAAAATGGCTTCTCTCCAGTGTGAATTCGCTGATGTGTAAGCAGGGTTTCACGCTGTGTAAAGCACTTGTCACAATCAGAGCAGGAATATGGCTTCTCTCCTGTGTGAGTACTATAATGATCATTTAATACTTTCTTGGTTCTAAAACCTTTGCCACATTCTAGGCATGAATATGGCTTCTCTCCTGTATGGATCATGGAGTGGTATTTGAGATGAGCACTTCGACTAAAACACTTGTTACAGTCCAAACATCTAAACGGTTTCTCTCCAGTGTGAGTCCTCTGGTGTGTGACCAGGTGTGATTTATTTGTAAAGCACTTGTTGCACTCAGTGCATGTAAATGGCTTCTCTCCGGTGTGAGTCTTCTGGTGTGTAAGCAGGTCAGAACGTTGTATAAAGCACTTGTCACACTCTGGACAGGAAAATGGCTTCTCTCCAGTATGAGTCCTCTGGTGTATGACCAGGTTTGATTTATTTGTAAAGCACTTGTTGCACTCAGTGCATGTAAATGGCTTCTCTCCAGTGTGAATCCTCTGGTGTATGACCAGGTGAGAACGTCGTGCAAAACACTTGTCACACTCTGGACAGGAAAATGGCTTCTCTCCAGTGTGAGTCCTCTGGTGTCTGACCAGGTGAGAATGTCGTGCAAAACACTTGTCACACTCAGGACAGGAATATGGCTTCTCTCCAGTGTGAAACCTCTGGTGACGTGTGAGATCTGACTTAAAACTACACAATTTTCCACACTCAGAGCACTGGTATGGCTTTACTCCACTGTGCATCCTCTGGTGTCTAGTAAGTTTTGAATGATTAATAAAGCATTTTCCACATTCAGTGCATGGAAATGTTTTCTCTTCAGTGTGACTCTGGTGACATGTGAGCTCTGAATTAAATTGATACCATTTTCCACACTTAGAGACTGATGGCTTCACTTCTGTAGGACTCATCATGGCCTGATGGAGATCAATTTATATGTAAAATGTATTAGAGCTTCCTGTTGAATGTTCAGCCTTTAGGAAGAATAGAGAAAGTCATGTAAATTACACAAGCATCAAATAGAAGAAATTATATAATGACATGCAGAGCAAAATATCAACCTCAATTCTTCAATTCTATAAAAATCTCATGGTAGTAAAAAAACATTTTATAAGATAAATGACTGAGAATTTCATTGTTACTGAATCATCAGCTGGGAAGACAATGAAAGTCAAATGAAAGGTTTATTACAGTATAAAAGGGGGTAAACAATTCTCTACGTTACTTAGGAGTATAAACGTTCCACCGACTGCCATTGTCTTCTAGCTGCTGATTCATTAACAGTGAAATTCTCAGGCTCATAAAGTGAACTACCATGGAAATATGGAAATAGTTTTTTATTATTTTTATTCTCTTAGGCGATGGCTATATGATGACCAATCCGCACAGCTCACATATTAAAATTAATAAATGGTTCCTAATCTGCAGCCTATCTTTAGTGGACGTGCTCAGAATTAGGTCTGTAGCATCTGTAACTAGATTAGATTCTTCTATGTCAACCCAACTTGGTCTTTGTTTCAAGCAAAATACAGCTGTGAAATTCTTGCTACATAGTGATACCGTAATAAATGAGCTAAATGTGGGAATCTTGGTATCAAGATTTAGGGTCACTAACATATAAAGTAATATAATGTCTTTTTTAGAAATCACCTGTGCATAGACCTCTTTGGATTGGCCAATTTACTGTATTCCCTCATAAATTAGTTACCCAGCAGCCAAAAGTACCCAGATACCCAAAAGTATTCCAAGTCTCATGTTGTAGGACCTATAAACACAATCAGCACATAAAAACACTAATACATGAAGGATTATAAACTCCACCTAATCCCACATCTGACTGACACACAATACAATGTTATGTTTATACTATGGAGCACAATATCACCAGACACAGCCAAATCATTCACCCAGACATGATAATAACCATCACATATAACCTAATAGTAACAGAAGTCATATCTACCTGGTATAGGGCAGTATGGGGATCCCCTCGCCGCTCTCCTGACCCGTCTGCTATTGCTGTGACTGAGCCGGCCTCACCTTATATTGTCTGTACAAACATTCTCTAACATGAGGCGGCTTTGGATTGGCTAAATGTAATGAATCTTAATAAACAAAGATATGTTAATGTCGTCTTACTGGGGAGTTTCACTGGGCTTTGTTTATCCCCCAGCAGTATGACAGATTCATTAGCATTGCAACAAGGAGACAAAAGGGAGGGAGGAGCCTTATCTGAAACACAAAAGATGAGACTCTCATCATTATCATAGAAATCACATGACACAATAGACTGAAACTGGGAAAGAAATTAGGTGCAGTCACAGGTTCATAGTAAAATATCCTAAACTTGGACACACAGTATTTGTATCCATTACATTTTGTTAGATAGGAGCATTTTTTTCACAATTATATTTACTAGTTATGAAACCTAAAAAAGCTCAAGTGATAAAGTGCTGGGACTAGTGTCCAAATGGTTCTTCCCACCACCTCACATAAAATAGAAGAAATTATATAATGACACACAGACCAATATATAGTTTGCAAATTCCCTTCTGGAACAATTATATTGCAATGATCAGATTCTTTGCTAGACCAAACACAATAGTATTGAGCTATGGAACTATATTATATTTCAGCTTGTTCCTGGTCCCTGGACAACCCGGTCAATTTCCATAAAATATGATTCACATTAGACTAAACCAATGATATTCTTATTGTTTCAAACATAAAATGAATGCAAACATCAACATTACTGTTACATATCTAATCATAGTAATAGGAAATAGCATCGTCTTTGTATAGTTTTATGGTCACTTTATGTGATTCCTATGACTGACTGACCCCCGGCCTCACATTATAATGTCTCTACAAACATTCACTGACACGGGGGGACTTAGCTGAATTTATTGAACCTCTTACAAAGAATCATATTAAAGATTTTCCACTAATACCATTATTATAATGTGCAGTATCACCACCCCAGACACCCCAACTAAGCAATGTCTTGGGACAAGCATAAATGTATTGGAAAACTCTCCTAAACATGTCATAAGATAAAGCAATGTAACATCACATGACTGATATGAGATAACAGCTGTACAAGCAAGATACAGGAAGGCGGGTATCATAAGCAATGTTACCTCTGGACATTGTCATTACTAAAATAAAGGGTCCGATTTTGACATAATTTTTAAAAGTGTATATTATTTAAAAATGTTATTTCTTTGTTTTTTTATGTTAGTAAAGGTGAGTTTTATGGAAGCGTTTATCACTAACTGCAAACATTTGCTATTGGCAACGTACAACACGTCTGTACACCAAGAAGAGAGGATTGTGTCCTGCACATACAGAACACTGCCGCTATGACCATTGCTGAGGTGAGGAAGATCACTTAACCTTACACAGGCCCAGCAGCAGTGTTCTCTGAGTACAGGGTCACTTCTTTCTTTTTGGTGTACAAACTTGGTGTACGTTGCCAATAGCAACAGATTACAGATACTTACATAATACAGATTTACTAACATAAGAAAAAAACACATCAGCTCAGTATATACGTCATTTCTGCACAAAAATAATTTTTGCTTTTGCTGAGTGGTGCAGACAGCGCCCAGGCAGCAGCACCGCAAAGTGGTAAATGGCGCTGACAGCATTCGCTGCTGCCCAGGTGGTGCTGATAACTTGTGCTGCTGCATTGATTAATATTTGCGCTCAAGTACACATATCCCTCATTTCCACTGTGTGAAATATTTAAAAATACAAACCAAAATAATTACAGTTGCAAATAATGAATATTGTGTAAATTAATGTAAAAAATGCCGAGCTTGTCTAGTGATTTTTTTCTTATGTTAGCTAATGTGTGTTTTATAGAAGCAGTTTTCACTACCTGGAATCTTTTGCTATTGGCACCTGCACAGCTGTTTGGCACAAGAAAAATAAACACATTCAAAAGTTCAGTTGAACGTGGACTTTCCCTTTACCTAATGGTGTAGATAATCTTTCCATTCAATGAAATGTAACTGATTATAATATGTGATTGTTTATATCAAACCCACAAAGTTTCTCTGATCCTGTCTGTGATCTTCTACCTCGTTGTTCCCCAACCTTCTCCTCCTGAGCCACCAACAGGTCAGGTTTTGTGGATCTCCACACGGACACTCGGGTGAATTAATCAGAGCTCAGACAGAGGTACAGAAACATGATCTGTTGGTGACTGATGAGGAGAGGGTTGGGGGACACTGTTCTACCTGAATGAGCAGGCCTCAGTATATATGTTTCTGCTGCAGCTCCTCCATTATATCTCTTTTCATTTTAATCCTAGATTTTGTGTGGGATCCATCTTTATGTGTCTAGGTCTTCTCAGGACCTTAGTGTGATATATGGCCGGCAGTGATGGACAGACTGCTTCTCCAGAGAGTATTATGATCTTGGGCGGCCCCTATAGAAGTCTGGCATCTAAAACTTTCATTTATTTCTCAGAAGTACAAATGTTGCTGTGTCTCCTTTGCCAGGGGAGATGTTATATGTTCTCTATGCCAGACATAATGTTAATGTTGCAAGGTGTTTATGCCTGATTAGGAAAAGTTAGTATTCTTAAAAAGCTTCAATTGAATAAACAATGGATGCCAGTCGCAACTTCCATAAAATTTTACCTTTATTGACAATGTATTTAATTTGAACCAAGATGGACAATCATGAAACCGCAGTAGATACAATTTCAGACTCGTTGTTTAATATATGTAACTTCTCTTTAAAAGCAAAAACATCTCTTTCACATTTCCTGGTAGGAAGTGCACTTCCATGAAACACATTCTACATTGCAGGCACAGCAATGTGAATAATTTGCTGACTTGTGAACTGGGATTTATGTGCATAACCTTCACCACATTCAGGACTTTGATACGGCTTCTTCAGTGTGTGTTCTATGGGGAATATTTAGGATGCCAGAGCCATTAACATTGCAGCAAGGAGACAAAGGGAGGGAGGAGCCTTATTTAAAACATAATAGACAAGACTCTCATTATTAACATAGAAATTACATGACACAATAGACTGAAACTGTGAAAGAATTATGTTGCAGTCATTGAAAAACTGTAACAGCCTCGTGGTAAAAATACTAAACTATGACACACAGTATTTTTTAGCCATTACATTTTATCAGGTTAATACAATTTTCACAATGATACTTACTAGTAAGCACACCTAAACAAGCCGGTTATATAGTGCTGGCTGCTAGTGGTAAAATAGGTTCTTTCTACCTGCTCACAATAAAAAGAAGAAATTATATAATGACTTACAGACCAAAATATAGTTAAGTAAAGTCCCTTCTAGAACAATACAATCGTAATGATGAACCAACCACAAGGTCCAACAGTCATATAGTTTATGATTCTAGAATTTCAGGGTCTTGCTGGTACATTTGTTAGCTCATAGCAGCCATGTGATGTCACATTGTTTTTTATTATCAAGCAACGATTTTGATCATTAAAATATAATTGTCCCAGAGGAGACTTTGCAAAGTGTATGTTGGTCTGTGTGTCATTATATCATCTGTTCTAATTGCCAGATTATTAGAAATTGGGATTTTTTCTTAATGAAACAATCTCACTATACAAGTTGTGTTTATAATGTTTTCAGGTATTTCTTATTGAAACATTTCTGGTAACATACATACAGTTACTTTTGATAATGAAACAAATGTAACATCTGAGATTTCCAATAAAACCTTGAAAGTGTCCCGACACTGCAAAATGGAGGGAACAGGATATTTTAAAATATTTTTTTTTCTGTTAAATTTTTCTGTTGGAATTTATTTTACAAATTACAAGTACAGATATGTGGGATCCCAATGGGAATTGCAAATACATTAAATAGAAGGTTTAACAAACATTCATAGTCATTATCATTTACCAAGTCCAAAGTCTTTGGAGATTGAGCGTTAAATTGGTTTGTTACGATAGGTTGTGAGTGGCAGACAGGGAACATGTACATTGATTCTCTCTTTAATGAAGTAACTGTAACTGATTTTAGTATTTGATTTATTAATGTTCATCACAAATCTATGGTATGGGGGGGGTGTAGGGGATTTTGTGTTCTCTGGTCCTGTCTGTGATCTTCTACCTGAATGAGCAGGCCTCAGTGTATTCTGTTTCTGCTGCAGTTGCTCAGATATCTCTCTTTTCATTTTGGAAGGCATCTGGTCACTCTATACTGACTTTATTACACCCAAATATGAAATGATTTGAATGTTTTGCAATTTCCCCAACTCCTGTTATATTTGCAATAAAACTCTATGTTTGCTGTTGGAAAATAGTAATTGTTGGGTCTTTATTCTTGTACAGATGGAATCCTAAATCTATGTTTAAACTAGTCCACAAGGGGGCAGAAGAATCCCTCAGTGAACTCAGAGCTCTTAAAAATATTTGCATGTAACT
The DNA here is from genome assembly GCA_027917425.1 of Gastrophryne carolinensis. Classification (NCBI taxonomy): domain Eukaryota; kingdom Metazoa; phylum Chordata; class Amphibia; order Anura; family Microhylidae; genus Gastrophryne; species Gastrophryne carolinensis. The sequence goes on along the minus strand of CM051236.1, from coordinate 8,173,206 downwards.
GTAGGATGGGCCCACAGAGTCAGTTCTACTGGTGGGCTGAAGACGACCCCCCAAAAAATAAAATAAATATAGCAAAATACCCTCCATTTTAATGCCATTGATTCAAACATCACAATGTTAAGCCTCTACATAAAGCCCATACAGCATATCAATCCATTAATATGTCACCTATCAGGAGTCTAACCTATTCTCCAGGCCAAGGCTGTGTTTGCTGTGTTAAAGTCTGTTCATTTAGCCGGGTGAATGCCAACAGAACAGCTTCTCAGTGCGCCAGCGTTTAGTGGTAAACCTGATAGGAATGAATGCTATTTTTAGCCAGAATGGCTTTCTATGTGATTTTTTCATCTGTCACTTATACGTTGAGCATAAAGGTCAGATAGATAACTAGTATTGGAGAAACAACTCATAAAATGTTTTTTACTATTTTTGGAGGCTTCAAAAACACCCCAGATTCTCTAGAGACAGAACACATCCATTCTGAGACAAATTCCACACTGTCATAAGCTGTTAAGTGGATTTTCAGCACCATTTTGGGTTTTGTTACAGCGAATTGTGTCGCTGCAGTTCACCCTCTGCCAAGAGCAATTTGTTCACTAGTAAATACCACATATTTTTTGACCAGTGAAGGACGCAGCAAAATGCATTGCAGAGTCTGTGTTCACTGGTGTTTGCTGCTCTGATGCTCTGATCCCCTGCCCCCCCCTCCTCTGGCCAGCAATCACCAAGGCATTTGACAGCTGATCGACACAGGAGCTGACAATCGGGTGAGGTAAGTAAAGTAAAAAAAAACTTGACATTTTGTGTGTGTGTGTGTGTGTGTTTTTTTATGTTAACCCTTTGTGAACTGGTAAGGGGTCCATGAGACCCCTTATACCAGTTCACAAGGCTGGGGTCTGGCAAGCCACCTGCAACTAGCGGGTGGCTTGCCATTAACCCCCGCACCCCCAATTACCTGCCTCCCCAAAGCCCAGGGGGGGCAGAAGAGCCCGGGCCCACACAGGGTATGTGGGCTCGTAGGCTGCAGGGTGGGGGGCCACAAAAGCTGGCCCCCCACTCTGTGCCTACAAGCCTTCATAGCTGGTCCCGGGCTGGTTATGACTGGTAAGGGGGACCCTACGTCATTTTTTTTTAATTTTAAGGGTTAGGGTTAGGGTTAGCCTAACCCTAACCCTTAAAATAAAAAAAAAATGGGTCCCCCCCCCCCCCGGAGGGGGGACCTTACGTCATTTTTATTTAATTTTTAAGGGTTAGGGTTAGCTTAACCCTAACCCTTAAAATTAAAAAAAAAAAAAAATGGGTTCCCCTCTACGTAATTGTTTTTATTTTTAAGGGTTAGGGTTAGCCTAACCCTAACCCTTAAAATTAAAAAAAAAAGAAAATGACATAGGGCGGGGTCCCCGTTTTTTGGGGGTAATTTTTATTTTTGTATATTTCTTTATTTTTAAGGGTTAGGGTTAGCCTAACCCTTAAAATTCCCCCAAAAAAGGGGGGACCATATGTAGTTTTTGGGGGGATTTTTGAGGGTTAGCCTAACCCTAAACCCTTAAAATTACCCCCCAAAATGCCCCCCCCCCCGGAAGGGGGGACCCTATGTCATTTTTTTTTTAATTAACCCCTTATGTTTATAGTGTGGATAGTAGTTGTATTTTATTTGTAATGTAATAATGTAATAAATAAATTTAAGTGCTCTTTTCAGTTTGGGGGGTCTCCAGGGCAAGAATGGGGGGGCTACCGATACATATGTGGTACCGTTGTAATCGGGAGAAATGGGGCTATCACATGCAATATGGTTTTCATTAAAAAAAAGGTTTTATTTAAAATAAAGGAGACAAGTGTTTAAAATATATATATTTTTTTTTTTTGTTTTTTTAAGCAGAAATATTCAAAAAACAGTAGAAAAATTACAAACAAGACATTTCATGTTAAAGCCTAAACTCTGCTGCAAAAAAATGTATATGTAATGTATAACATTTTTCTGGAAATTCCAGCAAAAATCACGGTTAATCATGCCGCAAAATGGGGAAACATGACCTGTCAACAGAGGGTGACAAAACTTCAAGTAGGCTGACAATTAAAAGGGTTAATAGTAACTATGCATGTTGGGTATAGTTCTGCTCGGGGGACCTTGCGCTTTCAGATTTAGCTTGTTTTTTCTTGTTTGCATATTGATATTTTAGGAAAACATGGTTTTTATTCTGCTTTTTTATAATTGTTTTTAGGGAAACCCTGTGCAACCTAAGAATTCTTCAATGGATTACTTCCAGAAAGATGAGCCCACTACAACAAGATCAGTACTCTTAGAAAGCTTAACATGTGTACTTTCAGGGAATATATGGTTTGTGGGGATATTCTTAATTTAAAGGGTTGTTTTGGTTGAAAAATCGCAAGGTGCGCACTTTGCAGAGCTGAAATTTTTAAGTAAAATTACCGTTATGCGCACGCTTTACTTTGGGGTGTTTGGCAACTCTTCCCTTGACAGTACCTATGCATGTTGGGTATTGTTCTGTTCAGGTGATGTTGCTTTTTCAGATTTTATATGTTTTTTTCTGTTTGCATATAGTTTTTTTTAGGAAAATGTGGCTTTGATTCTTCTTTTTTATTCTTTTTTAGGGAAACTCTGTGCAACCAAAGAATTGATTGAGAGATTACTTCCAGAAAATTGCGCCCATGTCAACAAACCTGTCATGCCTAGAAAGCCTGAGGTGTATACTTCCAGAGAATATATAGTTTTTGGGGGGTATTTCAAATTTAAAGGGTTCTTTTTCTGGAAAGACGCAAGGTGCGCTTAGCGCGGTGCATAGTTGTATTTTATCTGAAAATCTCCTAAAGCGCTGTTTCAGTTTGGGGGAGTCTCCTGGGCAGGAAAGGGTGTCTACCTATACATATGTGGTAACTCTGTGACCGGGATTAATTGGGGTTTCACATGCAATAAGATTTTATTGACAAACTTACATTCTTTATTACAAAAAAATACTACAAATTGCAAAAAATAGATTTTTTTTTATTTTTTTGCACATATTTCACCCAAAAGTATTGAGAATACACCTAAAAAATTACAAACAAGACATTTTATGTTAAAGCCCAGACTATGCTGAAAAAAACAATATATCATTTTCCTGGGAAATCCCTGGAAATCCCTTCAAAAATCACATTTGAACATGGGGAGCGTAAAATAGTGCAAAATGGTCTGGCACCAAGGGTGACAAAAACTTCAGGTAGGCTGGCAGCGAAAGGGTTAATTGTTATAATCCCCCTGATTCTTATCTCACAGTATACGATTTTACGGCTTAGATATTTTTCATGTGTGTCAGCGTAAAAATAATTGTCACTCCTTTGTAGTTTTTTGCATAAATGTTTGTCACAGTTACAGATCTGTATTATGCCTAAAGAAGAAGCTCGAACAGCTTTGAAAGCTTGCATTTTCAATATTATTGAGTTAGCCAATAAATTGTATTACCTTAACCTTGGGTACGTATTGGCCGGCCTATGTCAGCACCTGTTGGACCTGGCTTCTGATTATCCCAGTGCCAGTGAGCGTCACTTCTTACCACCATTATTCCAGAACTCACCAGCATATTTATTCATTTTTGAAAGTTTTGGCGCTGACACCTAATAATATAATATACCTAATAATATAATATATTAAATATATATATATATATATATATATATATATATATATATATATATATATATATATATATATATGTATTATTAATAATAAGCATTAGACACTTCAATCCAGTTCTGCCCATTGTGCCCTATGGGATCTTGATCTACAGCGGCAGGTAACAAATGACGCTGCTTCAACCACAACACCTGGCACTGCTACCTTGCTGAAGCATGGGAAGGGGCCTCTGCTGCATCTGATGCATTACAAGTGGATCAATATAAATGAAGGCTTGTGTGTTGTGTGTATGATCTTTGGACACTGTGGTAAAGGCTGTAGCATCATTTTATTTGAGAATATTGATTCTAGGCCAGCAGAGCCAGTCTGTGTGTGTTCACCAGTGTCTCTGGGCTTGTCTGGCCTGGCTGACATCTGTGTTGTTTCTGTGATCTCTGTGTATTGGCAATGGAACAGGTGTGAGGAGGAAGCTTTTGGCCTGATGTTTACTGTGTGGCTGGGATGTGCTGCCAGCACTGAGGTATCACAGGAGTATTTGGAAGCCAGGGTGGTGAGATTACAGGTGCAGAGATGTTTTAGTACCCGCCTGTCTGTGTGGGAGTTATGAGCAAATCCGCAGCAGGTTTCAGCTGAAATGTGCTGCGCTTTTGTAATTGTATGCCGAAATCCGACAAATCCGACACAATATTGACTCCACCACTGGCAGCAGGCTATACCTGGCATAGTGCACCTATGTGCCTCCCTGGAAATCTTGGAGCGGGGCACTTTTCAGATCACTACTGCCCTCCACAGCGGCATCAGCCAGGTGACCATGAAGCAAGTGACCTAAGAAGTGACCTAAGAAGTGAGAGAAATAATACTAAAATAAAAAAATGTAATCAGACCTTAAGCGCTGAAGCAAACCATGCCAATCATAAAAGCAAAGTACGACGGAAGGCAAGCAGGTACGTTCTAAAAGCCAGGAAAAATCAGGGAAAAACGGGCCGCCCGTGTGAACGTGAACGGGAGCCCCGATCAAATTGAAGGCACCCGAGAGAGCAAAAAAAGCTTTCCGAGTAAAGTGAAATTGACGGATCAGTTAGGGAGCCATTCCGACGGAGGCTCTGCATCACATTTGAGCCACGATTCAAACGGGACCCCCGGACAATCGGAAGGTTTTAAGGGCAGTTCAGAGGAGGCTCTGCATCAGGCCATATATGTTGGTCTGTGTGTCATTATATCATCTGTTCTAATTGTGAGATTATTAGAAATTGGGATTTTTTCTTAATGAAATAATCTCGCTATACAAGTTGTGTTTATAATGTTTTCAGATTTTTCATATTGAAACATTTCTGGCCACATACATACAGTTACTTTTGATAATAAAACAAACGTAGCATCTGAGATTTCCAATAAAACCTTGAAAGTGTCCCGACACTGCAAAATGGAGGGAACAGGATATTTTTAAATATTTTTTTTTTCTGTTACAAAAATTGTTAATTTACTTTACAAATTACAAGTACAGGTATGTGGGGCCCCAATGGGAATTGCAAATACATTAAATAGAAGGTTTGACAAACGTTCATAGTCATTATCATTTACCAAGTCCAAGCTCTTTGGAGATAGAGCGTTAAAATGGTTTGTTACGATAGGTTGTGAGTGGCAGACAGGGAACATTTACATTGATTCTCTCTTCAATGAAGTAACTGTAACTGATTTTAGTATTTGATTTGTTAATTTTCATCACAAATCTATGGTATGGGGGGTGTAGGGGATTTTTGTTCTCTGTTCCTGTCTGTGATCTTCTACCTGAATGAGCAGGCCTCAGTGTATTCTGTTTCTGCTGCAGTTCCTCAGATATCTCTCTTTTCATTTTGGAAGGCATCTGGTCACACTCTATACTGACACCCAAACATGAAATGATTTGAATGTTTTGCAATTTCCCCAACTCCTGTTATATTTGCAATAAAACTCTATGTTTGCTGTTGGAAAATACTAATTGTTGAGTCTTGATTCTTGTACAGATGGAATCCTAAATCCATGTTTAAACTAGTCCACAAGGGGGCAGAAGAATCCCTCAGTGAACTCAGAGCTCTTAAAAATATTTGCATGTAACTGTAGGATGGGCCCACAGAGTCAGTTCTACTGGTGGGCTGAAGATGACCCCCCAAAAAATAAAATAAATATAGCAAAATACCCACCATTTTAATGTCATTGATTCAAACATCACAATGTTAAGCCTCTACATAAACCCCATACAGCAAATCAATCCATTAATATGTCACCTATCAGGAGTCATGAACACACTGACCATCTGCATCTGAGGCAGTTATAAATTATGCCAAAGAAATATATTGAATGAGCCTCTCAGATCTAAAGTAATATAATATATTTGGCAGTAGATGCATCTTAATGGAAGCAGTTCTGCCTTAGAATATTTTAGATTCCAGGGCCAGCCAAAGTGTATTTTGTTCCGATTTAAATTTCAGCGGGGCACCGGCGAATGCTCTATCATACAGACTTTACTTTCTTTTACTACATGCTAATTATCATAAATGTACAATAATAATAGTAATATTAACAAGAGAAATATTTTTTTATTCAAATCACAACTTTGATTAAACCAGACCACCACTCGTTTCTTATTTAATGGGTGTTGGTCCTGCAGACAGCTAATCAAAGCAAGCTGGGGGGCATCCAGAATGCTGGAACCCCCCCTGCACATAACCTCCCAATATCCTCACCTTTATTATGAGCCTGCACTAGGATTGTAGCACCGTGACCAGCCAGCAGGCCGGTGGCCAACCAGGGGACTCCTTTCCCAGCGCTGGTTCGTAGTGAAGGTAAGAATATAATGCATTATGGGGGTGTAATGTGAACCCCGGGGGGCTTCAGAATTCTGGATGCTTGTTTTGATTAGCTGTCCGCAAGTCCAACACCCATTGAAAAAATGGGTTGTTGGTCCTGTTTAGAAAAAATCACAACATGTTCAGCCTATAAATTACTCTAATGAGGTATCAGAAATAAAAACTCATACAACGTTCCTCTAGGACAAAATACTTGCACTTGATATTGTAGCATCATGAGCCAAATATAAGATGCAAATTCGATTTCTATTAGGCTGCAAGGCTTGACTGATGAAGTGGAAAGTAGTAATAAGAAATCTCCTTGAGGGAAATTAAACCTCCAAAAAAGGGAAAAGAATGAAAAGGCCGAGTCCGGTGAGTTGAAGATTCCTCATGCCAAGTACAGACTCGCAGCGTCCGAAGCCAAAGGCAACTGGGAAATTTTCTGTAGAATAACGTTAAACCAGCTGAGCTTTGTATATTTTCTAAAAGACATTTTGGTCAATTACCTGACCTCTCATTTATGAATTAACAATAATGTGTTGTACCATGTGATCCATTGAGAGCAGAAGAATGGGAAGTATCACACAATACATTTTAGAGGCTAATTTTGTTTATTTTCTTGGAATACTTTTTCTTACTCAGATGTGATGATTGCTTTATTATGTCTAACAGAACTTAGTATTCTGGAAAGCTTACCTAAAATATGCTTGGCGTCTTTTTTGAGGAAAAATATCAACCACATTATTTTTTTTAAAAAGGGCCAAATAGTGTAACCCAAAAGTTCCTTCTATTCGGGTCTGGCCGAGCTGTACTCAGTATTCATGTCTTGCCATCAACAATTATTATTATATATTGTAATAATAATAATGTAGTAATAATATGAACAATGTAAATATGCTACTTGCAACTTGGCAGAAGGCAACAACGAGATCCCCTTGTATATCTCTGATTCATAAGTTTGCCTGAAATGTCTCCTGTTAATTATTCTTTACAAAAATACAATTGTAATGCATTTGCCCTGGCTTTACCCTGGGCTTGCATACCAATCTCCTATACCCTTGTCTAGTGTTTTTTTTTCTTATGTTAGCTAATGTGTGTTTTATAGAAGCAGTTTTCACTACCTGGAATCTTTTGCTATTGGCACCTGCACAGCTGTTTGGCACAAGAAAAATATACACTTTCAAAAATTCAGTTGAATGTAGACTTTCCCTTTTCTTAATGGTGTAGATAATTTCTCAATTTAATGAAATGAAACTGATTATAATATGTGATTTTTTCTATCAAACTCACAAAGTTTCTTTCTGTGATCTTCTACCTCAGTGTTCCCCAACCTTCTCCTCCTGAGCCACCAACAGGTCAGGTTTTGTGGATCTCCACACGGACACTCTGGTGAATTAATCAGTGCTCAGACAGAGGTACAGAAACATGATCTGTTGGTGACTGATGAGGAGAGGGTTGGGGACACTGTTCTACCTGAATGAGCAGGCCTCAGTATATATGTTTCTGCTGCAGCTCCTCCAATATAAAAAGGGTAAACGATTCTCTAATTTTCTTAGGAGCATAAAAGTTTCACTGACTGTCATTGTCTCACTAACTGGTGATTCATTAACAGTGACTTTTTCAGGTTCATAAAGTTACTCCCTGATGTTTGGTGACATTTCAGTGATGGTTAGTGACATTTCGTTGATGATTAGTGACATTTCATTGATGATTAGTGACATTACAGTAATGATTAGTGACAGTTTAGTGATGATTAGTGACAGTTCAGTGATGATTAGTGACTGTTCAGTTCTGATGTTTAAGCACAATCAGGACAGGAATATGGCTTTTCTCAAGAGTGAGTCCTCTGATGTGTAAGCAGGTGTGAACTCTGTGTAAAACACTTGTCACACCCAGGGCATGAAAATGTCTTCTCTCCGATGTGAGTCCTCTTGTGCTTATTCAGGTTTGAACTATCAGTAAAGGACTTTCCACATTCAGGGCATGCAAATGGCTTCTCTCCAGTGTGAATTCGCTGATGTGTAAGCAGGGTTTCACGCTGTGTAAAGCACTTGTCACAATCAGAGCAGGAATATGGCTTCTCTCCTGTGTGAGTACTATAATGATCATTTAATACTTTCTTGGTTCTAAAACCTTTGCCACATTCTAGGCATGAATATGGCTTCTCTCCTGTATGGATCATGGAGTGGTATTTGAGATGAGTACTTCGACTAAAACACTTGTTACATTCCAAACATCTAAACGGTTTCTCTCCAGTGTGAGTCCTCTGGTGTGTGACCAGGTGTGATTTATTTGTAAAGCACTTGTTGCACTCAGTGCATGTAAATTGATTCTCTCCGGTGTGAGTCTTCTGGTGTGTAAGCAGGTCAGAACGTTGTATAAAGCACTTGTCACACTCTGGACAGGAAAATGGCTTCTCTCCAGTGTGAGTCCTCTGGTGTCTGACCAGGTGAGAATGTCGTGCAAAACACTTGTCACACTCAGGACAGGAATATGGCTTCTCTCCAGTGTGAGTCCTCTGGTGTGTGACCAGGTTTGATTTATTTGTAAAGCACTTGTTGCACTCAGTGCATGTAAATGGCTTCTCTCCAGTGTGAATCCTCTGGTGTATGACCAGGTGAGAATGTCGTGCAAAACACTTGTCACACTCAGGACAGGAATGTGGCTTCTCTCCAGTGTGAAACCTCTGGTGATGTGTGAGCTCTGACTTAGAACTACACAATTTTCCACACTCAGAGCACTGGTATGGCTTTACTCCACTGTGCATCCTCTGGTGTCTAGTAAGTTTTGAATGATTAATAAAGCATTTTCCACATTCAGTGCACGGGAATGTTTTCTCTTCAGTGTGACTCTGGTGACATGTGAGCTCTGAATTAAATTGATACCATTTTCCACACTCAGAGACTGATGGCTTCACTTCTGTAGGACTCATCATGGCCTGATGGAGATCAATTTATATGTAAAATGTATTTGAGCTTCCTGTTAAATGTTCAGCCTTTAGGAAGAATAGAGAAAGTCATGTAAATTACACAAGCATCAAATAGAAGAAATTATATAATGACATGCAGAGCAAAATATGAACCTCAATTCTTCAATTCTATAAAAATCTCATGGTAGTAAAAAAAACATTTTATAAGATAAATGCCTGAGAATTTCATTGTTACTGAATCATCAGCTGGGAAGACAATGAAAGTCAAAGGAAAGGTTTATTACAGTATAAAAGTGGGTAAACAATTCTCTACGTTACTTAGGAGTATAAACGTTCCACCGACTGCCATTGTCTTCTAGCTGCTGATTCATTAACAGTGAAATTCTCAGGCTCATAAAGTGAACTACCATGGAAATAGTTTTTTATTATTTTTATTCTCTTAGGCGATGGCTATATGATGACCAATCCGCACAGCTCACATATTAAAATTAATAAATGGTTCCTAATCTGCAGCCTATCTTTAGTGGACGTGCTCAGAATTAGGTCTGTAGCATCTGTAACTAAATTAGATTCTTCTATGTCAACCCAACTTGGTCTTTGTTTCAAGCAAAATACAGCTGTGAAATTCTTGCTACATAGTGATACCGTAATAAATGAGCTAAATGTGGGAATCTTGGTATCAAGATTTAGGGTCACTTACATATAAAGTAATATAATGTCTTTTTTAGAAATCACCTGTGCATAGACCACTTTGGATTGGCCAATTTACTGTATTCCCTCATAAATTAGTTACCCAATGGCTTATTAATATTATATTATTATGTCCTGCAACATGTCACTCAAAAGTATTCCAAGTCTCATGTTGTAGGACCTATAAACACAATCAGCACATACAAACACTAATACATGAAGGATTATAAACTCCACCTAATCCCACATCTGTCTGACACACAATAACATGCTATGTTTATACTTTGGAGCACAATATCACCAGACACAGCCAAATAATCTACCCAGACATAATAAAAACCATCACATATAACCTAATAGTAACAGAAGTCATATCTACCTGGTATAGGGCAGTATGGGGATCCCCTCGCCGCTCTCCTGACCCGTCTGCTATTGCTGTGACTGAGCCGGCCTCACCTTATATTGTCTGTACAAACATTCTCTAACATGAGGCGGCTTTGGATTGGCTAAATGGGATGAATCTTAATAAACAAAGATATGTTAATGTTGTCTTACTGGGGAGTTTCACTGGGCTTTGTTTATCCCCCAGCAGTATGACAGATTCATTAGCATTGCAGAAAAAGGGAGGGAGGAGCCTTATCTGAAACACAATAGATTAGAATCTCATCATTATCATAGAAATCACATGACACAATAGACTGAAACTGGGAAAGAAATTAGGTGCAGTCACAGGTTCATAGTAAAATATCCTAAACTTGGACACACAGTATTTGTATCCATTACATTTTGTTAGATTGGAACATTTATCCACAATTATACTTGCTAGTTATGAAACCTAAAAAAAGCTCAAGTGATAAAGTGCTGGGACTAGTGTCAAAATGGTTCTTCCCAACACCTCACATAAAATAGAAGAAATTATATAATGACACACAGACCAATATATAGTTTGCAAAGTCCCTTCTGGAACAATTATATTGCAATGATCAGATTCTTTGCTAGACCAAACACAATAGTATTGAGCTATGGAACTATATTATATTTATTTATTTATTTATATTTATTTATAAGCATGGGAAGGGGCCTCTGCTGCATCTGATGCATTACAAGTGGATCAATATAAATGAAGGCTTGTGTGTTGTGTGTATGATCTTTGGACACTGTGGTAAAGGCTGTAGCATCATTTTATTTGAGAATATTGATTCTAGGCCAGCAGAGCCAGTCTGTGTGTGTTCACCAGTGTCGCTGGGCTTGTCTGGCCTGGCTGACATCTGTGTTGTTTCTGTGATCTCTGTGTATTGGCAATGGAACAGGTGTGAGGAGGAAGCTTTTGGCCTGATGTTTACTGTGTGGCTGGGATGTGCTGCCAGCACTGAGGTATCACAGGAGTATTTGGAAGCCAGGGTGGTGAGATTACAGGTGCAGAGATGTTTTAGTACCCGCCTGTCTGTGTGGGAGTTATGAGCAAATCCGCAGCAGGTTTCAGCTGAAATGTGCTGCGCTTTTGTAATTGTATGCCGAAATCCGACAAATCCGACACAATATTGACTCCACCACTGGCAGCAGGCTATACCTGGCATAGTGCACCTATGTGCCTCCCTGGAAATCTTGGAGCGGGGCACTTTTCAGATCACTACTGCCCTCCACAGCGGCATCAGCCAGGTGACCATGAAGCAAGTGACCTAAGAAGTGACCTAAGAAGTGAGAGAAATAATACTAAAATAAAAAAATGTAATCAGACCTTAAGCGCTGAAGCAAACCATGCCAATCATAAAAGCAAAGTACGACGGAAGGCAAGCAGGTACGTTCTAAAAGCCAGGAAAAATCAGGGAAAAACGGGCCGCCCGTGTGAACGTGAACGGGAGCCCCGATCAAATTGAAGGCACCCGAGAGAGCAAAAAAAGCTTTCCGAGTAAAGTGAAATTGACGGATCAGTTAGGGAGCCATTCCGACGGAGGCTCTGCATCACATTTGAGCCACGATTCAAACGGGACCCCCGGACAATCGGAAGGTTTTAAGGGCAGTTCAGAGGAGGCTCTGCATCAGGCCATATATGTTGGTCTGTGTGTCATTATATCATCTGTTCTAATTGTGAGATTATTAGAAATTGGGATTTTTTCTTAATGAAATAATCTCGCTATACAAGTTGTGTTTATAATGTTTTCAGATTTTTCATATTGAAACATTTCTGGCCACATACATACAGTTACTTTTGATAATAAAACAAACGTAGCATCTGAGATTTCCAATAAAACCTTGAAAGTGTCCCGACACTGCAAAATGGAGGGAACAGGATATTTTTAAATATTTTTTTTTTCTGTTACAAAAATTGTTAATTTACTTTACAAATTACAAGTACAGGTATGTGGGGCCCCAATGGGAATTGCAAATACATTAAATAGAAGGTTTGACAAACGTTCATAGTCATTATCATTTACCAAGTCCAAAGTCTTTGGAGATTGAGCGTTAAATTGGTTTGTTACGATAGGTTGTGAGTGGCAGACAGGGAACATTTACATTGATTCTCTCTTCAATGAAGTAACTGTAACTGATTTTAGTATTTGATTTGTTAATTTTCATCACAAATCTATGGTATGGGGGGTGTAGGGGATTTTTGTTCTCTGTTCCTGTCTGTGATCTTCTACCTGAATGAGCAGGCCTCAGTGTATTCTGTTTCTGCTGCAGTTCCTCAGATATCTCTCTTTTCATTTTGGAAGGCATCTGGTCACACTCTATACTGACACCCAAACATGAAATGATTTGAATGTTTTGCAATTTCCCCAACTCCTGTTATATTTGCAATAAAACTCTATGTTTGCTGTTGGAAAATACTAATTGTTGAGTCTTGATTCTTGTACAGATGGAATCCTAAATCCATGTTTAAACTAGTCCACAAGGGGGCAGAAGAATCCCTCAGTGAATTTAGAGCTCTTAAAAATATTTGCATGTAACTGTAGGATGGGCCCACAGAGTCAGTTCTACTGGTGGGCTGAAGATGACCCCCCAAAAAATAAAATAAATATAGCAAAATACCCACCATTTTAATGTCATTGATTCAAACATCACAATGTTAAGCCTCTACATAAACCCCATACAGCAAATCAATCCATTAATATGTCACCTATCAGGAGTCATGAACACACTGACCATCTGCATCTGAGGCAGTTATAAATTATGCCAAAGAAATATATTGAATGAGCCTCTCAGATCTAAAGTAATATAATATATTTGGCAGTAGATGCATCTTAATGGAAGCAGTTCTGCCTTAGAATATTTTAGATTCCAGGGCCAGCCAAAGTGTATTTTGTTCCGATTTAAATTTCAGCGGGGCACCGGCGAATGCTCTATCATACAGACTTTACTTTCTTTTACTACATGCTAATTATCATAAATGTACAATAATAATAGTAATATTAACAAGAGAAATATTTTTTTATTCAAATCACAACTTTGATTAAACCAGACCACCACTCGTTTCTTATTTAATGGGTGTTGGTCCTGCAGACAGCTAATCAAAGCAAGCTGGGGGGCATCCAGAATGCTGGAACCCCCCCTGCACATAACCTCCCAATATCCTCACCTTTATTATGAGCCTGCACTAGGATTGTAGCACCGTGACCAGCCAGCAGGCCGGTGGCCAACCAGGGGACTCCTTTCCCAGCGCTGGTTCGTAGTGAAGGTAAGAATATAATGCATTATGGGGGTGTAATGTGAACCCCGGGGGGCTTCAGAATTCTGGATGCTTGTTTTGATTAGCTGTCCGCAAGTCCAACACCCATTGAAAAAATGGGTTGTTGGTCCTGTTTAGAAAAAATCACAACATGTTCAGCCTATAAATTACTCTAATGAGGTATCAGAAATAAAAACTCATACAACGTTCCTCTAGGACAAAATACTTGCACTTGATATTGTAGCATCATGAGCCAAATATAAGATGCAAATTCGATTTCTATTAGGCTGCAAGGCTTGACTGATGAAGTGGAAAGTAGTAATAAGAAATCTCCTTGAGGGAAATTAAACCTCCAAAAAAGGGAAAAGAATGAAAAGGCCGAGTCCGGTGAGTTGAAGATTCCTCATGCCAAGTACAGACTCGCAGCGTCCGAAGCCAAAGGCAACTGGGAAATTTTCTGTAGAATAACGTTAAACCAGCTGAGCTTTGTATATTTTCTAAAAGACATTTTGGTCAATTACCTGACCTCTCATTTATGAATTAACAATAATGTGTTGTACCATGTGATCCATTGAGAGCAGAAGAATGGGAAGTATCACACAATACATTTTAGAGGCTAATTTTGTTTATTTTCTTGGAATACTTTTTCTTACTCAGATGTGATGATTGCTTTATTATGTCTAACAGAACTTAGTATTCTGGAAAGCTTACCTAAAATATGCTTGGCGTCTTTTTTGAGGAAAAATATCAACCACATTATTTTTTTTAAAAAGGGCCAAATAGTGTAACCCAAAAGTTCCTTCTATTCGGGTCTGGCCGAGCTGTACTCAGTATTCATGTCTTGCCATCAACAATTATTATTATATATTGTAATAATAATAATGTAGTAATAATATGAACAATGTAAATATGCTACTTGCAACTTGGCAGAAGGCAACAACGAGATCCCCTTGTATATCTCTGATTCATAAGTTTGCCTGAAATGTCTCCTGTTAATTATTCTTTACAAAAATACAATTGTAATGCATTTGCCCTGGCTTTACCCTGGGCTTGCATACCAATCTCCTATACCCTTGTCTAGTGTTTTTTTTTCTTATGTTAGCTAATGTGTGTTTTATAGAAGCAGTTTTCACTACCTGGAATCTTTTGCTATTGGCACCTGCACAGCTGTTTGGCACAAGAAAAATATACACTTTCAAAAATTCAGTTGAATGTAGACTTTCCCTTTTCTTAATGGTGTAGATAATTTCTCAATTTAATGAAATGAAACTGATTATAATATGTGATTTTTTCTATCAAACTCACAAAGTTTCTTTCTGTGATCTTCTACCTCAGTGTTCCCCAACCTTCTCCTCCTGAGCCACCAACAGGTCAGGTTTTGTGGATCTCCACACGGACACTCTGGTGAATTAATCAGTGCTCAGACAGAGGTACAGAAACATGATCTGTTGGTGACTGATGAGGAGAGGGTTGGGGACACTGTTCTACCTGAATGAGCAGGCCTCAGTATATATGTTTCTGCTGCAGCTCCTCCAATATAAAAAGGGTAAACGATTCTCTAATTTTCTTAGGAGCATAAAAGTTTCACTGACTGTCATTGTCTCACTAACTGGTGATTCATTAACAGTGACTTTTTCAGGTTCATAAAGTTACTCCCTGATGTTTGGTGACATTTCAGTGATGGTTAGTGACATTTCGTTGATGATTAGTGACATTTCATTGATGATTAGTGACATTACAGTAATGATTAGTGACAGTTTAGTGATGATTAGTGACAGTTCAGTGATGATTAGTGACTGTTCAGTTCTGATGTTTAAGCACAATCAGGACAGGAATATGGCTTTTCTCAAGAGTGAGTCCTCTGATGTGTAAGCAGGTGTGAACTCTGTGTAAAACACTTGTCACACCCAGGGCATGAAAATGTCTTCTCTCCGATGTGAGTCCTCTTGTGCTTATTCAGGTTTGAACTATCAGTAAAGGACTTTCCACATTCAGGGCATGCAAATGGCTTCTCTCCAGTGTGAATTCGCTGATGTGTAAGCAGGGTTTCACGCTGTGTAAAGCACTTGTCACAATCAGAGCAGGAATATGGCTTCTCTCCTGTGTGAGTACTATAATGATCATTTAATACTTTCTTGGTTCTAAAACCTTTGCCACATTCTAGGCATGAATATGGCTTCTCTCCTGTATGGATCATGGAGTGGTATTTGAGATGAGTACTTCGACTAAAACACTTGTTACATTCCAAACATCTAAACGGTTTCTCTCCAGTGTGAGTCCTCTGGTGTGTGACCAGGTGTGATTTATTTGTAAAGCACTTGTTGCACTCAGTGCATGTAAATTGATTCTCTCCGGTGTGAGTCTTCTGGTGTGTAAGCAGGTCAGAACGTTGTATAAAGCACTTGTCACACTCTGGACAGGAAAATGGCTTCTCTCCAGTGTGAGTCCTCTGGTGTCTGACCAGGTGAGAATGTCGTGCAAAACACTTGTCACACTCAGGACAGGAATATGGCTTCTCTCCAGTGTGAGTCCTCTGGTGTGTGACCAGGTTTGATTTATTTGTAAAGCATTTGTTGCACTCAGTGCATGTAAATGGCTTCTCTCCAGTGTGAATCCTCTGGTGTATGACCAGGTGAGAATGTCGTGCAAAACACTTGTCACACTCAGGACAGGAATGTGGCTTCTCTCCAGTGTGAAACCTCTGGTGATGTGTGAGCTCTGACTTAGAACTACACAATTTTCCACACTCAGAGCACTGGTATGGCTTTACTCCACTGTGCATCCTCTGGTGTCTAGTAAGTTTTGAATGATTAATAAAGCATTTTCCACATTCAGTGCACGGGAATGTTTTCTCTTCAGTGTGACTCTGGTGACATGTGAGCTCTGAATTAAATTGATACCATTTTCCACACTCAGAGACTGATGGCTTCACTTCTGTAGGACTCATCATGGCCTGATGGAGATCAATTTATATGTAAAATGTATTTGAGCTTCCTGTTAAATGTTCAGCCTTTAGGAAGAATAGAGAAAGTCATGTAAATTACACAAGCATCAAATAGAAGAAATTATATAATGACATGCAGAGCAAAATATGAACCTCAATTCTTCAATTCTATAAAAATCTCATGGTAGTAAAAAAAACATTTTATAAGATAAATGCCTGAGAATTTCATTGTTACTGAATCATCAGCTGGGAAGACAATGAAAGTCAAAGGAAAGGTTTATTACAGTATAAAAGTGGGTAAACAATTCTCTACGTTACTTAGGAGTATAAACGTTCCACCGACTGCCATTGTCTTCTAGCTGCTGATTCATTAACAGTGAAATTCTCAGGCTCATAAAGTGAACTACCATGGAAATAGTTTTTTATTATTTTTATTCTCTTAGGCGATGGCTATATGATGACCAATCCGCACAGCTCACATATTAAAATTAATAAATGGTTCCTAATCTGCAGCCTATCTTTAGTGGACGTGCTCAGAATTAGGTCTGTAGCATCTGTAACTAAATTAGATACTTCTATGTCAACCCAACTTGGTCTTTGTTTCAAGCAAAATACAGCTGTGAAATTCTTGCTACATAGTGATACCGTAATAAATGAGCTAAATGTGGGAATCTTGGTATCAAGATTTAGGGTCACTTACATATAAAGTAATATAATGTCTTTTTTAGAAATCACCTGTGCATAGACCACTTTGGATTGGCCAATTTACTGTATTCCCTCATAAATTAGTTACCCAATGGCTTATTAATATTATATTATTATGTCCTGCAACATGTCACTCAAAAGTATTCCAAGTCTCATGTTGTAGGACCTATAAACACAATCAGCACATACAAACACTAATACATGAAGGATTATAAACTCCACCTAATCCCACATCTGTCTGACACACAATAACATGCTATGTTTATACTTTGGAGCACAATATCACCAGACACAGCCAAATAATCTACCCAGACATAATAAAAACCATCACATATAACCTAATAGTAACAGAAGTCATATCTACCTGGTATAGGGCAGTATGGGGATCCCCTCGCCGCTCTCCTGACCCGTCTGCTATTGCTGTGACTGAGCCGGCCTCACCTTATATTGTCTGTACAAACATTCTCTAACATGAGGCGGCTTTGGATTGGCTAAATGGGATGAATCTTAATAAACAAAGATATGTTAATGTTGTCTTACTGGGGAGTTTCACTGGGCTTTGTTTATCCCCCAGCAGTATGACAGATTCATTAGCATTGCAGGGAGGAGACAAAAGGGAGGGAGGAGCCTTATATGAAACACAATAGACAAGACTCTCATCATTATCATAGAAATCACATGACACAATAGACTGAAACTGGGAAAGAAATTAGGTGCAGTCACAGGTTCATAGTAAAATATCCTAAACTTGGACACACAGTATTTGTATCCATTACATTTTGTTAGATTGGAACATTTATCCACAATTATACTTGCTAGTTATGAAACCTAAAAAAAGCTCAAGTGATAAAGTGCTGGGACTAGTGTCAAAATGGTTCTTCCCAACACCTCACATAAAATAGAAGAAATTATATAATGACACACAGACCAATATATAGTTTGCAAAGTCCCTTCTGGAACAATTATATTGCAATGATCAGATTCTTTGCTAGACCAAACACAATAGTATTGAGCTATGGAACTATATTATATTTCAGCTTGTTCCTGGTCCCTGGACAACCCGGTCAGTTTCCCTAAAATATGATTCACATTAGACTCTGATTGAACCAAACTGAACCAATGATATTCTTATTGGTTCAAACATAAAATGAATGCAAACATCAACATTACTGTTACATATCTAATCATAGTAATAGGAAATAGCATCGTCTTTGTATAGTTTTATGGTCACTTTATGTGATTCCTATGACTGACTGACCCCCGGCCTCGCATTATAATGTCTCTACAAACATTCACTGACACGGAGGGACTTAGCTGAATTTATTTAATCTCTTACAGAGAATCATATTAAAGAGTTCCCACTAATACCATTATTATAATGTGCAGTATCTCCACCCCAGACACCCCAACTAAGCAATGTCTTGGGACAAGTATAAATGTATTGGAAAATTATCCTAAACATGTCATAAGATAAAGCAATGTAACATCACATGACTGATATGAGATAACAGCTGTACAAGCAAGATACAGGAAGGCGGGTATCATAAGCAATGTTACCTCTGGACATTGTCGTTACTAAAATAAAGGGTCAGATTTTGATGAAATTTTTTAAAGTGTATATTATTATAAAATGTTATTTATTTTTTCCTATGTTAGTAAAGGTGAGTTTGATGGAAGCGTTTATCACTAACTGCAAACATTTGCTATTGGCAACGTACAACACGTCTGTACACCAAGAAGAGAGGATTGTGTCCTGCACATACAGAACACTGCCGCTATGACCATTGCTGAGGTGAGGAAGATCACTTAACCTTACACAGGCCCAGCAGCAGTGTTCTCTGAGTACAGGGTCACGTCTTTCTTTTTGGTGTACAAACTTGGTGTACGTTGCCAATAGCAACAGATTACAGATACTGACATATTACAGATTTACTAACATAAGAAATAAATACTACATCAGCCCATTACATTGAATACATCATTTTGGCACAGAAATATACACTTTCAAAAATTCAATGGAAAGTGGACTTACTATTTAAGCATACATTCATTTATAAAGCTAAAAAATGAAAGCAGAACATGTGACAATAAAGGCAAAAGTTACAGAGATACACAAAAGATCATAGACTAATGTTATATGATGACCCGCCAATCCTCACAGCTCACAGATTAAATGATGTATGTCCAAAGAGGAAATAGTCACTATCAGGATGTAAAGTCAGCTATGGGTACACACCGTGCACTATGACAACTGATTTCAGTAATGCACACCAATATACCCCAAATATATATATATATATATATATATATATATATATATATATATATATATATATAGAGAGAGAGAGAGAGATAGATGTCATTCTTATGTACAATCTATTCATATATAACCTTGGATACAGGAATATATCACACTAAGCTGATAGTGTTTCTGTCCTGACGCGTGTTTTGAGGTTCTTGAGCCCTTCCTCTTCCTGGCCCCATCCGCACCGCAAAATAAACTTGTTGCACTAGGTATTGGCCGGCCTATGTCAGTGCTTGTTGGACCCGGCAGCTGATTATCCCAGGACCAGTGAGCGTCACTTTGTACCGCCATTATTCCCGCACTCCCCGGCATATTTATTCATTTTTTTTCCTCCTTGAAATCTTTGGCGCTGTGTTTTCCAGCACTGGTCACCGTTTCATCATTACAGTTACAAGAAATCACTGATGGGGACAAAGGTGACAAACTTTCCATTGCGTTTAGGCTGCATTTTAGTTGTTGGTGTCCAAATTACACTTTGTTAAGCAAAATAAGCCATTGAAAATCAAGTTTAACCCCCCCCCCCACAAAAAATACATGTTGTGACATCTAGGTCCTGCGTTTTCATTACTGACAGGTGCCAATGCAAGTTCTGTACAAATGAATGTGTGTAATATTAAT
This sequence comes from Gastrophryne carolinensis, assembly GCA_027917425.1. Classification (NCBI taxonomy): domain Eukaryota; kingdom Metazoa; phylum Chordata; class Amphibia; order Anura; family Microhylidae; genus Gastrophryne; species Gastrophryne carolinensis. Next base: position 8,152,892 of record CM051236.1, on the reverse strand, counting down.
AATAAGCATTAAACACTACAATCCAGTTCTGCCCATTGTGCCCTATGGAATCTTGACCTACAGCGACAGGTAACAACTGACGCTGCTTCAACCACAACGCCCAGCACTGCTACCTTGCTGAAGCATGGGAAGGGGCCTCTGCTGTGACTGATACATTACACATGGATACGTTTTCATTTTGTTTTCATAACAAGTTTTCATAACAAATTGTTCAAAAGTTCATTTTGGGTTCTTATCCATTTTTTGTTTCTCCCAGCTTCTTGTATAACTGCTTGTCAGCACTGGAGATTGGTGGGAGGTACCTGGCTATTTATGGGTCCGGGGTGGCCGCGGGTCTTTCTGCGGTCCGCTGCGCCACCTTGTGTTGGGGGAGCCCGGGTTGGGAGGGTTTGCTGGAGCAGGACGCGCTGTATACTGTGGAATCGATTCTGCAGGTGAGTACTCAGAGAGTTGTATTTTTTTCATGATTTATCTACCGGCTTCTTGCATAACTGCTTTTCAACACTGGGGTTTTATGGGTGATTCCTGGCTTTTTATAGGGCCGGGAGCAGCCACACATCTTCTGCAGTCAACTGCGCCACCTTGTGACGGGTTATGGCCAGTAGAGATGATTACTGGGACATCCAATAGCAGTGTCCGTCATGGGTGGGAACCGAAAACAGTAAAAGAATGTACTAACTTATGTTTATAAATATTTTGCCTTTTTTGGGGGGGGGGGGGCTGGTGCATGTGCCACGAAATCCCTCAGCTGTTTGGGATTATTTTTGGAAGCATTTTTTGCACTTTGGTTTTTATGACAAAACTTGGGATGTGAAAAAGCAGTGTCATGTCTTTCAAGCGTCCCCAATGCAATTCCCATTTAAAAAAAAACTTTCCTGACCCTCAAAACGAAAAAAAAAGAGATTAAAACAGACATTCCCCTCGATTCAAAGAGCAAAAGTTAATTGATTTCGGATCGAGAATCGTAAGTTTGGGTGGGTGTTAGTCATTTTTTCCTGTTTTTTTGGCCATTTCCGACTCGCACGAGCCTACGTACGAATGCGTATATGCTCTTACGATCATCGGAAGTTCGTTCCTAAATTTTAGGATCAAAACGTAAAACTTAGGATCAAATCCTAAAACTTAGGATCAAAATGTAAAACTTAGGATAATCGAATGTGTTTAGGTGTGATTCAGAGAACAGTTTTCAAACCTCTAAATACGTTTTAAAAGAAAGCCACTGGCGACACCTTTTAGCAGTCGGATTGCTGTTCTTGAACAGGTTTTTTGGCTATGTGGAGGAGTCTGCGCGTCTTGAGTTGCAATGAACTGCATGTATCAGCATGGCAGAGGCCATAAATTGTATGGCAATGCATACCTGATTCACGTATGCCTTATAAAAGCATTTTAATGTGGACCTTAATTAGTCCTTTGCATGTAAACCTTTATTTTGCAATATATTTGCGTTAATTAAAGAAATTTATGTCCTTTGGTATTTATTTTTAAATTGATGTACTAGAATAATATTTTTAGATTGCATTTATTGGTGTAGTTGTTTACCTTTGCTTTGTTTAATTATTTAAGCACATCTTTGGTCAGATGCATCACAGTTACTGAGGAGAGGAGAGCGGGATAAAGTGCAGGATGTGGGTTACTGCTGTATTTTGCACAGACACAGCAGAGCTGGGGGCACGGAAAGGTCAGAAATCAAAGAATGCAGAGCAACACAGTCACAAGGCCCTTTCTGTTTGCAGGCTGCCCGATAATACCTGAGCCGCCATCTTGGCTGTTTCTAGACTCATAACATGCAGAAGTTGCTGGGTGTTTTTTTATATTTGAGAGCAATCTGTATGGAGAGGGTGTGGGTAACCACACACAAAATTTAAAGTTGTACCATTTGAAGCCAAAATATTAAAATTACATCCACAAGTAAAAAATGCAAGTTAACTAAAAATTAAACAAAGTAAGATTTACTTATGCAAATGCATTCATTAATGGTTGGTTACTACAAAATGAATGAAATAAAGAAAAATAAGACCAAATATTTAGAATGCACTTTAATGAGGTAAGTTTGTAGTGCGGAGCCGCAAGATCAGAAGGATTTACGTCCAGACAAAAACGGAAAAAGGGCAAAACCAATGTTGCAACCTGAGAAATGAAACGGAAAATTCAGGATGGAAACTGACATAGGTCTGATTCCCGAACTGCCATACGAACGGACGTAAATTTTAGGATAGAAACGTATTTGCTTATAGAATCACTCGCAAGTTCATACGAACGCACGAGCGGACGGGAAAAATAGGATGATCGGCACCAAAATCCAAGCTGTTACATGTTTCTGTGAATCGACCCTAATGTGTGCCTGGAATACAGTTGTTTTTAGCGCCCCTGCAGAGCACTATGTATTTCTGTAATAAATTTTTAGTACTTGCAGCGCTCTCGGCCAGCGCTAGGTGTCACTATAGCATAGGCATATACAAGCCGTGCGCTGGGAACACAGCCTGGCCGGGAACACTACAGATGATAGCGCCGGCAGGCTGAAGTTGGTGTTGCGGTGCCCAGTGTCTCGGACAAGGCGCTCAAGTGCCGCCCGCACCATTTTTTATAAATGACCCTCAGATGGTATGTTTGTGACCAGAAAGCAGGACAAGATTTTTTAACTGGTGAAAGTGTTTTCTGGAAGCATTATAAGCATGACATGTAAAGTGAGATGGTTTCATTAAGCAAAACTCCTATTTCTTTATAGAAATGATAAAATGACACAAACATCAAAATTAAGAGGCTGATTCACTACTAGCGCCAAGTATTGGCAGATAAGCGTCTGTATAGGGGCGCTTAAAGCGACCACTAGTAGACGCTGTAAGCGGGTATCGGGCGCTGTAACCTAGCATTGAAGATGCTGTAGAAATCTCATATCAGTCATGTGATGTTACATTGTATTATCTTATGAAGCAAAGACTTTGATCATTACAATATAATTGTCCTAGAAGAGACTTTGCAAACTATGGACTCAATTCAATAAGAGGTGAAAAACATCTCATGGTAGTAAAAATTCACCTTGTGAGCAAAAAGCCTGAGAATGTCACTGTTACGGAATCACCAGCTCGTAAGACAATGACAGTCAGTGATACTTTTATACTGTAATGTGAAGAACCCGCGCTGCTATCTTAAGGCTTGAATTTAGAAAACACTATGGTTACTTAAATTGAGAACTGCTCGACGTGTTAAAACCTCTTATCCCAGATAGAGAGTGTATAACAAATATAAATATATAAACACAGAGCAGAAAGAATGCCTCTATTAGGTCTAATTAGGAGGTATTGGCTCCTTGATTGGCTCCTATTCTTAGAGACACTACTCCTTTAACACTTCTAGTGTCAAAATTCAAATTAGGAATACAGAGCTCATTCTTAGAACGCTGCACCTTTAGCACCTCAGGTATCAAAGTTCAAATTGTAAATATAAAACTACAGAGAAATGCTACTAGCAGTTTTCTTAACAGGTGACACTGGCTCTTTAAATAGTCCTTGTTTATATAGTGGTAGAGTTATAATTCTTCCTCTTCCATTCAAAGTGATATCTGGCTATAGTTCTTTCTTATACAGTATTTTCAGTGCCCATAAACTTATAAAGTCACCACTGTGCCCGTCACCGTTGCTAGGTACTCTTACCGGCTGGTGAATGAATATAGAGCTGTATATATTAACTCCTCTTAGATCTCTCTCCTCTGTGTAGATATCCAATTAGGGGCTATAGGTGCTGGTTGCACTAGATTTCAGCTCACCAGGGTAGTACAGGTGTAGGATAAAACAAAAGAGAGAAAATCTAGTGTATTCCCGCTTTTTAATGTTAAAAATTATAAAATGCAACCTACAAGTGCGCACTCACATTTAAAAAGTGACAAATCGCTTGTTTTAAGGATAGGCGAGGCTCTCACCCGACTCCAGTCACCACGGCCGTTGGTGTTACTGTTTAGAAGGGCGGGATAGCTATCGCAAGTGGATCCTCTTTGGTTTCATATGCCTGTCGCCGTCAACGCGTCTCACTGCCAGCGGCAGCTTTATCAAGACTTGATAAAGTCTTGATCGAGTCTTGATAAAGCTGCCGCTGGCAGTGAGACGCGTTGACGGCGACAGGCATATGAAACCAAAGAGGATCCACTTGCGATAGCTATCCCGCCCTTCTAAACAGTAACACCAACGGCCGTGGTGACTGGAGTCGGGTGAGAGCCTCGCCTATCCTTAAAACAAGCGATTTGTCACTTTTTAAATGTGAGTGCGCACTTGTAGGTTGCATTTTATAATTTTTAACATTGAAAAGCGGGAATACACTAGATTTTCTCTCTTTTGTTTTATCCTACACCTGTACTACCCTGGTGAGCTGAAATCTAGTGCAACCAGCACCTATAGCCCCTAATTGGATATCTACACAGAGGAGAGAGATCTAAGAGGAGTTAATATATACAGCTCTATATTCATTCACCAGCCGGTAAGAGTACCTAGCAACGGTGACGGGCACAGTGGTGACTTTATAAGTTTATGGGCACTGAAAATACTGTATAAGAAAGAACTATAGCCAGATATCACTTTGAATGGAAGAGGAAGAATTATAACTCTACCACTATATAAACAAGGACTATTTAAAGAGCCAGTGTCACCTGTTAAGAAAACTGCTAGTAGCATTTCTCTGTAGTTTTATATTTACAATTTGAACTTTGATACCTGAGGTGCTAAAGGTGCAGCGTTCTAAGAATGAGCTCTGTATTCCTAATTTGAATTTTGACACTAGAAGTGTTAAAGGAGTAGTGTCTCTAAGAATAGGAGCCAATCAAGGAGCCAATACCTCCTAATTAGACCTAATAGAGGCATTCTTTCTGCTCTGTGTTTAGATACTTTTATACTCCTAAGAAAATTAGAGATTTTATTTACTCCCTTTACACAGTAGTAAAAAGTGTCATTGATTTTTCGGGCTTTTTTCCTATAAAGTGATTTTTTTAAAGTTATTTTTACTGCCGTGAAAATGTTTTCAACACTTATTGAATTGAGGTTGAAATTTTAGCCTGTGTGTCAGTATATAATTCCTTCTATTTGATGTGAGGGGGTGAGAAGAAACACCTTTCCACACTAGCACCCAGCACTATATCATTGGAGCATATTAGGTCTCATTACAATAAAGTAATAATTAAATAATAATTGTGGAAATATTAACAATTTGACAAAATGTAACAGATAAAAATTCTGTGTTTTATAGTTTAGATTCTTTTACCATGAAGCTGTTACACTTTTGCAATGACAGCATCTTATTTCTTTCCCAGTTTCAGTCTATTGTGTCTGATGGTGTCATGTAATTTCTATGTTAATGGTGAGAGTCTTGTCTATTGTGTTTCCAATAAGGCTCCTCCCTCTCTTTGTCTCATTGCTGCAATGCTAATGAATCTGTCATACTGCTGGGTGAGAAACAGAATAGTTGGATGAAAAACAAAGCCCAGTGAAACTCCCCAGTAAGACGACATTAACATACCTTTACTTATTAAGATTCATTCCATTCAGCCAATCCAAAGCCGCCTCATGTTAGAGAATGTTTGTACAGACAATATAAGGTGAGGCCGGCTCAGTCACAGCAATAGCAGACAGGTCAGGAGAGCGGCGAGGGGATCCCCATACTGCCCTATACCAGGTAGATATGACTTCTGTTACTATTAGGTTATATGTGATGGTTATTATCATGTCTGGGTAAATGATTTGGCTGTGTCTGGTGCTATTGTGCTCCATAGTATAAACGTAGCATGTTATTGTGTGTCAGACAGATGTGGGATTAGGTGGAGTTTATAATCCTTCATGCATTATTGTTTTTATGTGCTACAACATTAGACTTGGAATACTTTTTGGTGACATGTTGCAGGACATAATAATATAATATTAATAAGCTGCTGGGTAACTAATTTATGAGGGAATACAGTAAATTGGCCAATCCAAAGGGGTCTATGCACAGGTGATTTCTAAAAAAGACATTATATTACTTTATATGTAAGTGACCCTATATCCTGATCCCAAGATTCCCACATTTAGCTCATTTAGTACGGTATCACTATGTAGCAAGAATTTCACAGCTGTATTTTGCATGAAAGAAAGACCTAGTTGGGTTGACATAGAAGAATCTCATTTAGTTACAGATGCTACAGACCTAATTCTGAGCACGCCCACTAAAGATAGGCTGCAGATTAGGAACCCATTTATTAATTTTAATATGTGATCTGTGAGAATTGGCAGGTCATCATCATATAGCCATAGCCTAAGAGAATAAAAATAATAAGAAACCATTTCCATGGTATGAACTACTTTATGAGCCTGAGAATTTCACTGTTAATGAATCAGCAGCTAGTAAGACAATGACAGTCGGTGGAATCAGTAGAGAATTGTTTACCCCCTTTTATACTGTAATAGAACTTTCCTAGCTGATGATTCAGTAACAATGGAATTCTCAGGCTTTTTTCATATAAAATGTTTCTTTACCACCATGAGATTTTTTCAGAATTGAGGTTGATATTTTGGTCTGCATGTCATTATATAATGTCTTCTATTTGATGCGTGTGTAATTTACATGACTTTCTCTATTCTTCTAACAGGGTGAAAATTTAACAGGAAGATCTAAAACATTTTACAGATAAATTGATCTCCATCAGGCCATGATGAGTCCTACAGAAGGGAAGCCATCAGTCTCCAAGTGTGGAAAATTGTTTGAATTTAATTCAGAGCTCACATGTCACCAGAGTCAAACTGAAGAGAAAACATTCCTATGCGCTGAATGTGGATAATGCTTTAATAATCATTCAAAACTTACTAGACACCAGAGGATGCACAGTGGAGTAAAGCCATACCAGTGCTCTGAGTGTGGAAAATTGTGTAGTTCTAAGTCAGAGCTCACATGTCACCAGAGGTTTCACACTGGAGAGAAGCCATTTTCCTGTCCAGAGTGTGGCAAGTGCTTTACACAACGTTCTGACCTGGTCATACACCAGAGGACTCACACTGGAGAGAAGCCATTTTCATGTGCTGAGTATGATAAGTGCATTACAGTAATTTCAAGCCTGCTTACACACCAAAGGATTCACACTGGAGAGAAGCCACATTCCTGTCCTAAGTGTGACAAGTGTTTTGCACGACGTTCTCACCTGGTCATACACTAGAGGACTCACACCGGGGAAAAGCCACATTCCTGTCCAGAGTGTGACAAGTGCTTTACACAACATCCTGACCTGCTTACACACCAGAAGACTCACACCGGAGATAAGCCATTTACATGCACTGAGTGCAACAAGTGCTTTACAAATAAATCAAACCTGGTCACACACCAGAGGACTCACACTGGAGAGAAACCGTTTAGATGTTTGGACTGTAACAAGTGTTTTAGTCGAAGTGCTCATCTCAAATTCCACTCCATGATCCATACAGGAGAGAAGCCATATTCATGCCTAGAATGTGGCAAAGGTTTTAGAACCAAGAAAGTATTACATGATCATTATAGTACACACACTGGGGAAAAACCATATTCCTGCCCTGATTGTGACAAGTGCTTTACACAGCGTGAAACCCTGCTTACACATCAGCGAATTCACACTGGAGAGAAGCCATTTTCATGCCCTGAATGTGGAAAGTCCTTTACTGATAGTTCAAACCTGAATAAGCACAAGAGGAATCACACCGGAGAGAAGCCACATTCATGCCCTGAGTGTGAGAAGTGTTTTACACAAAGTTCACACCTGCTTACACATCAGAGGACTCACTCTTGAGAAAAGCCATATTCCTGTCCTGATTGTGCTTAAACATCAGAACTGAACTGTCACTAATCATCACTAAACTGTCACTAATTATCACTGAACTGTCACTAACCATCACTAAACTGTCACTAATCATAACTGAACTGTCACTAATCATCTCTTGACTGTCACTAATCATCACTGAACTGTCACTAATCATCACTGAACTGTCACTAACCATCACTAAACTGTCACTAATCATAACTGAACTGTCACTAATCATCTCTGAACTGTCACTAATCATCACTGAACTGTCGCTAATCATCTCTGAACTGTCACTAATCATCACTAAATTGTCACTAATCATAACTGAACTGTCACTAATCATCACGAAACTGTCACTAATCATCTCTAAACTGTCACTAATCATCACTAAACTGTCACTAATCATAACTGAACTAAAATCTTTAATGATTTAAGAAATGACCCCTCCAGAATTTATCTGGATTAAATAATCAAGTATAATTCGGGGTCTTGGTTTTCATGAATAAGTGAGTTTTAGTCAAGCTTCACCTTAAAGAAAATAATATAAAATTTTTTTAAAAAATATAAAGGAAATAGTGCAAAACTGAAGAACGCTAAGAAATGTAGCTCCCCAGAATGTCAGAGGGCAAATAGCTTTTGTTCTTGGCTCAAAACTGGGAAAAAAGGTTTGCAGTGTGGGGGAACAGAGTGTGACGGGGTTCTCACAATGAAAACCTAAGCCACAGAGCAAAACCTCATGGAATGACATTATTGACATACTGGAGTACTGGCACTTGAGACAGATGACATAGATGTTGATCTGCTGGATGTGGGATTTATCGCCTGCACATCTTACAAAGCCACATTGAAACCAGAGGATTTGTTCAAGATCTCAGGCCCATAAATAGGGGTCTAGTGATACCAATTGCCCCATTAGGGCCTGATGTGCCATTTCTTCTCACATCCATTCCTCATGACACGGGCTGGTATAGCAACAATGATTTAGGAAACTTTTTTTTCAGCATGCCAGTGGACAGGGAGACACAAACCACCTTTCGGTTCAGGTCACGTTTGCCCCAGGGCTATTTGTATTGGTTAATAGTTTATGCAATGGTTCTTCGAGCCACTCCTTAAGGCCTAGAAACCCGGCCGTGGTTCCATACTACTGCGGACAACCTTCTCCTCTGCAGTTTTGATTGGGAGGCCACCCTCGGGGACAAGGGGGATCTTTTGATATGTTTTTTTGAAAGTGGTCATAAAGTGTCTAAAGAAAATTTGTAGTTGTGTCATGGAAAAAGTTGAGTATCTGGGTTTTGTTTTCCTTGGTATTATTGGTTACTGCTGCCAATGGATTCTAGATTGTTCATAATATGACAGCATTTTGAGAGCTTAGGTGCATGTTGATAAACCTGACACCCTGAAATGGTTATATGTAATGTCCAATGCTTTTGGTGACAGTCTCGGAATTGGGTTTTCCCGATTATGGCAAGATGTTTCACTCATTTGCCAGGGACAACTGTAAGACCATGACAGGTGTCCTAGCTCAAGAGCAGAGTGGCAGGCTATGCCCTGTTGTTTTTTGCCTCGAAGGTGGTTCCTAGGTATGTACAGGGCATGCCTGTGTGTCTCAGAGCCCTTGCCTTGTGTGGTAGTGTGTGGTTAGTGATGGGAATGGCTGCACCCTTTACTTTGGAACATGCAAGCGCATGCATGGTTGGACCGGGAAAAGGTGATTTTACAGGGCAATTTGTGCGGCTCTCCATGGCACATGCAAGATCCCAGGTTTGGTTCAGCCTTAAGTAGCCATTTAAATAAAGAAAAGGCTTGTTCATAATATTTGTTATGAATGGCCGGGTGATGCAAATGCCAAAAATATATTTTTTTGCCTCCACTCTGACCATGTATCTCCACTATTTTTCATTATTTAGTGCTATATTATGCACATCTGATTGGAGATATATTTTGGTTTATTCATTGTGGATTTACATTTCTTGTTGTGCATTCGTAGTCTTATAGATTCTGGGTTTGTTAATATTCCTCCTACCCAAATGTGAGATGGAGTTATACCTCCTCCTTCAACCCCCCCTACATCCCTCTCCCCCTCCCTCCCTCATGGATATCATTAATAGTCAAGATCCCGCTACTCCAATAGTGTGACCCTACCATATTATTTCAATGTTCTATATGTTGGTACGTGGTCAAGCCTAATACATATTCGACTGGTTCAGGGTTTAGGCTACTCCCGGTAAATTAATCAGCTTTTGACCATGACCACACCGTATATGTACATCAGAGGACACTGAAGATAAAGTTTTTGATATCTGGAATATTACAAGTGTTTCAGTCGAAGAGTGAATTTCGACCACTCCAATATCCATATTGATAGGCCACACACCTACTGGCTCCTTTTTTATCGCCTTTTTATTTAGAAAGAAGAGTTTCACAAACAATTGCATACAAAATGCTACATAATTCATATAGTAAATCGACTTTTCTATTGTGAATTGTAAATACAAATACATTGTATTGTATTGTTGAGAGTTCCTTTAATTTGTCAATTTAATGCACTACAAGTTCACAAATATATAAACCTAAATAAAAAAAACTCGTTAACAAATACATTCTAGAAACCACATATTTGCAACGAAAAGTTAACCTTTTAATTTCCAGTGATGTAAAGTTTTTAAATGGTATGATATCTTACTTTTTACAATCTCACTGGCTTTCTGGATGATAACTATTGTCTGGTTGTGCTTAAATGTGTAATCCATATAATTATTAGGCATGTGCAGAGGGTAGGCAACAGATCTATATGCAGATAATGTGGCACAATGTAACTACCTTATAAATAACAATTACATTGCAACACATGAGCTCTGAATATTTCCCATCTCTCTGGTCAAAACGTCTCAGGCTTATCAACAAAATATGTAGCTTGTTCTCAGTGACCGATTTTACTGGTGTGAAACTTGTTGCTTTTGAAAGAAACATTGCATACGCGGTGAGGTGACTCCTTTGGTGTCTTGTCAGCTGTGATTTATGTGCATACCCTTCATCACGTTACGACATTGATATGCCTTCTCTCCAGTGTGTGCCCTATAATTATGGATTATAGTGTGGCGCTGGAAATTCACACTTCAACTAAAACACTTGTCACCTTCCAGAAATGTAAAATGATTTTTTCAAGTGTGAGTCCTCCGAAGTGTAAGCAGGGTTGAACGCCATGTAAAGCACTTGTCACACTAAGGACATGAAAATGGCTTCTCCCCAGTGTGAGTCCTCTGATGTGTAAGCAGGTTTGCTTGTTGTGTAAAGCACTTGTCACACTTAGGACATGAAAGTGGCTTCTCTCCAGTATGAGACTTCTGGTGTGTAAGCAGGTTTGTATGGTTTGTAAAGCACTTGTCACACTCAGGACAGGAATATGGCTTCTCCCCAGTGTGAATTATCTGATGCTTAAGCAGGTTTGTATGGTGTGTAAAGCACTTGTCACAATCAGGGCACGAAAAATGTTTTCTCTCCAGTATGAATTTTCTGGTGTGAAAGTAAGGTACTATGTTGTGTAAAGCACTTGCCACACTCAGGACAGGAATATGGTTTCTCTCCAGTGTGAGTCATTTGATGTTTAAACAGGGAAGATTGCTGTGTAAAGCACTTTTCACACTCAGTACATGAAAATGGCTTCTCTCCAGTGTGAGTCCTCAGATGTGTAAGCAGGTTTAAATGTTGTGTAAAGTACTTGTCACACTCAGGACATGAAAATGGCTTCTCTCCAGTATGAATTTTCTGGTGTGCAAGTAAGTTACTACGTTGTGTAAAGCGCTTACTACACTCAGAACATGAATATGGCCAGAGCAAATTTGAGTAATGCTAAATATAATTTATGTCTGAATTTTTTATACCCAAACATGAAATGTTTTAAATGTTTATGTGATAAAATCACAACATGTTCAGCCTATAAATTACACTGATTGGACATGAGAAAAACAAAAACATACTGTCCAGGGTCGAGCCAGAGACAGGGTCAGGTCAGGTCAGGTCAGGTCATGACGACGTCCTGGAGCAGCAGCAGCACTCGGGCGGCAGGAGCAAAGCTCCTCCTACTCCATCTCCTCCTCCTTCCTACAAAAGATGAATAGGAAACCTTCTTGAGGTAATTTAAACCTAAAGAAAGAAAGAAAGGAATGAAGAGGCCAAGCTCAGAAATCCAATGAGCTTGTAAAAAGAAAGATATCATACCATTAATAAAACTTTACATCACTTCTAGAATTTATTTGTTAAAATATATGGTTGCAATTGCTCGGACTTTCCCTTTAAAGACATTTTATCAGACATTCTATTGGCTTTTATTATCACCTTTTTATTTAGAAAGAAGATTTTCACAGACAAATACAGGCAAAATAGTAAACATTCATATAGTATATCGGCTTTTGTTATTGTGAGTTGTAAATGCAAATACATATTATTATGATTACTGCTATATTGTATATATAGCGTATATTTTCAAAACAACACAAAGGGGCGGGTACCGCTAATTACTGTAAGTTTTTAAAACAACACAAAGGGGTGGGCAACGCTAAATGCTGGAAATGTGCCTTTAAGGCATGAGTGTGCCCCAGCAGACCCTTTAAATACTTTTAGACAACAACAAAACCAATAAGGGCCTGTACAAAAGGGCGCAGCTCAGATATAATCAAAAGTATATACAATTATAAATTTTATTGGTTGCCGACTCTTAAAAACAACGTACAAGACACCTTGCTTATGGGGGGGGGGGGGAAATACTGGTTGGAGTATTCACACCTTTGGGTCCTGAATTTTTTACTTCCACACTGTAGTATCATCATGTGGCAAATATATGATGAGAATGAGATTTGCATTAGGCTGCAAGGCTTGATTGAAGAAGCGGAATGTATAAATTGGAAACCTCCTGGAGGTTATTTAAACCTTCAGAAAGAAGGAAAATAATGAAGAGGCTGAGCCCAGTGAGCAAATTTTTCTCGGATAAAAAGTATATGAATAGAGCAAAATTAAAGATTTCCAACATGTGACAAAGAGGACAATTGCAACGTTACAATAGCAGACAATTATGGAAATTAGTGTCTATGTGGTTTCTCTCTAAAGCCCAAAATGTTCACACACTGGATCAGGGATTGATAATCAGTGATAATGAATCCACAGGGACCAAGTGTTATAAAATGGAAGATGTTGATCTAAAGGAATATATGTTACATTTCAATTCATCATCCAGAGTGGTCTGATCACCTCTGCACAATCAATTGTTTTGAAGTGATAAACAATAAAGGTCAATAGAGCATGATTACATTAACTTTGTTTCTAAATGTTCCTGCCCAGCGGTTCTTCCCATCTTTATTTTTTTTAAAGATAACTTTCACTATACACCTCTGACAAATCTCTCAGTAAGAGATTCTGCGGGTGTGAAGTTTGGTACATTCTACATTGCAGGCACGGCAGTGTGAATCTTTTGGTGTCTTTTCAACTGTGATTTTTGCACGTAACTTTGACCACATTCAGGACATTGATACGGCTTCTCTCCAGTGTGAGTCCTCTGGTGGGTAAGCAGGTTTGAATGACGTGCAAAGTACTTGCCACACTCAGGGCATGGAAATGGCTTCTCTCCGGTGTGAGTCATTTTGTGCTTATTTAGGTTTGAAATATCTGTAAAGGACTTTCCACATTCAGGACATGAAAATGGCTTCTCTCCTGTGTGAGTCCTTCGATGGGTAAGCAGTTTTTTATGCTCTCTAAAGCATTTGCCACATTCAGGGCATGAAAATGGCTTCTCTCCGGTGTGAATCCTTAGGTGGACAAGCAGCTGCTTATGCAATCTAAAGCATTTGCCACATTCAGAACATGGGAATGGCTTCTCTCCAGTGTGACACCTCTGGTGACATGAAAGCTGTAACTTAAGACTGAACTGTTTCCCACATTCAGAGCACTGATATGGCTTCACTCCTGTGGGGCTCATTATGGTCTGATGGAGATCAATTTATCTGTACAATGGATTCCAGCTCCGGCTAAATTATCAGCCTGTGAGAAGAACACAGAAAGTCTTGTTAATTACACAAGTAGTACACAAATCAAAGAAGTCAATATTGTTGTAGCTTTATACTGCAATAGATGGTTTGTGATTGTTTAATGGTTCTACACTGTGATAAGTGATGCATATGGCAAGTGACTGAAAGATAAAGATTTTCTTTGAATCACACCTTATTTTGTCTCGTGTCCTATTCTGAAATAAAGCTTGAAATTGCCCTGATCTCATTTCTGTGAGTTATTTTAAGGAAGGTTTACTGATTTGAGGTCAGTGTGGGTTATCCATATGATTTGGTATTTTTTAGAGAGGTTGAACTTGGAGAAACAGAGCATTTTTCATTTTTTCATAGATATTTTATTTAACAACAACAGCCTATAAAATTAAATAGGCTAATTTTTATATGTTTGGATTTTCCATAGGCTGTTTTTATATTGTAATTTCTAAAATAAAATGCTTACCCCACTAAAGATAATGTGCACTTTCCATTTCCTTTTATGAGCGTCAGATTTTGAGTTTTAAAGATTTTTTTTTTACTTCAATGTGTGCTAATTGAGACAAACTCAGATTTACTCTTCAAGCTCAGCCTCTCCAAAAATCAGAAATCATTTGGATAACTCAATTCTCTACTTCTCAAGAGGTGCAGAAGTAGCTAAATTGATTTTTTAGATTATGTCTGGGTGGCATGAAGGAAAACAATCCACAACCAATTTGGACCTAAGCCTTCTCAGATAGTATTACTAGTAATTCAGGCAGCTCATCTAGATAGTGATGGAGATGGCGACTGGCTCATACCCAGCAATTCATTGAATCATTCAAATGCATTGCTAAAGACATGTCTCTGCCCCTGTTTTCTTTTCTTTACCGTCTACCTCTGATCCTTCTAACTTTATCTCCATCTATCTCTATTTTAAATATCCCATCTATCCCATGCATTGGGACAAACATAAATATTTTGTGAAATTCTTCTAAAGTTGTGACTGAATCCCATTTTCTCAAGAAGACAGCAACAACAATGAGGCGTGGGCCTTCCCTGTCTGGAACAACCCATGTCCAAAATTGGCAATTTCTATTAATTGCTCTGTAAGTTATGTTTATATTCTATAGCACAATATCACCAGACACAGCCAAATCATTTACCCAGACATGATAATAACCATCACATATAACCTAATAGTAACAGAAGTCATATCTACCTGGTATAGGGCAGTATGGGGATCCCCTCGCCGCTCTCCTGACCCGTCTGCTATTGCTGTGACTGAGCCGGCCTCACCTTATATTGTCTGTACAAACATTCTCTAACATGAGGCGGCTTTGGATTGGCTAAATGGAATAAATCTGAATAAACAAAGGTATGTTAATGTTGTGTTACTAGGGAGTTTCACTCGGCTTTGTTTATCCCCCAGCAGTATGACAGATTCATTAGCATTGCAGCAAAAGGGAGGGAGGAGCCTTATCTGAAACACAATAGATTAGACTCTCATCATTATCATAGAAATCACATGACACAATAGACTGAAACTGGGAAAGAAATTAGGTGCAGTCACAGGTTCATAGTAAAATATCCTAAACTTGGACACACAGTATTTGTATCCATTACATTTTGTTAGATTGGGGCATTTTTTTTACAATTATATTTACTAGTTATGAAACCTAAAAAAAAACTCAAGTAATAAAGTGCTGGGACTGTGTCCAAATGGTACTTCCCAACACCTCACATCAAACAGAAGAAATTATATAATGACACACAGACCAATATATAGTTTGCAAAGTCCCTTCTGGAACAATTATATTGCAATGATCAGATTCTTTACTAGACCAAACACAATAGTATTGAGCTATGGAACTATATTATATTTCAGCTTGTTCCTGGTCCCTGGACAACCCGGTCAATTTCCATAAAATATGATTCACATTAGACTCTGATTGAACCAAACTGAACCAATGATATTCTTATTGGTTCAAACATAAAATGAATGCAAACATCAACATTACTCTTACATATCTAATCATAGTAATAGGAAATAGCATCTTCTTTGTATAGTTTTATGGTCACTTTATGTGATTCCTATGACTGACTGACCCTCGGCCTCACATTATAATGTCTCTACAAACATTCACTGACACGGAGGGACTTAGTTGAATTTATTGAATCTCTTACAGAGAATCATATTAAAGAGTTCCCACTAATACCATTATTATAATGTGCAGTATCTCCACCCCAGACACCCCAACTAAGCAATGTCTTGGGACAAGTATAAATGTATCGGAAAATTGTCCTAAACATGTCATAAGATAAAGCAATGTAACATCACATGACTGATATGAGATAACAGCTGTACAAGCAAGATACAGGAAGGCGGGTATCATAAGCAATGTTACCTCTGGACATTGTGGTCATTAAATAAAGGGTCTACTTTTGATGTAATTTTGTGTATAAGTGTATATTTTTATAAAATGTAATTTATTTTTTCCTTTGTTAGTAAAGGTGAGTTTTATGGAAGAGTTTATCACTAACTGCAAACATTTGCTATTGGCAACGTACAACACGTCTGTACACCAAGAAGAGAGGATTGTGTCCTGCACATACAGAACACTGCCGCTATGACCATTGCTGAGGTGAGGCAGATCACTTAACCTTACACAGGCCCAGCAGCAGTGTTCTCTGAGTGCAGGGTCACCTCTTTCTTTTTGGTGTACAAACTTGGTGTACGTTTCCAATAGCAACAGATTACAGATACTGACATATTACTGATTTACTACCATAAGAAATAAATACTACATCAGCCCATTACATTGAATACATCATTTTGGCACAAAAATAAACACTTTCAAAAATTCAATGGAAAGTGGACTTACTATTTAAGCATCCATTCATTTATAAAGCTAAAAAAATGAAAGCAGAACATGTGACAATAAATGCAAAAGTTACAGAGATACACAAAAGATCATAGACTATTGTTATATGATGACCCGCCAATCCTCACAGTTCACAGATTAAATGATGTATGTCCAAAGAGGAAATAGTTACCATCATGATGTAAAGTCAGCTATGGGTACACACCGTGCACTATGACAACTGTTTTCATTAATGCACACCAATACACCCCAAATATATATATATATATATATATATAGAGAGAGAGAGATGTCATTCTTATGTATAATCTATTCATATATAACCTTGGACACAGGAATATATCACACTAAGCTGATAGTGTTTCTGTCCTGACGCGTGTTTTGGGGTTCTTGAGCCCTTCCTCTTCCTGGCCTCATCCGCACCGTAAAATAAACTTGTTGCACTAGGTATTGGCCGGCCTATGTCAGAGCCTGTTGGACCCGGCAGCTGATTATCCCAGGACCAGTGAGCGTCACTTTGTACCGCCATTATTCAGGTACTCCCCGGCATATTTATTCACTTTTTCCTCCTTGAAATATTTGGCGCTGTATTTTCCAGCGCTGGTAAAGGTTTCATCATTACAGTTACAAGAAATCACTGATGGGGACAAAGGTGACAAACTTTACATTGCGTTTAGGCTGCAATTTAGTTGTTGGTGTCCAAATTACACTTCGTTAAGCAAAATTAGCCATTGAAAATCAAATTTAACCCCCCCCCCACAAAAAATACATGTTGTGACATCTAGGTCCTGCGTTTTCATTACTGACAGGTGCCAATGCAAGTTCTGTACAAATGAATGTGTGTAATATTAATTATAAGCATTAAACTCTTCAATCCAGTTCTGCCCATTGTTCCCTATGGAATCCTGACCTACAACGACAGGTAACAACTGACGCTGCTTCAACCACAATGCCTGGCACTGCTACCTTGCTGAAGCATGGGAAGGGGCCTCTGCTGTGACTGATACTTTGCAAGTGGATAAGTTTAAATAAGGGGTTATGTGTTGTGTGTATCATCTTTGGATGCGGCAGCAAAGGCTGTAGCATCATTCTGTTTAAGAATTGGGATTCCAGGCCAGCAGAGCCAGTCTGTGTGTGTTCACCAGTGTCTCTGGGCTTGTCTGGCCTGGCTGACATCTGTGTTGTTTCTGTGATCTCTGTGTATTGGCAATGGAACAGGTGTGAGGAGGAAGCTTTTGGCCTGATGTTTGCTGTGTGGCTGCGATGTGCTGCCAGCACTGAGATATCACAGGAGTATTTGGAAGCCAGGGTGGTGAGATTACAGGCCCAGAGATGTTTTAGTACCCGCCTGTCTGTGAGGGATTTGAGTAATTAGCAAATCTGCAGCAGGTTTCAGCTGAATTGTGCTGTGCTTTTGTCGTTGTATGGCCAAATCCGACACAAAATTGACCGACCACTGGCAGCAGGCTATACCTGGCATAATGCACCTGTGTGCCTCTTGGAAATCTTGGAGTGGGGACTTTTCAGACCACTGCTGCCCTCCTCATCGGCATCAGCCAGGTGACCATGAAGCAAGTGACAAAAACATTCAATCAGAACTTACGATCTGGAGCAAACCATGCCAATCATAAAAGCAAAATACAAGATTATCACAAGCTCAAGCAAACTTTTTTTTCCAGAATCAAGCTTCAGTCACACACAAACACAACTGCTGTGTGGAATGATGTGTAAAGATCATTTGATTTTCAGAACTTTATTTTCATTAAAAAAACTGTTAAAAAACTGTTAAAAAACACTATAAAATGAAAAGAATTGTGATGTGTAATAAAGCTGTGTGAGTAATGTGGGTGAAAAAAACACTGCTACAGATTGGTTAGGAAACAAGAACAGCATGGGTAAACGCTGCATTGATTCAGGGAGAGCCTTTCTACAGCGCCCTCCACACATCACATTTATCAATGCTGGACAAGATACTACAGCGTCACTTTTCCAGTGCCAAAGCTAGGTTATAGCAATAGACACTCCTTTGCTCCATAGTCTTGACGCTAGTCTTAAATCAGCCTATTCATCTGTGAACTGTGAGCATAAGTGGCTCATCATATAGCAGTTACATAGCATTGTTTGATACTGTGATATACCCTGATCATTTTCTATCTTCCTAACTTTTTTCTTGACTGTAGCAATGTTTGCACTTTCTCTTGCTTCCATATTCTGTATTCATCATCGGCTGCCTTCCTGTATCTTGCTTGTACAGCTGTTATCTCATATCAGTCATGTGATGTTACATTGTCTTATCTTATGAAGCAAAGACTTTGATCATTACAATATAATTGTCCTAGAAGAGACTTTGCAAACTATGGACTCAATGAAATAAGAGGCGAAAAAAATCTCATGGTAGTAAAAATTCACCTTGTGAGCAAAAAGCCTGAGAATGTCACTGTTACAGAATCACCAGCTAGTAAGACAATGACAGTCAGTGATACTTTTATACTCCTAAGAAAGTAGAGATTTTTTTACTCCCTTTACAAAAGGGACATTTTAAATGACATTCAAATGAATCTCATTGACTTTTCGGGCTTTTTTTGTATAAAATGATTTTTTTGAAGTTTTATTTTACTACCGTGAAAATGTTTTCAATACCTATCGAACTGAGGTTGAAATTTTAGCCTGTGTGTCAGTATATAATTCCTTCTATTTGATGTGAGGGGGTGGAAAGAAACACCTTTCCACACTAGCACCCAGCACTATATCACTTGAGCGTCTTTAGGTCTCATTACTATGAAGTAATATATAAATAAAAATTGTGGAAATATTAACAATTTGCCAAAATGTAACAGATAAAAATTCTGTGTTTCATAGTTTAGAATCTTTTACCATGAAGCTGTTACACTTTTGCAATGACAGCATCTTATTTCTTTCCCAGTTTCAGTCTATTGTGTCAGTTATGGTGTCATGTGATTTCTATGATAATGATGAGAGTCTCATCTATTGTATTTCCAATAAGGCTCCTCCCTCCCTTTTGTCTTCTTGCTGCAATGCTAATGAATCTGTCATACTGCTGGGTGAGAAACAAAGCCCAGATAAAACTCCCCAGTAAGACAATATTAACTTACCTTTAGTTATTAAGATTCATTATTTTTAGCCAAATGAATACGCTGCTGGGTAAGTTATTATTGAGGGATTACAGTTATTTATTAGGCCAATGCACATGTGAATATTATTAAAATATAATTTATATAGAATACTCTCCATCCTGTGGTATGCCCATCAGACCACAGATTGAAAAGCCTCCTGGACCAAACCATCAACAAAGGTTGGTGAAGACCCCCTTTGCAAGGTTGCATGTAATGGTTTCTTCTTGTTTTGGATAAATGTTACTGCTAAGATTATTAGGTAAGTAGGTAGGTGATCGTTTAGAAATTAACCCAGTTAATTTGTGTGTGATAATTTAGGACAGCTCCAGAAGATATGGAGCACCATGCCCTGTCTCTTTATACATCTCCAACATAAAGAGGAGACAGTAGGAGACATCTTAGATAGTTTGGATGGTACCTGTACCATCTTGTTAAGATCTTGTATGAGGCTTCTATATATGTATTGGAAATAGATAATTTATGTGCTAGTTTGAACATAACCTGCTGCTCGCTTCATCTACCTCTCCTATTGCTTTTGCAATGCTTCAGCCAGTCTCTCCATTGGCTGCCAAACTCATGGAGAATTCAGTTTAAAATGTTAACTCTCCAGCCAGGTACCTCCTTATATTTCATTTGAATCCAACGCTATCAACACAGGTCTGCCTCTGACCTTCTCCTGTCCTCCACCCTGGTCACCTCCTCTCATTCCCATCTCTACAGGACATCTCAGGCATAACTGCCATTTTCTGGAATGCCCTTTCCCATTATATCCAACACTACACAACACTCACAATTTCCAAAACTACCCTTAAAATCAATCTCTTCAGACAAGCATATAACCTGGTTTAGGCATTTCCACTTGGCACACGCCACCTGAACAACTCAATAACTACTACTCGTGACCCATTCCCTGTGCTTCCAACACTTCCTTTAGACTAAGCTCAAAGGGGTCAGACTCTTCATCCTATTGTGTCCCACTCTCATAGTGTTTGCATTGTCATTTTTTGCGTTGGGTTGGCAGTTGTCTGTGTACTCTATTCTATTTACCACGTAGTAAAGTTCTACAGAAGAAGAAGAGGGTGTTATATAAATAAATAATAATAATCTGTCTCTGCTGTGAATTTCCAGTCCCATCCCTTCTTCCATTCCCCTACATACTTGGTGCACCATGGTATGGCCTTGTTTAAATTTAACAAAATCCCTTGGCACTCACTATGATCCCTCAACAAACCAGGTGAAATACATATACATATCTAATATAAATCTTTATTAGTTGGATATTTTACAGTCGTGTGTCTTAGTTTAGTATCTTATAACATGAAGCTGTTACACACTTACAATGACTTTATCATATTCTTTTCCCAGTTTCAGTCCATTGTGTCAGTTATTGTGTCTCTTCATTTCTATGATAATGATGAGAGTCTCGTCTATTGTATTCAAATAAAGCTCCTCCCTATTGCCAGTGTTTATTTTGCTGCAATGCTGATGAATTTAACATACTGTTGGGTGGTAAACAGAACCAAAGAACAGGTGAAATAACCTGATGACACCACATTAACATATCACTTTGTTCTATGTGACTTTCAGGCTGATTCATCACTAACGCCAGGTAGCAACAGATGAGCGTCTGTATTGGCATTTTCAGAGCGCCCGCTAGTAGTCGCTGTGCTCGGGCCGTGGGTCGCTAGTTCATAGCGACTCAGTCACTGTGCAGTAATGTTGAATACATTGTGAGGAGTCACTATTTGACCAGTACAGCGCTGTATGGGAGCACATGTTAGCGACTGGTCATAGCGACCGACTCACAACATATTCAAGAAAAAAAATGCCTCACACAACTCAACATCTATCCACTAGTAACAAAGTAAAAACATATGGAATTACATTGTAGCAACATTGTAACATGAACACTTTAATGTCATTTCTGAAGAAATATATAAAAAATGAAAAAATTGAGAAAAAAATGCTTTTTCAATGCCAAAAGAGGGCACAGCATTATTTG
This sequence comes from Gastrophryne carolinensis, assembly GCA_027917425.1. Lineage (NCBI taxonomy): Eukaryota > Metazoa > Chordata > Amphibia > Anura > Microhylidae > Gastrophryne > Gastrophryne carolinensis. Next base: position 8,131,083 of record CM051236.1, on the reverse strand, counting down.
AGATTTTTTGCAAAATAAAAAAAAAACCCTGTTTAAAGAGGAGAAAAGGATTGTCTATTGAAATGTATTGGAGAGCGACAGGTAGCGAGAGGTCATACATGGCGCTGTGTCAGGGCTGAACGCCGGCGCTGTTTGCTGAGGCTGTGCAAATGATGAATCGGAGGCTACATGGTGTTATCCCAGTTGCTAAACAGATTCTGCTTAATAAATGTGTAATTGCTGCCGTGTCCTGCGTTCACCAGTTGCTACCTGTCGCTATGACTTCTTAAATAAGAGCCAAAGTATAAATAAAGGGCTGTGTGGTGTGTGTATCATCTTTGGATGCTGTGGTAAAGGCTGTAGCGTCATTCTGTTCGAGAATAGGCCGGCAGAGCCAATCTGTGTGTGTTCACCAGTGTCTGTGGGATTGTCTGGCCTGGCTGACATCAGTGTTGTTTCCCTGATCTCTGCATTTTGTGATGGATGACCATAGTGTGTAGGACACAGCTAGTGTGGATTTTTTGGAGACCATTTGTGGGCTGTGCAGCATCTCCCCTCTTGGCTTGGCCAAACTTAGGAAACATTCTTTCAGCAGCCAGATGTTTTATTCGGTGTGCGGAAGAGGGAGTAGTCTTATACGGCGAGTATATAACAAACTCTATATTTTGAGTGGAAATGTTGGGGATCGTCTTATAGGCCGGAAAATACGGTAGTTTAAGAATATTTGTGAGCATAATCACGAGAAATATTATATGTTATCCCTGAGTGTCCCACTCATTCTATTCCCATAGCAAATGTCCCTTCTCAACAAGCTAGCTTCATAGATAATGCAGGTTATTTTTTATTCTCAACCCAGTCCTGGTCTCAGAAATCTGTGCAGGCTTCACACCCATGGGGGGGGGGCTTCAAAAAAAATCCATGTTCCATCTGACAACCCTGGCCTGAAATAAAGTCGTAGTGTCCCAGCCATGAGTGAGCCCCTGCAGGGAGCTGCCTTCCATCACATGCATGAAAGGAAAAGAACCATAAATAACTGGGTCACAGATCCCGTAAGCCCCAAGCCAAATACAGAATCAGAAATCAAAGCCAAATCCATCTCAATTTGCCCCATCTCCATAACTATCCTTGAACCAGAAATATGGAGGTCACCAGTTCTGAAACATCCTGCAACTATATTCTTGGACACACCAGAAGTGCAGAAATAGTTTAACACCAGAGGGGAAGATACTCCTCCCAGGGGGGTGTTGTTGTCCATTGTTGCATGTTTGTAATTACTCACCTGTAGCCTGTACTCTGCTCTCAGATCTGTAAATGCACTATTTCCAAAATGTCTCATCTTGAATGTGCGCTTATCACATTACAATATGTATTTAACTTGAGCTGACTTTTTGCCTTAACTGAAATTCCAAAAAGAGAAAAGCTATTCTCACGCTCTGATAGTGCCAAATGCTTTACTACTCGTTCAAAACTTTATAGACTTTATTTTTCTGTCGCTGGTCGCAGTTTTATCATTACAATTACAAGAAATCACTGCTGGGGACTAAGGGGACAAACTTTACATTGTGTTTAGGCTGCATTTTAGTTGTTGGTGAGCAAACCCTTTGATCATTACAATTGTCCTGGAAGAGACTTTGCAAACTATGGACTCAATTAAATAAGAGGCGAAAAAATCTCATGGTAGTAAAAATTCACATTGTGAGCAAAAAGCCTGAGAATGTCACTGTTACAGAATCACCAGCTCGTAATACAATGACAGTCAGTGATACGTTTATACTCCTAAGAAAAGGATAGATTTTTTTACTCCCTTTACACTGTAGTAAAAAGTGTCATTGACTTTTCAGGCTTTTTTCTTATAAAGTGATTTTTTGAAGTTTTTTTTTTACTACCGTGAAATTGTTTTCAATACTTATTGAATTGAGGTTGATATTTTAGTCTGTGTGTCAGTATATAATTCCTTCTATTTGATGTGAGGGGGTGGGAAGAAACACCTTTCCACACTAGCACCCAGCACTATATCATTGGAGCGTCTTTAGGTCTCATTACTATGAAGTAATAATTATTAATTGTGGAAATATTAACAATTTAACAAAATGTAACAGATAAAAACTCTGTGTTTCATAGTTTAGAATCTTTTACCATGAAGCTGTTACACTTTTGCAATGACAACATCTTATTTCTTTCCCAGTTTCAGTCTATTGTGCCAATTATGGTGTCATGTAATTTCTATGTTAATGGTGAGATCTTGTCTATTGTGTTTCCAATAAGGCTCCTCCCTCCCTTTTGTCTCCTTGCTGCAATGCTAATGAATCTGTCATACTGCTGGGTGAGAAACAGAAAAGCTGGATGAAGAACAAAGCCCAGTGAAACTCCCCAGTAAGACGACATTAACATACCTTTACTTATTAAGATTCATTCCATTTAGCCAATCAAAAGCCGCCTCATGTTAGAGAATGTTTGTACAGACAATATAAGGTGAGTCCGGCTCAGTCACAGCAATAGCAGACGGGTCAGGAGAGCGGCGAGGGGATCCCCATACTGCCCTATACCAGGTAGATATGACTTCTGTTACTATTAGGTTATATGTGATGGTTATTATCATGTCTGGGTGAATGATTTGGCTGTGTCTGGTGACATTGTGCTAATAACATTGTACATTACATTTTATTGTGTGTCAGACAAATGTGGAATTAGTTGGGGCTGACCATATTATCTATACAATATTTTATATATTAGTGTATTTTATGTGTTAAATGGATTTTATAGATTTCCAAGAGGAGACTTGTCATCATTTTAATTGATATATTGAAGGAAAGAATAGATAAAATGAATAAGCTGCTAGGTAACTATTTAGTTGTTACTGTACATTAGTTAATCTAAAGGGGTTTATGCACATGTGAATATTTATAAATGATAATATAAAGTATGACATGCTCAGTCAATAATACGTATCAGATATCTATAGTACTAAGGAATGTCTATACTGCATGAAAAGTACTAAGAAAAGTATTGTATTATCCATCTGATGATTGATGCAGTAGGAGTAAGTGGTGATGACACCAACCCTGATGGGTAGCCAGATAAAACACATGTTACACTTTAGCGGGAATAGTAAATAGGTGTATTGTACCTAAAAAGAATCTCTGTTGATCGGCACATTTATTACTCAGCACAGTCCACAGATTCTTACTAAAGGCAAAACATATTTTACATTGAGATATAATATAGTTTCATATCTCAATAAGATAGTGTTTTTTCTACAGAAAAGGGGGGTATGGACCTTATGGGGGCAATGCTAATTAATTGGTAAGCCATCCCCAACTCTGAGAGTGTTTTTGTACTTTAACATGCAAAAAAATGCAATAAAAATATTGTTTTTCATGTTTTCATAACAACTCGCCAGCAATGGGGCATTTCTACAGGTGAAGTGTCTAATTTTTCAAATTAGATGAGTATAGTTTTTTTTGCAATTTCAGAAACAGCACAATATGGGGAATGTTCAAGAAGAATTCGCCAGTTTTCCAACAAACTCACAAACTTGTATTTTCTGAACTCTCAAACAAATACCCCTTCCCTTACCTGTAAAAATGCCCCATCACATGTACAGGTGACATTTTGGGAAAAAACTGCTACAAATATGTTTTGCACTTGTTAGTGTGTTAAAGCAGATAAGCTCACTGAGATGGAAGTTTTAGTTAAGTTAAGCTTGGTTTATCAAATAATTAGAATGACGCCAGTGCTGAGTAGATGTATTTTCATTTGTTTAGTTTAATAATAATTGTGGGGACAATCAGGACAAATACTATATTTTATAACTGATTTCTCCAGCTCATTCTATTCCCATAGCAAATGTCCCTTCTCAACAAGTTGGATTCATAGGTAGCGCGGGCAGTTGTAATTCTCAACCCAGTCCTGCTCTCAGAAAGTTGTGCAGGCCTCACACCCACGGGGAGGGGGGGGTGCAAAATCCATGTTTCATCTCACACCCCTGGCCTGAAATAAAGCCACAGTGTCCCAGCCATGAGTGACCCCCTGCAGGGATCTGCCTTCCATCACATGCATGAAAGGAAAATCTCTTCAAGCAGCCGGTGCCAACACAGAACCATGAATAACTGGGTCACAGATAGCCCTAGCCCCAAGCCAAATACAGAATCACAAATCAGAACTGTGAATCAAAGCCAAATCCATCTCAGTTTGTCCCATCTCCAAAACTATCCTTGAACCATAAATATTTAGGTCTCCAGTTCCGAACCACCTTAAAACTATATTCTTGGATGCACCAGAGGTGCAGCAATAGTTTAACACCAAGGGGAAGATACTCCTCTCAGGGAATTACTCACCTGTAACCTATACTCTGCTCTCAGATCTGTAAATGTAATATTTCCAAAATATCTCATACTGGTAACTAGTGTGCACTTATCACATTACAATATATATTTAACTTGAGCTGACTTTTTGCCATGACTAAAATACCAAAATGAGAGAAGCTATTCTCATGCTTTGATAGTGGCAAATACTTTACTACTCGTTCAAAAATTTGTAGACTCCAAAAAAGTCACACTGAAATACCGCTTGTGTAATTTACATGACTTTCTGTATTTTTCTTACAGGTTGAACATTTATCAGGAAGCTGGAATCCATTTAACAGATACATTGATCTTCATCAGCCCATGATGAGCCCTAAACCAGGAAAACCATATCAGTGCTCTGAGTGTGGAAAATGTTTCCGTTTTAAATCAGAGCTCACAAGTCACGAGAGGAGTCACACTGGAGAGAAGCCGTTCCCATGCTCTGAATGTGGCAAATGCTTTGCTCATCATTCAAATCTTCTTAGACATCAGATGATCCACACAGGAGTGAAGCCACATCAGTGCTCCGAGTGTGGAAAATTGTATATTTGTAAGTCACAGCTCAAAAGTCATCAGATGATTCACACTGGAGAGAAGCCATTTTCATGTCCTGAGTGTGACAAGAGCTTTTCACACCATACAAACCTTCTTACACATCAAAGGACCCACACTGGGGAGAAGCCATATTCCTGTCCTGATTGTGGCAAGTGCTTTACACAACATGCAAACCTGCTTACACACCAGAGAATTCACACTGGAGAGAAGCCATTTTCATGTCCTGAGTGTAACAAGTGCTTTACACACCATACAAACCTGCTTACACACCAGAAGACTCACACTGGAGAGAAGCCATTTTCATGTCCTGAGTGTGACAAGAGCTTTTCACACCATACAAACCTTCTTACACATCAGAGGACTCACACTGGGGAGAAGCCATATTCCTGTCCTGATTGTGGCAAGTGCTTTACACAACATGCAAACCTGCTTACTCACCATAAGACTCACACTGGAGAGAAGCCATTTTCATGTAATGAGTGCGACAAGTGTTTTACACACCGTTCAAACCTGCTTGAACATCAGAGGACTCACACTGGAGAATAACCTTTTAAAAGTCTGGAAGTGTGAATTTCCACTGCCACGCCATGATCCATAATTATAGGGCACACACTGGAGAGAAGCCATATCAGTGTCATGATGTGGTGAAGGTTATGCACATAAATCACAGCTGACAAGTAGAGATGAGCGAACCGGTTCGGACGAACCAGAATTCGCTCCGAATTTCAGGAAATATTCGATTCGGCACGAACCCGAATATTTTGTGGTTCGTGCCGATCGAATTTTTCCTGAAATTAAAAAAAAAAAAATGCCGGCATGGTGGGAGCGGGCCGGCCGGTTCCGCTGTCAGCGGAGCCGGCCGGCGGGCCGGTAAAGCCGGCCGGCCCGCTCCCACCATGCCGGCATTTAAAAAACAAAAAACAAAAAAAAAAGCATTTTTGCCGGCATGGTGGGAGCGGGCCGGCCGGCTCCGCTGTCAGCGGAACCGGCCGGCCCGCTCCCACCATGCCGGCATTTCAAAAAAAAAGCAAACACTTACCTGCAGGTCCGGAGCGTGGAGGCCGGCGCCGCTCTCAGCTGTCATCTGAGGGCACGTCATCAGAGCTCCGCCGGTTCCGCTGACAGTGGAGCGGGCCGGCCCGCTCCCACCATGCCGGCAAAAATGCTTTTTTTTTGTTTTGTTTTTTAAATGCCGGCATGGTGGGAGCGGGCCGGCCGGCTTTACCGGCCCGCCGGCCGGCTCCGCTGTCAGCGGGCCGGCTTTGCCGGCCCGCTGACAGCGGAACCGGCCGGCCCGCTCCCACCATGCCGGCATTTATGATGGGGAACTTCGTAAAAGTTCGATTCGGCCGAACCCGAATTTCTTTGTGAAATTCGGCGAATCGGCCGAATCGAACTTTTCAAAAGTTCGCTCATCTCTACTGACAAGACACCAAAGGAGTCACCTCACCACGAAAGCAATGTGTCTTACAAAAGCACCAAATTTCATAGCTGAGAGAAGCAGTCAAGGGACTGGCAAAAATAATGCTAGAAAAAATATAGTTCAGCTGGTTCAACTGACTGCTACAGAAACACCACAGATAAGACAGTATTGTCCAGTGCCCGGTGACCCAGTGTCCTAGATTTTTGTGCTTCAGTGAGTGACCACAAAGACATTCAATTCCATGGTGGGCTACTACTGTATCATTACTTATATCTTCTGTGTCACATTTTGAAATTTTCTGAATAAACTCTATGTCTAAACATGTCATAAGATAAAGCAATGTAACATCACATGACTGATATGAGATAACAGCTGTACAAGCAAGATACAGGAAGGCGGGTATCATAAGCAATGTTACCTCTGGACATTGTGGTCATTAAATAAAGGGTCTACTTTTGATGTAATTTTGTGTATAAGTGTATATTTTTATAAAATGTAATTTATTTTTTCCTTTGTTAGTAAAGGTGAGTTTTATGGAAGAGTTTATCACTAACTGCAAACATTTGCTATTGGCAACGTACAACACGTCTGTACACCAAGAAGAGAGGATTGTGTCCTGCACATACAGAACACTGCCGCTATGACCATTGCTGAGGTGAGGCAGATCACTTAACCTTACACAGGCCCAGCAGCAGTGTTCTCTGAGTGCAGGGTCACCTCTTTCTTTTTGGTGTACAAACTTGGTGTACGTTTCCAATAGCAACAGATTACAGATACTGACATATTACTGATTTACTACCATAAGAAATAAATACTACATCAGCCCATTACATTGAATACATCATTTTGGCACAAAAATAAACACTTTCAAAAATTCAATGGAAAGTGGACTTACTATTTAAGCATCCATTCATTTATAAAGCTAAAAAAATGAAAGCAGAACATGTGACAATAAATGCAAAAGTTACAGAGATACACAAAAGATCATAGACTATTGTTATATGATGACCCGCCAATCCTCACAGTTCACAGATTAAATGATGTATGTCCAAAGAGGAAATAGTTACCATCATGATGTAAAGTCAGCTATGGGTACACACCGTGCACTATGACAACTGTTTTCATTAATGCACACCAATACACCCCAAATATATATATATATATATATATATATAGAGAGAGAGAGATGTCATTCTTATGTATAATCTATTCATATATAACCTTGGACACAGGAATATATCACACTAAGCTGATAGTGTTTCTGTCCTGACGCGTGTTTTGGGGTTCTTGAGCCCTTCCTCTTCCTGGCCTCATCCGCACCGTAAAATAAACTTGTTGCACTAGGTATTGGCCGGCCTATGTCAGAGCCTGTTGGACCCGGCAGCTGATTATCCCAGGACCAGTGAGCGTCACTTTGTACCGCCATTATTCAGGTACTCCCCGGCATATTTATTCACTTTTTCCTCCTTGAAATATTTGGCGCTGTATTTTCCAGCGCTGGTAAAGGTTTCATCATTACAGTTACAAGAAATCACTGATGGGGACAAAGGTGACAAACTTTACATTGCGTTTAGGCTGCAATTTAGTTGTTGGTGTCCAAATTACACTTCGTTAAGCAAAATTAGCCATTGAAAATCAAATTTAACCCCCCCCCCACAAAAAATACATGTTGTGACATCTAGGTCCTGCGTTTTCATTACTGACAGGTGCCAATGCAAGTTCTGTACAAATGAATGTGTGTAATATTAATTATAAGCATTAAACTCTTCAATCCAGTTCTGCCCATTGTTCCCTATGGAATCCTGACCTACAACGACAGGTAACAACTGACGCTGCTTCAACCACAATGCCTGGCACTGCTACCTTGCTGAAGCATGGGAAGGGGCCTCTGCTGTGACTGATACTTTGCAAGTGGATAAGTTTAAATAAGGGGTTATGTGTTGTGTGTATCATCTTTGGATGCGGCAGCAAAGGCTGTAGCATCATTCTGTTTAAGAATTGGGATTCCAGGCCAGCAGAGCCAGTCTGTGTGTGTTCACCAGTGTCTCTGGGCTTGTCTGGCCTGGCTGACATCTGTGTTGTTTCTGTGATCTCTGTGTATTGGCAATGGAACAGGTGTGAGGAGGAAGCTTTTGGCCTGATGTTTGCTGTGTGGCTGCGATGTGCTGCCAGCACTGAGATATCACAGGAGTATTTGGAAGCCAGGGTGGTGAGATTACAGGCCCAGAGATGTTTTAGTACCCGCCTGTCTGTGAGGGATTTGAGTAATTAGCAAATCTGCAGCAGGTTTCAGCTGAATTGTGCTGTGCTTTTGTCGTTGTATGGCCAAATCCGACACAAAATTGACCGACCACTGGCAGCAGGCTATACCTGGCATAATGCACCTGTGTGCCTCTTGGAAATCTTGGAGTGGGGACTTTTCAGACCACTGCTGCCCTCCTCATCGGCATCAGCCAGGTGACCATGAAGCAAGTGACAAAAACATTCAATCAGAACTTACGATCTGGAGCAAACCATGCCAATCATAAAAGCAAAATACAAGATTATCACAAGCTCAAGCAAACTTTTTTTTCCAGAATCAAGCTTCAGTCACACACAAACACAACTGCTGTGTGGAATGATGTGTAAAGATCATTTGATTTTCAGAACTTTATTTTCATTAAAAAAACTGTTAAAAAACTGTTAAAAAACACTATAAAATGAAAAGAATTGTGATGTGTAATAAAGCTGTGTGAGTAATGTGGGTGAAAAAAACACTGCTACAGATTGGTTAGGAAACAAGAACAGCATGGGTAAACGCTGCATTGATTCAGGGAGAGCCTTTCTACAGCGCCCTCCACACATCACATTTATCAATGCTGGACAAGATACTACAGCGTCACTTTTCCAGTGCCAAAGCTAGGTTATAGCAATAGACACTCCTTTGCTCCATAGTCTTGACGCTAGTCTTAAATCAGCCTATTCATCTGTGAACTGTGAGCATAAGTGGCTCATCATATAGCAGTTACATAGCATTGTTTGATACTGTGATATACCCTGATCATTTTCTATCTTCCTAACTTTTTTCTTGACTGTAGCAATGTTTGCACTTTCTCTTGCTTCCATATTCTGTATTCATCATCGGCTGCCTTCCTGTATCTTGCTTGTACAGCTGTTATCTCATATCAGTCATGTGATGTTACATTGTCTTATCTTATGAAGCAAAGACTTTGATCATTACAATATAATTGTCCTAGAAGAGACTTTGCAAACTATGGACTCAATGAAATAAGAGGCGAAAAAAATCTCATGGTAGTAAAAATTCACCTTGTGAGCAAAAAGCCTGAGAATGTCACTGTTACAGAATCACCAGCTAGTAAGACAATGACAGTCAGTGATACTTTTATACTCCTAAGAAAGTAGAGATTTTTTTACTCCCTTTACAAAAGGGACATTTTAAATGACATTCAAATGAATCTCATTGACTTTTCGGGCTTTTTTTGTATAAAATGATTTTTTTGAAGTTTTATTTTACTACCGTGAAAATGTTTTCAATACCTATCGAACTGAGGTTGAAATTTTAGCCTGTGTGTCAGTATATAATTCCTTCTATTTGATGTGAGGGGGTGGAAAGAAACACCTTTCCACACTAGCACCCAGCACTATATCACTTGAGCGTCTTTAGGTCTCATTACTATGAAGTAATATATAAATAAAAATTGTGGAAATATTAACAATTTGCCAAAATGTAACAGATAAAAATTCTGTGTTTCATAGTTTAGAATCTTTTACCATGAAGCTGTTACACTTTTGCAATGACAGCATCTTATTTCTTTCCCAGTTTCAGTCTATTGTGTCAGTTATGGTGTCATGTGATTTCTATGATAATGATGAGAGTCTCATCTATTGTATTTCCAATAAGGCTCCTCCCTCCCTTTTGTCTTCTTGCTGCAATGCTAATGAATCTGTCATACTGCTGGGTGAGAAACAAAGCCCAGATAAAACTCCCCAGTAAGACAATATTAACTTACCTTTAGTTATTAAGATTCATTATTTTTAGCCAAATGAATACGCTGCTGGGTAAGTTATTATTGAGGGATTACAGTTATTTATTAGGCCAATGCACATGTGAATATTATTAAAATATAATTTATATAGAATACTCTCCATCCTGTGGTATGCCCATCAGACCACAGATTGAAAAGCCTCCTGGACCAAACCATCAACAAAGGTTGGTGAAGACCCCCTTTGCAAGGTTGCATGTAATGGTTTCTTCTTGTTTTGGATAAATGTTACTGCTAAGATTATTAGGTAAGTAGGTAGGTGATCGTTTAGAAATTAACCCAGTTAATTTGTGTGTGATAATTTAGGACAGCTCCAGAAGATATGGAGCACCATGCCCTGTCTCTTTATACATCTCCAACATAAAGAGGAGACAGTAGGAGACATCTTAGATAGTTTGGATGGTACCTGTACCATCTTGTTAAGATCTTGTATGAGGCTTCTATATATGTATTGGAAATAGATAATTTATGTGCTAGTTTGAACATAACCTGCTGCTCGCTTCATCTACCTCTCCTATTGCTTTTGCAATGCTTCAGCCAGTCTCTCCATTGGCTGCCAAACTCATGGAGAATTCAGTTTAAAATGTTAACTCTCCAGCCAGGTACCTCCTTATATTTCATTTGAATCCAACGCTATCAACACAGGTCTGCCTCTGACCTTCTCCTGTCCTCCACCCTGGTCACCTCCTCTCATTCCCATCTCTACAGGACATCTCAGGCATAACTGCCATTTTCTGGAATGCCCTTTCCCATTATATCCAACACTACACAACACTCACAATTTCCAAAACTACCCTTAAAATCAATCTCTTCAGACAAGCATATAACCTGGTTTAGGCATTTCCACTTGGCACACGCCACCTGAACAACTCAATAACTACTACTCGTGACCCATTCCCTGTGCTTCCAACACTTCCTTTAGACTAAGCTCAAAGGGGTCAGACTCTTCATCCTATTGTGTCCCACTCTCATAGTGTTTGCATTGTCATTTTTTGCGTTGGGTTGGCAGTTGTCTGTGTACTCTATTCTATTTACCACGTAGTAAAGTTCTACAGAAGAAGAAGAGGGTGTTATATAAATAAATAATAATAATCTGTCTCTGCTGTGAATTTCCAGTCCCATCCCTTCTTCCATTCCCCTACATACTTGGTGCACCATGGTATGGCCTTGTTTAAATTTAACAAAATCCCTTGGCACTCACTATGATCCCTCAACAAACCAGGTGAAATACATATACATATCTAATATAAATCTTTATTAGTTGGATATTTTACAGTCGTGTGTCTTAGTTTAGTATCTTATAACATGAAGCTGTTACACACTTACAATGACTTTATCATATTCTTTTCCCAGTTTCAGTCCATTGTGTCAGTTATTGTGTCTCTTCATTTCTATGATAATGATGAGAGTCTCGTCTATTGTATTCAAATAAAGCTCCTCCCTATTGCCAGTGTTTATTTTGCTGCAATGCTGATGAATTTAACATACTGTTGGGTGGTAAACAGAACCAAAGAACAGGTGAAATAACCTGATGACACCACATTAACATATCACTTTGTTCTATGTGACTTTCAGGCTGATTCATCACTAACGCCAGGTAGCAACAGATGAGCGTCTGTATTGGCATTTTCAGAGCGCCCGCTAGTAGTCGCTGTGCTCGGGCCGTGGGTCGCTAGTTCATAGCGACTCAGTCACTGTGCAGTAATGTTGAATACATTGTGAGGAGTCACTATTTGACCAGTACAGCGCTGTATGGGAGCACATGTTAGCGACTGGTCATAGCGACCGACTCACAACATATTCAAGAAAAAAAATGCCTCACACAACTCAACATCTATCCACTAGTAACAAAGTAAAAACATATGGAATTACATTGTAGCAACATTGTAACATGAACACTTTAATGTCATTTCTGAAGAAATATATAAAAAATGAAAAAATTGAGAAAAAAATGCTTTTTCAATGCCAAAAGAGGGCACAGCATTATTTGAGATTTTTTGCAAAATAAAAAAAAAACCCTGTTTAAAGAGGAGAAAAGGATTGTCTATTGAAATGTATTGGAGAGCGACAGGTAGCGAGAGGTCATACATGGCGCTGTGTCAGGGCTGAACGCCGGCGCTGTTTGCTGAGGCTGTGCAAATGATGAATCGGAGGCTACATGGTGTTATCCCAGTTGCTAAACAGATTCTGCTTAATAAATGTGTAATTGCTGCCGTGTCCTGCGTTCACCAGTTGCTACCTGTCGCTATGACTTCTTAAATAAGAGCCAAAGTATAAATAAAGGGCTGTGTGGTGTGTGTATCATCTTTGGATGCTGTGGTAAAGGCTGTAGCGTCATTCTGTTCGAGAATAGGCCGGCAGAGCCAATCTGTGTGTGTTCACCAGTGTCTGTGGGATTGTCTGGCCTGGCTGACATCAGTGTTGTTTCCCTGATCTCTGCATTTTGTGATGGATGACCATAGTGTGTAGGACACAGCTAGTGTGGATTTTTTGGAGACCATTTGTGGGCTGTGCAGCATCTCCCCTCTTGGCTTGGCCAAACTTAGGAAACATTCTTTCAGCAGCCAGATGTTTTATTCGGTGTGCGGAAGAGGGAGTAGTCTTATACGGCGAGTATATAACAAACTCTATATTTTGAGTGGAAATGTTGGGGGTCGTCTTATAGGCCGGAAAATACGGTAGTTTAAGAATATTTGTGAGCATAATCACGAGAAATATTATATGTTATCCCTGAGTGTCCCACTCATTCTATTCCCATAGCAAATGTCCCTTCTCAACAAGCTAGCTTCATAGATAATGCAGGTTATTTTTTATTCTCAACCCAGTCCTGGTCTCAGAAATCTGTGCAGGCTTCACACCCATGGGGGGGGGGCTTCAAAAAAAATCCATGTTCCATCTGACAACCCTGGCCTGAAATAAAGTCGTAGTGTCCCAGCCATGAGTGAGCCCCTGCAGGGAGCTGCCTTCCATCACATGCATGAAAGGAAAAGAACCATAAATAACTGGGTCACAGATCCCGTAAGCCCCAAGCCAAATACAGAATCAGAAATCAAAGCCAAATCCATCTCAATTTGCCCCATCTCCATAACTATCCTTGAACCAGAAATATGGAGGTCACCAGTTCTGAAACATCCTGCAACTATATTCTTGGACACACCAGAAGTGCAGAAATAGTTTAACACCAGAGGGGAAGATACTCCTCCCAGGGGGGTGTTGTTGTCCATTGTTGCATGTTTGTAATTACTCACCTGTAGCCTGTACTCTGCTCTCAGATCTGTAAATGCACTATTTCCAAAATGTCTCATCTTGAATGTGCGCTTATCACATTACAATATGTATTTAACTTGAGCTGACTTTTTGCCTTAACTGAAATTCCAAAAAGAGAAAAGCTATTCTCACGCTCTGATAGTGCCAAATGCTTTACTACTCGTTCAAAACTTTATAGACTTTATTTTTCTGTCGCTGGTCGCAGTTTTATCATTACAATTACAAGAAATCACTGCTGGGGACTAAGGGGACAAACTTTACATTGTGTTTAGGCTGCATTTTAGTTGTTGGTGAGCAAACCCTTTGATCATTACAATTGTCCTGGAAGAGACTTTGCAAACTATGGACTCAATTAAATAAGAGGCGAAAAAATCTCATGGTAGTAAAAATTCACATTGTGAGCAAAAAGCCTGAGAATGTCACTGTTACAGAATCACCAGCTCGTAATACAATGACAGTCAGTGATACGTTTATACTCCTAAGAAAAGGATAGATTTTTTTACTCCCTTTACACTGTAGTAAAAAGTGTCATTGACTTTTCAGGCTTTTTTCTTATAAAGTGATTTTTTGAAGTTTTTTTTTTACTACCGTGAAATTGTTTTCAATACTTATTGAATTGAGGTTGATATTTTAGTCTGTGTGTCAGTATATAATTCCTTCTATTTGATGTGAGGGGGTGGGAAGAAACACCTTTCCACACTAGCACCCAGCACTATATCATTGGAGCGTCTTTAGGTCTCATTACTATGAAGTAATAATTATTAATTGTGGAAATATTAACAATTTAACAAAATGTAACAGATAAAAACTCTGTGTTTCATAGTTTAGAATCTTTTACCATGAAGCTGTTACACTTTTGCAATGACAACATCTTATTTCTTTCCCAGTTTCAGTCTATTGTGCCAATTATGGTGTCATGTAATTTCTATGTTAATGGTGAGATCTTGTCTATTGTGTTTCCAATAAGGCTCCTCCCTCCCTTTTGTCTCCTTGCTGCAATGCTAATGAATCTGTCATACTGCTGGGTGAGAAACAGAAAAGCTGGATGAAGAACAAAGCCCAGTGAAACTCCCCAGTAAGACGACATTAACATACCTTTACTTATTAAGATTCATTCCATTTAGCCAATCCAAAGCCGCCTCATGTTAGAGAATGTTTGTACAGACAATATAAGGTGAGGCCGGCTCAGTCACAGCAATAGCAGACGGGTCAGGAGAGCGGCGAGGGGATCCCCATACTGCCCTATACCAGGTAGATATGACTTCTGTTACTATTAGGTTATATGTGATGGTTATTATCATGTCTGGGTGAATGATTTGGCTGTGTCTGGTGACATTGTGCTAATAACATTGTACATTACATTTTATTGTGTGTCAGACAAATGTGGAATTAGTTGGGGCTGACCATATTATCTATACAATATTTTATATATTAGTGTATTTTATGTGTTAAATGGATTTTATAGATTTCCAAGAGGAGACTTGTCATCATTTTAATTGATATATTGAAGGAAAGAATAGATAAAATGAATAAGCTGCTAGGTAACTATTTAGTTGTTACTGTACATTAGTTAATCTAAAGGGGTTTATGCACATGTGAATATTTATAAATGATAATATAAAGTATGACATGCTCAGTCAATAATACGTATCAGATATCTATAGTACTAAGGAATGTCTATACTGCATGAAAAGTACTAAGAAAAGTATTGTATTATCCATCTGATGATTGATGCAGTAGGAGTAAGTGGTGATGACACCAACCCTGATGGGTAGCCAGATAAAACACATGTTACACTTTAGCGGGAATAGTAAATAGGTGTATTGTACCTAAAAAGAATCTCTGTTGATCGGCACATTTATTACTCAGCACAGTCCACAGATTCTTACTAAAGGCAAAACATATTTTACATTGAGATATAATATAGTTTCATATCTCAATAAGATAGTGTTTTTTCTACAGAAAAGGGGGGTATGGACCTTATGGGGGCAATGCTAATTAATTGGTAAGCCATCCCCAACTCTGAGAGTGTTTTTGTACTTTAACATGCAAAAAAATGCAATAAAAATATTGTTTTTCATGTTTTCATAACAACTCGCCAGCAATGGGGCATTTCTACAGGTGAAGTGTCTAATTTTTCAAATTAGATGAGTATAGTTTTTTTTGCAATTTCAGAAACAGCACAATATGGGGAATGTTCAAGAAGAATTCGCCAGTTTTCCAACAAACTCACAAACTTGTATTTTCTGAACTCTCAAACAAATACCCCTTCCCTTACCTGTAAAAATGCCCCATCACATGTACAGGTGACATTTTGGGAAAAAACTGCTACAAATATGTTTTGCACTTGTTAGTGTGTTAAAGCAGATAAGCTCACTGAGATGGAAGTTTTAGTTAAGTTAAGCTTGGTTTATCAAATAATTAGAATGACGCCAGTGCTGAGTAGATGTATTTTCATTTGTTTAGTTTAATAATAATTGTGGGGACAATCAGGACAAATACTATATTTTATAACTGATTTCTCCAGCTCATTCTATTCCCATAGCAAATGTCCCTTCTCAACAAGTTGGATTCATAGGTAGCGCGGGCAGTTGTAATTCTCAACCCAGTCCTGCTCTCAGAAAGTTGTGCAGGCCTCACACCCACGGGGAGGGGGGGGTGCAAAATCCATGTTTCATCTCACACCCCTGGCCTGAAATAAAGCCACAGTGTCCCAGCCATGAGTGACCCCCTGCAGGGATCTGCCTTCCATCACATGCATGAAAGGAAAATCTCTTCAAGCAGCCGGTGCCAACACAGAACCATGAATAACTGGGTCACAGATAGCCCTAGCCCCAAGCCAAATACAGAATCACAAATCAGAACTGTGAATCAAAGCCAAATCCATCTCAGTTTGTCCCATCTCCAAAACTATCCTTGAACCATAAATATTTAGGTCTCCAGTTCCGAACCACCTTAAAACTATATTCTTGGATGCACCAGAGGTGCAGCAATAGTTTAACACCAAGGGGAAGATACTCCTCTCAGGGAATTACTCACCTGTAACCTATACTCTGCTCTCAGATCTGTAAATGTAATATTTCCAAAATATCTCATACTGGTAACTAGTGTGCACTTATCACATTACAATATATATTTAACTTGAGCTGACTTTTTGCCATGACTAAAATACCAAAATGAGAGAAGCTATTCTCATGCTTTGATAGTGGCAAATACTTTACTACTCGTTCAAAAATTTGTAGACTCCAAAAAAGTCACACTGAAATACCGCTTGTGTAATTTACATGACTTTCTGTATTTTTCTTACAGGTTGAACATTTATCAGGAAGCTGGAATCCATTTAACAGATACATTGATCTTCATCAGCCCATGATGAGCCCTAAACCAGGAAAACCATATCAGTGCTCTGAGTGTGGAAAATGTTTCCGTTTTAAATCAGAGCTCACAAGTCACGAGAGGAGTCACACTGGAGAGAAGCCGTTCCCATGCTCTGAATGTGGCAAATGCTTTGCTCATCATTCAAATCTTCTTAGACATCAGATGATCCACACAGGAGTGAAGCCACATCAGTGCTCCGAGTGTGGAAAATTGTATATTTGTAAGTCACAGCTCAAAAGTCATCAGATGATTCACACTGGAGAGAAGCCATTTTCATGTCCTGAGTGTGACAAGAGCTTTTCACACCATACAAACCTTCTTACACATCAAAGGACCCACACTGGGGAGAAGCCATATTCCTGTCCTGATTGTGGCAAGTGCTTTACACAACATGCAAACCTGCTTACACACCAGAGAATTCACACTGGAGAGAAGCCATTTTCATGTCCTGAGTGTAACAAGTGCTTTACACACCATACAAACCTGCTTACACACCAGAAGACTCACACTGGAGAGAAGCCATTTTCATGTCCTGAGTGTGACAAGAGCTTTTCACACCATACAAACCTTCTTACACATCAGAGGACTCACACTGGGGAGAAGCCATATTCCTGTCCTGATTGTGGCAAGTGCTTTACACAACATGCAAACCTGCTTACTCACCATAAGACTCACACTGGAGAGAAGCCATTTTCATGTAATGAGTGCGACAAGTGTTTTACACACCGTTCAAACCTGCTTGAACATCAGAGGACTCACACTGGAGAATAACCTTTTAAAAGTCTGGAAGTGTGAATTTCCACTGCCACGCCATGATCCATAATTATAGGGCACACACTGGAGAGAAGCCATATCAGTGTCATGATGTGGTGAAGGTTATGCACATAAATCACAGCTGACAAGTAGAGATGAGCGAACCGGTTCGGACGAACCAGAATTCGCTCCGAATTTCAGGAAATATTCGATTCGGCACGAACCCGAATATTTTGTGGTTCGTGCCGATCGAATTTTTCCTGAAATTAAAAAAAAAAAAATGCCGGCATGGTGGGAGCGGGCCGGCCGGTTCCGCTGTCAGCGGAGCCGGCCGGCGGGCCGGTAAAGCCGGCCGGCCCGCTCCCACCATGCCGGCATTTAAAAAACAAAAAACAAAAAAAAAAGCATTTTTGCCGGCATGGTGGGAGCGGGCCGGCCGGCTCCGCTGTCAGCGGAACCGGCCGGCCCGCTCCCACCATGCCGGCATTTCAAAAAAAAAGCAAACACTTACCTGCAGGTCCGGAGCGTGGAGGCCGGCGCCGCTCTCAGCTGTCATCTGAGGGCACGTCATCAGAGCTCCGCCGGTTCCGCTGACAGTGGAGCGGGCCGGCCCGCTCCCACCATGCCGGCAAAAATGCTTTTTTTTTGTTTTGTTTTTTAAATGCCGGCATGGTGGGAGCGGGCCGGCCGGCTTTACCGGCCCGCCGGCCGGCTCCGCTGTCAGCGGGCCGGCTTTGCCGGCCCGCTGACAGCGGAACCGGCCGGCCCGCTCCCACCATGCCGGCATTTATGATGGGGAACTTCGTAAAAGTTCGATTCGGCCGAACCCGAATTTCTTTGTGAAATTCGGCGAATCGGCCGAATCGAACTTTTCAAAAGTTCGCTCATCTCTACTGACAAGACACCAAAGGAGTCACCTCACCACGAAAGCAATGTGTCTTACAAAAGCACCAAATTTCATAGCTGAGAGAAGCAGTCAAGGGACTGGCAAAAATAATGCTAGAAAAAATATAGTTCAGCTGGTTCAACTGACTGCTACAGAAACACCACAGATAAGACAGTATTGTCCAGTGCCCGGTGACCCAGTGTCCTAGATTTTTGTGCTTCAGTGAGTGACCACAAAGACATTCAATTCCATGGTGGGCTACTACTGTATCATTACTTATATCTTCTGTGTCACATTTTGAAATTTTCTGAATAAACTCTATTTATAATGTAGTTTTTCTCTGAGAACACTTTGCTAAGTTGTCTTTGGCTTTGGATGCTCCGAGTGTGTACTCAGCATGAGGAATTCCCAAGCCACCGTACTCAATGCTCAACCCATTTCAGCTCCCGCCATTGCTAAGGATACAACTAATATAGAACAAGACTTATATTTGTGTCTTGTTATTGTTCCAGAGGTTTCACACAGAGGTGGTGTTGTATAATTAATGTCATTGCATTCTTCCACAGCTGCCACCACTATTTTCCAATGAACTACAGCTCAGGATACCTGCCTTTCTGTATCTTGCTTGTACAGCTGTTATCTCATATCAGTCATGTGATGTTACATTGTCTTATCTTATGAAGCAAAGACTTACAATATAACTGTCCTAGAAGAGACTTTGCAAACTATGGACTCAATTCAATAACTTCCCACCCTGTAACATCAAATAGAAGGAATTATATAATGACACTGAATCGAGGTTGATATTTTGGCCTGTGTGTCCTTATAAAATTTCTTCTATTTGATGTGAGGGGATGGGAAGAAACACCTTTCAACGTTAGCACCCAGCACTATATAACTTAAGCTTTTTTAGGTTTTATTACTATTAAGTAATAATTAAATAATAATTGTGAACATATTAAATACTCGACAAAATTTAACAAATTAAAATTGTGCATGTCCTAGTTTAGGATTTTTTTACTATAAAGCTGTTACACTTTTGCAATCAAAGACTGCAACTTATTTCTTTCTCAGTTTCAGTCTATTGTGTTCATTATGGTGTCATGTAATTTCTTTGTTAATGATGAGAGTCTCGTCTATTGTGTTTCAAATAAAGATTCTCCCTCCCTTCTGTCTCCTTGCTGCAATGCTAATGAATCTGTCATACTGCTGGGTGAGAAACAAAGCCCAGTGAAACTCCCCAATAAGACGACATTGACATACCTTTGTTTATTAAGATTTTTCCATTTAGCCAATCCAAAGCCGCCTCATGTTAGAGAATGTTTGTACAGACAATATAAGGTGAGGCCGGCTCAGTCACAGCAATAGCAGACGGGTCAGGAGAGCGGCGAGGGGATCCCCATACTGCCCTATACCAGGTAGATATGACTTCAGTTACTATTAGGTTATATGTGATGGTTATTATCATGTTGGGTAAATGATTTCGCTGTGTCTGGTGATATTGTGCTCCATAGTATAAACATAGCATGTTATTGTGTGTCAAATAGATGTGTAATTTAATGGAGCTGACCATATTATCTATACAATCTTTTATATATTAGTGTATTTTATGTGCTGAATGGATTTTATATAATTCCAAGAGGAGAATAGTCATAATTTGTGATATATTGAAGGAATTAATAGATGGAATCTGCTGAGTAACAATTTAGTCATTACTTCAATACTTCAATACTTTATTGAACCACCAAGTAAGTACAGGGTACAAACAAGGAATGCTTTTTTGGCAAGGAGATACACCATGAGAGCTATAACAATTACGTACGTAACAAAGTATAACAAGAATAACGATACAGTTCAGGTAATCTATAGTGATTGAAATAGTTGTCAGTAATGCAGAGCAGAATGTGGTTAGGTGCCACTCACACACTGGGATTATTCAGAGCCATAACGGCCAGAGGAAAAAAAGTGTTTTTGTGTCTGGAAGTTTTGGTAGAATGTGCCATGAATCTGCGGCCAGATGGTAGGAGCCTGAAGAAGGGATGACCTGGGTGAGTCACGTCTCCAAATATCTTCTTAGCCCTTGAGGAGATTCTACTCATGTATTGATCATCCAGAGAAGGTAGGGGGGATCCAATTAACCTCTCAGCAATCCTGGTTATTCTCTTCAGCCTCTGCTTGTCTTAGGCTGAGGCCCCTCCGTACCAGACTGTACATGAACTGGTCAGGAATGATCCTATGGCACCGTTGTAGGTGCCTTCAAGATCTTTTTGGACAAACCGTATTTTATCAACTGTCTGAGGAAGAATAACCGCTGTTGGGCCTTCTTTAAGATAGCAGACGCTTGCTTGCTCCACTTCAGATCCTGTGTGATTTGAGTACCAAGAAATTTAGCACTTGTTACAATCTTGACAGTCTCCTCACCAATCAAAATGGGATGGTGTGATTGGTGGGATCGCCTAAAGTCAATTATAAGTTCAACTGTTTTATGAGTATTCAGTATAAGATTGTTTGCTTTGCTCCAAGAGTCAAGGGTTTTTACTTGGGTCCTATAGAAATGTCTTCGCAAGCTATATTATGTTGTATGGGACTTGGGGAGCCTGATTTATTACGAATGCCAGTCATTGTAATTTTTCCCATTGCTGAGTGGGGCAGACAGCGCCAGAGGTGATATTGCTTAGGATACCCACCTTCCTGTATCTTGCTTGTACAGTTGTTATTTCATGTGGGACACTGTGGCTTTGTTTCAGGCCAGAGGGGTGTGAGATGAAACATGGATTTTCTTTTAAGTCGCCCCTTATGGGTGCAAGCTTGCACAGCTTTCTGAGAGCAGGACTGGGTAGAGAATTACAACTACCCATACTACCTGTGAAGCTAGCTTTCACCAGCTGCCTAAAGAGATTTTTCTTTCATGCATGTGGTGGAAGGAAGCTCCATGCATGGAGTCACTCATGGGGTCACTCATGGCATGGAGCTTCCTTCCATCACATGAATGAAAGAAAAATCTGGTGCCAACACAGAACCATAAATAACTAGGTCACAGCTCCCCCTAGCCCCAAGCTAAACACAGAATCAAAAATGAGAACCGTGAATGAAAGCCAACTCCCTCTCAGTTTTTCCCATCTCCTTAACTATCCTTGAACCATCCTGAAACTATATTCTTGGATGCACCAGAGGTGCAGCAATAGTTTAACACCAAGAGGAAGACACTCCTACCAGGGGGGCGTTGGAAATGTCTATTGTTGCATGTTTGTAATTACTCACCTGTAACCTGTACTATGCTATCAGACCTGTAAATGTAATATTTCCAAAACATCTCATACTGGTAACTAGTGTGCGCTTGTGGCCTAGAGGTAAGTGGCAGGTTCAAATCTCGGTACTGACTAAAGCAACATGACTGAAATGCTCTTGAGTAAGGCACCTAAACCTGCAACTTTTCCCCCTGGGCAGGAATTTAGGGCAGCCCACCGCTACGGGCATGGGTTAAATGCAGAGGTCAAATTCCTATGTGTGCGCAAGCATACAATGGCCATCTATGCATTAAACATTAAACATTTAGCTTATCGCATTACAATATATATTTAACTTGAGCTGACTTTTTTCCATAACTTTCCATTTCCATTATTATGCACTGATAGAGGCAAATGCTTTACTTTTCATTCAAAACTTTGTAGACCAAAAAAGTCACACTGAAATACTGCTTGCGTAATTTACATGAATTTCTGTATTTTTCTGACAGGTTGAACATTTATCAGGAAGCTGGAATCCATTTTACAGATAAACTGATCTCCATCAGCCCACAATGAGCCCTAAACCAGGAAAACCATATCAGTGCTCTGAATGTGGCAAATGCTTTACTACTCGTTAAGAACTTCTTATATATTAGAGGATCCACATTGGAGTGAAGCCATTTTCGTGTCCTGATTGTGACAAGTGCTTTACACAGCAATCATCCCTGTTTAACCCTTTAATAGCCAGCCTACCTGGAGTTTTTGTTACGTTTTGTTGCCAGACCATTTTTCACTATTTTGAGCTACACATGTTCAACTGTGATTTTTGAAGGGATTTCCAGGGATTTCCCAGGAAAATTATATATTGTTTTTTTTTTTTTTTAGCAGAGTCTGGGTTTTAACATAAAATGTCTTGTTTGTCATTTGTCAAGTGTATTCTTAATATTTTGGGGTGAAATATGTGAAAAAAAATTAAAAAAACAATTTTTTACAATTTGTATAGTTTTTTTTTGTAAAAAAAAATTTAAGTTTGTCAATAAAATCTTATTGCATGTGAAATCCCAATTTCTCCCGGTTACAATGGTACGACATATGTATTGGTAGACACCATTTCCTTCCCAGGAGACCCCCCCCCCAAACTGAAACAGCACAACACAAGAGATTTTTAGATCAAATACAGCTATGCTAAGCGCTATGTGCACCTTGCAGTTTTTTAATAAAAACAACCCTTTACATTTGAAATCCCCCCCTCCCCCACAAACTATATATTCTCTGGAAATACACACTTCAAGCTTTCTAGGCATACCAGGCTTGTTGATGTTGCCACAGTTTTCTGGAAGTTCTCCCTCAATGGATTCTTTGGTTACACAGAGCTTCCCTAAAAAAGGATTAAAAAAGCAGTATCAAAGCCACATTTTCCTAAAAAAACTATATGCAAACAAGAAAAAACAAGTTAATCTGAAAAAGCAACATCCACCGAACAGAACGATACCCAATATGCATAGCTACTGTCAAAAGAAGAGTTGCCAAACACCAAAAAGTAAAGCATGTGCACAATGGTAATTTTGCTTGAAAATTTCAGCTCTGCAGACAAAGTGCGCACCTTGCGCTTATTCTACCAAAACAACCCTTTACATTTGGAATATCCCCCACGAACCATATGTTCCCAGAAAGTACACATGATAAGCTTTCTAAGCGTACCCAGCATGTTGTAGTGGGCCCATCTTTCTGAAAGTAATCCCTCAAAGAATTCTTTGGTCGCACAGGGTTTCCTTAAAAAAAGTATAATAAAGCAGAATAAAAAAGGAGTTTTCCTAAAATATCAAAATGCAAACAAGAAAAGACAAGCTAAATCTGAAAGCGCAAGGTCCCCCAAGCAGAACGATACCCAACATGCATAGGTACTATTAACCCTTTTAACTGCCAGCCTACTTGAGGTTTTGTCACCCTGTCTTGACAGGTCATTTTCCACCATTTTGCGCTATGTTTAACTGTGATTTTTGCAGGAATTTCCAGGAAAATGATATATTTTATTTTTGGGGCAGAGTTTAGGCTTTAACATGAAATGTCTTGTTTGTAATTTTTTTTACAGTTGTTTTAAATATTTTTGAGTAAATTAAACAAAACAAAATAAAAAAATATTTTTTTAGAAAATTGTCTCCTTTTTTTCAAATAAAACCTTTTTTTTAAAAAAGAAAACCATATTGCATATGAAGCCCTATTTCTCCCGATTACAACGGTACCACATATGTATTGGTAGCCCCCCGTTACTGTTCAGAAGACCCCCCCAAACTGAAAAAATACTTTTTAACATGTAAAAATAAAATACAACTACAATCCACACTATGAAGGGTTAAATCACAAAAAACATTGGCGTGGGGTTTCTCTTCAAAGGGGGGGTAATGCCCATTTTTTTTTAATTTTAAGGGTTAAAAACCCTTAAAAATTACCATAAAAATGACATGGGGTCCCCCCTACCCAGCATAACCAGCCCGGGGATCAGCTATGCAGGGCTTGTAAAATAGGGTGCAGGGGCCAGCTTTGGTGGCCCCCCGCCCTGCCAAATACAAGCCTGCACCGCCTTAACCAGCCGGGGCCCTTCTGTCCCCTCTGGGCTTCGGGGAGGCAGGTAATGGGGGGTCGGGGTAAATGGCAAATCACCCGCTCGCCGCAGGTGACTTGACAGCCCCCCAGCCTTGTGAACTGGTACAGGGGTTTCTTGGACTCCTTACAAGTTCACAATGGGTTAAACCCAGGGATGTTCGGACCGGGAATCTATAATATTCCCAGACCGTTCTATTCCCTCTCCCCGGGGCATCCAAAACCGGAACCCTCTGGAACACCCACTACCACTTACCTGAATCCTGGTGCTAAGGCGCATGCTGCATCCCCGCTATCCCTATAGCAGGATATTTATGAAGGGCTGGCGCAGGCCGGGATGCGGTCTCCAGCACGCTCAGAGTGGCTGAGCTTAGACATCTCTTAGACGCCCATAACTCTGCCACTCTGAACGGGCTGATTGGACGAGCGGCCGCGAATGCACCGTAGGACCGGGGTGAGGTGAGTTATTGTGGGCAATCGGGGGGTTTCATACAGCGAGGCATCCATGATCGTGGATGCCTCAGGGGAAAGGACCAGTACCCAGGATAGTCAAAATCCTGGATGTTAGTCCACTTTTAAATGGGGGAGCACTTTTTTGGGGGAATTTTAAGGGTTTGGGGGCTTGTAGAACAGGGCGCAGGGGCCAGCGCCGGTGGCCCCTGGCCCTGCAGGCTACTAGCCCACATAGCCACTAAGTGGCCCGGGCCCTTCTGCCCCCCCGGCCGTTGGGGAGGCAGGTAATGGGGGGGCTGGGGGTTAATGGAAAGTCACCCACTAGCCACAGGTGACTTGCCAGACCCAGAGCCTTGTGAACTGGTATAAGGGGTCTCATGGACCCCTTACTAGTTCATAAAGGATTAACTGTGAAAAAAAAACACACAAAATTATTTTAATAAAAAAAAAAAATATTACTGTACTTACCTCCGATTGTAAGATCTTGTCCGTCGCCACTCTGATGACAGATGCCGGTGATCGGCATCCAGAGAAGAGGGAGGCAGGTGATCAGAGGATCTCCTGCCACCTCCTTCCCCGGGCACCGATCACCGGCATCTGACAGCTGAGAACGCTGAAGCCGGTGATCGGGACCGGATGACGTCATTAGCCAGTCATTAGTCGCCGCCCGCCCACCGCCATCTAGGAGGAAAGGGGAGAGAACCTCCCGGGCTCTCTCTTGAAGATTGGTAAGTCCTGGGGGGGATCGGAGGCGCCCCAGGTGAAGAGGAGGGTCGGCGGGAGCCAGCGCACACGCAGGTAAGTAAATGTCATTTGAATTTTTTTATTTTTTTTTACAAGAAAGCCAGTGGTAGCTGAAACGGGGGGCACTCTATTCAGGGCCCTCCCCTGCAGCCGGAGGAGGTCCAACGGATGATTGGAGCACACCATCTTAAAGAGGAGAACCGGCCGAATCAAACAAGGGGTCAGGTGAGTGTCTTTTTTTTCTGCCAGTTAGCAGGGGGGAAAGCCAGGTTCGTAAAATTTACGTAGCTGGTGTTTAACAACAGGAGAGGCAACTACGTGAATTTTACCTAGCTGGCATTTAAAGGGTTAAACATCAGAGGACTCACACTGGAGAGAAACCATATTCCTGTCCTTAGTGTAGCAAGTGCTTTACACAACGTAGTAACCTACTCTCACACCAGAAAATTCATATTGGAGAGAAAACATTTTTATGCCCTGATTGTGACAAGTGCTTTATACAACATACAAACCTGCTTAAGCATCAGAGGACTCACACTGGGGAGAAGCCATTTTCATGTCCTGAGTGTGGCAAGTGCTTTACAGGGCATTCAAACCTGCTTGAACACCTTTTAAAAGTCTGGAAGTGTTTTAGTCGAAGTGTGAATTTTCAGCGCCACGCCATGATTTATAATTATAGGGGAACACACTGGAGAGGAGCCATATTCCTGTGCTGAGTGCCACATCATGATCCATAATTATAGGGTATACACTGGAGAGGAGCCATATCAATGTTGTGATGTGGTGAAGGTCATGCACATTAATCACAGCTGACAAGACCCCAAAGTAGACACCTCACCATGAATGCAATGTGTCTTACACCAGAAAAATCAAACCCCAGAAACCCCAATGTTCTCGGGTTTTTATAATCCACTTCCTGTTTACACAAGAAACCCAAGCTCACTGTTATTAAATACATACTGGGTGAAAATTAAATGGGGGGTTCATTCAGTGATTATAGTCCATAGGAAATAAAGCCATAATCAAATGTAACAAAATAAATGTAATACGTTGTTATAAATACATCTTTGATGCTTTTTGGAAACGTTAGACACAAGAAAAAGGGCAAAAAGGAAGAAATGAGCAAGAAAGAAAAGAGAAGGAAAAAAGGAAAGCGTAGAGGGTAGTATATACCGTATTTTTCGCCCTATAAGACGCACCTGCCCATAAGACGCACCTAGGATTTGGGGGAAGAAAATAAGAAAAAAAATATTTTAAACCAAAAACGCACCATTACAGACAGTGTGGCATTCCCCTATCCCATTCCCATAGGCCGTGTGGGATGCCCCCATTCCATAGACAGTGTGGCATCCCCCCTCCCATTCCCCATATACCCATTGGATGTGTGGCATCCCCCTCTCCCCCCATTAGTATAGGCTGTGTGGCATTTCTCTCCTCCCATTCCCATAGGCTGTGTGGCATCCACCTCTCCCCCCATTCCCAGTGGCTGTGTGGCATCCCCCTTCCCCCATTAGTATAGGCAGTGTGGCATCCCTCTCGCCCCATTCCCATAGGCAGTGTGGCATCTTCCTCCCCCCATTAGTATAGGCTGTGTGGCATCCCCCTCCCCCCATTAGTATAGGCTGTGTGGCATCCCCCTCCCCCCATTAGTATAGGCTGTGTGGCATCCCCCTCCCCCCATTAGTATAGGCTGTGTGGCATCCCTCTCTCCCCATTCCCATAGGCTGTGCGGCATCCCTCTCTCCCCATTCCCATAGGCTGTGTGGCATCCCCCTCCCCCCATTAGTATAGGCTGTGTGGCATCCCCCTCCCCCCATTAGTATAGGCTGTGTGGCATCCCTCTCTCCCCATTCCCATAGGCTGTGCGGCATCCCTCTCTCCCCATTCCCATAGGCTGTGTGGCATCCCCCTCTCCCCATTAGTATAGGCTGTGTGGCATCCCTCTCTCCCCATTACCATAGGCTGTGTGGCATCCCCCTCTCCCCATTCCCATAGGCTGTGTGGCATCCCTCTCCCCCCATTCCCATAGGCTATGTGGCATCCCCCTCTCCCCATTCCCATAGGCTGTGTGGCATCCCCCTCTCCCCATTCCCATAGGCTGTGTGGCATCCCTCTCCCCCCATTCCCATAGGCTATGTGGCATCCCCCTCTCCCCATTCCCATATGCTGTGTGGCATCCCTCTCCCCCATTCCCATAGGCTATGTGGCATCCGCCTCTCCCCATTCCCATATGCTGTGTGGCATCCCTCTCCCCCCATTCCCATAGGCTGTGTGTCATCCCCCTCTTCCCATTCCCATAGGCTGTGTGGCATCCCTCTCCCCCATTCCCATAGGCTATGTGGAATCCCCTTTCCCCATTCCCATAGGCTGTGTGGCATCCCCCTCTCCCCATTCCCATAGGCTGTGTTGCATCCCTCTCCCCCCATTCCCATAGGCTGTGTGGAATCCCCCTTTCCCCATTCCCATAGGCTGTGTGGCATCCCCCTCTCCCCATTCCCATAGGCTGTGTGGCATCCCTCTCCCCCCATTCCCATAGGCTGTGTGGCACCCCCCTCGCCCCATTAGTATAGGCAGTGTGGCATCCCCCTCCCCCCATTCCCATAGGCAGTGTGGCATCCCCCTCCCCCATTAGTATAGGCTGTGTGGCCCCTCTCCCCCCATTCCCACCCCCCTTCCCCATTAGTATAGGCAGGCTCCATGTAAAAAAAAAAAAAGTTAAACTCACCTGTCCGCTGCGCTGAGCAGCCAGCTCCGTGAATGGGGTGGGCGTGGCGCAGGCCACGCCCACCCCATTCACGAGCTGGCTCTGTCCCGTCCCCGCCGCTGCGATCGCTGTATTTTCTGCACCGGTGCAGGCCACGCCCACCCACTGCCCGGACCTTCATGCTCTCATGTTCTGAGCCCGGAAGAGGCAGCAGATGGAGGAGCGGCAGGGGCTCTGTCTCTGGCCCCGCCGCTGTCATCGCTGCCTGAAAAGACAGCGATCGCAGCGGCGGGACCAGAGCCCCCGCCGCTCCTCTGGCCTCTCGCAATGTGGCAGACAACGCGGGAGCACCGGGGAAGGGTGAGTTTTTTTTTTTTTTTTTTTTTTACATTCGCCCGATAAGGCGCACGGAAATTTTTCCCCCATATTTGGGGAAAAATAAGTGCGTCTTATAGTGCGCAAAATACGGTAATAAAATACTGTGCATCTACTTAGCTAAGAATAACCAAGTATTATGTACTCAAAGCTCTCCAAATATTTAACTTAATTTTTTTTTATTTTTAAAAGGCTACAAATTGTGCAAATACATTTTTTTATTTATTCCATATAGTTCACCCAATAATATTGAGAAATTACAAACAGAACATTCTATGTAAAAACCCAAACTGCTGAAAAATATATATATATATAATTTTTTTCTGGGAAATCCCTGGACATTCCTGGACATGTATAGCACAAAATGTGGAAAATGGCTTGGCAACAGAGGGTGACAATGTCTCTAGGTAGGTTGGCAGTTAAATGTTTAACCCATGATGGAAAGAATGTATGTGTTAATGTTTGATGCATGCGTTTCCATGCTGAGTAACATTGATTTGTGTTGGACATTTTTCTTTAAAATACACTGTATAATACTTCACCTTACGGGATATTCCAGGGTTGTCATTGCCAATAGCCACCCTGATCTTGACACTATGTATAGTATTGTATTTACTGTGCTGCAGTTATCTTTTATTTATTATTGCAATCATTTTTATGTTTTAGGTTCTTACCAACCTCTGCTTGTCCATAACAATTCCAAGTGTCACTGATTTGGGTGCATCACTTTTAATTTTGCTCATTGTGTAATACTTGTATATGCTTATATGTGCTCTTTAGGATAAGCATTCCTCCTTTGTACAGTCTATGCCCGGTATGTTAGCTCACATATTCTGATTGTTTGGTCACGCTGTACATTGCAATGGCCCGTGTAGGTACTTCCCCTTCCCTTCCCTTCACCTTTATCACTTGCATACATGACCATTTCTTACCTCCCCCATTCTTTACTGATCACCAGCGTGGGTCCTCTGGTGTCTAAGCAGGTGTGCACCTGTGGTAAAGCACTTGCTACACTCAGGGCAGGAAAATGGCTTCTCCCCAGTGTGAGTCCTCTGGTGTATAAGAAGGCTTCCAGGCTGTGTAAAGCATTTGCCACATTCAGAACATGGGAATGGCTTCTCTCCAGTGTGAACTCTCTGGTGTGTAAGCAAGTCTCTGCGAATTGTAAAACATTTGCCACATTCAGAACATGGAAATGGCTTCTCCCCAGTGTGAATCCTTTGGTGTGTTAGCAAGGCATTGCGACGTGTAAAATATTTGCCACATTCAGAACATGGGAATGGCTTCTCTCCAGTGTGAATCCATTGGTGTAGTAGCAGGTGTGAACTCCGTGTAAAGCTTTTGCCACATTCCGTACATGGGAATGGCCTCTCTCCAGTGTGAACCCGCTGGTGTGTAAGCAACTGTAGACTACTTGTAAAGCATTTGCCGCATTCAGCACATGAGTATGGCTTCTCTCCAGTGTGACTCCTCTGGTGTATCCGCAGGTGTTGAGACTGTGTATAGCACTTGTCACATTCAGAGCATGAGAATGGCTTCTCTCCAGTGTGAACTCTCTGGTGACATGTGAGGTTTGACTTCCGACTGAAACATTTCCCACACTCAGAGCACTGATATGGCTTCACTCCTTTGGGGCTCATCATGGGCAGTTGGAAAACAACTGATCTGTAATTAATTGTGCTTTTCTGTTAAATGATCAACCTGCAAAGTAAAAACAATACATTGTGTTAATAACACAAGCAGTGGGCAAAACAAGAACAAAAGCAGTGCTTACAAGATGGTGCCTGAAATTACAAGATGGTGCCTGAAATGGCTGCCTGGCGAGGAGCTCCATCCAACTTAGCTCTGGTTACTACTCCTTCCCCACTTCTGTCCTCTCCTTTACACACAACTACAGGGCAACTGCTAGCTGATCACCCCTGATCATCAGAATACCACAAATAACAAGCAGAGTGGTGATCCAAGAAGCATCAGGGTCAGTTCAACCACACAGAGGAGATGCCATCAGGCACCCCACTACCGTCTGGATGCATTGTGATCAAGGAATATGAGGAGGATATAGCTCTAGTTTCAGCAGTGAGTCCCTGGTTTCCGGCGGCAGTGCCAAGTCGACTGACAAAAAAAGGCTACGACCATGTCAGCGGCCAGACCTCCACTGCCGCTCCAGTAGTAAGCCCCTGGTGGCCAGTGGCAGTATGTGACCTTGACAGCCTGGGGAGTGGTTGTTTCTGCAACAGCAGCAGTTTGGGGTGAGTCATCCGATCCCCCCCAATGATGATTGGTTAGGACACACACAGCTCAGCAATGGGGAGCACTTAACCTAACTGTCATTATATGACAGTTTGGTTGTGACTGAATTATTTAGCATAGCTGCACATTAATTTATACAGTAGGGCAATGTTTTTGGAAATAACCCCCATGTATATACAGCTACTTCGCACCCATTGCAAATCTACTATCTTTTTAAATTTCCATTATTCATGTGACTGTAAATTTATCAGGAGACTTACCGATTTATGTGGCTAAAAACATATAAAATCTATATCTGAAAGAATATTGACATGCAAAACTGTACAACAGAACAAAAATACAAGTATAACTCATTCTAAATAGTATAATAGCTAGCACATATAACTTCACAATTATAGAATAGACACCAACCTTGTATGGGAGAATATGGGGATCCTTCTCTTGAATCTGTGATTCATAAAAGTGACTGACCCCGGCATCACTTTATATTGTCTATACAAACACTCACTGACATGAAGAAGTTTTGGATTGGCTGAATGGAGTTTATCAAAACAAAGGCTATGGTAATTGGCTCGTCTTGGGCAGTTGAATCTGTTCTTTGTTTCACTATTTGAAGCAACAAGCTTTTATTGACTCAATATAATGAAAGAGAAGAGACAATAACAGGGATCTTCTTGTGAAATGCCATAGACTAGACTCTCATCATTAACATAGAAATGGAGTGATACCATGATTGCAATCTGCATGTCATAAGAGACTCATGCCCCAGAATTCTACAGTTATAGATATTCATCTCAATGAGAGCTCCTTCTTTATTGCATTTGGCATGGTACAAGTAGCAGAATAATGATTTTACATTGTTAAGTTTTGCCCCCCCCATGTTATAGGATTTGAAGTCTCCATTTCCACTTCCTGTTTAAGCCAATAACTCAAACTCACCGTACCTCACCTGTAGACATGCCCCATTGCATTTTCATTGCAATATTGTGCGTTTTAAAATAAAAAAGCACACTGAGAGTTAGGGGTGGCTTACCAAATAAATGGCCACCATTAGATCCCTCCCTTCTTTCTGTAGACAGAACACAATCTTACTGAGATATTAAACTATATTATATCTCAATGTAAATTGTGTTATTCCCTCAGTAAGCATCTGCGGATTGTGCAGAGTAATAAATGTGCCGATCAACGGGGATTACTTTTAGGTACAATACACATATTTACTGTTCCCTCTAAAGTGTAACATGTGTTTTATCTGGGGTTTTAATGGCTACCCGTCAATTTTGGTGTCATCATCACTTACTACTACTGCATTCATTATTACTCTAGATATCTGATACATATTATTGCTTCAGCATGTCATACTTTATGTTATCTTTTATAATTATTTACATTTAGATTAACTAATGTACTGTAATGACTAAATAGTTACCCAGCAGCCTAATCATTCCATTTATTCTTTGCTTATATAGCCCAAAATTATGACAAGTCTCCTATTGGAGTTCTATAAAATCCATTCAGCACATGAAAGACAATATTACATAAAATATTGTATAGATAAAATGGTCAGTCCCACCTAATTCCACATCTTTCTGACACACAATAAAATGTTATATTTATACTTTGGAGCACAATATCACCAGACACAGCCAAATCATTTACCCAGACATGATAATAACCATCACATATAACCTAATAGTAACAGAAGTCATATCTACCTGGTATAGGGCAGTATGGGGATCCCCTCGCCGCTCTCCTGACCCGTCTGCTATTGCTGTGACTGAGCCGACCTCACCTTATATTGTCTGTACAAACATTCTCTAACATGAGGCGGCTTTGGATTGGCTAAATGAAATAAATCTTATTAAGTAAAGGTATGTTAATGTCGTCTTACTGGGGAGTTTCACTGGGCCAAATGTTCTGTTTCTTCCACAGCAGTATGTCAGATTCATTAGCATTGCAGCTGGGAGACAAATGGAGGGAGGAGCCCTATTGGAAACACAATAGATGAGACTCTCATCATTAACATAGAAATCACATGACACCATAACTGACACAATAGACTGAAATAAGGAATAAGATGCTGTCATTGCAAACGTGTAACAGCTTCATGGTAAAAGATCCTTAACTAGGAAAAAATGTTTATCCATTACATTTTGTCAAATTGTTTTTATTTCCACAATTATTATTTTATTATTACTTAATAGCAATCACACAAAATCTCAAGTTTGCAAAGTCTCTTCTAGGACAATTATATTGAAATAATAAAAGGCCTTGCTGCATAAGATAAGACAATGTAACATCACATGACTGATATGAGATAACAGCTGTACAAGCAAGATACAGGAAGGCAGGTATCCTGAGCAATATTACCTCTGGACATTGTGGTGAGTCACCTGATCATGAAGAAAGCAATATCAAATGCAAACATTGCAGCAATAAAGGAAAAAGTTAGGAAGATAGAAAATGATCAGGGTATATCACAAAATCAAACAATGCTATGTAACTGCTATATGATACCGCAGTAATCCTCACAGTTCACAGATTAAGAGGCTGATTTAAGACTAGCATCAAGACTCTGTGTCAATGTAGCAGTGCTTTGAGCGTCCACAAGTGGGCACTGCAACCAGGTGTCTGGCGCTATAGCCTAACTTTGGGGCTGTACAAGTGACGCTGTAGTATCATGTCCAGCATTGAAAGATGTGATGTGTGGAGGGCGCTGTAGAAGCACTCTCCCTGAATCAATGCAGTGCCTGAACATACCAATACTGTTCTTCTTTCCTAACCAATCTGCAGCAGCGTTCTTTTTCACCCACATTAACCAAACAGCTTAATCACATTTTATTTTTTAGTGTTTATTAACAATATATATATTTTAAGTGAAAATAAAGTTCTGAAAATAAAATAAAGTTCCTTTCACAACATTTCACACAGCTATTGTGTTTTCCTTGTTCTTATGGCACCTGTAAGGGAGACAAAGGTGTTATGTGTTAATATGTGTAATATATGAAACTTTCATCATATTTCCCTGTGTGTGTAGTCATTTCAATTTGTTTATGTTCAAAAAGTTTGCTTGAGCTGGGGATGACCTTAATCTTGTATTTACATTTATAATTGGCATGGCTTGCTTCAGCTCTTAAGGTTCTGCTTGAATGTTAGCCACATATCACCCTGTTTATGTTTTATCATTATTTCTCTCACTGCCTAGGTCACTTACCACATGGTCACCTTGCTGATGCCACTGCGGAGAACAGCAGTGGCCTGAAAAGTGCCCCGCTCCAAGATATTCAAGGAGGCACACAATGCCAGGTATAGCCTGGCTGCAGCCAGTGGTGGGGTCACTTCTGTGTCCGATGTGGTCATACAAGGACAATTCAGCTAAAACCTGCTGCGGATTTGGCGATCACTCAAAACCCACACAAACAGGTGGGTACTAAAACATCTCTGTGCCTATAATCTCACCACCCTGGCTTCCAAAACCTCCTGTGATACCTCAGCACTGGCAGCACATTGGACACACACAGCAAACATCAGGCCAGAAGCCTCCTCCTCACACCTCTCCATTGCCAATACACTCACCAATACAAACCAAACACACACAATCTGTCACACAAACACGCAACCACTCAATCAAAATAACAAACACACATACAAACACAAGTGCATCTCAATTCAGCTCACCACAAATCCAGATGGCTTGCTAAGAGGGGAGATGCCGCACAGCCCACAAATGCTGTGTCCTACACAATACGGGCATCAGTCACAAAATGCAAGAGAAACACTCAGGACAGACACTGGTGAACACACACAGATTGGCTCTGCCTGCCTAGATTCACTATTCTTAAACAAAAAGATGCTACAGCTTTTACCACAGCGTCCAACGATGATACACACAACACACAGCCCTTTATTTATACTTATCACTTGTAATGTATCAGACACAGCAGAGGCCCCTTTCTGTGCCTCAGCAAGGTAGCAGTGCCGGGTGTTGTGGTTGTAGCAGCACCAGTTGTTACCTGCCAATGGAAGTCAAGTTCCCAAAGAGTACAATGGGCAGAAATGGATTTTGTTTAATGCTAATAATTAATATTACATACATGCATTTGTACAGAACTTGCACTGGGACTGGTCAGTAATGGAAATGCAGGACCTAGATGTCACAAAATGTATTTTTTGGAGGCGAGTTTAAAACTTTCAATGGCTTCTTTTGCTTAACAATGAGTAATTTATACACCAACAACTAATATGAAATCTAAACGCAATGCAAATGTTGTCCCCTTAGTCCCCAGCAGTGATTTCCTGTAACTGTAATGATGAAATGCCGAACAGCAGCGGAAAAATGCAGCGCCAAAGATTTTAAGGAGGTAAAAATTCATAAATATACTGGGGAGTACCGGAATAATGGAGGTACAAAGTGATGCTTGCTGGCACTGGGATAATCAGCTTCTGGGTCTAACAGGTGCTGACATAGGCCGGCCAATACCTGGTGCAACAATCAAAGCTAATAAGTTAGTGTTCTGCAAAGCGACTGCTAGCACCAATGTAAACCACAATGCAGCACCAGATAAGAAAAAAATGCCCGCACTCTGTAACTGGCACTGACACCGCAAGAAAGATTCTAAATGGCGCACATCATAAATAAGGTCCAGTATTTGTATCCATTACATTTTGTCAGATTAATACAATTTGCACAATTATATTTACCAGTAAACCCACCTAAAAAAGGATTCACTGTTCGCCCACTAGGGAAACAATGACAGTCAATGGAACGTTTTTACCTGCTAAGAAAAGTAGAGAACTCCCTTTTATAATGTAGTAAAAAGTGCCATTGATTTCTCAGACATTTTTTAATAAAGTGGTTTTTTTACTACCATGAGAATTTTTTTCAATTCTTTTTGAATTGAGGTTGATACTATGGTCTTTGTGCCAGTATAAAATTTCTTCTATTTGATGTGAGGGGGTGGAAAGAAACACACAGCACCCAGCACTTTATCACTTGAGCTTTATCATGTGTGATTACTATAAAGTAATAAATAAATAATATTTGTGGAAATATTAACAGTTTGACAAAATGTAACAGATATAAATTATGTGTTTCATAGTTTAGAATGTTTTACCATGAAGCAGTTACACTTTTGAAATGACTGCAACTTGTTTCTTTCCCAGTTTCAGTCTATTGTGTCCATTATGGTGTCATTTAATTTCTATGTTAATGATGCAAATCCCATCGATTGTGTTTCCAATAGGGCTCCTCCCTCCCCTTTGTCTCCTTGCTGCAATACTAATGGATCTGACATCCTGCTGGGTGAGAAACAGAACATTTGGGTCATGAACAAAGCCCAGTGAAACTCCCCAGTAAGACGACATTAACATACCTTTACCTATAAAGATTCATTCCATTCAGCCAATCCAAAGCCGCCTCATGTTAGAGAATGTTTGTACAGACAATATAAGGTGAGGCCGGCTCAGTCACAGCAATAGCAAACGGGTCAGGAGAGCGGCGAGGGGATCCTCATACTGCCCTATACCAGGTAGATATGACTTCTGTTACTATTAGGTTATATATGATGGTTATTATCATGTCTGGGTGAATGATTTGGCTGTGTCTGGTGATATTGTGCTAATAACATTGTACATAACATTTTATTGTGTGTCAGACAGATGTGGAATTAGTTGGGGCTGACCATATTATGTATACAATATTTTATATATTAGTGTATTTTATGTGCTAAATGGATTTGATAGATTTCCAAGAGGAGACTTGTCATAATTTTAGTTGATATATTGAAGGAAAGAATAGATAAAATGAATAAGCTGCTGGGTAACTATTTAGTTGTTACTGTACATTAGTTAATCTAAAGGGGTTTATGCACATGTGAATATTTATAAATGAATTATAAGAAAAGTATTGTATTATCCATCTGATTGATGCAGTAGGAATAAGTGGTGATGACAACAACCCTGATGAGTAGCCACTAAAATTTCCAGATGAAACACGTTACACTTTAGCGGGAACAGTAAATAGGTGTATTGTACCTAAAAGGAATCTCTGTTGATCTGCACATTTATTACTCAGCACAGTCCACAGATTCTTACTAAAGGCAAAACATATTTTACATTGAGATATAATATAGTTTCATATCTCAATAGGATTGTGTTTTTTATACAGAAAAGGGGTGTATGCACCTTATGGGGGCCATGCTAATTATTTAGTAAGCCATCCCCAACTCTGAGAGTGTTTTTTACTTTAACATGCAAAAATGCAATATGTTTTTCATAACAACTCGCCAGCAATGGGGCATTTCTACAGGTGAAGTGTCTACTTTTTCAATTTAGATGAGTATAGTTTTTTTTGAAAATTCAGAAACAACAGCACAATATGGGGAATGTTCAAGAAGAATTCACCATTTTTCCAACTCACAAACTTGTATTTTTTGAACTCTCAAACAAATACCCCTTCCCTTACCTGTAAAAATGCCCCATCACATGTACAGGTGACATTTGGGGAAAAACTGTAACAAATATGTTTTGCACTTGTTAGTGTGTTAAAGTAGATAAGCTCACTGAGATGGAAGTTTTTGTAAAGTTAAGCTTGGTTCACCAAATAATTAGAATGACTCCCCATTGCTGAGTAGATGTATTTTCAATCGTTTAGTTTAATAATAATTGTGGGGACAATCATGACAAATATTATATGTTATTCCTGATTTCTCCAGCTCATTCTATTCACATAGCAAATGTCCCTTCTCAACAAGCTAGATCCATAGGTAGCGCGGGCCGTTGTAATACTCAACCCAGTCCTGCTCTCAGAAAGTTGTGCAGGCCTCACCCATGGGGGGGGGGTGCAAAATCCATGTTGCATCTCACACCTCTGGCCTGAAATAAAGACACAGTGTCCCAGCCATGAGTGACCCCCTGCAGGGAGCTTCCTTCCATCACATGCATGAAAGGAAAATCTCTTCAAGCAGCCGGTGCCAACGCAGAACCATGAATAACTGGGTTACAGATAGCCCTAGCCCCAAGCCAAATACAGAATCAGAAATCAGAACTGTGAATCAAAGCCAAATCCATCTCAGTTTGTCCCATATCCATAACTATCCTTGAGCCATAAATATGGAGGTCTCCAGTTCCGAATCACCTTGAAACTATTCTTGGATGCACCAGAGGTGCAGCAATAGTTTAACACCAAGGGGAAGATACTCCTCCCAGGGGGGCATTGGAAATGTCCATTGTTGCATGTTTGTAATTACTCACCTGTAACCTGTACTCTGCTCTCAGATCTGTAAATGTAATATTTCCAAAATATCTCAAACTGGTAACTAGTGTGCATGTATCACATTACAATATATATTTAACTTGAGCTGACTTTTTGCCATAACTAAAATACCAAAATGAGAGAAGCCATTCTCATGCTTTGATAGTGGCAAATGCTTTACTACTCGTTCAAAACTTTGTAGACTCCAAAAAAGTCACACTGAAATACTGCTTGTGTAATTTACATGACTTTCTGCATTTTTCTTACAGGTTGAACATTTATCAGGAAGCTGGAATCCATTTTACAGATACATTGATCTTCATCAGCCCATGATGAGCCCTAAACCACGAAAACCATATCAGTGCTCTGAGTGTGGAAAATGGTTCCGCTTTAAATCAGAGCTCACAAGTCACGAGAGGAGTCACACTGGAGAGAAGCCGTTCCCATGCTCTGAATGTGGCAAATGCTTTGCTCATCATTCAAAACTTCTTAGACATCAGATGATCCACACTGGAGTGAAGCCACATCAGTGCTCCGAGTGTGGAAAATTGTATATTTGTAAGTCACAGCTCAAAAGTCATCAGAGGATTCACACTGGAGAGAAGCCATTTTCAT
Organism: Gastrophryne carolinensis; assembly: GCA_027917425.1. NCBI lineage: Eukaryota > Metazoa > Chordata > Amphibia > Anura > Microhylidae > Gastrophryne > Gastrophryne carolinensis. Next base: position 8,092,232 of record CM051236.1, on the reverse strand, counting down.
GTCCTGAGTGTGACAAGAGCTTTACACTGCATACATACCTGCTTACACATCAGAGGACTCACACTGGGGAGAAGCCATATTCCTGTCCTGATTGTGGCAAGTGCTTTACACACCATACAAACCTGCTTACACACCAGAAGACTCACACTGGAGAAAAGCCATTTTCATGTCCTGAGTGCGACAAGTGCTTTACACTGCGTTCAAACCTGCTTGAACATCAGAGGACTCACACTGGAGAGAAGCCATTTTCATGTCCTGAGTGCGACAAGTGCTTTACACGGCGTTCAAACCTGCTTGAACATCAGAGGACTCACACTGGAGAGAAGCCATTTTCATGTCCTGAGTGCGACAAGTGCTTTACACGGCGTTCAAACCTGCTGGAACATCAAAGGACTCACACTGGAGAATAACCTTTTAAAAGTCTGGAAGTGTGATTTTCCACTGCCACGCCCTGATCCATAATTATAGGCACACACTGGAGAGAAGCCATATCAGTATCATGATGTGGTGAAGGTTATGTACATAAATCACAGCTGACAAGACATCAAAGGAGTCACCTCACCACGAAAGCAATGTGTCTTACAAAAGCACCAAATTATATAGCTGAGAGAAGCAGTCAAGGGACTGGCAAAAATGTCTGCTAGAAAAAATATAGTTCAGCTGGTTCAACTGACTGCTACAGAAACACCACCGATAAGACAGTATTGTCCAGTGCCCGGTGATCCAGTGTCCTAGATTTTTGTGCTTCAGTGAGTGACCACAAAGACATTAAATATTATGGTGGGCTACTACTGTATCATTTCTATCATCTTCTGTGTCACATTTTGAGATTTTATGAATAAACTCTACTTATAATGTACTTTTTCGCTGAGAACAATTTGCTAAGCTGCCTTTGGCTTTGGATGCTCCGAGTCTGTACTCAGCATGAGGAATCTCCAACTCACCGGGCCTCTCTAGATATTTAATTTTCCTCATGGATGTTTCTTATCCATACATTCACTTTTTAAAATCAAGCCTTGCAGCCAAATAAAAATAAGATTCATTCTGTATTTTCCACAATGCTACAACACTACAATGCCAAATAATTCCTCCTTAATTGCACTTGTTTTATCATAGTAATGTTCATAGTATATTATTTTTTATAGTCTAATATATCTAATTACTATATTTTATAGGCTAAACATGATTTTCCCATGAAAACATCTCACTTGTGATGAAACATGTCTGGAAAGCAGAAACCACGCGACATGTGCCATAAGAACTCTGATATCATGCAGGAAATGGCATTACACAATGTTTGCTTTGATGTTCATATTTCGGGGGTCAGTTACAAAATGCTGTGCATTTGCTAGTTTGCGTACATTTCCTATGCAAAAAATGGCCTATTTGCCAGGCCAAGGCTGTGTTCTCTGTGTTAAAAGTCTGTTTAGCTTTGCCAGGCGAATGCCAACGAACAGCTTTTTATTGCGCCAGTTTTAGTGGTAAACCTGATAGGAATCAATGTTATTTTTAGTGAGAATGGCTGTCTATGTGATATTTACATCTGTCACTAATACGTCAAGCATAAAGGTCAGTTCGATAACTAGTATTGGAGAAACTACTAATAAAGAGGTTTTCATGAATTCGTGATTTTTTTTTTAAATATTTTTTTGAGACTTCAAAAACACCCCAGACCCTCCAGAGACACAACACATCCAATTCTGAGACAAATTCCACACTGTCATAAGCTGTTAAGTGGGTTTCCTGGACCATTTCGGGTTTTGTTACAGCAAATTATGCCATTACAGTTCGCCCGCTCTCAAGAGCGCCCTGTTTGCTAGTAAATACCACATCATTTTTGACCAGTGAAGGACACAGCAAAATGTTAACTTGAAGCTTATACTATTCTCATCACTATATGCAATATTTAATTGTCATTGGTTATGAGCTTTGGGTCATTGTTACATTAGACCTGAATATTGTGTTCGACTCGGTCAGACCTAAATAGAAGGACATTTTTGATCAAACAATTTGTCCCTCTCTAGAAAATGTTAAATATTTGTACTTAAAAAAAAAGTGCCCCTCTCCCTCTTTATGCATCACGTATAAGAGCTTGTATGCAAATTAAATGTCAAACTGAGGTATTGGGGGTCCGCCAATAGAACTGACTGGGGGCCCACCCTACTGCATATTTACTACATACTTATATGTAACACATGCTTCTGATACACATGTTAATTGTCTCATTTCTCCAAATACATGGGCCCTGCATGTGTAGCCCTCCCCAGGCCCAAATAAGCATGTACTCAATACTCAACCCATTCAACTCCCACCATTGCAAAGCATACAACTAATATAGAAAAAAAACATATCTTCGTATTGTCTTGTTATTGTCCCAGAGGCTTCACCCAGGAGTGTTCTATAATAAATGTCATTGCATTCTTCCACAGGTGCCACCACTATTTTCCAATGCACCGCTTCCTATTTCATTCTCCATGTAACGTCCCATCCTTACTGGGCCCCATTTAACTACCTTTACAGTCCAGTTCATGTCTTGGGCCACATCAGATGGCTCCCGGACCACATGTGCCCCCGGGACACAGGTTGGGTGTTTTTGTCTTACATGAATGTGGAATTAGTTGGGTTTGTCCATTTTCTATCCATACCATTGCATATATATATATATCATATATTTGTAGTTTTGTTTCTGCTGAGGAGGCATAATGTATAGAGGGATATTTTAATGGTCAATCAATCAAGCCACAGAGATGCTTTTCATGCTCCCCAAATGCTTTGCCTGCACTGCATCACCTCTGTCACCCTGTCAGCCCAATACTTCTTCATGTATTCTCTATCAGGGGCCCTTTGCAAGGTTGCATGTAATGGTTTCTTCTTGTTTTAGATAGATGCCCCTGCAAACATTATTAGGTAACTAGGCAGGTGATCTTTTAGAAATAAATCCAGTTAATTTGTGTGTGATAATTTAGGACAGCTCCAGAAGATATGGAGTACCATGCCCTGTGCCTTCATACATCTCCAACATAAAGAGGAGACAGTAGGAGACATCTTAGATAGTTTGGGTGGTACCTGGTACCTTGTTAAGATCTTGTATAAGGCTTCTATATATGTATTGGAAATAGATAATTTATGAGTTAGTTTGAACATAATCTGCTGCTCTCTTTATCTCCTGTCGCTCATAGAAAATTCAATTCTAACTCTCCAGCCAGGTTCTTCCTTTTATTTAACTTCGAGGCCTAACTCCCTTTCTCTGGAATGACCATTCTTATTAAATCCGACACTACACAACACCCAAAGTTTCCAAAACTACCCTCAAAACCCACCTCTTCAGACAAGCATATAACCTGGTTTAAGCATTTCCACTGGGCACACGCCACCTGAACAACTCAATAACTACTACTCGTGACCCATTCCCTGTGCTTCTACCTCTTCCTTTAGACTATAAGCTCAAAGGGGTCAGACTCTCTCTCCTATTGTGTCTCTCTCTCATAGTGTTTGAGTTGTTATTTTTTGCATTGGATCTGCAGTTGTCTGTGTATTATATGTTTTACCCTGCCTCTAATCACCACCTAGTAAAGCTCTACAGAAGAAGAAGAAGAGGGTGTTATATAAATAATAATAATCTGTCTCTGCACTTTGGTGAATTTCCTGTCCCATTCCTTCTTCCATTCCCCTCCATACTTGGTGCACCTTGGTATGGCCTTGTTTATATTTAACAAAATCCCTGGGCACTCACTATGATCCCTCGAGAAGCCAGGTAAAATATATATATATATATATATATATATATATATATATATATATATATATATATATGTATGATACAAATCTTTATTAGTTGGATATTTTACAGTTGTGTGTCCTAGTTTAGTATCACAATGACATCATTATATTTTTTTCCCAGTTTCAGTCAGTTATTGTGCCTCTTCATTTCCATGATAATGATGAAAGTCTCATCTATCGTATTTAAATAAGGATCCTCCCTATTGCCAGTGCTTATTTTGCTGCAATGGAAATCACAAACCAGGGGCGCACCGCATATCCTAATCTCAATGTGCTACACTGCCTAAAATCAGTACATCCAAACAAGAACTATAGGGTTTTGAGAGGTATATTACCTCTACCCCCTAATGGCAGGAGCACCAAAAAATATATACACAACAGTCATTTAATGGTAAAATTCAGCAAATAGCATGATTTATTAGGAATACTCCAACAAACAACACTTAACAACACACAGTTAAAAACAATGCATCTCCCCAAATTGCTTCCTGTGCCAAAAAAATATTTCTGGGAAGCTCCCTACTGTTAATTGTGGTGAAGCTGCAATAGCCACTGACTACCTGTGCTGGCACATATACCGCTAATAACTACTAACTAATGTATAATCATACCATAACTGCCCAGACATAACAAACGACCCTAAAGTGACAGTGCGTATATATCATTAATCAAAAGAATTAATATGGAATATATAGAAAAATAAGTTAATTTCCAATAATTTATAACAATAACCCTAGTGAGAATAAATAATTAATATAAAATATAAATATAAAAAATGAAATACAAATAATGTGAATATGTTTCTAATAAATATCTAAATAATTATATTAAATAACCTATTGGTCATGAATACCAAAAGTGAAAAATCACCACCTTGAAAACTCATATCAGACACATAATACACAAGAAAAAGGTCAAAAAAGCATACATAACCGTTAAGAGCCGGGCAACAGGGTCAGCACCACATCAATTTGAAGCAGGGGATCAGCAAGGGGGACACCTACGTTCACGGCCACCCGTGCCGCTTCGTGGGGTGAGAGAAACATAACAATGCACACACACCTGTTTTTATCTGCCGCCATTGCCGTTCATCGCCGCCCATCAATCAGGAAGTAAATGCTGGAGCGCAGCTGCGTTCCATAGGCAGCGCGCCGGAAGTGAGATCACTAAGCCAACAGGAAATGACACTCCCCTAGAGGAAATGAAACCAGATGGCAGTATACGTGGTCGCCATAGCAACCAATATCAACTGACAAAGCGATGTGTATAGCGCTCCAGCTGACCAATGATAGTAGCCCATTACACCCCACCACCTATCCCCGTCACATGTAAAAACCACCCCCACATACATTAACTTATCCACGGCCGGCCATCAAGCCGCTCCGGCCCGTATTACCTGCATCCCCCCACGGCATTCGCTGGGAGGGAGAAAACATGGGGGGGGGAGGAGAAGAGTGAAGATAAGCCCGTCATACTGGGCAACCCACAGGAGAATAATAAATATTATCAGGGCGCCCATGAACTGCAAGGCGGCAAGCACAAAACATGGCTGTGTGTAGTAAAAGAAACCGGGATACTCCTTAGTATATTTAGAATCTCCAAATACATAATAAATGTGGACTATCATTATTATAGACTCATGACCTTTGTAATTTGTACACTTACCTAAGTGGCTTGGGTGGGTGGGGGAAGGGAACATCAATGTTTCTTCCATATGGGAAAAATAGAAATATTTTTTAAAAGGACCAAATAGTTTGACCCAAATGTTCAGATTTTTTAGGTCTGACCTGAACCAAATATTTAGGTGTAATGTAACACTGGTCCAAAGCCAAAGCTAATCACCAATTTGTATTATATATTGTATACATAGAATTTCACAAGATATACGTATATATTTTATACGCTTAAATTTCAAGGGGAGCCCCGAGGGATGCACTATCATACAGATATAACTGTGTTAGCCCCCTTTATGTTCTTATAGTAAATGGACATTAATAACATGAATAATAATAACAGAAAAACGTTTTTTTGTTATAATAATATTCAACTTTATTGTTTTAAGTCTGAAAACTGCAGCATTTAAAATATGAAAATGAAAACAATCACAGTGCAATGCCAATTAATGCATGTTATCAGAGTTCCTATGGCACATAATGTGCGGGTTCTACGTATTGCTACGAGTGAAATGCTTTTTCAAGGTAAAATACAACATGTTCAGCCTATAAATTACACTGATTGGACGTGAGAAATAAAAAAAACCTACTGTCCGCACTGTAGTATCATTATGTGGCAAATATAGGATGAGAATTAGATTTTTATTAGGCTGCAAGACTTGATTGATGAAAGGGAATGTATAAATAGGAAACCTCCTGGATGTCATTTAAACCTTCAGAAAGAAAGAAATAATGAAGAGGCTGAGCCTCGTGAGCAATTTTTTCTCGGATAAAAAGTATATGAATAGAGCAAAATTAAAGATTTCCAACATGAGACAAAGAGGACAATTGCAACGTTACAATAGCAGACCGTTATTAAATTTAGCATCTATGTGGTTTCTCTCTGAAGCCCAAATTGCTCTCACACTGGATCACCGGGCGCTGTGCAATATTGTCTTTTGTTAATCAGGGATTGATAATCAGTTTGTATATAATGAATCCACAGGGACCAAGTGTTATAAAATGGAAGATGTTGATCTAAAAGAATATATGTTACATTTCAATTTATCATTACTTCTCAAAAATCCAGACTGGTCTCATCACCTCCCCACAATCCATTGTCTTGTAGTGATAAACAAAAAAGGTCAATAGATTAACTCAGTTTCTAAACGTACCTGCCCAGCGGTTCTTCCCATCTTTATTTTTTTAAAGATAGCTTTCACTACACACATTTGACAACTCTCTCAGTAAGAGATTCTCAGAGTGTGAAGTTTGGTACATTCTTCATTGCAGGCACGGCAGTGTGACTCTTTTGGTGTCTTGTCAGCTGTGATCTAAACATGTAACTTTCACCACATTCAGGACATTGATACGGCTTCTCTCCAGTGTGAGTCCTTTGGTGTGAAAGCAGGATTGAATGATGCGCAAAGTACTTGTCACACTCAGAGCATTGAAATGGCTTCTCTCCAGTGTGAGTCCTTTGGTGGGTAAGTAGGTTTGAGTGTCGATTAAAGCTTTTTCCACATTCAGAGCATGGGAATGGCTTCTCTCCGGTGTGAATTCTCTGGTGACAGATAAGCTCTGACCTACAACTACACTCTTTCCCACATTCAGAGCACTGATATGGCTTCACTCCTGTGGGGCTCATCATGGAGATCAATTTATCTGTAAAAATGGATTCCAGCTCCCGCTAAATTATCAGCCTGTAAGAAGAACACAGGAAGTCATGTAAATTACACAAGTAGTACACAAATCAAAAAAGTCAATTTTGTAGCTTTATACTGCAATAGATGGTTTGTGATTGTTTGATGTTTCTACGCTGTGATAAGTGATGCATATGGCAGGTGACTGAAAGATAAAGATTTTCTTTGAATCACACCTTATTTTGTCTTGTGTCTTATTCTGAAATAAAGCTTGAAATTGCCCTGATTTCATTTCTGTGAGTTATTTTAAGGAAGGTTTACAGAATTGACGTCAGTGTGGGTTATCCATATGATTTGATATTTTTAGAGAGGTTGAGCTTGGAGAGACAGAGCATTTTTCAAGGGGTAGATATTTTATTTAACAACAACAGCCTATAAAATTAAATTTTATGGATTTTCCATAGGCTGTTTCTATGTTGTAATTTCTAAAATAAAATGTTTACCCCACTAAATATAATTTGCACTTTCCCTTTCCTTTTATGAGCCTTAGATTTTGAGTTTTTAACAGAGAAAGATTTTTTTTTTATTTTTTTTTTGTTTTACTTCAATGTGTGCTAAATGATACTCAGATGTGTGCTAATTGAGAAAAACTCAGATTTACTCTTCAAGTTCAGCCTTTCCAAAAATCTGAAATCATTTGGATAACTAAATTCTCTACTTCTCAAGAGGTGCAGAAGTAGCTAAATTGATTTTTTAGATTGTGCCTGGGCGACAATGAAGAAAACAATCCACAACCAATTTGGACCTAAGCCTTCTCAGATAGTATTACTAGTAATTCAGGCAGCTCATCTAGATAGGGATGGAGATGGAGACGGGCTCATACCCAGCAATTCTTTCAAATGTATTCCTATTACTCAGCCATGTCTTTGCCCCCTTTTTCCTTTACCATCTACATCTTCTTCTTCTACTTTTATCTCTATCTCCATTTTAAATACCCCAACTATTCCATGCATTGGGACGAGCATAAATATCTTGTGAAATTCTCCTAAAGTTGTGACTGAATCCCATTTTCTCAAGCAGACAGCACTAAAAATGTGGCATTTGCCTTCCCTGTCTGGAACAACCTGTGTCCAAAATTGGCAATTTCTATGAATTGCTCTGCAATGGAACAAAGCCATATATCTGACACTACAAAACCCGGCATCATGCAGTATAGGCATTCATTAGATTATATATTAGATTATAGTGTCTCTACAAACTTCCACTAACATGGAGTGACTTAGATGGTTTGATTTAATCTCTTACAGAAATTCATCATAAACTTGTCTATTATTAATATAATGTGAGGGATTCAAACACCTTAACTAAGCAGAGAAGACAAGCCCACCTAATCCCACATCTGTCTGACACACATTTATGTTTATATTCTATAGCACAATATCACCAGACACAGCCAAATAATTCACCCAGACATGATAATAACCATCACATATAACCTAATAGTAACAGAAGTCATATCTACCTGGTATAGGGCAGTATGGGGATCCCCTCGCCGCTCTCCTGACCCGTCTGCTATTGCTGTGACTGAGCCGGCCTCACCTTATATTGTCTGTACAAACATTCTCTAACATGAGGCGGCTTTGGATTGGCTAAAAAGAATGAATCTTAATTAACAAAGGTATGTTAATGTTGTCTTACTGGGGAGTTTCACTGGGCTTTGTTTATCCCCCAGCAGTATGACAGATTCATTAGCATTGTAGGGAGGAGACAAAGGGGAGGGAGGGACCTTATATGAAACACAATAGACGAGACTCTCATCGTTAACATAGAAATTACATGACACTTTAACAGACACAATAGACTGAAATAGGGGAAGGAATAAGGTGCAGCCATTGAAAAAGTGTAACAGCTTCATGTTATAAGATCCTAATTTAGGTTTCACAATGTTTTATCCATTACTTTTTGTCACAATTATACTTAAGTTTAAGTGATATAGTGCTGGGGGTTAGTATCGGCAGGGGCTTTGGCCAAATGTATTTCACAAGTTCAGTGGGTTTTGGTCCACTTTAATGACTCCTCTAATTTGCTTGGGCCTTGTCTGCCTGGAATGAGCCCCGCTTGGGCCAATTGCTGACAGATACAATAAACTGCTCTTGAATAGATAAATATGTTCACAATGCAACTTGACAGAAGACAACAATTGGATCGCTTTGTAGATCTCTGATTCATTCGTCTGCCTGAAATGTCTCCTGTTAAATTATTCTTTACAAAAATACAATTGCAAAGCATTTGCCCTGGTTTGACCCTGGACTTGCATAACAAGGGGGGGGGGTCTTTTTTTGAGGGAAAAATCAACCATATTATTTTTAATAAAAAGGGCCAAATAGTATAACCCAAATGTTCCTTACAGCTACAACAATGTTACGCTAATTGCTACGTATCATAAATTGACAGTATTATTTATCAATAATAATAATATCAAAAGGAAATAATTTTTGTTAAAATCACATTCAACTTTATTGTTTTAAATCTAAAAACTGCAGCATACAGAATATGAAAATGAAAACAAACACAGTGTAATGCCATTTCCTGCATGTTATCAGAGTCCCTATGGCACATCATGTGTGGATTCTTCTTTCCAGACATGTTTCATCATGAGTGATGATTTTTTCAGGTGAAATCACAACAGACTCAGCATTGAAAGCCAAAGACAACTTAACAAGTTCTTCTCAGAGAAAAATAAAACATATTCAAAAAATGTGTCAAAGAGGACAATTTTAATGTTACAATAGCAGCACATTTTGTATTTCATATAAGGATTCTCTATTTTGTCTCTTTTTAATATATTACTTTTATATTAATGCTGATGAATTCTGCAAACTGATGGGTGATAAACAGAAGCAAAGGACAGGTGAAATAAACTCAGTAACAACAAATTATATTATATTATATTATACACGACCTCGGCAACACTGGATGTATTAGGGGAGTTTTTTGCAGTGTTTTTAATTCTGTTGTACTATGTCATTGTGTCTTGTGATTTTGCTTTTTGTGTAATAAATTTATGTATATTATATAATTTTGTGGATATTTATTGGTGCTCCCTTTTTTAGGGTGGAAGTGGGTCAATTATCCACTGTCCCTCTTGTGCTTTGAATTTATATCAAGTTTGTAGTGTTGTTTTAACTCATTTATCTGTTTGGTTCAAAAGCAATTCAATGAACCTGTCAACATTTGGCCCGAGTGGGGACATTCCAGGCAAACAAGGCCCAGAGCATTTTATAAGAGGGATTAGTAATAAAGAAACTTTCTACTCCCCCCTCATTCCATTCAAGACATTCCAAAAGTTTTTCTGGGACTATTTGGGTGTAGAGGTATTCTGTATTTTCAACCAGGTTTGTTAATATCACATTATAATCTGCGTAGGACCTCCAAACTGTTTTCAAGCTTTTCTCACCCCCTAATTAGAGGGCTTTTATTTCATGACCCTCATGACCATATGTTTAATATTCAGTCTAAGATAACATTTCAGAGGCCTGTTTCCCAAATAACATTTCTAGGGATTAAACACACAACTCACTATGAGAATCTCTATAGAGCAAATCTCTATATACCTTCCCGGAAGACTTCAGACAAGGAGAACTAGTCAAACAAGTTCTCTACCTCCAAGATTTTTTATTTTTGGCAATCAAATCTTAAGCCTAGAAAAAGTCAAGACTTTCAAAACCTGAATTTTAGGGAAATACCTTTGGCTAATGAGGTGTATAGGTGTTACTTATTATTAGATGGCAACCTGTCCTTCAGTGTTTCAGACCAACTTTCCAAATAACACATTTAGGGATTAGACTGAAAACTCACTATGTGAATCTATAGACAGCAAATTATCAGTTGCTTTATAAGAGGTTGTCGGAAGCTTCAGGGTGTGAGGGGCTCACTGAATATCTTTCATTGGCAGAACTGCTTCCATTAGGATGTATCTGCTACCAAACATATTATATTACTTTAGATATGAGAGGCTCAATATATTTCTTTGACAGAATTGTATTTTTATGAAAGGCTACAAAATTGTATTTTCAAGTTAATTTGGAATAAAGACAGAGAAGTTGGACAGAGAAATCTCTGACCCTAAATCTCTGGGGGGGGGGGGTCTCACATTTAGCTCATTTAGTACAGTATTACTATGCACCAAGATTTTCACCACTGTATTTTCCTTAAAGGTAAGACCTAATTCTGAGCATGGCCACTAAGGAGAGGCTGCAGATTAGAAACACAATGCATGTTCATTCTTTCGCTCTCTGAGATGTCACAGCATATTCAACTGGCTCATGTTATCACCCCAAAAATTATAATAAAACACACACAATTTAACCTGTGTACTGTAAGGGTTGGTGAGTCAACATATAGTAATAGCCTAGGACTTTTTTAAACTGTGGTATATCCTGATTATTTTGTAGCCTCGTAACTTTTTTTTTTTTTCAAAATCTTTTTATTTGGGTTTTCAACATTTTTCCAGCATATGAGGTACATAGTTTGATCTTCTCAAGAAATTGCAGCATAATAAAAGAGGTACATACATGACATTGCTTGAAATTGAACATCAATTTTCCTTTTAGCAGTGTACATCAAAATTAGGTTTCCAACAGTGGAACGTCTGATTTGAGTCACCGTTGTATGACTATAATACGCCCTCTACACATGGTCCCGCCGCTCAAGATGGGGGCCGCGCATCTCGCCCACATCCCCCCCCCCCCAAGCCTAATTGGATCATCTCCTTCCACCATTCTTGTCAAGTACCAAGTGGTGTCTTGGAATGTCCGATATAGTTTTTGTTTGGTCTCTGTATTTAAAGTATCAATAAAGCTTTCCCATGTATTAAAGAATTTGGGCGTTTTCTTTTCTTTATCTAAGGTTGCTTCAGCCCATTCAAATTTAAAGAGCTGTTGCAATTTTTCCATAAAGTGTTGGAATGGGGGCGGGTCACTCCCTATCCATCCCTGAAGAATAACCTTCTTAGCTACTGTGGCTATCAGTAGGACTAATTTTTTAGTTCCTTTGTCTATCCTCTGGGTATTGGTGTCTATGGAGCCGAATATTGCCCACCTTGGAGTGAGGGGTAAGTAGCTTGTCAGCCTTGTGATCATGTATCTATGCACTTTCCTCCAAAATTGATTAATCACCGGACATTCCCACAAACAGCTCTCTCCTTCCCACACTTTTTACAGTGATCGGAGTCAGACAGTTTCATCTGCACTGATCGAGCTGGTGATACATAATTGTAATGGTACAGCCTGAGCAGCATTTCTCTATAAGAGGATGCCTGCAAAGCTGTCCAAGAATAGTTGTACATTTTTAGCAGTTCGGTAATATCCAACTCTGGAAAGTGAGCACACCATCTGACCATGCCTGTACTGAGTTCTTCATAGTGAAGGGTATGTCTTAGAAATTTGTAGTGTGTCGCTATGGCTTTACTATTTGGAGGTGTTGTGTTCAGCAGTATGTCTAGCTCATTTTCCCAATCTCGAGAAGAAAATGTTTTGATTGTTTTCTTGACATAGGACGACAGTTGAAAATATGCAAAAGTGTGTGGGGCTGTGAATGGGAATTTTTCTTTGGTTTCTTGGAATGTAAGTATTCTTTTGTCATTTCGTTTCAATAGTTGTCCAATATGTGTGAGTCCTGCTTTTTCCCACACCGTGAAAGGGCGCGTTTGGCTCCCGTTCAAGAAATCTAAGTTGCCTGTGATGGGTAATAGTACTGATAGGTGAGGGTTTAGTTTATATCTTTTTCTCAGTTTTTGCCAAAGGCCCCAGATGGACATCAATAGCGGGTTTAGGGTAACCTGTTCAGGTAACTCTGTTCTTGGCATATGGATTAAATAGACTAGTTTAATATCTGGTATCATATTCTGATCTAACTGTGGATTTGTATGTATATGTGTATTTTTGATCCAGTCTCTCAGCACTCCAAGCAGTGCCGCTGTGTTGTAATTAAAGGGATCTGGGAGGTTTACTCCAGCATTCTCCTGTGGCTGCTGCAACACCCTTCTGCTTATTATTGCTCTTTTCTTGCCCCAAATGAATTCTCTGAACCTTTTATGCAGTTCTGTGATTTCCTTATTATTTAGGAGTATAGGGAGTGTTTGTAGGTAAAAAAATAGCTTCGGGAATGCTATCATTTTTATTAAGTAGATTCGCCCCAGGTATGAGAGGGTCAGGCTAGCCCAGGTTTGTAAGTTTCTTTGTATTTCTCTTATGACAGGCTTGATGTTTATGTCATAGAGTAGGTGTAGATTTTTAGGTAGTAGAACACCTAGATATTTAACATGCTGCCTGTTCCATTTGAAAGGGAAGCCCTCTCCCCAGGCCGGTTTTGTACGGCCATCAAGGTATAAGGCCGCCGATTTTTCTAAATTAATTGAGTAGCCCGTGACAGCGCCAAATTGGGTTATAATTTCTAGTATCCGTGGGAGAGTGGCTTGGGGGTTCGCTATATACAATAGGACATCATCTGCAAAAGCTGTTATTTTTATCTCTTCTTTACCTATTTTTATTCCCTGAAAGGCGGTTTCCCCTTCCAATAGTCTAAAAAGGGGGTCAATTGCTAGGTTGAATAATAGTGGTGACAGGGGGCATCCTTGCCTGACCCCTCTCCCCAGTTGGATGCTGTTTGTAAGTTGACCATTGACTAGCAATTGGCAAGTTGGCGTTTTGTATATGTATTGTATTAAGGATTTGAACGTGTTACCGAAGGCTCTTTCCGCTAACACAGCATTAAGCCATGACCACGCAATTTTATCAAATGCTTTTTCAGCATCCAGACTGAGGAGGAGGCCCTTAGATTTACCATTGGTAGTAATTGCTGCTATTGCTGTACGTATTCCTATTGAGATGTGTTTGCCCCTGACAAGGCCCAGTTGGTGTCTGGTAAGCAGCCCCGGGAGAAGGCATTGAAGCCGATCCGCCAATATCTTAGAAAGAATTTTATAGTCTGTGTTTAGTAACGATATTGGTCTATAAGATTGGACCAATTCTGGGTCTCTGTCTGGTTTTGGTAGTAGAATTGTATAAGATTCAGCAAATCGGGACATTGGGGTCCCATGGTGTATGATGCTGTGAAATACTTCTCGAAGTATGGGTATTATTGCAGGGTTCAATAGTTTGTAAAATTCAGTTGTATAACCATCGGGGCCCGGGGTTTTTTGGTTTTTGAGGTTTTTGATTGTGTTTTCTATTTCCTGATCCGTTATGTCCGCTTCCAGCATATTCCTCTGTTCTGTTGTGAGTCGTGGGAGCTGTGTCTTTTCCAGTATGTCCTGTGTGGTGGTGTAGTTTGTCGCAGTGGGTGAATATAATTCTCTAAAGTATCCTTCAAATTGTTCTGCTATAATTTTAGAGTCATGTGTTCTGTGGCCTTTGGATGTGTCCTTTATAACATTGATAGCTCTATTGTGTCCCCTTGTTTTTACCATATTAGCTAATAGTGACCCAGCCTTATTTCCAAACCTAAAGTATTTGGCGTTCTGGAATTGTAATTTACTTTTGGCTTCTGCTCCCAAGTATGTATCCAGTATTAGGGAGGCTTCCAACCAGCATTTTTTATTTTCTGGTGTATTGTGTGCTATGTAGGTTTTATAGGCTTTGGTAAGTGCGTTGTAAAGGAGTGCGTGTTTTGCCTGGGCATCCCTCCGTTGTTTAGCAGTGTATGCTATGATCTGTCCTCTTAATACAGCTTTCGCCATTTCCAATAACAGTGTTGGGTTATTTATATGTTGAATATTGTCATCTAAGAAGTCTCCCCAACTTTTCGTCAGGTATTCTTTAAATTTTGGGGATGTGTATAGGTAATTTGGAAATCTCCAAATTCTAGAGCGGGTTTGTGCTGTTTCCAATTTGATTGTCAGTGAGAGGGGTGCATGGTCCGACATTGTGATTGGCCCGATGGAGGCATCCGCAACCCCCCCATCAGTTGTTCATCGATTAAGGTATAATCAATTCTTGATAGTGTTTTGTGGGCTACCGAGTAGCACGTGTATTCCCTGGCTGTGGGGTATAAGAGCCTCCATGGGTCAACCAATGCCGTGTTCTGTAACAAAAACTTGAGAGGGTCTCCCATGGATTGTGTAGTTCGTGATTCTTGCCTGTCCATCTTGGGGTCTATGGTGGCGTTAAAGTCCCCTATTACGATTAGGTTCTGTGCCTGTATTGTTATTAACTTTTGTGTGAGTTCCGTGTAGAAGTCTGCATTAGAGCCATTGGGTGCATAAATGTTGGCTAGGGTGAAGTTCTGTCCCGCCACGTTGATTTTCAGAATTATGTATCTACTTTCAGGATCAATATGTTTTTCTATTATCTTGTATCGCAGATGTTTGCCAATTAGTATGGCAACCCCTCTTTTCTTCTGCGTGTAAGTGGTGGCAATTTCCTCCCCTATCCAATTGGCTTTGAGATTGCCTTTCTCCCCAGTTTTCCAATGGGTTTCCTGTAACCCAACAATGTCTGGGTTGAGGCGGTGAATTGATGTCAGGGCCTTCCTCCGTTTGACGGGGTGATTTAGGCCACCCACATTCCAGGAGACTACTTTAATTGTGTCTTTCACTATAGTGTCTGTCATTGTTTTATCAGTTGCCATGTGTTATATGTATTGACAAACTGAATGGGGCGTACCTCACAGTCCCGTGTCTCTTGTCTTCTAAATGCTTACCCTGCTTACGAGATTTCAAAGATCGCGGTCCCCACCCTGAGCGGCGCACACCGTCAACCTCAACAACTTGAAAGCCATCATAATTTACCTTGGGAGAAATAGCTAAAAATATAGTGTTAAAACCTTGCACATTTGCACAAACCGTTATCAACTTCACCTCGTAATGATTATTGCCATTCAATAAACTTTCCATTAACTGTATAAACTGTTTCAAACATTTTGTCCCATAAAGGGACAACATCGATATCCTGTGTTGGTTCTTATCATTCAATAAACCTTCTTTTAACCTTACAAACTTTTTATAAACTGTTTGCCCTGCAGAGGGTCTTTCGTTACCATAATCACCTATATTCTGCTTAGTGCATTTCGGGATCATGGTCAAATATTGTATGACGCAACCTTATGCCCTTAGCGGGCGAGGTCCTATCACCCCGTGTTTGGTGGCAGCAAATCCAGTTTGGCTTTTTTGATATCATCATATGTTTTGTTTTCTCCAGAGATTGTGACTCTTAATTTTGCAGGGTATAACAGGGCAAATCTGATTCCTTGTTGTACAAGGTGTTGGCAAATGGGGGAAAACTCTTTGCGCTTCTGGGTTACAGCTACAGAGAAGTCCTGAAATATCAGGATTTTGCTTCCCGCCACCACCACTTCTTTTTGTCTGCGATAAGCTCTCAGAATCTCTTCTTTGCCCTCGAAGTGTAAATATTTGGCTATAGTCGCTCTAGGTCTATTGTTTTCAGATTGTCTATCTGGTCCTAGCCTGTGTGCTCTTTCTATTTTCCTAGGGTCACATGCCGGTAGCTGCAACGCTGTCATTAGTTCATCGGTAAGGAAGGATTTCAGCCCTTGGCCTTTATAGCTTTCTGGTATGCCCACAAATCTGAGATTTGATCTGCGGCTTCTATTCTCTAAGTCTTCCTGTTTTTCACATAGGGTGTTCAGGAGTTTTTCTTGTTTTTTAATTTTTTCACTGTATGTCGCATTGCAGTCCTCCAGGTCACTGACCCTTTGTTGGAGTTCTGTTATTTGTTGTGAGTGGGAATTGATTTGTTCCATAGCCCCCGTAAGAGTGTGATGTAAGTCCCCAAATTTTTTATCGAAGTAGGGTATTAAAGTGTCCATAACTTCCTGTGCTATAGATTGGTCTTTCTCCCCTGTGTGCGGACCCAGCAGATCCCGCTGGGGGGAGTTACCAAGCGCAGGTAAAGGTGGCGAAGACGGCGGAGTGTTAGTCTGCCTGGGATCTACCTGGGAGCTATGTTTTGATTTGGATTTGCTGTGAGCTGTCGGGGTGAGTTTTTCTATGTATCTATCCATGCCTCTGGTTGTTCTCTGGCTCATGGTGTTTTGAGTCAAGTTTGGATTTGGAGTTGGGTATTGTACCCGGGGACTGCAACGCGACCACAACTTTAAAGTATATACTAGTTTCTGTTTGCACAATTTGTGGTATTGTTATCTATGGCCACCAGATGGCAATGGTGGTTCAAGTTTAACTTTACTTTTGGTTAGTATTATCTTCTATTTTCAGGTATTAGATGTCAATAGGGGCGGTTCCCTTTCCCAGGCGACTTTGCTGCCTTAAGGTATTTTTAGGTGTCCCCGTGGGCTACCAGTTTGGGGGATAGGTGGGAGAGGTTTGTCAATTGTCTACTATGCGCACTATATATTACAGATTACTGGTTTGTAAGGAGAGTGACAATATCAAATTATTCTCTCAAACATTCCTGTAAGGAAAAGGCAGTGGTTATGACATTTATGCGCACACGCATATAGTAAATAATGATACTTATGACTATTGGATGGCAATAATGGCTCAAAGCTGGTTTAGTTTTCAACCAGCAGGCTATATTCTGTTTCGACACTAGGTGTCAGAAGAGAGCCGCCCCCACCTCCAGACTCCTGCACCACCGAGATTCACCACCGGGTGTCAGTGTCTTCTTCAGGAGTTAAGGTTTGGCTTCTCCTCCATCCACCCTGCACTATACACACCACAAACGCTATGTACTCTATAAAGGGGGGGGGAAACAAAGAGGGACAGCGATTCGTTGTTATATATACACACACTTATGCACGAAGGAACTCAACAGATTGCCTTTTCTGTCAGCTTGTCATGAAGAAATGTGTTGTTCCACTGCTGGGCTCGAAAGTTCAGCTTGCTTGTGCTCTGAGGGGGCGATGGCGTGGGTGGGGGGGGGTCTGGGGTAGCTTGCTGATGGGGACTTGAGCAGCCCGTAGGGGTTTGGGTTCGGACTTTGGGATAAGGGTGAAACAATTCTGGAGCTCGCTGGGATTGACACCGCGGGGCAAGTTCACAGCAGCGGCCGGGGCAGGGGGAGGGGGGGGAGAGGCGCTGCGAGAGCGCGTCCCAGCGTTTCACACAGCAGCTGGGTGGCAGGACAGCCCTGTGGTTTTTCCCCACTGTTTGGTCCCGGGAGCGAGGGGGGAAGCGAAGTATCGGGCAGCTAGGGAGGGTAGGGTGGTTTCTCTTGGCCCCGCTCAGCAGCCGCGAGTTCAGTGGGCAGAGATGAGGGAAGGGCAAGATAAAGGGGTTGGATTCGGCCTGTATGGAGAGGAGAGAAGATGGTGGGATCGATCCCCCGATTACCTCGCGGTCGGTCCCGTAAGGCCAGGTATGTTCTAGACAGCTCCCGCGGTCTCTCACACAGGTGTGGGCCGGGTCTGAGGTGGGCTGTCTCGGCTGTTTTCCTCCAACGTCTCGCCAAGTCACCGGCGTCGGGCGCGATCTGAGCAGCCCTCCCGACTTCCCGTGCAGGCGTGGACCAGGCCGGGAGTGTGCGGCGCTATCGGCGTCTCCCCGCACCAGGCCACCGGCGTCGAGCAGTTGGGGTCTCCACCCAATCCTCCGCGTCAGATTCTCCAAAATAGAGGGGGGAGATGGTCATCCCCCGTGGGCACCCTGATCCGCCGTCGCAGCGGAGCGGACTCGGCATCGCGGGCGTCTCCTCACCCGGTCCGGCAGTCATAGAAGTCCCAGGGGAGAGGGTGTCCTCGGCGGTCTTCCCCGGCTCCCGCACCCGGACGTCAAAGCCGGGCCAGCAGACAGGTCCTCCCTGCACGTTCCTGTGGTGTGGCAACGGTTTCACACAGCACGGTAAGTGGCGCTTCTGTTCATGTATTCTCCTGAGCTGATCGCCGCGTGGTTTCTTGGCTTTCAAGTTCAGCTTCTCAATATTGTGCTGCTGGCCACCGATGGTTGTTGTTGTTCTCTCGTTCCCTCCGTAGCTCTCCCAGCCACTAGATGCTTGGTTCTTGTAGGCTTGATGTTGTCCTGCCCCAGCGTTTCAAACGTGAAATGCCTTGCAATGGCCGCCGTCCCTCGTGGTCGATGCGTGGCCTTGCAGAAGTGGGCAGGGGCTCCCGGGTTTCTCAAAATGGGGTTAGCCAGTGAAGTCCCGCTGTCTGGCAATTCTACTCCCCCAAGTTTTGTGCCTGTTCTTCGCTCTCAGAACCAGGATGGCACCTGATTCTGTGGTGTAGTGAAGGAGCACAGCTAAAACGCGGCCATGTTAGTTGGCTCCGCCCCCGGAAGTCGCCTCGTAACTTTTTATTTAATTGTTGCAATTTCTTTTGCTTTCACTTTTGACTTAATGTTCCGGTGCTTAGCTACAAGAGGTGATATTGCTCAGGATACCTGCTTTCCTGTATCTTGCTTGTACAGCTGTTAGCTCATATCAGTCAAGTAATGTTACATTGTTTTATCATATGAAGCAAAGACTTTGATCATTACCAGATAATTGGACTTTGCAAACTATTTTGTGTCATTTTATAATTTCTTCTATTTGATGTGAGGGGTGGAAAGAACTAATTTTTGACACTAACCCTCAGCACTATATAACTTGAGCTTTTTTAGGTGTGATTACTGGTGAGTATAATTATGAAAATGTTATTACTCTGACAAATATAATGGATAAAACTACTGTATGTACCAGTTTAAGGTGTTTTACCTTGGACCTGTATTTTGCAATGCACCACATTTCTTTCCTGTGTCATGTGATTTCTATGTTAATGATGAGAGTCTTGTCTGTTGTGTTACAAATAAGGCTCCTCCCTCCCTTTGTCTCCTTGCTGTAATGCTAATGAATCTGGCTGCTGTGGGATAAACAAAGCCCAGTTAAATCTCCCCAGTAAGACAACATTAACATACCTTTGTTTATAATTTAGCCAATCCAAAGCCGCCTCATGTTAGAGAATGTTTGTACAGACAATATAAGGTGAGGCCGGCTCAGTCACAGCAATAGCAGACGGGTCAGGAGAGCGGCGAGGGGATCCCCATACTGCCCTATACCAGGTAGATATGACTTCTGTTACTATTAGGTTATATGTGATGGTTATTATCATGTCTGGGTGAATTATTTGGCTGTGTCTGGTGATATTGTGCTACATAGTATAAACATAATATTGTATTGTGTGTCAGCCAGATGTGGAATTAGGTGAGGTTGTTCATTTTATCTATACAGTTTCTTACATATTAGTGTGTTTTATGTGCTGAATGGTTTTTATAGGTCCTCCCTTCTCAGGCTATTTTCTTATAAAATATTTTTTTACTACTATGAGATTTTTTTTTTAATTGAGGCTGATATTTTGGTCTGCATGTCATTATATAATTTCTTCTTTTTGAAGCTTGTATAATTTACATGACTTTCTTTATTCTTCTTAAAGGCTGAACATTTAACAGGAAGCTGTAATACATTTTACAGATAAATTGATCTCCATCAGGCCATGATGAGTAATACAGAAGTGAAGCCATCAGTCTCTGAGTGTGGAAAATTGTTTCAACTTAAGCCAGACCTCACATGTTACCAGAGGAGTCACACTGAAGATAAAACATTCCCATGTGCTGAATGTGGAAAATGCTTTACTAACCATTCAAAGCTTACTAGTCATCAAAGGTTTCACACTGGAGAGAAGCCATTTTCCTGTCCAGAGTGTGACAAGTGCTTTACGCAACGTTCTGACCTGCTTAGACACCAAAGGACTCACACTGGAGAGAAGCCATTTTCCTGTCCAGAGTGTGACAAGTGCTTTACACAACGTTCTTACCTGCTTACACACCAAAGGACTCACACTGGAGGGAAGCCATATTCCTGTCCGGAGTGTGACAAGTGCTTTACACAACGTGCAGCCCTGCTTATACACCAAAGGACTCACACTGGAGAGAAGCCATATTCCTGTCCGGAGTGTGACAAGTGCTTTGTGCAACATACTCACCTGGTTAAACACCAGAGGATTCACACTGGGTAGAAACCATATTCCTGTCCAGAGTGTGACAAGTGCTTTGCACAACATACTTACCTGGTTAAACACCAGAGGACTCACACTGGAGAGAAACCATATTCCTGTCCAGAGTGTGACAAGTGCTTTGCACAACATACTTACCTGGTTAAACACCAGAGGACTCACACTGGGGAGAAACCCTATTCCTGTCCAGAGTGTGACAAGTGCTTTGCACAACATACTTACCTGATTAAACACCAGAGGACTCACACTGGGGAGAAACCATATTCCTGTCCAGAGTGTGACAAGTGCTTTGCACAACATACTCACCTGGTCATACACCAGAGGACTCACACTGGGGAGAAACCATTTTCCTGTCCAGAGTGTGACATGTGCTTTACACAACGTTCTTACCTGTTTAGACACCAGAGGACTCACACTGGAGAGAAGCCATTTACGTGCCCTGAGTGTAACAAATGTGTTGCACAATGTGAAACCCTGCTCAAACACCAGAGGACTCACACCGGAGAGAAACCTTTTAGAATGTGACAAGTGTTTTAATGAGAACCATCAGCTCAGAATCCACTTCATAAAGCATGAAGGAGAGCAGTCATAAATATATGCCTTAATTGTGTGAAATGTTTTTTAAGTCATTAGGTATTAAATATTCATAATAGGACACACACTGGAGAGAAGCCGTATCAAAGACAAGAGTGTGGTGAAGGATATGCACATAAATCCCAGTTCACAAGTCACTAAATGATTCACACTGCTGTGCCTGCAATGTAGAATGTGTTTCATGGAAGCGCACTACCCACCAGGAAAAAATGTGAGAGAGATGCTTTTGCTTTAAAAGAGAGATTATATGTATTAACCAAAATGAGTCTGATATTGTATCTACTGATGTTTTATGATTGTCCATCTTGGTTCAATGTTAATACATTGTCAATAAAGGTAAAGTTTTATTGAAGTTCCTGCTGGCATCTATTGTTTATCCAATTGAAGCTTTATAAGAATACTACATTTTCCTAATCAGGCATAAAAACATTGCAAGGCATAATATTATTTCTGGCAAAAAAAGAACATATAATGCATCTCCTCTAGTAAATGAGGCACAGCAACATTGTACTTCTGAGAAATCACTGAAAGTTTTAGATGCCATAGTCCTCTGTAACTCCTATTGGAGCCAATCTGTGTGCGTTAACCAGTGTTTGTGGGATTGTCTGGCCTGGCTGACATCAGTGTTGTTTCCCTGATCTTTGCATTTGTGACGGATTCCCATATTGTGTAGGACACAGATAGTTTAGATTTTGGGCTGTGCAGCATCTCCCCTCTTGGCTGGCCCAAACTTAGGAAGCATTCTTTCAGCAGCCTGATGGTTTATTCAGCAAAACTTAGCTTTTCAGCACCAAGCTTCAGTCACACACAAACACAATTGCTATTTTTTCTTTAATGAAATAGAAAGAATAATCATATTTGATTGGTTTAATCAAAATTACAAATCTATCTCCCTGGCATGGCGGCGGGGCAGAGACAGGAATATATATATTCTGATGTTCTTCTGTAAACATCCCTCCCGCCTTTTGGATGACAGTGTTATCTAAAACGCAGACATCCGGCAGCATTCCTGATTTGTGCATTGTCATAGTGGTACCATCCTTGTAAAATGCCTTTTGGGGTATTTCACCAGGATCTGTGTGTCTAAAATCACAAGAAAATATGGGTTTGCTCGGAATCAATTTCCCCTGAAATTCATTAGAACACGTATGCTCTATTCTTAAAGGAAGCAGTTTTGCTAATACAAGATTATGAGCAGGAGCGTAGCTGTGGCGGGCAGGGGCGGCATGTGCCCTGGGTGCAGCAGGTTAAGGGGGAGCAAAAGGGGAGCATAAGCATAAATAGCGGGTGCCATTTTGAATCTTTGCCCTGGGTGCCAGAAAGCCTAGCTACTCCTCAGTATTGAGTGAGCTCCTCACTCCCTGAGGTCTCCCTACAACTTCTTATAAAGCAATTGATAATATGCTCCTAGATCCACATAATGAGTTGTCATTTTAATCTCTAAATATGTTATTTGGCACAAGAGAGAAAAACATTTAACAAATCATTTGTTTCATTTTGTTTTATTCATTGTATACTGAAGCTTCAGCCTCGTCATTTGTATGATGGGATGACGTTAGCACAGTATGGGGTTACTTTGGAATAGCTTATTAGTCACGCTACTTGTCTCTTACTAACAAGTCTGGGTGCAAATGCTATTTAACTGCTTGATCCCTAGATTTTAGACATTTAGATCAATTTGTTTGTTTAGAGTTGCCTAGCACATACTTTCTGGCCTTTGCAGTCTGTTTATCAATTTGCTTTAATGAGTTGGTTACCCATTGCCTCCAGCTCCCACTGCTCCATACATTTTGCAGAACAGCTGCATTTTGTGGTCTCCTTTTAAGGGTCTTGTTCTAAGGGTCTGTTAGTGGCATGGCAGTTCGAATGGCAAAAGCCATCTCAGATAGTATTACTAGTAATTCCGGCAGCTCATCTAGATAGGGATGGAGATGGGCTCATACCCAGCAATTCCTGGAATCTTTCAAATGTATTCCTATTTCTCAGCCATGTCTTTGCCCCTTTTTTCTTTACCTTCTACCTCTTCTTCTTCTACCTTTATCTCTATCTCCATTTTAAAAACCCCAACTATTCCATGCATTGGGACGAGCATAAATATATTGTGAAATTCTCCTAAAGTTGTGACTGAATCCCATTGTCTCAAGCAGACAGCACTAAAAATGTGGCATTTGCCTTCCCTGTATATATCAACACGTGTCCAAAATTGGTAATTTCTATGAATTGCTCTGCAATGGAACAAAACCATATATCTGACACTACAAAACCCGGCACCATGCAGTATAGGCATTCATTAGATTACTTTCCAAATTACAAGTACAGATATGTGGGGTCCCAATGGGAATTGCAAATACATTAAATAGAAGGTTTGACATTCATAGTCATTATCATTAGGGATGAGCGAATCGATCCGGACGAACCCGGATTCGATCCGAATTTCATGAAAAATTTGATTCGGATCGAATCCAAATTTCCCCGCGGTTCGATCGCTCGAAGTTTTCCTTTAACATCCATTCATTTACATTACAGGCATTCTAAGATGGCGGACGGGACATGTCCAGACATCTACCCCGCACCAGTGCATGCTGGGGCAGTCACATGCAGCCTATCAGCAGCCAGCAAGCCCGGTGATGTCACAGCGCTATTTAAGGCGGCGGACATCTTGCTTTTCCTCGTTTCTCTATTGCATTCGTGAGAGACAGGACGCTGCTGTAGTGAGGGAGTGGTGGATGCCCACACGATTGGCTTTTTAGAGTCCCCGTGCCCAAAGATTCCAACGTTTTATGCACTACCCAAAGTGCATAAATCGATGATGTCGCCCCCAGGACGACCCATCAGGGCATGGGGGCTCTCACCGAAAGTGCCAGTCGGTATGTGGATCAGCATCTGCAGCCCCTGGTGACGGGCCTACCTTCCTACGTCAAGGACACGGGCCATATTGTCCGTATCCTTGACAACTTATGGGTTGATCCTGATGCCTTTCTGGTGACTCTGGACGTGGAGGCCCTGTATTCCAGCATTCCACACAGTAAGGGGCTTAGGGCGCTCTCCTGACCCGTCTGCTATTGCTGTGACTGAGCCGGACTCACCTTATATTGTCTGTACAAACATTCTCTAACATGAGGCGGCTTTGGATTGGCTAAATGAAATAAATCTGAATAACCAAAAATATGTTAATGTAGTGTTACTGGAGAGTTTCACTGGGCTTTGTTTATCCCCCAGCAGTTTGCCAGATTCATTAGCATTGCAGGGAGGAGACAAAAGGGAGGGAGGAGCCCTATTGGAAACACAATAGACGAGACTCTCATCATTAACATAGAAATTACATGACACCTTAACAGACACAATAGACTGAAACGGGGGAAGAAATAAGATGCAACCATTGCAAAAGTGTAACAGCTTCATGTTATAAGATCCTAATTTAGGTATCACAATATTTTATCCATTACTTTTTGTCACAAATATACTTACTAGTAATCACAAAAGTTCAAGTTATATAGTGCTGGGGGCTAGTGTCAGAAATGGATTCTTTCCACCCCAAACCTCAAATAGAAGAAATTATATAATGACATAAAGACCAAATAATAGTTTGCAGAGTCCCTTCTAGAACAAATATAATAACAATTGTAATGATCAAAATAATTGCTTCATAAGATAATACAATACCCCATCACATGGCTGCTATGAGATAACAACTGTACAAGCAAGATACAGAAATACTAGGATCATAAACTATATTTCCTGTGGACCTTGTGGTTAAGCAGCCGCTCATAAAGCCAAAAAATAAAAGCAAAAGAAAATGCAAAAATTGCAACAATAACGGAGACAGCTACGGAGCTACAAAGATCATCAGGACCACAGTATAAAAAGGCTTTTTCTATAGGATGATCGAATAATCCTCACAGTACACAGATTACATTATCTATGTCCATAGTGGAAGTAGTCACATTGCTGATGTAAAGTCAGTGTTTGGTACACACTGGCCACCACTTTCAATAATAAATACCAATACACCACAAATATAAATACATACACGTGCCCATATACAATATATACATATATCAGCCTGGACATAGGAATCTGTTACCCAAAGCTTTTACTGCTGCAGTCCTGATGCTAGTTCAGGGCTCTTGAGCCCTTCCTCTAAGTCTGCCCTATCAATGCCGCAACACGAAGGAGGTGCTAAGCCACATGGTCCAGCATTAATATTGCTTATTACACTATACTTTCTGTATCTTACTTGTTAGCTCATAGCAGCCATGTGATGTTGTTGCCATTGTTTTTTATTATGAAGCAAAGTCTTTGATAATTACAATATAATTGTCCCAGGTGAGAGTTAGGTCCTGATTTATGAAGCACGTCTGCCAGACTATGCCCAGAGCAAATCTGAGTAATGCTAAATATAATTCATGTCTGACATTTTTATACCCAAACCTGAAATGTTTTAAATGTTTATGTGATAAAATGTTCAGCCTATAAATTACACTGATTGGACATGAGAAACACAAAAACATACTGTCCAGGGTCGAGCCAAAGAGGGTCAGGTCAGGTCAGGTCATGACGACGTCCTGGAACTCCGGGCGGCAGGAGTGAAGCTCCTCCTACTCCATCTCCTCCTCCTTCCTACAAAAGATGAATAGAAAACCTCCTTGAGGTAATTTAAACCTAAAGAAAGAAAGATAGGAATGAAGAGGCCAAGCTCGGGGAGTTGGAGATTTCTCATGCCAAGTACAGACTCGGAGCATCCAAAGGCAAATTTTTCTTGGATAAAAAGTATAATATAAATAGAGCAAATTCAAAGATTCCCAACATGTGAGAAAGAGGATAATTGCAATGTTACACTAGCTGACGATTATGGAATTTAGACTCTATGTGTGTTCTATTTTCCAGACATGTATTGCTATGAGTGAAATACTCTTTTATTGTTTTTGCCAATCACCTGTCTGGTTTTCTCAGTTACAAATTAGCAATAATGTGTTGTGCCATGTCATGCATTGAGAGTAGAAGAATGGGAAGAAATCAGAAAATACAATTTAGCGTATACAGTACACCATATACAGTGTATACTCAACACTCTAGAATACGGGCACTGCCATCTTGTCACAGAAGCCTCAAATACTGAGGAGAGAAGAGGGGGACAACACACAGGGGGCAGGTTATAGCTGTGCTTTGCACAGACAGAGCAGATTTTGGACCAGGAAAAGGACAGCAATCCCAGAACGCAGAGCAGCACAGTCAGTAGGTACTTTCTGTCTGCAGGCAGGCTGAGACTCCATGGGCCACCCTCTTGGATGTTTAAAGGCTCAGAAAATGCAGTAGGTGCAGGTAGGATGATTTTTTTATGCTGGGCAATCCGTATGTACAGGGTGGGGGGCGAAAGTGAATAATTTTCTGGGTATGGTAAAATATTGTGTCATGTGACCAGGGAGAGGGTTATATTCAGAGCGTATGTGCTCAAATCTTATTGTTAGTTATATGGTACTTACACATATCAGAGTTCAGTTGGTTTGACTTATTGCTACAGAAACACCACAGATAAGTTAATATATTGCCCATTGTCTGAGGATCTGGGTTTTTGGGCTTCAGTGAGAAACCACATATACACTAAATTCCATAATGGGCTTCTATTGTAACTTTGGACTTGTCCTCTTTTTCACATGTTTTTAATATGTTCTATTGAAAATATACTTTTTCTCTGAGAAGAATTTAAGTTGCCTTTGCCTTTCCATGCTCCGAGTCTGTAGTTTGCATAAGAAATCTCCAACACACCGGGCTCGGCCTCTTCAGATTTTTCCTTCTTTCTGGAGGTTTAATTTCCCTCAAGGAGGTTTCTAATTTATACATTCCGATTCTTTAATCAAGCCTTGCAGCCTAATAAAAATGGAATCCTCATCTTATATTTGTCACATGACAATATGATTCCTAAACAATTATTTATCCGGTGACATATGTTGTTATAGAGAAACATAGAAATACATATGACTGTTCTATTTTTCATCAGTGTAATCTATAGGCTTAAACATGTTGTGATTTCACCTTGAAAAATCATCACTCATGAAACATGTCTGGAAAGTAGAATCCACACATTATGTGCCATAGGAACTCTGATAACATGCAGGAAATGGCATTGCACAGGGTTTGTTTTCATTTTCATATTTTGTATGCTGCAGTTTTTAGACTGAAAAACAATAAAGTTGAATGTGATTTTAACAAAAAGAATTTCCTTTCGATATTATTCTTCTTGATAAATATTATAATTAATATTGTCCATTTATGATACGTAGCAT
Organism: Gastrophryne carolinensis; assembly: GCA_027917425.1. Classification (NCBI taxonomy): domain Eukaryota; kingdom Metazoa; phylum Chordata; class Amphibia; order Anura; family Microhylidae; genus Gastrophryne; species Gastrophryne carolinensis. The sequence continues at coordinate 8,064,317 of CM051236.1, read as the reverse complement.
CAGTAACATTATTAGCCTAACACCATTGTAGCTGTATGATGGCGAATCACTCTGTGCCCTCTCCTGCAATTCAAGAGCATAATCTTCTTATTACTATATACAATATATAATAATAATTGTTGATGATATTTGGCTTCGGGTAATTTTTACAAAAGACATGAATACTGAGTAAAGCTCGGCCAGACCCAAATAAAAAGAATAATTGGGTTACACCAATGGGCCCTTTTTATCAAAAATAATATGGTTGATATTTTTCCTCTAAAAAGACCCCCCTGGGCATATTTTAGGTAAGCTTTCCAGAATTCTTAGTTCTGTTAGACATAATAAAGCAATCATCATGTCTGAGTAAGAAAAATAAGTATTCCAAGAAACTCAACAATTTTAATGCATTGTCAATATAGGTAAAGTGTTATGGAAGTTTATGTTGCCATCTATTGTTTATCGAATCTTTCAAGAATACTTACTTTTCCTAATCAGATATAAATAACATTGCAAGACATAACAAAGAGAACATATAACCCATGTCGCCTGGTAAAGGAGACTCAGAAACATTTGTACTTTCTGAGAAATCAATAAAAAATCCCTAAGCCTTCATAGAGGAAATACATATATATAACTAATACAAATCTTTATTAGTTGGATATTTTACACTTCTGTGCACTATTTTAGTATCTTATAACATGAAGCAGTTACACATTTACAATGACTTCATGATATTTATTTTTTGTCTCTTTTTAATATATTGCAATGCTGATGAATTCTGCAAACTGATGGGTGATAAACAGAAGCAAAGGACAGGTGAAATAAACTCAGCAACAACACATTATATTATATTATATTATGCACAGCCTCGGCAACACTGGATGCATTAGGGGAGTTTTTTGCAGTGTTTTTAATTGTGTTGTATTATGTCATTGTGTCTTGTGATTTTGCTTTTTGTGTAATAAATGTATATATATTATATAATTTTGTGGATATTTATTGGTGCTCCTTTTTTTAGGTGGAAGTGGGTCAATTATCCACTGTCCCTCTTGTGCTTTGAATTTATGGCAAGTTTGTAGTGTTGTTTGAACCCATTTATCTGTCTGGTTCAAGAGCAATTCAATGAACCTGTCAACATTTGGCCCAAGTGGGGACCTTTCAGGCAAACAAGGCCCAGAGCAATTTATAAGAGGGATTAGTAATAAAGAAACTTTCTACTCCCCCCTCATTCCATTCAAGACATTCCAAAAGTTTTTCTGTGACTATTTGGGTGTAGAGGTATTCTGTATTTTCAACCAGATTTGTTAATATCACTTTATAATCTGTGTAGGACCTCCAAATGGGTTTCAAGCTTTTCTCACCTCCTAATTAGAGGGCTTTTATTTCTTGACCCTCATGACCATATGTATAATATTCAGTCTAAGATAACATTTCAGAGGCCTGTTTCCCAAATAACATTTCTAGGGATTAAACACACAACACACTATGAGAATCTCTATAGAGCAAATCTCTAGATACCTTCCCGGAAGACTTCAGACAAGGAGAACTAGTCAAGCAAATTCTCTACCTCCAAGATTTTATATTTTGGCAATCAAATCTTAAGCCTAGAAAAAGTCAAGACTTTAAAAACCTGAATTTTAGGGAAATACCTTTGGCTAATGAGGTGTATAGGTGTTACTTATTATTAGATGGCAACCTGTCCTTCAGTGTTTCAGACCAACTTTCTAAATAACACATTTAGGGATTAGACTGAAAACTCACTATGTGAATCTATAGACAGCAAATTATCAGTTGCTTTATAAGAGGTTGTCGGAAGCTTCAGGGTGTGAGGGGCTCACTGAATATCTTTCATTGACAGAACTGCTTCCATTAGGATGTATCTGCTACCAAACATATTATATTACTTTAGATATGAGAGGCTCAATATATTTCTTTGACAGAATTGTATTTTTATGAAAGGCTACAAAATTGTATTTTCAAGTTAATTTTGAATAAAGACAGAGAAGTTGGACAGAGAAATCTCTGACCCTAAATCTCTGGGGGGGGGGGGGTCTCACATTTAGCTCATTTAGTACAGTATTACTATGCACCAAGGTTTTCACCACTGTATTTTCCTTAAAGGAAAGACCTAATTCTGAGCATGGCCACTAAGGAGAGGCTGCAGATTAGAAACACAATGCATGTTCATTCTTTCGCTCTCTGAGATGTCACAGCATATTCAACTGGCTCATGTTATCACCCCAAAAATTATAATAAAACACACAATTTAACCTGTGTACTGTGAGGGTTGGTGAGTCTACATATAGTAATAGCCTAGGACTTTTTTATACTCTGGTATATCCTGATTATTTTGTAGCCCCGTAACTTTTTATTTAATTGTTGCATTTTCTTTTGCTTTCACTTTTTGACTTAATGATCCGGTGCTTAGCCACAAGAGGTAATATTGCTCAGGATACCTGCTTTCCTGTATCTTGCTTGTACAGCTGTTATCTCATATCAGTCATGTGATGCTACATTGTTTTATCATATGAAGCAAAGACTTTGATCATTACCAGAAAATTGGACTTTGCAAACTATTTTGATCTTTGTGTCATTTTATAATTTCTTCTATTTGATGTGAGGGGTGGAAAGAACCCATTTTTGACACTAACCCCCAGCACTATATAACTTGAGCTTAGGTGTGATTACTGTTGAGTATAATGTGAAAATGTTATTACTCTGACAAATGTAATGGATAAAACTAATGTATGTTCTAGTTAAAGGTGTTTTACCTTGGACCTGTATTTTGCAATGCACCACATTTCTTCCCTAGTTTCAGTCTATTATCTGTTATGATGTCATGTAATTTCTATGTTAATGATGAGAGTCTTGTCTGTTGTGTTACATATAAGGCTCCTCCCTCCCTTTGTCTCCTTGCTGCAATGCTAATGAATCTGGCTGCTGGGGGATAAACAAAGCCCAGATAAAACTCCCCAGTAAGACGACATTAACATACCGTTGTTTATAAATATTAATTCCATTTGGCCAATCCAAATCTGCCTCATGTTAGAGAATGTTTGTACAGACAATATAAGGTGAGTCCGGCTCAGTCACAGCAATAGCAGACGGGTCAGGAGAGCGGCGAGGGGATCCCCATACTGCCCTATACCAGGTAGATATGACTTCTGTTACTATAAGGTTATATGTGATGGTTATTATCATGTCTGGGTGAATTATTTGGCTGTGTCTGGTGATATTGTGCTACATAGTATAAACATAATATTGTATTGTGTGTCAGCCAGATGTGGAATTAGGTGGGGTTGTTCATTTTATCTATACAGTTTATTACATATTAGGGTGTTTTATGTGCTGAGTGGTTTTTATAGGTCCTCCCTTCTCAGGCTATTTTCTTATAAAATATTTTTTTTTACTACCATGAGTTTTTTTTTTGAATTGAGGCTGATATTTTGGTCTGTGTGTCATTATATAATTTCTTCTTTTTGAAGCTTGCATAATTTACATGACTTTCTGAATTCTTCTTAAAGGCTGAACATTTAACAGGAAGCTGTAATACATTTTACAGATAAATTGATCTCCATCAGGCCATGATGAGTCCTACAGAAGGGAAGCTATCAGTCTCTGAGTGTGGAAAATTGTTTCAACTTAAGCCAGACCTCACATGTTACCAGAGGAGTCACACTGAAGAGAAAACATTCCCATGCGCTGAATGTGGAAAATGCTTTACTAATCATTCAAAGCTTACTAGTCATCAAAGGTTTCACATTGGAGAGAAGCCATTTTCCTGTCCAGAGTGTGACAAGTGCTTTACGCAACGTTCTGACCTGCTTAGACACCAAAGGACTCACACTGGAGAGAAGCCATTTTCATGCACTGAGTGTGATAAGTGTTTTAGAATACGTTCACACCTGCTTAGACACCAAATGACTCACAATGGAGAGAAGCCATTTTCCTGTCCAGAGTGTGACAAGTGCTTTACGCAAGGTTCTGACCTGCTTAGACACCAAAGGACTCACACTGGAGGGAAGCCATATTCCTGTCCGGAGTGTGACAAGTGCTTTACACAACGTGCAACCCTGCTTATACACCAAAGGACTCACACTGGAGAGAAGCCATATTCCTGTCCGGAGTGTGACAAGTGCTTTGCACAACATACTCACCTGGTTAAACACCAGAGGACTCACACCGGAGAGAAACCTTTTAGAATGTGACAAGTGTTTTACTGAAAACCATCAGCTCAGAATCCACTACATAAAGCATGAAGGAGAGCAGCCATAAATATTTGCCTTAATCATGTGAAATGTTTTTTAAGTCATTAGGTATTAAATATTCATAATAGGACACACACTGGAGAGAAGCCGTATCAAAGACAAGAGTGTGGTGAAGGATATGCACATAAATCCCAGTTCACAAGTCACTAAATGATTCACACTGCTGTGCCTGCAATGTAGAATGTGTTTAATGGAAGCGCACTACCCACCAGGAAAAAATGTGACAGAGATGTTTTTGCTTTAAAAGAGAGGTTATATATATTAACCAAAATGAGTCTGATATTGTTTCTACTGATGTTTTATGATTGTCCATCTTGGTTCAATTTTAATACATTGTCAATAAAGGTAAAGTTTTATTGAAGTTCCTGCTGGCATCTATTGTTTATCCAATTGAAGCTTTATAAGAATACTACATTTTCCTAATCAGGCATAAAAACATTGCAAGGCATAATATTATTTCTGGCAAAAAAAGAACATATAATACATCTCCTCTAGTAAAGGAGGCACAGCAACATTGTACTTCTGAGAAATCACTGAAAGTTTTAGATGCCATAGTCCTCTGTAACTCCTATTGGAGCCAATCTGTGTGTGTTAACCAGTGTTTGTGGTATTGTCTGGCCTGGCTGACATCAGTGTTGTTTCCCTGATCTCTGCATTTGAAAAGTGCCCCGCTCTAAGATATTCAAGGAGGCACACAATGACAGGTAAAGCCTGGCTGCAGCCAGCGGTGGGGTCAAGTCTGTGTCAGATGTGGTCACACATGGACAAAAGCGATTCAGCTAAAACCTGCTGCAGATTTGCTCATCACTCAAAACCCACTCAGACAGGTGGATACTAAAACATCTATTAGCCTATAATCTCACCACTCTGGCTTCCAAAGACTCCTGTGATACCTCAGCGCTGGCAACACATCACAGCCACACAGCAAACATCAGGCCAAAAGCTTCCTCCTCACATATCTCCATTGCCAATACAATCACAAATACAACCCACACAATCTGTCACACAAAAATGCAACCACTCAATAAAAATAAAAAACATACACAATCTTATAGAAACACAAGTGGACCTCAAGGTAGCTCACCACAAAACCAATTAGCTTGCAGAATAAACCACCAGGCTGCTGAAAGAATGTTTCCTAAGTTTGGCCACGCCTAGAGGGGAGATGCTGCACAGCCCACAAATGGTCTCCCAAAAAATCCACACTAGTTGTGTCCTACACAATACGGTCATCCATCACAAAATGCAAAGATCGGACAAACAACACTGATGTCAGGAAGGCCAAACAATCTCACAGACACTGGTGAGCACACACAGACTGGCTCTGCCTGCCTAGAATCCCTATTCTCAAACAGAATGACTCTTTTATCACAGTGTCCAAAGATGATACACACAACTCACAGCCCTTTATTTATACATATCCACTTGTAATGTATCAGACACAGCAGAGGCCCCTTTCCGTGCTTCAGAAAGGTAGCAGTGCCAGGCATTTTGGTTGAAGCAGCGCCAAATGTTACCTGCCGCTGTAGGTCAAGATCCCATAGGGCACAATTGGCAGAACTGGATTGTGTTTAATGCGTATAATTAATATTACACACATTCATTTGTACAGAACTTGCATTGGGACCTGTTAGTAATGGAAATGCAGAACCTAGATGTCACAAAAACTATTTTTTGGGGGGGTTAAAATTAATTTTCAAAGGCTTCTATTGCTTAACAATGAGTAATTAGCAGCCTAAATGCAATGTAAATGTTGTCCTCCTTGTCCCCAGCAGTGATTTCCTCTAATTGTAATGATGAAACAGCAGCGGAAAAATGCAGCACCAAAAATTTCAAGGAGGAAAAAAATTGTAAATATACTGGGGATTGCCAAAATAACGGAGGTACAAAGTGACGCTCGCTGGCACTGGGATAATGAGCTGCTGGGTCCAACAAGCACTGACATATGCCGGCCAATACTTGGTGCAACTATCAAAGCTATTAGTTAGCATTCTACAAAGTGACTGCTAGCACCAATGTAGACCACAATGCAGCACCAGATAAGACAAAAATGTTGAAGCTCTGTAACTGGCACTGAAACCACAAGAAAGATTCTAAATGGCGCACATCATAAATAAGGCCCAGTATTTGTATCCATTACATTTTGTCAGATTAATACAATTTACACAACTATACTTACTAGTAAGCCCACCTAAAAAAGCTCCAGTGATATAGTGCTGGGGGCTAGTGTCACAATGGATTCCTTCTGCCCCTCACATTAAATAGAAGAAATTAAATAAAAGTCACATAGAACAACGTGTTATGTTAATGTGGTGTTATCTGGTTATTTCACCTGTTCTTTGGTTCTTTGGATCACCCAACAGTATGTTGAATTCATCAGCAATGCAGCAAAATAAACACTGGCAATAGGGAGGAGCCTTATTTGAATACAATAGACGAGACTGTCATCATTATCATAGAAATGAAGAGACACAATAACTGACACAATGGACTGAAACTGGGAAAGAAATATAATGATATAATTGTCATACTAGAAAACATGAGTGTAAAGTATCCAACTAATAAAGATTAATATTAGATATGTATATGTATTTCACCTGGCTTGTTGAGGGGTCATAGTTAGAGATGAGCGAACTTTTGAAAAATTCGATTCGACTGATTCGCAGAATTTTCCGACAAAAATCGTTTCGACCCGAATAAATTCGCGACGAATCGCTATTAAAAATGGCTATTTCTGAGCCTCCTAGAGCCTCAATAGGGTTGTAAACCATTCAGCCTTGCTGTAACACGCACAGGATGCGTGCTGGGTTAGTTAAATAATACTTTGAAGAAATATCACATGCAGATCAGAGGCATCGCTAATAGAATCGCAGAGCGGCACAATTGCAGAGAGTTGAAGTGGCATCACTATGAGGGGCAGAAGGAGCCCAAATATACACTGGAGTTGGCCTCAGGAGCCCAAAAATTGGATGAATCACACCCTGGAGTTGGCAGAAGTTGGCAGCAGCAGCAGCAGGAGCCCAAATATACACTGGAGTTGGCTTCAGGAGCCCAAAAATTGGATGAATCACACCCTGGAGTTGGCAGAAGTTGGCAGCAGCAGCAGCAGGAGCCCAAATATACACTGGAGTTGGCTTCAGGAGCCCAAAAATTGGATGAATCACACCCTGGAGTTGGCAGAAGTTGGCAGCAGCAGCAGCAGGAGCCCAAATATATACTGGAGTTGGCTTCAGGAGCCCAAAAATTGGATGAATCACACCCTGGAGTTGGCAGGAGTTGACAGTAGCAGCAGCAGGAGCCCAAATATACACTGGAGTTGGCTTCAGGAGCCCAAAAATTGGATGAATCACACCCTGGAGTTGGCAGAAGTTGGCAGCAGCAGCAGCAGGAGCCCAAATATACACTGGAGTTGGCTTCAGGAGCCCAAAAATTGGATGAATCACACCCTGGAGTTGGCAGGAGTTGACAGTAGCAGCGGCAGGAGCCCAAATATACACTGGAGTTGGCTTCAGGAGCCCAAAAATTGGATGAATCACACCCTGGAGTTGGCAGGAGTTGACAGTAGCAGCAGCAGGAGCCCAAATATACACTGGAGTTGGCTTCAGGAGCCCAAAAATTGGATGAATCACACCCTGGAGTTGGCAGAAGTTGGCAGCAGCAGCAGCAGGAGCCCAAATATACACTGGAGTTGGCTTCAGGAGCCCAAAAATTGGATGAATCACACCCTGGAGTTGGCAGGAGTTGACAGTAGCAGCAGCAGGAGCCCAAATATACACTGGAGTTGGCTTCAGGAGCCCAAAAATTGGATGAATCACACCCTGGAGTTGGCAGGAGTTGACAGTAGCAGCAGCAGGAGCCCAAATATACACTGGAGTTGGCTTCAGGAGCCCAAAAATTGGATGAATCACACCCTGGAGTTGGCAGAAGTTGGCAGCAGCAGCAGCAGGAGCCCAAATATACACTGGAGTTGGCTTCAGGAGCCCAAAAATTGGATGAATCACACCCTGGAGTTGGCAGGAGTTGACAGTAGCAGCAGCAGGAGCCCAAATATACACTGGAGTTGGCTTCAGGAGCCCAAAAATTGGATGAATCACACCCTGGAGTTGGCAGAAGTTGGCAGCAGCAGCAGCAGGAGCCCAAATATACACTGGAGTTGGCCTCAGGAGCCCAAAAATTGGATGAATCACACCCTGGAGTTGGCAGGAGTTGACAGTAGCAGCAGCAGGAGCCCAAATATACACTGGAGTTGGCTTCAGGAGCCCAAAAATTGGATGAATCACACCCTGGAGTTGGCAGAAGTTGGCAGCAGCAGCAGCAGGAGCCCAAATATACACTGGAGTTGGCTTCAGGAGCCCAAAAATTGGATGAATCACACCCTGGAGTTGGCAGAAGTTGGCAGCAGCAGCAGCAGCAGGAGCCCAAATATACACTGGAGTTGGCCTCAGGAGCCCAAAAATTGGATGAATCACACCCTGGAGTTGGCAGAAGTTGGCAGCAGCAGCAGCAGCAGGAGCCCAAATATACACTGGAGTTGGCTTCAGGAGCCCAAAAATTGGATGAATCACACCCTGGAGTTGGCAGGAGTTGACAGTAGCAGCAGCAGGAGCCCAAATATACACTGGAGTTGGCTTCAGGAGCCCAAAAATTGGATGAATCACACCCTGGAGTTGGCAGAAGTTGGCAGCAGCAGCAGCAGGAGCCCAAATATACACTGGAGTTGGCTTCAGGAGCCCAAAAATTGGATGAATCACACCCTGGAGTTGGCAGGAGTTGACAGTAGCAGCAGCAGGAGCCCAAATATACACTGGAGTTGGCTTCAGGAGCCCAAAAATTGGATGAATCACACCCTGGAGTTGGCAGAAGTTGGCAGCAGCAGCAGCAGGAGCCCAAATATACACTGGAGTTGGCCTCAGGAGCCCAAAAATTGGATGAATCACACCCTGGAGTTGGCAGGAGTTGACAGTAGCAGCAGCAGGAGCCCAAATATACACTGGAGTTGGCTTCAGGAGCCCAAAAATTGGATGAATCACACCCTGGAGTTGGCAGAAGTTGGCAGCAGCAGCAGGAGCCCAAATATACACTGGAGTTGGCTTCAGGAGCCCAAAAATTGGATGAATCACACCCTGGAGTTGGCAGAAGTTGGCAGCAGCAGCAGCAGGAGCCCAAATATACACTGGAGTTGGCCTCAGGAGCCCAAAAATTGGATGAATCACACCCTGGAGTTGGCAGAAGTTGGCAGCAGCAGCAGCAGGAGCCCAAATATACACTGGAGTTGGCTTCAGGAGCCCAAAAATTGGATGAATCACACCCTGGAGTTGGCAGGAGTTGACAGTAGCAGCAGCAGGAGCCCAAATATACACTGGAGTTGGCTTCAGGAGCCCAAAAATTGGATGAATCACACCCTGGAGTTGGCAGAAGTTGGCAGCAGCAGCAGCAGCAGGAGCCCAAATATACACTGGAGTTGGCTTCAGGAGCCCAAAAATTGGATGAATCACACCCTGGAGTTGGCAGGAGTTGACAGTAGCAGCAGCAGGAGCCCAAATATACACTGGAGTTGGCTTCAGGAGCCCAAAAATTGGATGAATCACACCCTGGAGTTGGCAGAAGTTGGCAGCAGCAGCAGCAGGAGCCCAAATATACACTGGAGTTGGCCTCAGGAGCCCAAAAATTGGATGAATCACACCCTGGAGTTGGCAGGAGTTGACAGTAGCAGCAGCAGGAGCCCAAATATACACTGGAGTTGGCTTCAGGAGCCCAAAAATTGGATGAATCACACCCTGGAGTTGGCAGAAGTTGGCAGCAGCAGCAGCAGCAGGAGCCCAAATATACACTGGAGTTGGCTTCAGGAGCCCAAAAATTGGATGAATCACACCCTGGAGTTGGCAGGAGTTGACAGTAGCAGCAGCAGGAGCCCAAATATACACTGGAGTTGGCTTCAGGAGCCCAAAAATTGGATGAATCACACCCTGGAGTTGGCAGAAGTTGGCAGCAGCAGCAGCAGGAGCCCAAATATACACTGGAGTTGGCCTCAGGAGCCCAAAAATTGGATGAATCACACCCTGGAGTTGGCAGGAGTTGACAGTAGCAGCAGCAGGAGCCCAAAAAATGGCCTAAAGACATAAATATGTTTTGCACCATTTGGAAAGTGTAAAACGTGGCACCATGCTGAATCTAGTCGCATGCATCAGGCATTGGTGGGTGGAAATCCTGGCTGATCCATCCCTGATTCATTTTGACAAAGGTGAGTCTCTCCACATTTTTAGTTGACAGACGAGTTCTCCTCGCCGTAACTATGGCCCCCGCCGCACTAAACACCCGCTCAGATGGCACGCTACTTGCCGGGCAGGACAGCTTTTCCAGGGCAAACTCTGCTAGTTGCGGCCACAAATCAAGTTTGGCTGCCCAGAAGTCCAGCGGATCCTCAAGGTGTGTTGGCATGGTCATGTCAAAGTATGACATGACCTGCTGGTTCAGGTCCTGCTCCAGGTCTTCCTGCTGCTCATGAGTAGCCTCACTATGCGGGTGTAGAAACTGAAGACTGAGGCTGCTGCTGCTGATGGAGCTTCTGCTGCTGCTGCTGCCAACCCCCCCAGCGGCCATGGCAGTGGAAGGTGAGCGCAGAGGTCCCCTCGAGTCAGACCTGCGAGAGTATGGACCATGGCGCAGATAGGCATCGGCCAACTGCCTACGTAGAATGTCTTTGTAGTAGTTGAGTTTGTCCTCCCTCTCGGTGGGTTTAAAAAATGCCCCCATTTTGTGCCGGAAGCGAGGGTCCAATAAGGTGGACAGCCAGAAGTCATCCCGCCGACAGATGGAAACAATTCTGGGGTCACTACGCAAGCATGTGAGCATGCTTCGTGCCATTTGCGCAAGTGACTCGGATGGACTACCTGTCTCCATCTCCACTGCATACTGCCACGGTGTGCCCGGGTCCTCTGTCTCTCCTTCCTCAAAAACCTCTAGCTCCTCTGGCTGCTCCTGCTCCTCCTCTCCTGTCCGCTGACTAGATAAACCAGCCATTTCGCCAAGCCTAAACTGTGTTTCGCTGGGCAACTCCTCCTCCTCCTCTTCCTCCTCCTCCTCCTCCAGTTCAGCTCCAACGGGGTTCATGTGGCCGTAAGATGTAAACGCCATGTCTCCAGTGCCCTGACCAGCCATGGTTTCCAACATGTGCTGTAGTACATGAAGCAGTGGAATCACGTCGTTCATCCCATAATCCTGCCGACTGACAAATAAAGTGGCTTCCTCAAAGGGCCTGAGCAAACGGCAGGTGTCACGTATGAGCTGCCACTGGTTGACATTGAAGTTACACAGGGGAGTCCCCCTATCTGCTTGGATCATCAGGAAATCCGTGATGGCTTTTCTCTGTTCATATAATCGGTCCAACATGTGAAGGGTGGAATTCCAACGGGTGGAAACATCGCAAATCAGACTATGTTGGGGGATACCATTCTGACGCTGTAGCTCAAGAAGGGTGTGTTTGGCGGTGTAGGAGTGGCTGAAGTGCATGCAAAGTTTCCGTGAAGTTGTTAGGATGTCCTGCAGATGGGGGGAACACTTCAGAAACCGCTTGACAACCAGATTGAAGACGTGAGCCATGCAGGGGGCATGGGTCAGGCTTCCTTGGCGCAGCGCAGACAAAATGTTCTTCCCATTGTCGGTAACCATGATTCCCATTTTAAGTTTTCTCGGAGTAAGCCATGTTTGGATTTCCTGATGAATACATTTAAGCAGTTCCTCCCCTGTGTGACTCCGTTCGCCAAGACAAACCATGTGAAGCACTGCGTGACACCTCCGTGCCCTGCACACATGGTAGACTGGAGGGGCACTGAGACTTGAGCCAACAGTGGAGGGTGAGGAGATGGCGGAGGATGAGGAGGCCGAGTCGCACGGTGTCACAGGCCCAATGGGCAGAGAGCGCGGAGGCCGAAGCGGCGTGACCTGTCCAAGTTGCTGCTGCAAAGGGACCACATTCACCCAGTGGGCCGTAAACGACATGTACTGCCCCTGACCGTAGTTACAGCTCCAGATGTCGGCGCTGCCATGTATTTTGCTACACACCGACAGGCTCAAGGACTGGCCCACCTTCTGTTCAACAAAAGTGTGCAGCGCTGGTACTGCCTTCTTGGCAAAGAAATGACGGCTTGGGACTCTCCACCTCGGCTCGGCACAAGCCATCAGTTCTCTGAAAGGTGCAGATTCCACCACCTGAAAAGGGAGCGACTGCAGCACCAGCAACTTGGACAGGAGCACATTCAGCTTCTGCGCCGTAGGATGAGTGGGCGCATACTGCTGTCTCTTGGACATGGCTTCGCTGATGGATTGCTGGCGGGATGCATGACTTGGAGGAGGAGGAGGAGGAGCAGGAGCGACAGAGGATGGGTATGACGCACAGCTGCCTTCGGCTGAGGTGCTGGAGCCTTGGCTGGCAGAAATTGGGAGCTCACTTGGTGAGGAAGCAGACTGGACCACCCCTTGGGAGCCTCGGTTCTCCCAGGTCGTTTTATGGTGACGCATCATATGTTGACGCAGGGCCGTGGTGCCAACATTTGGACCCTGGCCACGCTTCACCTTTTGCCTACATATCTTGCATGTGGCCATGTTACCCTCCTGCGGATGCCTCAGGAAAAACTGCCACACTGCCGAGTAGCTACTTTTCCCACCCCCTGGCCTCACTGATTCACTGCTGCTGTTGCCAACTCCAGGAACCCCTGCTCCACTACCTCCCGATAAGGTAGACTGCCGCACAGCAGGTGCTCTACCCCGGCCCCGGCCGGCTCCAGCCTTTGGAATTGTGCCCCCATGCTGACTGCTACCACCTTGCTGCCTCAGCTGCTGACTCCGGGGCAACCTGCGCCCCTCTTCTCCTGATGATGACGATGAAGCCCCTTCATCACCCGGCTCCCAAGTGCGATCGGCTTCATCGTCATCATCATCATCACCGAGTTGTGGCTGTACGTCACTGATGTTCGTGGATTCGTCAACAGTGTCTGGCGCAGGAGCTGGAACGCTCGCAGCACCCACGACACTGTCCACATCACTATCTGTCTGCCTAGCTAGAGAAGCCACCTCCATTTCTTGGCTGGGCAGTAGCTGCTGACTGTCCTCTATCTGATGGTCCTCCTCACTAAAGAGTGGAGCTGAACCCAAAGCATAGGATACGTCGCTGGGGGAGGGAACGGCGTAGGCCAGAGGCAATGGGAGGACAGGGACTGCTCTCGGGGCATGCCAACTCAGGGTTGTGTCAGAGGAACCTACCGACCCTAGACTGGGGGTCTCAGACGTAAGTTGTGATGATGTTGTTGATGAGCGCATCAACCAATCTACCACGGCAGATGCGTTACTGGTGGAGACCCGACCGCTAGCAGATACTGGCAGATTAGGTCTCTCAGCGTGACTCCTGCTGCTACTGGCCCCCAGTCTGATGCGAGCTCTGCCTGCGGAATCTTGGCCTCTGCCACTCCTCTTTTCACTTCCAGGCACTTGTCTGCCCGACATAGTCTAACTGGCGTGGGAGTAGGTGATATTTTAAGATCCCCCGGGCAGCGGTGGGTCTATATGAAACAGAATATAATGCACACCAAAAGTGAGCAGTAACACTCAGCCTCCAACAGGCCTGCTTAGTGTAAATAAGAGAGCTGCTTAGTGTAAATAAAGAGGGGTATGCTATGTTACAGAATGGGATGCCTCAACAGAAGTGCACCTGGCAGGCAGCAGTAAGCCTATGCCCAGCAAAAGTGTCTTATAATATAAATATAATAAGAGCAAATGCTTATATGGTCTTAAACAGAGGCTGCTTTAGTCACAGAATGGGATGCCCTGGGCAGGAATGGACCTGGCAGGGTCCAGTAGTGCTTTGGCCAGCAAAAGTGTCTTTATCAGGCTAATTTCAAATATGATAAGAGCAAATGCTTATATGGTCTTAAACAGAGGCTGCTGTAGTCACAGAATGGGATGCCCCGGGCAGGAATCGACCTGGCAGGGTCCAGTAGTGCTTTGGCCAGCAAAAGTGTCTTTATCAGGCCTAATTTCAAATATGATAAGAGCAAATGCTTATATGGTCTTAAACAGAGGCTGCTTTAGTCACAGAATGGGATGCCCTGGCAGGGACAAGTAGTGCTATGCCCAGCAAAAGTGTCTTTATCAGGCGAATTTCAAATATGATAAGAGCAAATGCTTATACGGTCTTAAACAGAGGCTGCTTTAGTCACAGAATGGGATGCCCCAAATAGGAGTGCACCTGGCAGGGTCCAGTAGTGCTTTGCCCAGCAAAAGTGTCTTTATCAGGCCTAATTTCAAATATGATAAGAGCAAATGCTTATATGGTCTTAAACAGAGGCTGCTGTAGTCACAGAATGGGATGCCCCAAATAGGAGTGCACCTGGCAGGGTCCAGTAGTGCTTTGCCCAGCAAAAGTGTCTTTATCAGGCCTAATTTCAAATATGATAAGAGCAAATGCTTATATGGTCTTAAACAGAGGCTGCTGTAGTCACAGAATGGGATGCCCCAAATAGGAGTGCACCTGGCAGGGTCCAGTAGTGCTTTGCCCAGCAAAAGTGTCTTTATCAGGCCTAATTTCAAATATGATAAGAGCAAATGCTTATATGGTCTTAAACAGAGGCTGCTGTAGTCACAGAATGGGATGCCCCAAATAGGAGTGCACCTGGCAGGGTCCAGTAGTGCTTTGCCCAGCAAAAGTGTCTTTATCAGGCCTAATTTCAAATATGATAAGAGCAAATGCTTATATGGTCTTAAACAGAGGCTGCTGTAGTCACAGAATGGGATGCCCCAAATAGGAGTGCACCTGGCAGGGTCCAGTAGTGCTTTGCCCAGCAAAAGTGTCTTTATCAGGCCTAATTTCAAATATGATAAGAGCAAATGCTTATATGGTCTTAAACAGAGGCTGCTGTAGTCACAGAATGGGATGCCCCAAATAGGAGTGCACCTGGCAGGGTCCAGTAGTGCTTTGCCCAGCAAAAGTGTCTTTATCAGGCCTAATTTCAAATATGATAAGAGCAAATGCTTATATGGTCTTAAACAGAGGCTGCTGTAGTCACAGAATGGGATGCCCCAAATAGGAGTGCACCTGGCAGGGTCCAGTAGTGCTTTGCCCAGCAAAAGTGTCTTTATCAGGCCTAATTTCAAATATGATAAGAGCAAATGCTTATATGGTCTTAAACAGAGGCTGCTGTAGTCACAGAATGGGATGCCCCAAATAGGAGTGCACCTGGCAGGGTCCAGTAGTGCTTTGCCCAGCAAAAGTGTCTTTATCAGGCCTAATTTCAAATATGATAAGAGCAAATGCTTATATGGTCTTAAACAGAGGCTGGTGTAGTCACAGAATGGGATGCCTCACAGCAGACTTAAGATCAGTTCAGTATATATGCACAGTTAGTATAAGCAGCCTGAAAACGCTAACAAAGCCTGTCAGGCTGGATGAAAAAAAAAAAAAAACTGACAGCCTCCGATTTTCCCTTCCTTTCCCTGTTTTTCGCTGACTTTCTGTCTGTCTCCTGTCTGTCTCCTGCCTGTCTCCAGCCTGTCCCTGTCTGTCCCTGCCTGTTTCCAGCCTGTCCCTGTCTGTCCCTCAGCTACACAGCGTTCTGTCTCTCACGAATGCAATAGAGAAATGAGGAAAAGCAAGATGGCCGCCGTTAAATACCGCTGTGTGACGTCACCGGGCTTGCTGGCTGCTGATAGGCTGCATGTGACTGCCCCAGCTTGCACTGGCGCGGGATACATGTCCAGACATGTCCCGTCCGCCATCTTAGAATGCCTGTAAATGTAAATGAATGGATGTTAAAGGAAAACTTCGAGTGATCGAATCGCGGGGAAATTCGGATTCGATCCGAATCGAATTTTTCCTGAAATTCGGATCGAATCCGGGTTCGTCCGGATCGATTCGCTCATCCCTAGTCATAGTTAATGCCCAGGGATTGTGTTAAATATAAACAAGGCCATACCAAGGTGCAACAAATATGTAGGGGAATGGAAGAAGGAATGGGACAGGAAAATCACCAAAAAGCAGAGACAGATTTTTATTATTTATTTAATTGTATTTAACACCTTCTTCTATGTCTGTAGAGCTTTACTATGTAGTAATTAGAGACAGGGTAAAACATATAGTACACAGACAATGAATGACCTAATGCAAGAAATTACAATGAAAACACTATAGCCTTGATTCAAAGACACATTCGTCTGGACTTCTGTAGCTGTCTGTGAAAGTTTGGTGGGTTTTTGTCATTTTTTTTGCTTTTTTTCGTCCATTTTCTACTCGCACGAACGTTTGGGAGATTGTGTATATGCGCTGTCGATGAACGGAAGCAAATCGGAACATTTTCCGTTCCTTCAGAAAACTTCCGTTGCTGGGATGGTTTCTGTCTGATTCAGAGAGCTGATTTCCGACGGCTCACCAACATGTGAGAAAGAGGATAATTGCAATGTTACACTAGCTGACGATTATGGAATTTAGACTCTATGTTCTATTTTCCAGACATGTATTGCTATGAGTGAAATACTCTTTTATTGTTTTTGCCAGTCATCTGTCTGGTTTTCTCAGTTACAAATTAGCATGTTGTGCCATGTCATGCATTGAGAACAGAAGAATGGGAAGAAATTAGAAAATACAATTTAGAGTATACAGTACACCATATACAGTGTATACGCAACACTCTAGGATACGGGCACTGCCATCTTGTCACAGAAGCCTCAAATACTGAGGAGAGAAGAGGGGGACAACACACAGGGGGCAGGTTATAGCTGTGCTTTGCACAGACAGAGCAGATTTTGGACCAGGAAAAGGACAGCAATCCCAGAACGCAGAGCAGCACAGTCAGTAGGTACTTTCTGTCTGCAGGCAGGCTGAGACTCCATGGGCCACCCTCTTGGATGTTTAAAGGCTCAGAAAATGCAGTAGGTGCAGGTAGGATGATTTTTTTATGCTGGGCAATCCGCATGTACAGGGTGGGGGGCGAAAGTGAATAGTTTTCTGGGTATGATAAAATATTGTGTCATGTGACCAGGGAGAGGGTTATATTCAGAGCGTATGTGCTCAAATCTTATTGTTAGTTATATGGTACTTACACATATCAGAGTTCAGTTGGTTTGACTTATTGCTACAGAAACACCACAGATAAGTTAATATATTGCCCATTGTCTGAGGATCTGGGTTTTTGGGCTTCAGTGAGAAACCACATATACACTAAATTCCATAATGGGCTTCTATTGTAACTTTGGACTTGTCCTCTTTTTCACATGTTTTTAATATGTTCTATTGAAAATATACTTTTTCTCTGAGAAGAATTTAAGTTGCCTTTGGCTTTCCATGCTCCGAGTCTGTAGTTTGCATAAGAAATCTCCAACACACCGGGCTCGGCCTCTTCAGATTTTTCCTTCTTTCTGGAGGTTTAATTTCCCTCAAGGAGGTTTCTAATTTATACATCCAGCTTCTTTAATCAAGCCTTGCAGCCTAATAAAAATGGAATCCTCATCTTATATTTGTCACATGACAATATGATTCCTAAACAATTATTTATCCGGTGACATATGTTGTTATAGAGAAACATAGAAATTCATATGACTGTTCTATTTTTCATCAGTGTAATTTATAGGCTTAAACATGTTGTGATTTCACCTTGAAAAATCATCACTCATGAAACATGTCTGGAAAGTAGAATCCACACATTATGTGCCATAGGAACTCTGATAACATGCAGGAAATGGCATTGCACAGGGTTTGTTTTCATTTTCATATTTTGTATGCTGCAGTTTTTAGACTGAAAAACATTAAAGTTGAATGTGATTTTAACAAAAAGAATTTCCTTTCGATATTATTATTATTGATAAATATTATAATTAATATTGTCCATTTATGATATGTAGCATCAGTAACATTATTAGCCTAACACCATTGTAGCTGTATGATGGCGAATCACTCTGTGATTATTAGCCTATAATCTCACCACTCTGGCTTCCAAAGACTCCTGTGATACCTCAGCGCTGGCAACACATCACAGCCACACAGCAAACATCAGGCCAAAAGCTTCCTCCTCACATATCTCCATTGCCAATACAATCACAAATACAACCCACACAATCTGTCACACAAAAATGCAACCACTCAATAAAAATAAAAAACATACACAATCTTATAGAAACACAAGTGGACCTCAAGGTAGCTCACCACAAAACCAATTAGCTTGCAGAATAAACCACCAGGCTGCTGAAAGAATGTTTCCTAAGTTTGGCCACGCCTAGAGGGGAGATGCTGCACAGCCCACAAATGGTCTCCCAAAAAATCCACACAAGCTGTGTCCTACACAATACGGTCATCCATCACAAAATGCAAAGATCGGACAAACAACACTGATGTCAGCAAGGCCAAACAATCTCACAGACACTGGTGAGCACACACAGACTGGCTCTGCCTGCCTAGAATCCCTATTCTCAAACAGAATGACTCTTTTATCACAGTGTCCAAAGATGATACACACAACTCACAGCCCTTTATTTATACATATCCACTTGTAATGTATCAGACACAGCAGAGGCCCCTTTCCGTGCTTCAGAAAGGTAGCAGTGCCAGGCATTTTGGTTGAAGCAGCGCCAAATGTTACCTGCCGCTGTAGGTCAAGATCCCATAGGGCACAATTGGCAGAACTGGATTGTGTTTAATGCGTATAATTAATATTACACACATTCATTTGTACAGAACTTGCATTGGGACCTGTTAGTAATGGAAATGCAGAACCTAGATGTCACAAAAACTATTTTTTGGGGGGGTTAAAATTAATTTTCAAAGGCTCCTATTGCTTAACTATGAGTAATTAGCAGCCTAAATGCAATGTAAATGTTGTCCTCCTTGTCCCCAGCAGTGATTTCCTCTAATTGTAATGATGAAACAGCAGCGGAAAAATGCAGCGCCAAAAATTTCAAGGAGGAAAAAATTTGTATATATACTGGGGATTGCCAAAATAACGGAGGTACAAAGTGACGCTCGCTGGCACTGGGATAATCAGTTGCTGGGTCCAACAAGCACTGACATATGCCGGCCAATACCTGGTGCAACTATCAAAGCTATTAGTTAGCATTCTACAAAGTGACTGCTAGCACCAATGTAGACCACAATGCAGCACCAGATAAGACAAAAATGTTGAAGCTCTGTAACTGGCACTGAAACCACAAGAAAGATTCTAAATGGCGCACATCATAAATAAGGCCCAGTATTTGTATCCATTACATTTTGTCAGATTAATACAATTTACACAACTATACTTACTAGTAAGCCCACCTAAAAAAGCTCCAGTGATATAGTGCTGGGGGCTGGTGTCACAATGGATTCCTTCTGCCCCTCACATTAAATAGAAGAAATTAAATAAAAGTCACATAGAACAACGTGTTATGTTAATGTGGTGTTATCTGGTTATTTCACCTGTTCTTTGGTTCTTTGGATCACCCAACAGTATGTTGAATTCATCAGCAATGCAGCAAAATAAACACTGGCAATAGGGAGGAGCCTTATTTGAATACAATAGACGAGACTGTCATCATTATCATAGAAATGAAGAGACACAATAACTGACACAATGGACTGAAACTGGGAAAGAAATATAATGATATAATTGTCATACTAGAAAACATGAGTGTAAAGTATCCAACTAATAAAGATTAATATTATATATGTATATGTATTTCACCTGGCTTGTTGAGGGGTCATAGTTAATGCCCAGGGATTGTGTTAAATATAAACAAGGCCATACCAAGGTGCAACAAATATGTAGGGGAATGGAAGAAGGAATGGGACAGGAAAATCACCAAAAAGCAGAGACAGATTTTTATTATTTATTTAATTGTATTTAACACCTTCTTCTATGTCTGTAGAGCTTTACTATGTAGTAATTAGAGACAGGGTAAAACATATAGTACACAGACAATGAATGACCTAATGCAAGAAATTACAATGAAAACACTATAGCCTTGATTCAAAGACACATTCGTCTGGACTTCTGTAGCTGTCTGTGAAAGTTTGGTGGGTTTTTGTCATTTTTTTTGCTTTTTTTCGTCCATTTTCTACTCGCACGAACGTTTGGGAGATTGTGTATATGCGCTGTCGATGAACGGAAGCAAATCGGAACATTTTCCGTTCCTTCAGAAAACTTCCGTTGCTGGGATGGTTTCTGTCTGATTCAGAGAGCTGATTTCCGACGGCTCACCAACATGTGAGAAAGAGGATAATTGCAATGTTACACTAGCTGACGATTATGGAATTTAGACTCTATGTTCTATTTTCCAGACATGTATTGCTATGAGTGAAATACTCTTTTATTGTTTTTGCCAATCACCTGTCTGGTTTTCTCAGTTACAAATTAGCAATAATGTGTTGTGCCATGTCATGCATTGAGAACAGAAGAATGGGAAGAAATTAGAAAATACAATTTAGAGTATACAGTACACCATATACAGTGTATACGCAACACTCTAGGATACGGGCACTGCCATCTTGTCACAGAAGCCTCAAATACTGAGGAGAGAAGAGGGGGACAACACACAGGGGGCAGGTTATAGCTGTGCTTTGCACAGACAGAGCAGATTTTGGACCAGGAAAAGGACAGCAATCCCAGAACGCAGAGCAGCACAGTCAGTAGGTACTTTCTGTCTGCAGGCAGGCTGAGACTCCATGGGCCACCCTCTTGGATGTTTAAAGGCTCAGAAAATGCAGTAGGTGCAGGTAGGATGATTTTTTTATGCTGGGCAATCCGTATGTACAGGGTGGGGGGCGAAAGTGAATAATTTTCTGGGTATGGTAAAATATTGTGTCATGTGACCAGGGAGAGGGTTATATTCAGAGCGTATGTGCTCAAATCTTATTGTTAGTTATATGGTACTTACACATATCAGAGTTCAGTTGGTTTGACTTATTGCTACAGAAACACCACAGATAAGTTAATATATTGCCCATTGTCTGAGGATCTTGGTTTTTGGGCTTCAGTGAGAAACCACATATACACTAAATTCCATAATGGGCTTCTATTGTAACTTTGGACTTGTCCTCTTTTTCACATGTTTTTAATATGTTCTATTGAAAATATACTTTTTCTCTGAGAAGAATTTAAGTTGCCTTTGGCTTTCCATGCTCCGAGTCTGTAGTTTGCATAAGAAATCTCCAACACACCGAGCTCGGCCTCTTCAGATTTTTCCTTCTTTCTGGAGGTTTAATTTCCCTCAGTGAGGTTTCTTATTTATACATCCAGCTTCTTTAATCAAGCCTTGCAGCCTAATAAAAATGGAATCCTCATCTTATATTTGTCACATGACAATATGATTCCTAAACAATTATTTATCCGGTGACATATGTTGTTATAGAGAAACATAGAAATTCATATGACTGTTCTATTTTTCATCAGTGTAATCTATAGGCTTAAACATGTTGTGATTTCACCTTGAAAAATCATCACTCATGAAACATGTCTGGAAAGTAGAATCCACACATTATGTGCCATAGGAACTCTGATAACATGCAGGAAATGGCATTGCACAGGGTTTGTTTTCATTTTCATATTTTGTATGCTGCAGTTTTTAGACTGAAAAACAATAAAGTTGAATGTGATTTTAACAAAAAGAATTTCCTTTCGATATTATTCTTATTGATAAATATTATAATTAATATTGTCCATTTATGATACGTAGCATCAGTAACATTATTAGCCTAACACCATTGTAGCCGTATGATGGCGAATCACTCTGTGCCCTCTCCTGCAATTCAAGAGTATAATCTTCTAATTACTATATACAATATATAATAATAATTGTTGATGATATTTGGCTACGGGTAATTTTTACAAAAGACATGAATACTGAGTAAAGCTCGGCCAGACCCAAATAAAAGGAATATTTGGATTACACCTATTGGCCCTTTTTATCAAAAATAATATGGTTGATATTTTTCCTCTAAAAAGCCCCCCCTGGGCATATTTTAGGTAAGCTTTCCAGAATTCTTAGTTCTGTTAGACATAATAAAGCAATCATCATGTCTGAGTAAGAAAAATAAGTATTCCAAGAAACTCAACAATTTTAATGCATTGTCAATATAGGTAAAGTGTTATGGAAGTTTATGTTGCCATCTATTGTTTATCGAATCTTTCAAGAATACTTACTTTTCCTAATCAGATATAAATAACATTGCAAGACATAACAAAGAGAACATATAACCCATGTCGCCTGGTAAAGGAGACTCAGAAACATTTGTACTTTCTGAGAAATCAATAAAAAATCCCTAAGCCTTCAATAGAGGAAATACATATATATAACTAATACAAATCTTTATTAGTTGGATATTTTACACTTCTGTGCACTAGTTTAGTATCTTATAACATGAAGCAGTTACACATTTACAATGACTTCATGATATTTATTTTTTGTCTCTTTTTAATATATTGCAATGCTGATGAATTCTGCAAACTGATGGGTGATAAACAGAAGCAAAGGACAGGTGAAATAAACTCAGCAACAACACATTATATTATATTATATTATGCACAGCCTCGGCAACACTGGATGCATTAGGGGAGTTTTTTGCAGTGTTTTTAATTGTGTTGTATTATGTCATTGTGTCTTGTGATTTTGCTTTTTGTGTAATAAATGTATATATATTATATAATTTTGTGGATATTTATTGGTGCTCCTTTTTTTAGGTGGAAGTGGGTCAATTATCCACTGTCCCTCTTGTGCTTTGAATTTATGGCAAGTTTGTAGTGTTGTTTGAACCCATTTATCTGTCTGGTTCAAGAGCAATTCAATGAACCTGTCAACATTTGGCCCAAGTGGGGACCTTTCAGGCAAACAAGGCCCAGAGCAATTTATAAGAGGGATTAGTAATAAAGAAACTTTCTACTCCCCCCTCATTCCATTCAAGACATTCCAAAAGTTTTTCTGTGACTATTTGGGTGTAGAGGTATTCTGTATTTTCAACCAGATTTGTTAATATCACTTTATAATCTGCGTAGGACCTCCAAATGGTTTTCAAGCTTTTCTCACCTCCTAATTAGAGGGCTTTTATTTCTTGACCCTCATGACCATATGTATAATATTCAGTCTAAGATAACATTTCAGAGGCCTGTTTCCCAAATAACATTTCTAGGGATTAAACACACAACACACTATGAGAATCTCTATAGAGCAAATCTCTAGATACCTTCCCGGAAAACTTCAGACAAGGAGAACTAGTCAAGCAAGTTCTCTACCTCCAAGATTTTATATTTTGGCAATCAAATCTTAAGCCTAGAAAAAGTCAAGACTTTAAAAAACTGAATTTTAGGGAAATACCTTTGGCTAATGAGGTGTATAGGTGTTACTTATTATTAGATGGCAACCTGTCCTTCAGTGTTTCAGACCAACTTTCTAAATAACACATTTAGGGATTAGACTGAAAACTCACTATGTGAATCTATAGACAGCAAATTATCAGTTGCTTTATAAGAGGTTGTCGGAAGCTTCAGGGTGTGAGGGGCTCACTGAATATCTTTCATTGGCAGAACTGCTTCCATTAGGATGTATCTGCTACCAAACATATTATATTACTTTAGATATGAGAGGCTCAATATATTTCTTTGACAGAATTGTATTTTTATGAAAGGCTACAAAATTGTATTTTCAAGTTAATTTTGAATAAAGACAGAGAAGTTGGACAGAGAAATCTCTGACCCTAAATCTCTGGGGGGGGGGTCTCACATTTAGCTCATTTAGTACAGTATTACTATGCACCAAGGTTTTCACCACTGTATTTTCCTTAAAGGAAAGACCTAATTCTGAGCATGGCCACTAAGGAGAGGCTGCAGATTAGAAACACAATGCATGTTCATTCTTTCGCTCTCTGAGATGTCACAGCATATTCAACTGGCTCATGTTATCACCCCAAAAATTATAATAAAACACACAATTTAACCTGTGTACTGTGAGGGTTGGTGAGTCTACATATAGTAATAGCCTAGGACTTTTTTATACTCTGGTATATCCTGATTATTTTGTAGCCCCGTAACTTTTTATTTAATTGTTGCATTTTCTTTTGCTTTCACTTTTTGACTTAATGATCCGGTGCTTAGCCACAAGAGGTAATATTGCTCAGGATACCTGCATTCCTGTATCTTGCTTGTACAGCTGTTATCTCATATCAGTCATGTGATGCTACATTGTTTTATCATATGAAGCAAAGACTTTGATCATTACCAGAAAATTGGACTTTGCAAACTATTTTGATCTTTGTGTCATTTTATAATTTCTTCTATTTGATGTGAGGGGTGGAAAGAACCCATTTTTGACACTAACCCCCAGCACTATATAACTTGAGCTTAGGTGTGATTACTGTTGAGTATAATGTGAAAATGTTATTACTCTGACAAATGTAATGGATAAAACTGCTGTATGTACTAGTTAAAGGTGTTTTACCTTGGACCTGTATTTTGCAATGCACCACATTTCTTCCCTAGTTTCAGTCTATTATCTGTTATGATGTCATGTGATTTCTTTGTTAATGATGAGAGTCTAGTCTGTTGTGTTACAAATAAGGCTCCTCCCTCCCTTTGTCTCCTTGCTGCAATGCTAATGAATCTGGCTGCTGGGGGATAAACAAAGCCCAGATAAAACTCCCCAGTAAGACGACATTAACATACCGTTGTTTATAAATATTAATTCCATTTGGCCAATCCAAATCTGCCTCATGTTAGAGAATGTTTGTACAGACAATATAAGGTGAGTCCGGCTCAGTCACAGCAATAGCAGACGGGTCAGGAGAGCGGCGAGGGGATCCCCATACTGCCCTATACCAGGTAGATATGACTTCTGTTACTATAAGGTTATATGTGATGGTTATTATCATGTCTGGGTGAATTATTTGGCTGTGTCTGGTGATATTGTGCTACATAGTATAAACATAATATTGTATTGTGTGTCAGCCAGATGTGGAATTAGGTGGGGTTGTTCATTTTATCTATACAGTTTATTACATATTAGGGTGTTTTATGTGCTGAGTGGTTTTTATAGGTCCTCCCTTCTCAGGCTATTTTCTTATAAAATATTTTTTTTTACTACCATGAGTTTTTTTTTTTTGAATTGAGGCTGATATTTTGGTCTGTGTGTCATTATATAATTTCTTCTTTTTGAAGCTTGCATAATTTACATGACTTTCTGAATTCTTCTTAAAGGCTGAACATTTAACAGGAAGCTGTAATACATTTTACAGATAAATTGATCTCCATCAGGCCATGATGAGTCCTACAGAAGGGAAGCTATCAGTCTCTGAGTGTGGAAAATTGTTTCAACTTAAGCCAGACCTCACATGTTACCAGAGGAGTCACACTGAAGAGAAAACATTCCCATGCGCTGAATGTGGAAAATGCTTTACTAATCATTCAAAGCTTACTAGTCATCAAAGGTTTCACATTGGAGAGAAGCCATTTTCCTGTCCAGAGTGTGACAAGTGCTTTACGCAACGTTCTGACCTGCTTAGACACCAAAGGACTCACACTGGAGAGAAGCCATTTTCATGCACTGAGTGTGATAAGTGTTTTAGAATACGTTCACACCTGCTTAGACACCAAATGACTCACAATGGAGAGAAGCCATTTTCCTGTCCAGAGTGTGACAAGTGCTTTACGCAAGGTTCTGACCTGCTTAGACACCAAAGGACTCACACTGGTGGGAAGCCATATTCCTGTCCGGAGTGTGACAAGTGCTTTACACAACGTGCAACCCTGCTTATACACCAAAGGACTCACACTGGAGAGAAGCCATATTCCTGTCCGGAGTGTGACAAGTGCTTTGCACAACATACTCACCTGGTTAAACACCAGAGGACTCACACCGGAGAGAAACCTTTTAGAATGTGACAAGTGTTTTACTGAAAACCATCAGCTCAGAATCCACTACATAAAGCATGAAGGAGAGCAGCCATAAATATTTGCCTTAATCATGTGAAATGTTTTTTAAGTCATTAGGTATTAAATATTCATAATAGGACACACACTGGAGAGAAGCCGTATCAAAGACAAGAGTGTGGTGAAGGATATGCACATAAATCCCAGTTCACAAGTCACTAAATGATTCACACTGCTGTGCCTGCAATGTAGAATGTGTTTAATGGAAGCGCACTACCCACCAGGAAAATGTGACAGAGATGTTTTTGCTTTAAAAGAGAGGTTATATATATTAACCAAAATGAGTCTGATATTGTTTCTACTGATGTTTTATGATTGTCCATCTTGGTTCAATTTTAATACATTGTCAATAAAGGTAAAGTTTTATTGAAGTTCCTGCTGGCATCTATTGTTTATCCAATTGAAGCTTTATAAGAATACTACATTTTCCTAATCAGGCATAAAAACATTGCAAGGCATAATATTATTTCTGGCAAAAAAAGAACATATAATACATCTCCTCTAGTAAAGGAGGCACAGCAACATTGTACTTCTGAGAAATCACTGAAAGTTTTAGATGCCATAGTCCTCTGTAACTCCTATTGGAGCCAATCTGTGTGTGTTAACCAGTGTTTGTGGTATTGTCTGGCCTGGCTGACATCAGTGTTGTTTCCCTGATCTCTGCATTTGAAAAGTGCCCCGCTCTAAGATATTCAAGGAGGCACACAATGACAGGTAAAGCCTGGCTGCAGCCAGCGGTGGGGTCAAGTCTGTGTCAGATGTGGTCACACATGGACAAAAGCGATTCAGCTAAAACCTGCTGCAGATTTGCTCATCACTCAAAACCCACTCAGACAGGTGGATACTAAAACATCTATTAGCCTATAATCTCACCACTCTGGCTTCCAAAGACTCCTGTGATACCTCAGCGCTGGCAACACATCACAGCCACACAGCAAACATCAGGCCAAAAGCTTCCTCCTCACATATCTCCATTGCCAATACAATCACAAATACAACCCACACAATCTGTCACACAAAAATGCAACCACTCAATAAAAATAAAAAACATACACAATCTTATAGAAACACAAGTGGACCTCAAGGTAGCTCACCACAAAACCAATTAGCTTGCAGAATAAACCACCAGGCTGCTGAAAGAATGTTTCCTAAGTTTGGCCACGCCTAGAGGGGAGATGCTGCACAGCCCACAAATGGTCTCCCAAAAAATCCACACTAGTTGTGTCCTACACAATACGGTCATCCATCACAAAATGCAAAGATCGGACAAACACTGATGTCAGCAAGGCCAAACAATCTCACAGACACTGGTGAGCACACACAGACTGGCTCTGCCTGCCTAGAATCCCTATTCTCAAACAGAATGACTCTTTTATCACAGTGTCCAAAGATGATACACACAACTCACAGCCCTTTATTTATACATATCCACTTGTAATGTATCAGACACAGCAGAGGCCCCTTTCCGTGCTTCAGAAAGGTAGCAGTGCCAGGCATTTTGGTTGAAGCAGCGCCAAATGTTACCTGCCGCTGTAGGTCAAGATCCCATAGGGCACAATTGGCAGAACTGGATTGTGTTTAATGCGTATAATTAATATTACACACATTCATTTGTACAGAACTTGCATTGGGACCTGTTAGTAATGGAAATGCAGAACCTAGATGTCACAAAAACTATTTTTGGGGGGGGTTAAAATTAATTTTCAAAGGCTTCTATTGCTTAACTATGAGTAATTAGCAGCCTAAATGCAATGTAAATGTTGTCCTCCTTGTCCCCAGCAGTGATTTCCTCTAATTGTAATGATGAAACAGCAGCGGAAAAATGCAGCGCCAAAAATTTCAAGGAGGAAAAAATTTGTAAATATACTGGGGATTGCCAAAATAACGGAGGTACAAAGTGACGCTCGCTGGCACTGGGATAATGAGCTGCTGGGTCCAACAAGCACTGACATATGCCGGCCAATACTTGGTGCAACTATCAAAGCTATTAGTTAGCATTCTACAAAGTGACTGCTAGCACCAATGTAGACCACAATGCAGCACCAGATAAGACAAAAATGTTGAAGCTCTGTAACTGGCACTGAAACCACAAGAAAGATTCTAAATGGCGCACATCATAAATAAGGCCCAGTATTTGTATCCATTACATTTTGTCAGATTAATACAATTTACACAACTATACTTACTAGTAAGCCCACCTAAAAAAGCTCCAGTGATATAGTGCTGGGGGCTAGTGTCACAATGGATTCCTTCTGCCCCTCACATTAAATAGAAGAAATTAAATAAAAGTCACATAGAACAACGTGTTATGTTAATGTGGTGTTATCTGGTTATTTCACCTGTTCTTTGGTTCTTTGGATCACCCAACAGTATGTTGAATTCATCAGCAATGCAGCAAAATAAACACTGGCAATAGGGAGGAGCCTTATTTGAATACAATAGACGAGACTGTCATCATTATCATAGAAATGAAGAGACACAATAACTGACACAATGGACTGAAACTGGGAAAGAAATATAATGATATAATTGTCATACTAGAAAACATGAGTGTAAAGTATCCAACTAATAAAGATTAATATTAGATATGTATATG
This sequence comes from Gastrophryne carolinensis, assembly GCA_027917425.1. Taxonomy (NCBI): domain Eukaryota; kingdom Metazoa; phylum Chordata; class Amphibia; order Anura; family Microhylidae; genus Gastrophryne; species Gastrophryne carolinensis. The sequence continues at coordinate 8,035,542 of CM051236.1, read as the reverse complement.
TATTTCACCTGGCTTGTTGAGGGGTCATAGTTAATGCCCAGGGATTGTGTTAAATATAAACAAGGCCATACCAAGGTGCAACAAATATGTAGGGGAATGGAAGAAGGAATGGGACAGGAAAATCACCAAAAAGCAGAGACAGATTTTTATTATTTATTTAATTGTATTTAACACCTTCTTCTATGTCTGTAGAGCTTTACTATGTAGTAATTAGAGACAGGGTAAAACATATAGTACACAGACAATGAATGACCTAATGCAAGAAATTACAATGAAAAGCCTTGATTCAAAGACACATTCGTCTGGACTTCTGTAGCTGTCTGTGAAAGTTTGGTGGGTTTTTGTCATTTTTTTTGCTTTTTTTCGTCCATTTTCTACTCGCACGAACGTTTGGGAGATTGTGTATATGCGCTGTCGATGAACGGAAGCAAATCGGAACATTTTCGTTCCTTCAGAAAACTTCCGTTGCTGGGATGGTTTCTGTCTGATTCAGAGAGCTGATTTCCGACGGCTCACCACCCTATAAATCTCTGATCCACTTCCGACACCTCTGAGTGCTCGAATTTCTATTGTTGAACATGTTTTGTGGCTATGTGGAGGAGTCTGCGCGCCTTTAGCACCAAGGCATTGCATGTATCAGCATGGCCGAGGCCATAAATTGTATAGCAATGCATACCTGAATCAATACTATTCATGTATGCCTTATAGAAGCATCTTAATGCTGACCTAAATTAGTCCTTAGCATGTAAACATTTATTTTTCCACACATCCATATAATTGCAATATTTTTTTAGACTTATGTCCTTTGTGAATTATATTTGGATTGTTGAACTTGAATCTTAATGTGTTGTAGGAGTTAGTGTTTTATTTGGTTACCTTTGCTTTGTATAATTATTTTATATTTGGTTGCAGGAACTGCAAGATGTGCCGCTCGCCCTTGCTCCTGATGCCCATTCTTTGCCTGCAGAATGCGGGCCAGGGGTTCTTTAATCGCGCACTATGCAAAACCCGGGCCGTGGTGGTGAGGACCCTCTGGCTTTTTAAGTCCAGATTTAGGTGTTTGGACTATACAGGGGGGGGGGGCACTGCAGTATGACCCCAACAAGGTTATACCAATATTTTAATTTACATTTTTTAACAGGGACCACACGTGCCAGAGTGGCACAACTGAGTGTCAGGGTCCTTCAGCTGGTGGGCGAGATGCAGGAGCTGCGCAACTCGTTGGGGACGGCAGATGAAGAAATGTTCTGTGGCCTGCCATTGCTATGTATTTAGTTTTTTATAGTTGTAAAAATTTGAAATTTACCACATTTTTAAAAATTGCATATTTGATGCTGGTATTTTTCAAAAAAGTTACATTGTCATTTCATTTACAAACTACATTAACACAAAACTAATGGGCACAGAAATATTTAAAGATGAATATTCACATGACCAAGAAGTGATTTGGGTGTGCTTTACGGGTCCAAAAGGGAAGATGGAGGATAGTGCTAAGTGGTTTGGGTGAGCTTTAAGGGTCCAAAAGGGAAGATGGAGGATAGTGCTAAGTTACTTAGCTAAACAGTGTAGTAGAAGTGAGGGTGGCAAATATGTAGGCAAGCACTTTCATAGTTAAGTTTGTAGTGCGCAGGCGCAAGATCGTAAGGATTCCGTCTGGACAATTATTTTTTGTAAAATGGAAACAGAATCTATCGGGAAACGTAAAGGATTCATTGGAGGATACGATGGGAAAAGGGCAAAAACGAAAGCCTACGTTGTAACATGTGGAAATGAAACGGAAAAGTCTGGATGGAAAATGACATCCTCGTAATTCGTAATCTGCCGTACGAACGGACGGAAACTTTACACAAGTTTTCAATGCATGCATAGAATCGCTCGAACGCTCATACGAGAACGGAAACATTTCACAAAAAAAAAACAGATCGGCCCGAAAACTGAAGTTTTTTTGTGTCTCTCTGAATCGAGTCTTATGAGATTGGGACACAATAGGAGAGAGACTCTGACCCCTTTGAGTTACAGAATCAGAAACCAGAACCGTGAATCAAAGTCAAATCCAGCTCAGTTTGTCCCATCTCCATAACTATACCAACCTTATCTATGTACATATAGTATATAAGTAGCCACATAGTGAATGTGATTATTGTCACTATGGATATACATAATTTATTCAGTGAACTGTGAGGATTAGTGGGTCATCATATAGCAGTTACCTGGTGGTTACACCATTGTAGCTGTATGATGGCGCATCACTCTGTGACCTTCCCTGAAATTCAAGAGCATAATCTTCTTATTACTATATACAAGTCCCCGAGTTTATCCAATACACTTTCACCTAGCCTCTTTCAAACACCTGGTGGTGATTGTAACACATGGTTGGCAACTAGAGGATTTTTCCCATGTGGTGGTCCTCGTTGCGGCTTATGCAGGTATGTAGACAAAGGCAATAGTTTCACTTCTACCAGCAGTGGTAGGAATTTTCCAATTAAAGCCCTGCTTAACTGTAATTCAAAAATGGTTATATACCTTATTACCTGCATGCATTGCCAAATGCAATATGTAGGCTGCACAACACGTAAACTGAAGACCCGCATTACCGAACATCTATATGGCATTGGCAAACCAGAATTGGTTAAAAACTCAAATGTAGCCAAACACTTTAATCAAATTCATCCTGGCAGCAACCCTATGATTAGAGTGAAAGCATTGGAGAGGGTATATATGGGGCCCAGAGGGGGTGATATCCACAAAAAGCTATTGATGAGGGAGGCATTCTGGATATTCACTCTCGATACACGCTTCCCCCGAGGCCAGACAAGCCCAGAGACACTGGTGAACACACACATACTGCCTCTGCCTGCCTGGAATCACTATTCTCAAACAGAATGACGTTACAAGTAGAGATGAGCGAACTTTTGAAAAATTCGATTCGACTGATTCGCCGAATTTTCCGACAAAAATCGATTCGACCCGAATTTATTCGCGACGAATCGCTATTAAAAACTGCTATTTCTGAGCCTCCTAGAGCCTCAATAGGTTTGTAAACCATTCTGCCTTGCTGTAACACGCACAGGATGCGTGCTGGGTTAGTTAAATAATACTTTGAATAAATATCACATGCAGATCAGAGGCATCGCTAATAGAATCGCAGAGCGGCACAATTGCAGAGAGTTGAAGTGGCATCACTATGAGGGGCAGGAGCCCAAACATTGCTTTAAAGAGACACTGGAGTTGGCTTCAGGAGCCCAAAAATTGGATGAATCACACCCTGGAGTTGCAAGCAGCAGCAGGAGCCCAAACATTGGCTGAAAGAGACACTGGAGTTGGCAGCAGGAGCCCAAAAATTGGATGAATTACACCCTGGAGTTGGCAGCAGCAGGAGCCCAAACATTACTTTAAAGAGACACTGGGGTTGGCTTCAGGAGCCCAAAAATTGGATGAATCACACCCTGGAGTTGGCAGAAGCAGCAGGAGCCCAAACATAACTTTAAAGAGACACTGGAGTTGGCAGCAGGAGCCCAAAAATTGACTGACACACCCTGGAGTTGGCAGCAGCAGCAGCCCAAACATTACTTTAAAGAGACACTGGAGTTGGCAGCAGGAGCCCAACAATTGGATGAATTACACCCTGGAGTTGGCAGCAGCAGCAGCAGGAGCCCAAACATAACTTTAAAGAGACATCGGAGTTGGCAGCAGGAGCCCAAAAATTGACTGACACACCCTGGAGTTGGCAGCAGCAGCAGGAGCCCAAACATTACTTTAAAGAGACACTGGGGTTGGCTTCAGGAGCCCAAAAATTGGATGAATTACACCCTGGAGTTTGCAGCAGCAGCAGCAGGAGCCCAAACATTACTTTAAAGAGACACTGGGGTTGGCTTCAGGAGCCCAAAAATTGGATGAATCACACCCTGGAGTTGGCAGCAGCAGCAGCAGCAGGAGCCCAAATATTACTTTAAAGAGACACTGGATTTGGCAGCAGGAGCCCAAAATTGGATGAATCACACCCTGGAGTTGGCAGCAGCAGGAGCCCAAACATAACTTTAAAGACACACTGGGGTTGGCTTCAGGAGCCCAAAAATTGAATGAATCACACCCTGGAGTTGGCAGCAGCAGCAGCAGCAGGAGCCCAAACATTACTTTAAAGAGACACTGGGGTTGGCTTCAGGAGCCCAAAAATTGGATGAATTACACCCTGGTGTTGGCAGCAGCAGGAGCCCAAACATTACTTTAAAGAGACACCGGAGTTGGCAGCAGCAGCCCAAAAATCGTATGAATTACACCCTGGAGTTGGCAGCAGCAGGAGCCCAAACATTACTTTAAAGAGACCCTGGGGTTGGCTTCAGGAGCCCAAAAATTGGATGAATCACACCCTGGAGTTGGCAGCAGCATCAGCAGGAGCCCAAACATAACTTTAAAGAGACACTGGAGTTGGCAGCAGGAGCCCAAAAAATTGACTGACACACCCTGGAGTTGGCAGCAGCAGCAGCAGGAGCCCAAACATTACTTTAAAGAGACACTGGGGTTGGCTTCAGGAGCCCAAAAATTGGATGAATCACACCTTGGATTTGGCAGCAACAGCAGCAGGAGCCCAAACATAACTTTAAAGAGACACTGGAGTTGGCTTCAGGAGCCCAAAAATTGGATGAATCACACCCTGGAGTTGCAAGCAGCAGCAGGAGCCCAAACATTGGCTGAAAGAGACACTGGAGTTGGCAGCAGGAGCCCAAAAATTGGATGAATTACACCCTGGAGTTGGCAGCAGCAGGAGCCCAAACATTCCTTTAAAGAGACACTGGGGTTGGCTTCAGGAGCCCAAAAATTGGATGAATCACACCCTGGAGTTGGCAGCAGCAGGAGCCCAAACATAACTTTAAAGAGACACTGGAGTTGGCAGCAGGAGTCCAAAAATTGACTGACACACCCTGGAGTTGGCAGCAGCAGCAGCAGCAGCCTAAACATTATTTTAAAGAGACACTGGAGTTGGCAGCAGGAGCCCAAAAATTGGATGAATTACACCCTGGAGTTGGCAGCAGCAGCAGCATGTATCAGCATGGCCGAGGCCATAAATTGTATAGCAATGCATACCTGAATCAATACTATTCATGTATGCCTTATAGAAGCATCTTAATGCTGACCTAAATTAGTCCTTAGCATGTAAACATTTATTTTTCCACACATCCATATAATTGCAATATTTTTTTAGACTTATGTCCTTTGTGAATTATATTTGGATTGTTGAACTTGAATCTTAATGTGTTGTAGGAGTTAGTGTTTTATTTGGTTACCTTTGCTTTGTATAATTATTTTATATTTGGTTGCAGGAACTGCAAGATGTGCCGCTCGCCCTTGCTCCTGATGCCCATTCTTTGCCTGCAGAATGCGGGCCAGGGGTTCTTTAATCGCGCACTATGCAAAACCCGGGCCGTGGTGGCGAGGACCCTCTGGCTTTTTAAGTCCAGATTTAGGTGTTTGGACTATACAGGGGGGGGGGGGCACTGCAGTATGACCCCAACAAGGTTATACCAATATTTTAATTTACATTTTTTAACAGGGACCACACGTGCCAGAGTGGCACAACTGAGTGTCAGGGTCCTTCAGCTGGTGGGCGAGATGCAGGAGCTGCGCAACTCGTTGGGGACGGCAGATGAAGAAATGTTCTGTGGCCTGCCATTGCTATGTATTTAGTTTTTTATAGTTGTAAAAATTTGAAATTTACCACATTTTTAAAAATTGCATATTTGATGCTGGTATTTTTCAAAAAAGTTACATTGTCATTTCATTTACAAACTACATTAACACAAAACTAATGGGCACAGAAATATTTAAAGATGAATATTCACATGACCAAGAAGTGATTTGGGTGTGCTTTACGGGTCCAAAAGGGAAGATGGAGGATAGTGCTAAGTGGTTTGGGTGAGCTTTAAGGGTCCAAAAGGGAAGATGGAGGATAGTGCTAAGTTACTTAGCTAAACAGTGTAGTAGAAGTGAGGGTGGCAAATATGTAGGCAAGCACTTTCATAGTTAAGTTTGTAGTGCGCAGGCGCAAGATCGTAAGGATTCCGTCTGGACAATTATTTTTTGTAAAATGGAAACAGAATCTATCGGGAAACGTAAAGGATTCATTGGAGGATACGATGGGAAAAGGGCAAAAACGAAAGCCTACGTTGTAACATGTGGAAATGAAACGGAAAAGTCTGGATGGAAAATGACATCCTCGTAATTCGTAATCTGCCGTACGAACGGACGGAAACTTTACACAAGTTTTCAATGCATGCATAGAATCGCTCGAACGCTCATACGAGAACGGAAACATTTCACAAAAAAAAAACAGATCGGCCCGAAAACTGAAGTTTTTTTGTGTCTCTCTGAATCGAGTCTTATGAGATTGGGACACAATAGGAGAGAGACTCTGACCCCTTTGAGTTACAGAATCAGAAACCAGAACCGTGAATCAAAGTCAAATCCAGCTCAGTTTGTCCCATCTCCATAACTATACCAACCTTATCTATGTACATATAGTATATAAGTAGCCACATAGTGAATGTGATTATTGTCACTATGGATATACATAATTTATTCAGTGAACTGTGAGGATTAGTGGGTCATCATATAGCAGTTACCTGGTGGTTACACCATTGTAGCTGTATGATGGCGCATCACTCTGTGACCTTCCCTGAAATTCAAGAGCATAATCTTCTTATTACTATATACAAGTCCCCGAGTTTATCCAATACACTTTCACCTAGCCTCTTTCAAACACCTGGTGGTGATTGTAACACATGGTTGGCTACTAGAGGATTTTTCCCATGTGGTGGTCCTCGTTGCGGCTTATGCAGGTATGTAGACAAAGGCAATAGTTTCACTTCTACCAGCAGTGGTAGGAATTTTCCAATTAAAGCCCTGCTTAACTGTAATTCAAAAATGGTTATATACCTTATTACCTGCATGCATTGCCAAATGCAATATGTAGGCTGCACAACACGTAAACTGAAGACCCGCATTACCGAACATCTATATGGCATTGGCAAACCAGAATTGGTTAAAAACTCAAATGTAGCCAAACACTTTAATCAAATTCATCCTGGCAGCAACCCTATGATTAGAGTGAAAGCATTGGAGAGGGTATATATGGGGCCCAGAGGGGGTGATATCCACAAAAAGCTATTGATGAGGGAGGCATTCTGGATATTCACTCTCGATACACGCTTCCCCCGAGGCCAGACAAGCCCAGAGACACTGGTGAACACACACATACTGCCTCTGCCTGCCTGGAATCACTATTCTCAAACAGAATGACGTTACAAGTAGAGATGAGCGAACTTTTGAAAAATTCGATTCGACTGATTCGCCGAATTTTCCGACAAAAATCGATTCGACCCGAATTTATTCGCGACGAATCGCTATTAAAAACTGCTATTTCTGAGCCTCCTAGAGCCTCAATAGGTTTGTAAACCATTCTGCCTTGCTGTAACACGCACAGGATGTGTGCTGGGTTAGTTAAATAATACTTTGAATAAATATCACATGCAGATCAGAGGCATCGCTAATAGAATCGCAGAGCGGCACAATTGCAGAGAGTTGAAGTGGCATCACTATGAGGGGCAGGAGCCCAAACATTGCTTTAAAGAGACACTGGAGTTGGCTTCAGGAGCCCAAAAATTGGATGAATCACACCCTGGAGTTGCAAGCAGCAGCAGGAGCCCAAACATTGGCTGAAAGAGACACTGGAGTTGGCAGCAGGAGCCCAAAAATTGGATGAATTACACCCTGGAGTTGGCAGCAGCAGGAGCCCAAACATTACTTTAAAGAGACACTGGGGTTGGCTTCAGGAGCCCAAAAATTGGATGAATCACACCCTGGAGTTGGCAGAAGCAGCAGGAGCCCAAACATAACTTTAAAGAGACACTGGAGTTGGCAGCAGGAGCCCAAAAATTGACTGACACACCCTGGAGTTGGCAGCAGCAGCAGCCCAAACATTACTTTAAAGAGACACTGGAGTTGGCAGCAGGAGCCCAACAATTGGATGAATTACACCCTGGAGTTGGCAGCAGCAGCAGCAGGAGCCCAAACATAACTTTAAAGAGACATCGGAGTTGGCAGCAGGAGCCCAAAAATTGACTGACACACCCTGGAGTTGGCAGCAGCAGCAGGAGCCCAAACATTACTTTAAAGAGACACTGGGGTTGGCTTCAGGAGCCCAAAAATTGGATGAATTACACCCTGGAGTTTGCAGCAGCAGCAGCAGGAGCCCAAACATTACTTTAAAGAGACACTGGGGTTGGCTTCAGGAGCCCAAAAATTGGATGAATCACACCCTGGAGTTGGCAGCAGCAGCAGCAGCAGGAGCCCAAATATTACTTTAAAGAGACACTGGATTTGGCAGCAGGAGCCCAAAATTGGATGAATCACACCCTGGAGTTGGCAGCAGCAGGAGCCCAAACATAACTTTAAAGACACACTGGGGTTGGCTTCAGGAGCCCAAAAATTGAATGAATCACACCCTGGAGTTGGCAGCAGCAGCAGCAGCAGGAGCCCAAACATTACTTTAAAGAGACACTGGGGTTGGCTTCAGGAGCCCAAAAATTGGATGAATTACACCCTGGTGTTGGCAGCAGCAGGAGCCCAAACATTACTTTAAAGAGACACCGGAGTTGGCAGCAGCAGCCCAAAAATCGTATGAATTACACCCTGGAGTTGGCAGCAGCAGGAGCCCAAACATTACTTTAAAGAGACCCTGGGGTTGGCTTCAGGAGCCCAAAAATTGGATGAATCACACCCTGGAGTTGGCAGCAGCATCAGCAGGAGCCCAAACATAACTTTAAAGAGACACTGGAGTTGGCAGCAGGAGCCCAAAAAATTGACTGACACACCCTGGAGTTGGCAGCAGCAGCAGCAGGAGCCCAAACATTACTTTAAAGAGACACTGGGGTTGGCTTCAGGAGCCCAAAAATTGGATGAATCACACCTTGGATTTGGCAGCAACAGCAGCAGGAGCCCAAACATAACTTTAAAGAGACACTGGAGTTGGCTTCAGGAGCCCAAAAATTGGATGAATCACACCCTGGAGTTGCAAGCAGCAGCAGGAGCCCAAACATTGGCTGAAAGAGACACTGGAGTTGGCAGCAGGAGCCCAAAAATTGGATGAATTACACCCTGGAGTTGGCAGCAGCAGGAGCCCAAACATTCCTTTAAAGAGACACTGGGGTTGGCTTCAGGAGCCCAAAAATTGGATGAATCACACCCTGGAGTTGGCAGCAGCAGGAGCCCAAACATAACTTTAAAGAGACACTGGAGTTGGCAGCAGGAGTCCAAAAATTGACTGACACACCCTGGAGTTGGCAGCAGCAGCAGCAGCAGCCTAAACATTATTTTAAAGAGACACTGGAGTTGGCAGCAGGAGCCCAAAAATTGGATGAATTACACCCTGGAGTTGGCAGCAGCAGCAGCATGTATCAGCATGGCCGAGGCCATAAATTGTATAGCAATGCATACCTGAATCAATACTATTCATGTATGCCTTATAGAAGCATCTTAATGCTGACCTAAATTAGTCCTTAGCATGTAAACATTTATTTTTCCACACATCCATATAATTGCAATATTTTTTTAGACTTATGTCCTTTGTGAATTATATTTGGATTGTTGAACTTGAATCTTAATGTGTTGTAGGAGTTAGTGTTTTATTTGGTTACCTTTGCTTTGTATAATTATTTTATATTTGGTTGCAGGAACTGCAAGATGTGCCACTCGCCCTTGCTCCTGATGCCCATTCTTTGCCTGCAGAATGCGGGCCAGGGGTTCTTTAATCGCGCACTATGCAAAACCCGGGCCGTGGTGGCGAGGACCCTCTGGCTTTTTAAGTCCAGATTTAGGTGTTTGGACTATACAGGGGGGGGGGGGGGGCACTGCAGTATGACCCCAACAAGGTTATACCAATATTTTAATTTACATTTTTTAACAGGGACCACACGTGCCAGAGTGGCACAACTGAGTGTCAGGGTCCTTCAGCTGGTGGGCGAGATGCAGGAGCTGCGCAACTCGTTGGGGACGGCAGATGAAGAAATGTTCTGTGGCCTGCCATTGCTATGTATTTAGTTTTTTATAGTTGTAAAAATTTGAAATTTACCACATTTTTAAAAATTGCATATTTGATGCTGGTATTTTTCAAAAAAGTTACATTGTCATTTCATTTACAAACTACATTAACACAAAACTAATGGGCACAGAAATATTTAAAGATGAATATTCACATGACCAAGAAGTGATTTGGGTGTGCTTTACGGGTCCAAAAGGGAAGATGGAGGATAGTGCTAAGTGGTTTGGGTGAGCTTTAAGGGTCCAAAAGGGAAGATGGAGGATAGTGCTAAGTTACTTAGCTAAACAGTGTAGTAGAAGTGAGGGTGGCAAATATGTAGGCAAGCACTTTCATAGTTAAGTTTGTAGTGCGCAGGCGCAAGATCGTAAGGATTCCGTCTGGACAATTATTTTTTGTAAAATGGAAACAGAATCTATCGGGAAACGTAAAGGATTCATTGGAGGATACGATGGGAAAAGGGCAAAAACGAAAGCCTACGTTGTAACATGTGGAAATGAAACGGAAAAGTCTGGATGGAAAATGACATCCTCGTAATTCGTAATCTGCCGTACGAACGGACGGAAACTTTACACAAGTTTTCAATGCATGCATAGAATCGCTCGAACGCTCATACGAGAACGGAAACATTTCACAAAAAAAAAACAGATCGGCCCGAAAACTGAAGTTTTTTTGTGTCTCTCTGAATCGAGTCTTATGAGATTGGGACACAATAGGAGAGAGACTCTGACCCCTTTGAGTTACAGAATCAGAAACCAGAACCGTGAATCAAAGTCAAATCCAGCTCAGTTTGTCCCATCTCCATAACTATACCAACCTTATCTATGTACATATAGTATATAAGTAGCCACATAGTGAATGTGATTATTGTCACTATGGATATACATAATTTATTCAGTGAACTGTGAGGATTAGTGGGTCATCATATAGCAGTTACCTGGTGGTTACACCATTGTAGCTGTATGATGGCGCATCACTCTGTGACCTTCCCTGAAATTCAAGAGCATAATTTTCTTATTACTATATACAAGTCCCCGAGTTTATCCAATACACTTTCACCTAGCCTCTTTCAAACACCTGGTGGTGATTGTAACACATGGTTGGCTACTAGAGGATTTTTCCCATGTGGTGGTCCTCGTTGCGGCTTATGCAGGTATGTAGACAAAGGCAATAGTTTCACTTCTACCAGCAGTGGTAGGAATTTTCCAATTAAAGCCCTGCTTAACTGTAATTCAAAAATGGTTATATACCTTATTACCTGCATGCATTGCCAAATGCAATATGTAGGCTGCACAACACGTAAACTGAAGACCCGCATTACCGAACATCTATATGGCATTGGCAAACCAGAATTGGTTAAAAACTCAAATGTAGCCAAACACTTTAATCAAATTCATCCTGGCAGCAACCCTATGATTAGAGTGAAAGCATTGGAGAGGGTATATATGGGGCCCAGAGGGGGTGATATCCACAAAAAGCTATTGATGAGGGAGGCATTCTGGATATTCACTCTCGATACACGCTTCCCCCGAGGCCAGACAAGCCCAGAGACACTGGTGAACACACACATACTGCCTCTGCCTGCCTGGAATCACTATTCTCAAACAGAATGACGTTACAAGTAGAGATGAGCGAACTTTTGAAAAATTCGATTCGACTGATTCGCCGAATTTTCCGACAAAAATCGCTTCGACCCGAATTTATTCGCGACGAATCGCTATTAAAAACTGCTATTTCTGAGCCTCCTAGAGCCTCAATAGGGTTGTAAACCATTCTGCCTTGCTGTAACACGCACAGGATGCGTGCTGGGTTAGTTAAATAATACTTTGAATAAATATCACATGCAGATCAGAGGCATCGCTAATAGAATCGCAGAGCGGCACAATTGCAGAGAGTTGAAGTGGCATCACTATGAGGGGCAGGAGCCCAAACATTGCTTTAAAGAGACACTGGAGTTGGCTTCAGGAGCCCAAAAATTGGATGAATCACACCCTGGAGTTGCAAGCAGCAGCAGGAGCCCAAACATTGGCTGAAAGAGACACTGGAGTTGGCAGCAGGAGCCCAAAAATTGGATGAATTACACCCTGGAGTTGGCAGCAGCAGGAGCCCAAACATTACTTTAAAGAGACACTGGGGTTGGCTTCAGGAGCCCAAAAATTGGATGAATCACACCCTGGAGTTGGCAGAAGCAGCAGGAGCCCAAACATAACTTTAAAGAGACACTGGAGTTGGCAGCAGGAGCCCAAAAATTGACTGACACACCCTGGAGTTGGCAGCAGCAGCAGCCCAAACATTACTTTAAAGAGACACTGGAGTTGGCAGCAGGAGCCCAACAATTGGATGAATTACACCCTGGAGTTGGCAGCAGCAGCAGCAGGAGCCCAAACATAACTTTAAAGAGACATCGGAGTTGGCAGCAGGAGCCCAAAAATTGACTGACACACCCTGGAGTTGGCAGCAGCAGCAGGAGCCCAAACATTACTTTAAAGAGACACTGGGGTTGGCTTCAGGAGCCCAAAAATTGGATGAATTACACCCTGGAGTTTGCAGCAGCAGCAGCAGGAGCCCAAACATTACTTTAAAGAGACACTGGGGTTGGCTTCAGGAGCCCAAAAATTGGATGAATCACACCCTGGAGTTGGCAGCAGCAGCAGCAGCAGGAGCCCAAATATTACTTTAAAGAGACACTGGATTTGGCAGCAGGAGCCCAAAATTGGATGAATCACACCCTGGAGTTGGCAGCAGCAGGAGCCCAAACATAACTTTAAAGACACACTGGGGTTGGCTTCAGGAGCCCAAAAATTGAATGAATCACACCCTGGAGTTGGCAGCAGCAGCAGCAGCAGCAGGAGCCCAAACATTACTTTAAAGAGACACTGGGGTTGGCTTCAGGAGCCCAAAAATTGGATGAATTACACCCTGGTGTTGGCAGCAGCAGGAGCCCAAACATTACTTTAAAGAGACACCGGAGTTGGCAGCAGCAGCCCAAAAATCGTATGAATTACACCCTGGAGTTGGCAGCAGCAGGAGCCCAAACATTACTTTAAAGAGACCCTGGGGTTGGCTTCAGGAGCCCAAAAATTGGATGAATCACACCCTGGAGTTGGCAGCAGCATCAGCAGGAGCCCAAACATAACTTTAAAGAGACACTGGAGTTGGCAGCAGGAGCCCAAAAAATTGACTGACACACCCTGGAGTTGGCAGCAGCAGCAGCAGGAGCCCAAACATTACTTTAAAGAGACACTGGGGTTGGCTTCAGGAGCCCAAAAATTGGATGAATCACACCTTGGATTTGGCAGCAACAGCAGCAGGAGCCCAAACATAACTTTAAAGAGACACTGGAGTTGGCTTCAGGAGCCCAAAAATTGGATGAATCACACCCTGGAGTTGCAAGCAGCAGCAGGAGCCCAAACATTGGCTGAAAGAGACACTGGAGTTGGCAGCAGGAGCCCAAAAATTGGATGAATTACACCCTGGAGTTGGCAGCAGCAGGAGCCCAAACATTCCTTTAAAGAGACACTGGGGTTGGCTTCAGGAGCCCAAAAATTGGATGAATCACACCCTGGAGTTGGCAGCAGCAGGAGCCCAAACATAACTTTAAAGAGACACTGGAGTTGGCAGCAGGAGTCCAAAAATTGACTGACACACCCTGGAGTTGGCAGCAGCAGCAGCAGCAGCCTAAACATTATTTTAAAGAGACACTGGAGTTGGCAGCAGGAGCCCAAAAATTGGATGAATTACACCCTGGAGTTGGCAGCAGCAGCAGCAGGAGCCCAAGCATAACTTTAAAGAGACACTGGAGTTGGCAGCAGGAGCCCAAAAATTGACTGACACACCCTGGAGTTGGCAGCAGCAGCAGGAGACCAAATATTACTTTAAAGAGACACTGGGGTTGGCTTCAGTAGCCCAAAAATTGGATGAATCACACCCTGGAGTTGGCAGCAGCAGCAGCAGGAGCCCAAATATTACTTTAAAGAGACACTGGGGTTGGCTTCAGGAGCCCAAAAATTGGATGAATCACACCCTGGAGTTGGCAGCGGCAGCAGCAGCAGCAGCAGGAGCCCAAATATTACTTTAAAGAGACACTGGATTTGGCAGCAGGAGCAGAAATTGGATGAATCACACCCTGGAGTTGGCAGCAGCAGGAGCCCAAACATAACTTTAAAGACACACTGGGGTTGGCTTCAGGAGCCCAAAAATTGAATGAATCACACCCTGGAGTTGGCAGCAGCAGCAGCAGGAGCCCAAACATTACTTTAAAGAGACACTGGGGTTGGCTTCAGGAGCCCAAAAATTGGATGAATTACACCCTGGTGTTGGCAGCAGCAGGAGCCCAAACATTACTTTAAAGAGACACTGGAGTTGGCAGCAGGAGCCCAAAAATTGGATGAATTACACCCTGGAGTTGGCAGCAGCAGGAGCCCAAACATTACTTTAAAGAGACACTGGGGTTGGCTTCAGGAGCCCAAAAATTGGATGAATCACACCCTGGAGTTGGCAGCAGCATCAGCAGGAGCCCAAACATAACTTTAAAGAGACACTGGAGTTGGCAGCAGGAGCCCAAAAATTGACTGACACACCCTGGAGTTGGCAGCAGCAGCAGCGGCAGCAGCAGCAGGAGCCCAAACATAACTTTAAAGAGACACTGGAGTTGGCAGCAGGAGCCCAAAAATTGGATGAATTACACCCTGGAGTTGGCAGCAGCAGCAGCAGGAGCCCAAGCATAACTTTAAAGAGACACTGGAGTTGGCAGCAGGAGCCCAAAAATTGACTGACACACCCTGGAGTTGGCAGCAGCAGCAGGAGACCAAATATTACTTTAAAGAGACACTGGGGTTGGCTTCAGTAGCCCAAAAATTGGATGAATCACACCCTGGAGTTGGCAGCAGCAGCAGCAGGAGCCCAAATATTACTTTAAAGAGACACTGGGGTTGGCTTCAGGAGCCCAAAAATTGGATGAATCACACCCTGGAGTTGGCAGCGGCAGCAGCAGCAGCAGCAGGAGCCCAAATATTACTTTAAAGAGACACTGGATTTGGCAGCAGGAGCAGAAATTGGATGAATCACACCCTGGAGTTGGCAGCAGCAGGAGCCCAAACATAACTTTAAAGACACACTGGGGTTGGCTTCAGGAGCCCAAAAATTGAATGAATCACACCCTGGAGTTGGCAGCAGCAGCAGCAGGAGCCCAAACATTACTTTAAAGAGACACTGGGGTTGGCTTCAGGAGCCCAAAAATTGGATGAATTACACCCTGGTGTTGGCAGCAGCAGGAGCCCAAACATTACTTTAAAGAGACACTGGAGTTGGCAGCAGGAGCCCAAAAATTGGATGAATTACACCCTGGAGTTGGCAGCAGCAGGAGCCCAAACATTACTTTAAAGAGACACTGGGGTTGGCTTCAGGAGCCCAAAAATTGGATGAATCACACCCTGGAGTTGGCAGCAGCATCAGCAGGAGCCCAAACATAACTTTAAAGAGACACTGGAGTTGGCAGCAGGAGCCCAAAAATTGACTGACACACCCTGGAGTTGGCAGCAGCAGCAGCGGCAGCAGCAGCAGGAGCCCAAACATAACTTTAAAGAGACACTGGAGTTCTCAGGCACATAGTGCAAACTGCACCGGGAATGTGGTCTCTGCCTTGACCACATTGAACAACCCATGTCCAAAATTAGAAATTTTTATGAACTACTCTGGGAAGTTGCACAGAATAAGCCATACATTTGACACAAAATAACTGTCATTGTGTACTATAGGAATCTGATTTTATTTTTTTATAAATATTTATATGGACATGTGGCCTCTTTGGGTTAACACATTTAATGTCATCTCTCAATTAAAAGAAACCCAGCAGCATATACATATTCAACTATTCTTTCCTGCAACATCTTGGAGGACCTATAAAACCATTCAGCACATAAAACACACTAATATGTAAAACATTGAGCATAGAAGACAACCCACCTAATCCCACATCTGGCTGACACGCAGTTATGTTTATATTCTATAGCACAATATCACCAGACACAGCCAAATCATTCACCCAGACATGATAATAACCATCACATATAACCTAATAGTAACAGAAGTCATATCTACCTGGTATAGGGCAGTATGGGGATCCCCTCGCCGCTCTCCTGACCCTCCTGCTATTGCTGTGACTGAGCCGGCCTCACCTTATATTGTCTGTACAAATATTCTCTAACATGAGGCGGCTTTGGATTGGCTAAATTATGAATCTGAATAAACAAAGGTATGTTAATGTGGTGTTACTGGGGAGTTTCACTGGGCTTTGTTTATCCCCCAGCAGTATGACAGATTTATTAGCATTGCAGGGAGGGGACAAAGAGGAGGGAGGAACCTTATATGAAACACAATAGACGAGACTCTCATCATTAACATAGAAATTACATGACATATTAACAGACTAAAAAAACTAAAAAAGTTCAAGTTATAAGTTATACAGTGCTGGGGGTTAGTGTCAGAAATGGGTTCTTTCCACTCCAAACCTCAAATAGAAGAAATTATATAATGACATAAAGACCAAATAATAGTTTGCAGAGTCCCTTCTAGGACAATTATAATAACAACTGTAATGATCAAAATAATTGCTCCATAAGATAATACAATATCCCATCACATGACTGCTATGCGATAACAAGTGTACAAGCAAGATACAGAAACACTAGGATCATAAGCTGTATTACCTGCGGACCTTGTGGTTAAGCAGCCGCTCATGAAGCCAACATTAAAAGCAAAATAAAATGCAAAAATTGCAACAATAATGGAGACAGCTACGGAGATACAAAGATTATCAGGATATACCACAGTATAAAAAGTCTTAGGCTTTTTCTATAGGATGATCAAATAATCCTCACAGTACACAGATTACATTATCTATGTCCATAGTGGAAGTAGTC
This sequence comes from Gastrophryne carolinensis, assembly GCA_027917425.1. Classification (NCBI taxonomy): domain Eukaryota; kingdom Metazoa; phylum Chordata; class Amphibia; order Anura; family Microhylidae; genus Gastrophryne; species Gastrophryne carolinensis. The sequence continues at coordinate 8,018,532 of CM051236.1, read as the reverse complement.
ACATTCCTGATGTAAAGTCAGTGTTTGGTACACACTGGCCACCGCTTTCAATAAAGAATACCAATGCACCACAAATATAAATACATACACGTGCCTATATACAATATATACATATATATAAGCCTGGACATAGGAATCTGTTACCCAAAGCATTGCTTATTACACTATACTTTCTATATCTTACTTGTTAGCTCATAGCAGCCATGTGATGTTGTTGTCATTGTTTTATATTATGAAGGAAATCTTTGATAACTACAATATAATTGTCCCCGCGGAGACTTAGGTCCTGATTTATGAAGCATGTCTGCCAGACTATGCCCAAGTTAATTCGAGTAATGCTAAATATAATTTATGTCTGTCCAGGGTCGAGGCAGAGACAGGGTCAGGTCAGGTCATGACGACGTCCTGGAGCAGCACTTGGGCAGCAGGAGCGAAGCTCCTCCTACTCCATCTCCTCCTCCTTCCTACAAAAGGTGAATAGGAAACCTCCTTGTGGTAATTTAAACCTAAAGAAAGAAAGAAAGGAATGAAGAGGCCAAGCTCGGTGAGTTGGAGATTTCTCATGCCAAGTACAGACTCAGAGCATCCAAAGGCAAATTTTTCTTGGATAAAAAGTATAATATAAATAGAGCAAATTCAAAGATTCTCAACATGTGAGAAAGAGGATAATTGCAATGTTACACTAGCTAAAGATTATGGAATTTAGACTCTATGTGTGTTCTATTTTCCAGACATGTATTGCTACGAGTGAAATACTCTTTTATTGTTTTTGCCAATCACTTGTCTGGTTTTCTCAGTTACAAATTAGCAATAATGTGTTGTGCCATGTCATGCATTGAGAGTAGAAGAATGGGAAGAAATTAGAAAATACAATTTAGAGTATACAGTACACCATATACAGTGTATACTCAACACTCTAGAATACGGGCACTGCCATCTTGTCACAGAAGCCTCAAATACTGAGGAGAGAAGAGGGGGACAACACACAGGGGCCAGGTTATAGCTGTGCTTTGCACAGACAGAGCAGATCTTGGACCAGGAAAAGGACAGCAATCCCAGAATGCAGACCAGCACAGTCAGAAGGTACTTTCTGTCTGCAGGCAGGCTGAGACTCCATGGGCCACCCTCTTGGATGTTTAAAGGATCAGAAAACGCAGTAGGTGCAGGTAGGATGATTTTTTATGTTGGGCAATCCGTATGTACAGGGTGGGGGGCGAAAGTGAATAATTTGCTGGGCCTGGTAAATTATTATGACATGTGACCAGGGAGAAGGGTTATATTCAGAGCATATGTGCTCAAATCTGAATGTTAGTTACATGGTACTTACACATATCAGAGTTCAGTTGGTTTGACTTATTGCTACAGAAACACCACAGATAAGTTAATATATTGCCCATTGTCTGAGGATCTGGTGTTTGGGCTTTTTGGGCTTCAGTGAGAAACCACATATACACTAAATTCCATAATGGGCTTCTATTGGAACATTGGACTTGTCCTCTTTTTCACATGTTTTTAATATGTTCTATTGAAAATATACTTTTTCTTTGAGAAGAAGTTGTTAAGTTGCCTTTGCCTTTCCATGCTCCAAGTCTGTACTTTGCATAAGAAATCTCCAACACACCGAGCTCGGCCTCTTCAGCTTTTTCCTTCTTTCTGGAGGTTTAATTTCCCTCAGTGAGGTTTCTTATTTATACATCCCGCTTCTTTAATCAAGCCTTGCAGCCTAATAAAAATGGAATCCTTGTCTTATATTTGTCACATGACAATATGATTCCTAAACAATTATTTTTCCGGTGACATATGTTGTTATAGAGAAACATAGAAATACATATGACTGTTCTATTTTTCATCAGTGTAATCTATAGGCTTAAACATGTTGTGATTTCACCTTGAAAAATCATCACTCATGAAACATGTCTGGAAAGTAGAATCCACACATTATGTGCCATAGGAACTCTGATAACATGCAGGAAATGGCATTGCACAGGGTTTGTTTTCATTTTCATATTTTGTATGCTGCAGTTTTTAGACTGAAAAACAATAAAGTTGAATGTGATTTTAACAAAAAGAATTTCCTTTCGATATTATTCTTATTGATAAATATTATAATTAATATTGTCCATTTATGATACGTAGCATCAGGAACATAATTAGCTTAACACCATTGTAGTTGTATGATGGCGAATCACTCTGTGACCTTCCCTGCGTATTCAAGAGCACAATCTTCTTATTACTATATACAATATATAATAATAATTGTTGATGATATTTGGCTTCGGGTAATTTTTACAAAAGACATGAATACTGAGTAAAGCTCGGCCAGACCGAAATAAAAAGAATATTTGGGTTACACCAATATATATATATATATATATATATATATATATATATATATATATATATATATTATAAGAATATATATAAGTATTCCAATAGACTCAACAATTTTAATGCATTGTCAATATAGGTTAAGTGTTATGAAGGTTTATGTTGCCATCTATTGTTTATCGAATCTTTCAAGAATACTTACTTTTCCTAATCAGATATAAATAACATTGCCAGACATAACAAAGAGAACATATAACCCATCTCGCCTGGTAAAGGAGACTCAGAAACATTTGTACTTTCTGAGAAATCAATAAAAAATCCCTAAGCCTTCATAGAGGAAATACATATATATAACTAATACAAATCTTTATTAGTTGGATATTTTACACGTGTGTGCACTAGTTTAGTATCTTATAACATGAAGCAGTTACACATTTACAATGACTTCATGATATATTTTTTTGTCTATTTTTAATATATTGCAATGCTGGTGGATTCTGCAAACTGATGGGTGATAAACAGAAGCAAAGGACAGGTGAAATAAACTCAGTAACAACACATTATATTATATTATATTATACACGACCTCGGCAACACTGGATGTGTTAGGGGAGTTTTTTGCAGTGTTTTTACTTGTGTAATAAATTTATGTATAATATATAATTTTGAGGATATTTATTGGTGCTCCCTTTTTAGGGTGGAATTGGGTCAATTATCCACAGTTCGTCTTGTACTTTGAATTTATGGCAAGTTTGTAGTGTTGTTTTAACTCATTTATCTGTTTGGTTCAAGAGCAATTCAATGAACCTGTCAACATTTGGCCCAAGTGGGGACATTCCAGGCAAACAAGGCCCAGACCAATTTATAAGAGGGATTAGTAATAAAGAAACTTTCTACTCCCCCCTCATTCCATTCAAGACATTCCAAAAGTTTTTCTGTGACTATTTGGGTGTAGAGGTATTCTGTATTTTCAACCAGATTTGTTAATATCACTTTATAATCTGTGTAGGACCTCCAAACGGTTTTCAAGCTTTTCTCACCTCCAAATTAGAGGGCTTTTATTTCATGACCCTCATGACCATATGTTTAATATTCAGTCTAAGATAACATTTCAGAGGCCTGTTTCCCAAATAACATTTCTAGGGATTAAACACACAACTCACTATGAGAATCTCTATAGAGCAAATCTCTATATACCTTCCCGGAAGACTTCAGACAAGGAGAACTAGTCAAGCAAGTTCTCTACCTCCAAGATTTTTTATTTTTGACAATCAAATCTTAAGCCTAGAAAAAGTCAAGACTTTCAAAACCTGAATTTTAGGGAAATACCTTTGGCTAACGGGGTGTATAGGTATTACTTATTATTAGATGCAACCTGTCCTTCAGTGTTTCAGACCTACTTTCCAAATAACACATTTAGGGATTAGACTGAAAACTCACCATGTGAATCTATAGACAGCAAATTATCAGTTGCTTTATAAGAGGTTGTCGGAAGCTTCAGGGTGTGAGGGGCTCACTGAATATCTTTCATTGGCAGAACTGCTTCCATTAGGATGTATCTGCTACCAAACATATTATATTACTTTAGATATGAGAGGCTCAATATATTTTTTTTGACAGAATTGTATTTTTATGAAAGGCTACAAAATTGTATTTTCAAGTTAATTTTGAATAAAGACGGAGAAGTTGGACAGAGTAATCTCTGACCCTAAATCTCCGGGGAAGGGGGTCTCACATTTAGCTCATTTAGTACAGTATTACTATGCACCAAGATTTTCACCACTGTATTTTCCTTAAAGGAAAGACCTAATTCTGAGCATGGCCACTAAGGAGAGGCTGCAGATTAGAAACACAATGCATGTTCATTCTTTCGCTCTCTGAGATGTCACAGCATATTCAACTGGCTCATGTTATCACCCCAAAATTATAATAAAATTATAATAAAACACACACAATTTAACCTGTGTACTGTCATGTGATGCTACATTGTTTTATCATATGAAGCAAAGACTTTGATCATTACCAGAAAATTAGACTTTGCAAACTATTTTGATCTTTGTGTCATTCAGCTTCAAGTGGGCTGATTCATGGTGGGGGAGGGGAATAGGAGAAAAGAGGGGGACTGGGTACCAAAGGGCAGGAGAACGAGGCTAGAAGGGTGGCGGCAAAGACGATTCAGTGGCAGCACAGGCAACGATCAGGCGACGACGACCACGATCCACAGGAGGAGGCGGCGACGACCACGATCCACAGGAGGAGGTGGCGACGACCACGATCTACAGGAGGAGGCGGCGACGACCACGATCCACAGGAGGAGGCGGCGACCACCACGATCCACATGAGGAGGCGGCGACGAACACGATCCACAGGAGGCGGCGACGACGACCACGATCCACAGGAGGAGGCGGCGACGACGACCACGATCCACAGGAGGAGGCGGCAACGACGACCACGATCCACAGGAGGAGGCGGCAACGACGACCACGATCCACAGGAGGAGGCGGCGAAGACCACGACGATCCACAGGAGGAGGCGACGACGACGACGATCCACAGGAGGAGGCGACAATCCACAGGTGGAGACTACGATCCACAGGTGGAGACTACGATCCACAGAAGGCGACGATGATCCACAGAAAGCGACGACGATCCACAGAAAGCGACGACGATCCACAGGCTCTGAAGAAAGTGAACAGGAAGATTAGTTACAGGCAGTGGGGCAGCAACACCCAATCACAGGCATGGCAGGATCACTCCCCCCCCCCCCCAAAATCAGTGGCAGCAGGTACAAACCCCACAATCCATCACAGGCAGCATGGTGGATGGCGATGGCCCCTCACCTCAAGGCATCATCGTGGCAAGAGGACTCAGGCAATGGGGAGCGGCATGCCCCACGGCGCATGGGGAGCGGCATGCCCCACGGTGCATGGGGAGCGGCATGCCCCACGGCGTATGCCACACGGCCCATGGGGAGCCGCAGGAGGGGATGCCACACGGCCCACGGGGAGCCGCAGGAGGGGATGCCACACGGCCCATGAGGGGGGCCGGAGGATGGGAGGCCACACTGCCCATGAGGGAGGTCGGAGGATGGGAGGCCACACTGCTCATGGGGAGCCGGAGGAGGGGAGGCCACACTGCCCATGGGGAGCGGGATTGCCGCCCCCCCAGAACAACTGCATCAACCACACACCCCCCACACCGCCGCCCCCACACACCCCCCAACAACAACTGAATCTGCCGCCGATCGCCGCCCCCACCCCCGCCGATCGCTGCCCCCACCGATCGCTGCTGCTGCCGCCGATTGACGTCGACCCCACACACCCCCCCACCCCCCCAGAACAACTGCATAAACCACACACCCCCACACCGCCGCCCCCACACACCCCCCAACAACAACTGAATCTGCCGCCGATCGCCACCCCCACCAATCGATGCTGCTGCCGCCGATCGCCACCGATTGACGTTGACCCCACACACCCCCCCAGAACTGCATCAACCACACCCCCCCACACCGCCGCCCCCACCCCCCCAACAACTGAATCTGCTGCCGATCGCCGCCCCCCACGATCGCTGCTGCTGCCGCCGATCACCACCGATTGACTCCGACCCCACACACCCCCCCACACCGCCGCCCTCACACCCCCATCAACAACTGAATCTGCTGCCGATCGCCGCCCCCACACTCCCCAACAAAAACTGAATCTTCAACCCACCCGGTGCCGACCGCTGCTGCCGCCGATCGCCACCCCCACCACCGATCGCCGAACCCCCCACCCCCCCAGAACAACTGACCCCACACACCCCCCCACCCCCCCAGAACAACTGAATCTGCCGCCCACGATCGCCGCCGCTGCCGCCCCACCGGAACAACAGAATCGGCCCACAATCGCCGCCCCCGCCCTCCGCCACCCACCAACAACTGCATCTTCCACCCACCTCGCTGCTACCGCCGATCGCCACCCCCGCCGCCGATCGCCACCCCCGCCGCCGATCGCCATACACAGACCTACTACCTCTGTTGGTGATAGGCTGGAATCAATCCCAGCTCACACAGTGCATTGCATCATTCAGCTCTGCCATGCCCCTCACAGAGGAAAGCATAACATTCATGTGAAACTTTAAAATTACTATGGCAATATAGCTTTGTTTTTAAAAAGAAAGAAAAAAGAGAGTATTGCCATTCGTAGCCCTACACATCAGGAACACTTTTCAGAGTTCCTGGACAATTACAATTTGTTAGTGGACTGTCATAAATTGATTTAGGACCCTTTTAACCCCTGGGGGATCCTGGTTTGGGATGCCCCTACTGTTGAATTCTCTAATCTCCATAATGCAGAGCTCCCTGATTGTCTGGGAGTGGGTGAATTAGTGGATGGTGGATAGTTTTGTGTCCCTGTGTATGGCGATCGCCGGCGTGGGTGACGATCGGCGGCGTGGGTGGCGATCGGTGGCGGGGGTGGCGATCAGCGCCATACACAGATGTGGGGGCGTGGGTGACGATCGCCGGTGTGGGTGGCGATCGCCAATCGTCACCCCCGCCGCCGATCGCCACCCCCGTCGCCGATCGCCACCCCCGCCGGCGATCGCCACCCACGCCGGCGATCGCCATACACAGATGTGGGGGCGTGGGTGGCGATCGCCGACATGGGTGGCGATCGGCGGCGGGGGTGGCGATCGGCGCTGGCGAGCGGCTGTGCCGGCGATCGGCGCCGCCGATCGCCAGCCACGCCGGCGATCGCTGATCGTCTCCCCCCAGAACAACCGACAACAACCTCCTTACCTTGTCACGCGGTCCAGGGTCAGGAAAGGTGGCGCCTGCACCAGCTATTTATACAGCTAGTGCAGGCGCCGGCTGATGACAATGGTGCTGCCTCCTGATTAGCTCCTGAGGACCGGGTCACAGAAGAGTCATTCCTGTGACCCGGACCTGACCCCAAGATGGCGCTGGACATGCTCTGCTAAGAAACACAGCCCCCAGGGACCCCCGATGGCCAGAAGGTAAGTAAATGCCAAGCACGTAGTTTCATATTATGAGAATGGGACACAAAAGGAGAAAGAGTCTGACCCCTTTGAGGTTACAAAGGGGGAGATTCCAGAAAAGGGGAGTGACGTCTGAGAAGTTCTGTAGAGATGGGAATGAGAGGAGGTGACCAGGTTGGGGGATAGGAGAAGGTCAGAGCCAGACCAAAGACTGTGTCTGCATTGATAACGTTGGATTAGAAATGAAATATATGGGTGGGCCTGGATGGAAAGTTAAAATTTTAAACTGAACTCTTCATGAGTTTGGCAGCCAATGGAGAGACTGGCTGAGAGGAGAAGAACTGGAAAAGCGAGAGGAGAGAAAGTGATGTGCAAACTAGCTCATAGATCATCTATTTCCAATACAGATGTAGAATCCTCATACAAGATCTTAACAAGATGGTACCAGTTATTATCCAAACTATCTAAGATGTCCCCTACTGTCTCCTCTTTATGTTGAAGATGTATGAAGAGACAGGGCATGGTGCTCCATATCTTCTGGAGCTGTCCTAAATTATCACACACAAATGAACTGCGTTTATTTCTAAGTGATCACCTGCCTAATTACCAAATAATCCTAGCAGTAATATCTATCTAGATCAAGAAGAAATCATAACATGAAACAGGGCTGGATTATGAGGAAGGCGCAAATGGCACTCGCCCTGGTACCTCTGCCACTTGTCCTGCAAAGGGGGCCTCCAAAAGCCTTTGGGTTATGGTCTGGTCCAAGAGGCTTTTCAAACCTTGGTCTGACGGGCCATGGGGCTGGCAACAAAGCTGTTGACAGCAGTGGGGACCCCCCCATGCCTGAGCAAACCTTTTTTTAGTTTTTGCAAACCTGCAGGCAAAGGCAGTATGAAGAGTCTAGAGCAGCAAAGCCCCCATCAGTAACGCTACAGTGATAGTGGGTTCAGAGATGTCAATCGGCAGCCTCTCCCTGCATATAAGCCACCAATCACAGCTGCTGGCTGCTCAATGCAGATAACTGTTTTCTGCTGGATGTCTACACCCCCAGCAGCACGCATCCACACAAGGGTGGCACAAGGGACTCGGTCTAACGTTCCAGTAAGGAGGCGGGTGCCAGGAAACCAACAATCAATTACTTGTCTGGTCTATTATTTTAAGGAACAAAATACTGTATCTGGGGTCTCCACCAGATTTTTTGCCCAGTGGCCTCCACCCCACTTAATACGGCCCTGCATGCAACCCCCATAAATGCAACCAAAGCCTGCCACCCCTCCTATGGGTTTCCAAGGTGAGAGCCATACGTAGGAGCTGACTGTGTCCATTAAAAAAGGATCCGGTAAACATTGGGAAATACGTCATTCATTGCTCTCATTACACCCAGAATATTCTGGGATCTCTAAGATGAATGTGTGTCTGATTGATTCATCATATGGAAGAGCCACCGCCTTCCCTTTTTTGCTTTACTCTATATCTTCTGTAGCTCTACTCTTTACCTTCTTCTCTCATCTCATTGCTTGTTACCTGTTTCCGAACAATACCAGAAAAATGAAAGAGGCGAATAGAGTCAGATGTTGGTGTTTATTTAGGTTTATATATTTGTGAACTTGTAGTGCATTAAAATTGACAAATTAGAGGAACTCTCTACAATACAATACAATATATTTGTATTTACAATTCACAATAGCAAAGTCGATATACTTTATTAATTTTGTAGCATTTTGCATGCAATTGTCTGTGAAACTCTTCTTTCTAAATAAAAAGGATTTAAAAAAGCAGCCAGTAGGATGTTTGGTGAAATGTCGTTAAAGAGGCAGCCCAGGCAATGGCAGTAATAAGGCAGCGAGTAGCTAATCTGTTAACAATAACATCACAGGTCAGCAACAAAATTATTTTGCTTGTTCTCAGTGATTAATTTTGCTGGTGTGAAGTTTGGTGCTTTTATAAGACACATTGCATTTGTGGCAATGTGACTACTTTTGTGTCTTGTCAGCTGTGATGCATATAACCTTCACCACATTCAGGTTATTGATATGGATTCTCTCCAGTTTGTGGCCTATCAGTATGGATCACAGAGTGGTCGAAATTCACTCTTCGACTAAAACACTTGTAACATTCCAGGTATCAAAAAGCTTTATCTTCAGTGTTTTTTGATGGTTAAGCAGGGAGGCATGTTGTGTAAATCACTTGTCACACGCAGGACATGAAAATGGCTTCCCTGCAGTGTAAATTATCTGAAGTTTAAGAACAATCAGGACAGGAATATGGCTTTTCTCAAGAGTGAGTCCTCTGATGTGTAAGCAGGTGTAAACTCTGTGTAAAACACTTGTCACACTCAGGGAATGAAAATGGCTTCTCTCTGGTGTGAATTTGCTGATGTTTAAGCAGGGTTTCACGTTGTGTAAAGCACTTGTCACAATCAGAACATTCAGTGCATGAAAAAGGCTTCTCTCCAGTGTGAGTCCTCTGATGTGTAAGCAGGTGTGAACGCTGTGTAAAACACTTGTCACACACAGGGCATGAAAATGGCTTCTCTCCGGTGTGAGTCCTCTTGTGCTTATTCAGGTTTGAACTATCAGTAAAGGACTTTTCACATTCAGTGCATGAAAATGGCTTCTCTCCTGTGTGAATTCGCTGATGTTTAAGCAGGGTTCCAAGTTGTGTAAAGCACTTGTCACACTCAGGACAGGAATATGGCTTCTCCCCAGTGTGAGTCCTCTGATGGTCAAGCAGGTGTGAACTCTGTGTAAAACACTTGTCACACTCAAGACAAGAAAATGACTTCTCTCCAGTGTGAATCCTCTGATGACTTTTGAGCTCTGACTTACAACTATACAGTTTTCCACACTCAGAGCACTGATGTGGCTTCACTCCAGTGTGGATCATCTGATGTCTAAGAAGATTTGAACGATGAGCAAAACATTTGCCACATTCAGAGCATGGGAACGGCTTCTCTCCAGTGTGACTCCTCTGGTGGCGTGTGAGCTTTGATTTACTATGAAACCATTTTCCACACTCAGAGCACTGATATGGTTTCACTGGTGTGGGGCTCATCGTGGGCTGATGGAGATTTATCTGTAAAATGGATTCCAGCTTCCCGATTAAAGTTCAACCTGTAAGAAAAATACAGAAAGTCATTACACAAGTAGTATTTCAGTGTGACTTTGTTTTCATTCTCAGAGCATGAGAATTTTAGCATCTTAGTTATGACAATAGGTCAGCTCAGGTTAAGTATATATTGTAATGCGATAAGTGCACATGAGTTACAAGTATGAGATATTTTGGAAATATTACATTTACAGGTCTGAGAGCAGAGTACAGGTTACAGGTGGGTAATTACAAACATGAAACAGTGGACATCCCCAATGCCCCCCTGGGAGAAGTATTTGCCCCTTAGGCGTTAAACTATTGGGCCTGATGCTGCACATCTGGTAGGTACAAGAATATGATCTTAGGATAGTTCAGAAGTGGAGACCTCCATATTTCTGTTTCAAGGGTAGTTATGGAGGTGGAACAATGTGAGGTGGGTTGGCTTTGATTCACAGTTCTGATTTCTGATTCTGTATTTGACTTCGGGCTAGGGGTAAATGTGACCCAGTTATTCCTGGTACTATGTCGGCACTGGCTGCCTGAAGAGACTTCCCTTTGGTGCATGTAAAGGAAGGCAGCTCACTGCATGGGGTGGCTCATGGCTGTGACACTGTGGCTTCACACACTGGTGAGAAACCATATAAATGTTTTGTAGTGAAGGTTATGCACATAAATCAAAGCTGACACAACACCAAAGGAGTCACCTCGCCAAGAATTCATTGTGTCTTACAAAAGCACCAAATTTCACACCAGGAAAATTGGTCACTGAGAACAAGTAACATAATTTTGTTGATGAGCCTGTGACGTTATTTTGAACAAAGAGATGGGAAATATTCAGAGCTCATGTGTTCTAATGTAATTGTTATTTATAAGGTAGTTATATTGTGCCACATTATCTGCATATATGTCTGTTGCCTACCCTCTGCACATGCCTAATAATTATATGGATTACACATTCAGGCACAACCGGACAATAGTTATCATCCAGAAAGCCAGTGAGATTGTAAAAAGAAAGATATCATACCATTTAAAAACTAAACATCACTGGCAATTTAAATGTTAAGCTTTGCCCCCTTTTTTCTTTACCATCTACATCTTCTCCTTCTACTTTTATCTCTATCTATCTCCATTTTAAATACCCCAACTATTCCATGCATTGGGACGAGCATAAATATCTTCTGAAATTCTCCTAAAGTTGTGACTGAATCCCATTTTCTCAAGAAGACAGCAACAAAAATGTGGCATTTGCCTTCCCTATCTGGAACAACCCGTGTCCAAAATTGGCAATTTCTATGAATTGCTCTGCAATGGAGCACAGCCATATATCTGACACTACAAACCCACCATCATGCAGTATAGGCATTCATTAGATTATATTATATTACTTTTAGATTATGGTGTGTCTACAAACCTCCACTAACATGGAGTGACTTAGATGGTTTGATTTAATCTCTTACAGAAATTCATCCTAAACTTGTCTATTATAATATAATGTGAGGGATTTCAAACACCTTAACTAAGCAATGCCTTGGGACTAAGCATAAACATCTTGTAAAATTCTCCTAATGTCATCATTGCATCTCATGTTCTCAGGCACATAGTGCAAACTGCACCAGGAATGTGGTCTCCGCCTTGACCACATTGAACAACCCATGTCCAAAATTGACAATTTTATGAACTGCTCTGGGACTTTGCACAGAATAAGCCGTGTATTTGACACAAAAAACTGTCATTGTGTACTATAGGAATCTGATTTTATTTTTGTTATAAATATTTATATGGGCATGTTGCCTTTTTGGGTTAACACATTTAATGTAATTAAAAGATACTCAGCAGCATATACATATTCAACTATTCTTTCCTGCAACATCTTGGAGGACCTATAAAACCATTCAGCACATAAAACACACTAATATATAAAACATTGAGCAGAGAAGACAACCCCACCTAATCCCACATCTGACTGACACACAGTTATGTTTATATTCTATAGCACAATATCACCAGACACAGCCAAATCATTCACCCAGACATAATAATAACCATCACATATAACCTAATAGTAACAGAAGTCATATCCACCTGGTATAGGGCAGTATGGGGATCCCCTCGCCGCTCTCCTGACCCGTCTGCTATTGCTGTGACTGAGCCGGCCTCACCTTATATTGTCTGTGCAAACATTCACTAACATGAGGCGGCTCTGGATTGGCTAAATTCTGAATCTGAATAAACACAGGTATGTTAATGTCGTGTTACTGGGGAGTTTCACTGGGCTTTGTTTATCCCCCAGCAGTATGACAGATTTATTAGCATTGCAGGGAGGGGACAAAGAGGAGGGAGGAACCTTATATGAAACACAATAGACGAGACTCTCATTATTAACATAGAAATTACATGACACATTAACAGACTAAAAAAACTAAAAAAGTTCAAGTTATACAGTGCTGGGGGCTAGTGTCAGAAATGGGTTCTTTCCACTCCAAACCTCAAATAGAAGAAATTATATAATGACATAAAGACCAAATAATAGTTTACAGAGTCCCTTCTAGGACAATTATAATAACAACTGTAATGATCAAAATAATTGCTCCATAAGATAATACAATATCCCATCACATGACTGCTATGAGATAACAATTGTACAAGATACAGAAATACTAGGATCATAAGCTATATTACACCTGGACCTTGTGGTTAAGCAGTCGCTCATGAAGCCAACAATAAAAGCAAAATAAAATGCAAAAATTGCAACAATAATGGAGACAGCTACGGAGATACAAAGATTATCAGGATATACCACAGTATAAAAAGTCTTAGGCTTTTTCTATAGGATGATCGAATAATCCTCACAGTACACAGATTACATTATCTATGTCCAGTGGAAGTAGTCACATTCCTGATGTAAAGTCAGTGTTTGGTACACACTGGCCATCGCTTTCAATAATGAATACCAATACGCCACAAATATAAATACATACACGTGCCTATATACATATATATACATATATAAGCCTGGACATAGGAATCTGTTACCCAAAGCTTTTACTGCTGCAGTCCTGATGCTAGTTCAGGGCTCTTGAGCCCTTCCTCTAAGTCCGCCCCATCAATGCCGCAACACGAAGGAGGTGCTAAGCCGCATGGTCCAGCATTAATATTGCTTATTACACTATACTTTCTGTATCTTACTTGTTAGCTCATAGCAGCCATGTGATGTTGTTGTCATTGTTTTATATTATGAAGGAAATCTTTGATAACTACAATATAATTGTCCCCGCGGAGACTTAGGTCCTGATTTATGAAGCATGTCTGCCAGACTATGCCCAAGTTAATTCGAGTAATGCTAAATATAATTTATGTCTGTCCAGGGTCGAGGCAGAGACAGGGTCAGGTCAGGTCATGACGATGTCCTGGAGCAGCAGCAGCACTTGGGCAGCAGGAGCGAAGCTCCTCCTACTCCATCTCCTCCTCCTTCCTACAAAAGGTGAATAGGAAACCTCCTTGAGGTAATTTAAACCTAAAGAAAGAAAGAAAGGAATGAAGAGGCCAAGCTCGGTGAGTTGGAGATTTCTCATGCCAAGTACAGACTCAGAGCATCCAAAGGCAAATTTTTCTTGGATAAAAAGTATAATATAAATAGAGCAAATTCAAAGATTCCCAACATGTGAGAAAGAGGACAATTGCAACATTACAATAGCTGACGATTATGGAATTTAGACTCTATGTGTGTTCTATTTTCCAGACATGTATTGCTACGAGTGAAATACTCTTTTCTTGTTTTTGCCAATCACCTGTCTGGTTTTCTCAGTTACAAATTAGCAATAATGTGTTGTGCCATGTCATGCATTGAGAGTAGAAGAATGGGAAGAAATCAGAAAATACAATTTAGAGTATACAGTACACCATATACAGTGTATACTCAACACTCTAGAATACGGGCACTGCCATCTTGTCACAGAAGCCTCATATACTGAGGAGAGAAGAGGGGGACAACACACAGGGGGCAGGTTATAGCTGTGCTTTGCACAGACAGAGCAGATCTTGGACCAGGAAAAGGACAGCAATCCCAGAATGCAGACCAGCACAGTCAGAAGGTACTTTCTGTCTGCAGGCAGGCTTAGACTCCATGGGCCACCCTCTTGGATGTTTAAAGGCTCAGAAAACGCAGTAGGTGCAGGTAGGATGATTTTTTATGTTGGGCAATCCGTATGTACAGGGTGGGGGGCGAAAGTGAATAATTTGCTGGGCCTGGTAAATTATTATGACATGTGACCAGGGAGAAGGGTTATATTCAGAGCATATGTGCTCAAATCTGAATGTTAGTTACATGGTACTTACACATATCAGAGTTCAGTTGGTTTGACTTATTGCTACAGAAACACCACAGATAAGTTAATATATTGCCCATTGTCTGAGGATTTGGTGTACTAGCTTTTTGGGCTTCAGTGAGAAACCACATATACACTAAATTCCATAATGGGCTTCTATTGGAACATTGGACTTGTCCTCTTTTTCACATGTTTTTAATATGTTCTATTGAAAATATACTTTTTCTTTGAGAAGAAGTTGTTAAGTTGCCTTTGGCTTTCCATGCTCCAAGTCTGTACTTTGCATAAGAAATCTCCAACACACCGAGCTCGGCCTCTTCAGCTTTTTCCTTCTTTCTGGAGGTTTAATTTCCCTCAGTGAGGTTTCTTATTTATACATCCCGCTTCTTTAATCAAGCCTTGCAGCCTAATAAAAATGGAATCCTTGTCTTATATTTGTCACATGACAATATGATTCCTAAACAATTATTTTTCCGGTGACATATGTTGATTTAGAGAAACATAGAAATACATATGACTGTTCTATTTTTCATCAGTGTAATCTATAGGCTTAAACATGTTGTGATTTCACCTTGAAAAATCATCACTCATGAAACATGTCTGGAAAGTAGAATCCACACATTATGTGCCATAGGAACTCTGATAACATGCAGGAAATGGCATTGCACAGGGTTTGTTTTCATTTTCATATTTTGTATGCTGCAGTTTTTAGACTGAAAAACAATAAAGTTGAATGTGATTTTAACAAAAAGAATTTCCTTTCGATATTATTATTATTGATAAATAATATAATTAATATTGTCCATTTATGATACGTAGCATCAGGAACATAATTAGCCTAACACCATTGTAGTTGTATGATGGCGAATCACTCTGTGACCTTCCCTGCGTATTCAAGAGCATAATCTTCTTATTACTATATACAATATATAATAATAATTGTTGATGATATTTGGCTTCGGGTAATTTTTACAAAAGACATGAATACTGAGTAAAGCTCGGCCAGACCCAAATAAAAGGAATATTTGGGTTACACCAATATATATATATATATATATATATATATATATATATATATATATATATATATATTATAAGAATATATATAAGTGTTCCAATAGACTCAACAATTTTAATGCATTGTCAATATAGGTTAAGTGTTATGAAGGTTTATGTTGCCATCTATTGTTTATCGAATCTTTCAAGAATACTTACCTTTCCTAATCAGATATAAATAACATTGCAAGACATAACAAAGAGAACATATAACCCATCTCGCCTGGTAAAGGAGACTCAGAAACATTTGTACTTTCTGAGAAATCAATAAAAAATCCCTAAGCCTTCAATAGAGGAAATACATATATATAACTAATACAAATCTTTATTAGTTGGATATTTTACACGTGTGTGCACTAGTTTAGTATCTTATAACATGAAGCAGTTACACATTTACAATGACTTCATGATATATTTTTTTGTGTATTTTTAATATATTGCAATGCTGGTGTATTCTGCAAACTGATGGGTGATAAACAGAAGCAAAGGACAGGTGAAATAAACTCAGTAACAACACATTATATTATATTATATTATACACGATCTCGGCAACACTGGATGTGTTAGGGGAGTTTTTTGCAGTGTTTTTAATTGTGTAATAAATTTATGTATAATATATAATTTTGAGGATATTTATTGGTGCTCCCTTTTTAGGGTGGAATTGGGTCAATTATCCACAGTTCGTCTTGTACTTTGAATTTATGGCAAGTTTGTAGTGTTGTTTTAACTCATTTATCTGTTTGGTTCAAGAGCAATTCAATGAACCTGTCAACATTTGGCCCACGTGGGGACATTCCAGGCAAACAAGGCCCAGAGCAATTTATAAGAGGGATTAGTAATAAAGAAACTTTCTACCCCCCCCCCCCCTTCATTCCATTCAAGACATTCCAAAAGTTTTTCTGGGACTATTTGGGTGTAGAGGTATTCTGTATTTTCAACCAGATTTGTTAATATCACTTTATAATCTGCGTAGGACCTTCAAACAGTTTTAAGTTTTTCTCACCTCCTAATTAGAGGGCTTTTATTTCTTGACCCTCATGACCATATGTATAATATTCAGTCTAAGATAACATTTCAGAGGCCTGTTTC
Organism: Gastrophryne carolinensis; assembly: GCA_027917425.1. Taxonomy (NCBI): domain Eukaryota; kingdom Metazoa; phylum Chordata; class Amphibia; order Anura; family Microhylidae; genus Gastrophryne; species Gastrophryne carolinensis. The sequence goes on along the minus strand of CM051236.1, from coordinate 8,001,662 downwards.
CCAAATAACATTTCCAGGGATTAATCACACAACTCACTATGAGAATCTCTATAGAGCAAATCTCTATATACCTTCCCGGAAGACTTCAGACAAGGAGAACTAGTCAAGCAAGTTCTCTACCTCCAAGATTTTTTATTTTTGGCAATCAAATCTTAAGCCTAGAAAAAGTCAAGACTTTCAAAACCTGAATTTTAGGGAAATACCTTTGCCTAATGGGATGTATAGGTGTTACTTATTATTAGATGCAACCCGTCTTTCAGTGTTTCAGACATACTTTCCAAATAACACATTTAGGGATTAGACTGAAAACTCACTATGTGAATCTATAGACAGCAAATTATCAGTTGCTTTATAAGAGGTTGTCGGAAGCTTCAGGGTGTGAGGGGCTCACTGAATATCTTTCATTGGCAGAACTGTTTCCATTAGGATGTATCTGCTACCAAACATATTATATTACTTTAGATATGTAGAGGCTCAATATATTTCTTTGACAGAATTGTATTTTTATGAAAGGCTACAAAATTGTATTTTCAAGTTCATTTTGAATAAAGACAGAGAAGTTGGACAGCGTAATCTCTGACCCTAAATCTCTGGGGAGGGGGGGGGGTCTCACATTTAGCTCATTTAGTACAGTATTACTATGCACCAAGAATGTCACCACTGTATTTTCCTTGAAGGTAAGACCTAATTCTGAGCATGGCCACTAAGGAGAGGCTGCAGATTAGAAACACAATGCATGTTCATTCTTTCGCTCTCTGAGATGTCACAGCATATTCAACTGGCTCATGTTATCCCCCCAAAAATTATAATAAAACACACACAATTTAACCTGTGTACTGTGAGGGTTGGTGAGTCTACATATAGTAATAGCCTAGGACTTTTTTATACTGCGGTATATCCTGATTATTTTGTAGCCCCGTAACTTTTTATTTAATTGTTGCATTTTCTTTTGCTTTCACTTTTGACTTAATGATCCGGTGCTTAGCCACAAGAGGTGATATTGCTCAGGATACCTGCTTTCCTGTATCTTGCTTGTACAGCTGTTAGCTCATATCAGTCATGTGATGTTACATTGTTTTATCATATGAAGCAAAGACTTTGATCATTACCAGATAATTGGACTTTGCAAACTATTTTGGTCTTTGTGTCATTTTATAATTTCTTCTATTTGATGTGCGGGGTGGAAAGAACCAATTTTTGACACTAACCCCAGCACTATATAACTTATAATTATGAAAATAATTATGAGTATAATTGTGAAAATGTTATTACTCTGACAAATGTAATTGATAAAATTACTGTATGTACTAGTTTAAGGTGTTTTACCTTGGACCTGTATTTTGCAATGCACCACATTTCTTTCCTGTGTCATGTAATTTCTATGTTAATGATGAGAGTCTTGTCTGTTGTGTTACAAATAAGGCTCCTCCCTCCCTTTGTCTCCTTGCTGCAATGCTAATGAATCTGTCATACTGCTGGGTGATAAACAAAGCCCAGATAACACTCCCCAGTAAAACGCATTAACATACCTTTGTTTATAAATATTAATTCCATTCAGCCAATCCAAAGCCGCCTCATGTTAGAGAATGTTTGTACAGACAATATAAGGTGAGGCCGGGCTCAGTCACAGCAATAGCAGACGGGTCAGGAGAGCGGCGAGGGGATCCCCATACTGCCCTATACCAGGTAGATATGACTTCTGTTACTATTAGGTTATATGTGATGGTTATTATCATGTCTGGGTAAGTGATTTGGCTGTGTCTGGTGATATTGTGCTAATAATATTGTACATTACATTTTATTGTGTGTCAGTCAGAAGTGGAATTAGTTGGGGCTGACCATATTATCTATACAATATTTTATATATTAGTGTATTTTATGTGCTAAATGGATTTTATAGATTTCCAAGAGGAGACTTGTCATAATTTTAATTGATATATTGAAGGAAATAATAGATAAAATGAATAAGCTGCTGGGTAACTATTTAGTTGTTACTGTACATTAGTTAATCTAAAGGGGTTTATGCACATGTGAATATTTATAAATGATAATATAAAGTATGACATAATCAGTCAATAATACCCATCAGATATCTATAGTACTAAGGAATGTCTATACTGCATGAAAAATACTAAGAAAAGTATTGTATTATCCATCTGATGATTGATGCAGTAGGAGTAATGATGACACCAACCCTGATGGGTAGCCACTAAAACCCACAGATAAAGCACATTTTACATTTTAGAGGGAACAGTAAATAGGTGTATTGTACCTAAAAGGAATCTCTGTTGATCGGCACATTTATTACTCAGCACAGTCCACAGATTCTTACTAAAGGCAAAACATATTTTACATTGAGATATAATATAGTTTCATATCTCACTAAGAATGTGTGTTTTTCTACAGAAAAGGGGGGTATAGACCTTATGGGGGCCATGCTAATTATTTGGTAAACCATCCCTAACTCTGAGAGTGTTTTTTACTTTAACATGCAAAAAAATGCAATAAAAATATTGCTTTTCATGTTTTCAAACAAATCACCAGCACTTGCAATGGGGCATTTCTACAGGTGAAGTGTCTAATTTTTCAAACAGATGAGGATAGTTTTTTTTTTTGTTTGAAAGTTCAGAAACAACAGCACAATATGGGGAATGTTCAAGAAGAATTCACCATTCTACCAACTTGTATTTTCCGAACTCTCAAACAAATACCCCTTTCCTTACCTGTAAAAATGCCCCATCACATGTACAGGTGACATTTGGGGTAAAACTGTAACAAATATGTTTTGCACTTGTTAGTGTGTTAAAGTAGATAAGCTCACTGAGATGGAAGTTTCAGTTAAGTTAAACTTGGGTCACCAAATAATTAGAATGACCCGCAGTGCTGAGTAGATGTATTTTCATTCATTTAGTTTAATAATAATTCTGGGGACAATCAGGACAAATATTATATGTTTTTCCTGATTTCTCCAGCTCATTCCATTCTTCCATTCCCATAGAAAATGTCCATTCTAGACTGGGAAGTTGTTATTCTCAACCCAGTCCTGCTCTCAGAAAGTTGTGCTGGCCTCACACCCACGGGGGGGGGGGTGCAAAATCCATGTTGCATCTTACACCCCTGGCCTGAAATAAAGCCACAGTGTCCCAGCCATGAGTGACCCCCTGCAGGGAGCTGCCTTCCATCACATGCATGAAGGGAAAATCTCTTCAATCAGTTGGTGCCAACACAGAACCATAAATAACTGGGTCACAGATTTCCCTAGTTCCAAGTAAAATACAGAATCAGAAATCAAAGCCAAATCTATCTCAATTTGTCCCATCTCCATAACTATCCTTGAACCAGAAATATGGAGGTCACCAGTTCTGAACTATCCTGAAACTATATTCTTGGAAACACCAGTAGTGCAGAAATAGTTTAAAATCGGAGGGGAAGATACTCCTCCCCAGAGGGGCGTTGGAAATGTCCATTGTTGCATGTTTGCAATTACTCACCTGTAATATGTACTCTGCTCTCAGATCTGTAAATGCACTATTTCCAAAATGTATCATCTCATTACTAGTGTGCGCTTATCACATTACAATATATATTTAACTTGAGTTGACTTTTTGCCTTAACTGAAATTCCAAAAATAGAGAAGCCATTCTCATACTACTCGTTCAAAACTTTGTAGACTCAAAAAAGTCACAATGAAATACTGCTTGTGCAAATTACATGACTTTCGGTATTTTTCTTTTTTATCAGGAAGCTGGAATCCATTTTACAGATAAACTGATTTCCATCAGCCCACGATGAGCCCTATACCAGGAAAACCATATCAGTGCTCTGAGTGTGGAAAATGGTTCCGTTGTAAATCAGAGCTCACAAGTCACGAGAGGAGTCACACAGGAGAGAAGCCGTTCCCATGCTCTGAATGTGGCAAATGCTTTACTATTCATGCAAACCGTCTTAGACATCAGAGGATGCACACTGGAGTGAAGCCACATCAGTGCTCTGAGTGTGGAAAATTGTATAGTTTTAAGTCACAGCTCAAAATTCATCAGAGGATTCACACTGGAGAGAAGCCATTTTCATGTCCTGAGTGTGACAAGAGCTTTACACTGCATACATACCTGCTTACACATCAGAGGACTCACACTGGGGAGAAGCCATATTCCTGCCCTGATTGTGGCAAGTGCTTTACACAACATGTAACCCTGCTTACACACCAGAGGATTCACACTGGAGAAAAGCCATTTTCATGTCCTGAGTGTCACAAGTGCTTTACACGTTATGCAACCCTGCTTACACATCAGAGAATTCACACTGGAGAGAAGCCATTTTCATGTCCTGAGTGTAACAAGTGCTTTACACGCCATACACACCTGCTTACACATCAGAGGACTCACACTGGGGAGAAGCCATATTCCTGTCCGGATTGTGACAAGTGCTTTACACATCATTCAACCCTGCTTACACATCAGAGAATTCACACTGGAGAGAAGCCATTTTCATGTCCTGAGTGTAACAAGTGCTTTACACGCCATACACACCTGCTTACACACCAGAAGACTCACACTGGAGAGAAGCCATTTTCATGTCCTGAGTGCGACAAGTGCTTTGCTCACCATTCAAACATGCTTAAACATCAAAGGACTCACACTGGGGAGAAGCCATTTTCATGTCCCTGAGTGTGACAATTGCTTTACATGGCGTTCAAACTTGCTTACACATCGGAGGACTCACACTGGAGAATAACCTTTTAAAAGTCTGGAAGTGTGAATTTCCAGTGCCATGCCATGATCCATAATTATAGGGCACACACTGGAGAGAAGCCATATCAATGTCGTAATGTGGTGAAGGTTATGCACATAAATCACAGCTGACAAGACACCAAAGGAGTCACCTCACCACGAATGTAATGCATCTTACAAAAGCACCAAATTTCATAGCTGAGAGAAGCAGTCAAGCGACTGGCAAAAATGTCTGCAAGAAAAAATACAGTTCAGCTGGTTTAACTGACTGCTACAGAAACACCACCGATAAGACAGTATTGTCCAGTGCCCGGTGATCCAGTGTCCTAGATTTTTGGGCTTTAGGGAGTGACCACAAAGACATTAAATTCCATGATGGGCTACTACTGTATCATTGCTTTTGTCTTCTGTGTCACATTTTGAGATTTTCTGAATAAACTCTATTTATAATGTACTTTTTGTCTGAGAACAATTTGCTAAGCTGTCTTTGGCTTTGGATGCTCCGAGTCTGTACTCAGCATGTGGAATCTCCAACTCACCGGGCCTTTCTAGAGATTTAATTTTCCTCAAGGATGTTTCTTATCCATACATTCACTTTTTAAAATCAAGCCTTGCAGCCTAATAAAAATAAAATTCTCATCCTGTATTTTCCGCAATGCTACAACAATACAATGCCAAATAATCATTAATTGCATGTGTTTTATCATAGAAATGTTCATAATATATGAATTTTTATACTCTAATATATCTAATTACTGTATTCTATAGGCTAAAAATGATTTTCCCATGAAAAACATCTCACTTGTGACGAAACATGTCTGGAAAGTAGAAACCACAGGACATGTGCCATAAAAACTCTGATATCATGCAGGAAATGGCATTGCACAATGTTTGTTTTGATGTTCATACTTTGGGGGTCAATTACAAAACGCTGTGCATTTGCTAGTTTGCGTAAATTTCCTATGCAAAAATGGCCAATTCTCCAGGCCAAGGCTGTGTTTGCTGTGTTAAAGTCTGTTCATTTAGCCGGGTGAATGCCAACAAACAGCTTCTCAGTGCGCCATCTTTTAGTGGTAAACCTGATAGGAATCAATGTTATTTTTAGCCAGAATGGCTTTCTATGGGATTTTTACATCTGTCACTAATACGTCGAGCATAAAGGTCAGATAGATAACTAGTATTGGAGAAACAACTCATGAAATTGTTTTCATTGATTGATTTTTTTCACTATTTTTGGAGGCTTCAAAAACACCCCAGATTCACTAGAGACACAGCACATTCATTCTGAGACAAATTCCACACTGCCATAAGCTGTTAAGTGGGTTTTCAGCACCATTTTGGGTTTTGTTACTGCAAATTGTGTTGCTGCAGTTGACCCGCTGTCAAGAGCAATTTGTTCACTAGCAAATACCACATTTTTGTTACCGGTGAAGGACACATCAAAATGCATTTCAGAGTATGGCCTTGATTCACAGCCTCCTTTTGCTTCACTTTCACATGTGTTTGTGTATTTTTTGTAAGTTTTTGCAACCATTAACAGGATTTTTGTGTCTTCTTTCATGCATATGTGCGTTTACATTAACGCGAATAAGCATATTCGATGATTGTGTTTTTCGCGTAGTTTGCTCTCTCGGGAATGTTACGTTATTGGTATGGGCTTGCGCATGATTCCAAGCCTTGATTGTTGATTCGAACTGGGCCAATAAAACAAGGGTGTTTCTGCTAAACTTACGGGGTGTATTTCCTGGTGAAAGTTTGCTGTCATTGTGAGTTGCAGTGTGATGCATGGAGGAATACGAGCGCCTGCAGCAACTGTCAGCTGCTGCTCATAGGCTGGTTGGCAAAATTGAGGAGCTTGCAGCTTCAATGGGGACCACCAAGAAATAGAATTCTGGGAGCCTGACACTTTTTTGTAAATATTTTTTTTTAAAACTTTAATATTTTTGAAAAAAAATATAATAACAATTATTACCATAAAAAAATAAATAAAAAAAATATATAAATATATAAAAATTTAATAAATGTTTCCAACTTTAAAATGTTTATGATTTCTATCATTTATTAATAATTAATATAAATGTAATGAGTTCACAAATCCACTTATGCACATAAATCCAAAAAAAGCCACAAGGAATTGCAACATATCAAAAAAAAATGTGAGTAAAAGTAAGCATGAAAATATTGGGATAGAGAAAAAGAAACACTCACAAGGGAGTTAAGGTAAGCATGGGAGCAGAAGTGAGTGAGGGAAGAGTTGAAACCGGGGACATGAATCAGTTAATAAGCTGCGTGCATGCGTGCAGAAATAGCAGCTTCTACATCAAAATTACGTTACTACGTATATTTTGAGAAAGATGCAAGCTGAATATCGCGGGACACTGAAATTCTACAGTTTTCAAAATGTTGAAAAATGGAAGTAGACGAGGATTACAAAGCGACACAAAAGAAAACCTCATCCTCTTGCGTACCCTGCGAGAGCCGTACACAGCCATTCACGATGGCGTACGCAGCTACGAAAAGTAAACGGGACGCTCCCGATGGTTGCTCTGCATCATGCGTACGCACGTAGACATGCGGGAAAAATGAGAAAAATACACATTTCGAGACAAAAACAAGATGGTTTTGAGAAGGCTATGAATCAACCCTTATGTGTTCACTGGTGTTCGCTGCAGTGAGTTTTGCTTACTCATTGGTCTTTCATGCGCATTCTTTTGTGTAAAGCAGCAAACAGTAAGGAAACATAATAAACCACCCTAAGCTCCCTATGCTTCCAACACTTCCTTTAGACTGTAAGCTCAAAGGGGTCAGACTCTCTATCCTATTGTGTCCCACTCTCATAGTGTTTGCATTGTTATTTTTTGCATTGAGTCTGCAGTTGGCTGTGCACTATATGTTTTACCCTGTCTCTAATTACCACATAGTAAAGTTCCACAGAAGAAGAAGAGGGTGTTATATAAATTACTAATAATAGTCTGTCTCTGCTCTTTGGTGAATTTCCTGTCCCATTCCTTCTTCCATGCCCCTGCATACTTGGTGCACCTTGGTATCGCCTTGTTTAAATTTAACAAAATCCCTGGGCACTCACAAGGATCCCTCGACAAGCCAGGTGAAATATATATATATATATATATATATATATATATATATAAAGGCCAGCATCATCTTGGCATGCAGGCAGCAAAGGCTGTAGCATCATTCTGTTTGAGAATAGTGATTCTAGGCAGGCAGAGCCAGTCTGTGTGTGTTCACCAGTGTCTCTGGGCTTGTCTGGCCGGGCTGACATCAGTGTTGTTTCTGTGATCTCTGTGTATTGGCAATGGAACAGGTGTGAGGAGGAAGCTTTTGGCCTGATGTTTGCTATGTGGCTGCGGTGTGCTGCCAGCACTGAGGAATCACAGGAGTATTTGGAAGCCAGGGTGGTGAGATTATGGGCAAAGAGATGTTTTAGTACACACCTGTCTGTGAGGGATTTGAGTGATCCCACACAGACAGGTGTGTACTAAAACATCTCTGTGCCCCTAATCTCACCACCCTGGCTTCCAATGATTCCTTTGATACCTCAGTGCTGGCAGCACACCACAGCCACACGGCACACATCAGGCCAGAAGTTTCCTCCTCTCACCTCTCCATTGCCAATACACAGAGATCATGGGAACAACACTGATGTCAGGCAGATCAGACAAGATGTTAGATTGCAGGTTGAAGCACATTGACTATGGAAAAAGGTAAGTAAAACCTGAAACATGAGGGCACAAATTCTTTTGAAACAAATTCTTTTGAATTTGTGCAAGCACATGGTGTGTGGGGTCTAGGCTGTATTGCAAGGTCTTTGACCCTTCCACCCCATGGCTTGCACTTGAGGTTTAGGGCAACCTCAGGTAAGCCTGCTCCCAATTTATCTATTGCATTGTATGTCCCAAATGGGGCTCTTAGAGACTAGAATTAGTACTAGAGTTAGGACTGCACCTCACAGGGGCACCTTGGCGCCGGTGGTGCAGCTTAAGCATACTTCTGCAGATGTGTGTGACCGAGCCCCCTGTTTTTAACCTAGTTTAGAGACAGATTGTAGGTTGGTCAGCAAGCTAACTGGTTTGAGTGCTGTGGCCCCTTTAAGACTTTTGTATTCTAATTGCCCTGCTAATGTGCACCTCCCTGGTTAGTTATAAAATGGTCTGAGCGGCTGCCACCCCCCCCTTATTTTGCTTTTTGTGTAATACATTTATGTATATAATATAATTTTGTGGATATTTATTGGTGCTCCTTTTTTTAGGGTGGAAGTGGGTAAATTATCCACTGTCCCTCTTGTGCTTTGAATTTATATCAAGTTTGTAGTGTTGTTTTAACTCATTTATCTGTTTGGTTCAAGAGCAATTCAATGAACCTGTCAACATTTGGCCCACGTGGGGACATTCCAGGCAAACAAGGCCCAGAGCAATTTATAAGAGGGATTAGTAATAAAGAAACTTTCTACCCCCCCCCCCTTCATTCCATTCAAGACATTCCAAAAGTTTTTCTGGGACTATTTGGGTGTAGAGGTATTCTGTATTTTCAACCAGATTTGTTAATATCGCTTTATAATCTTCGTAGGACCTCCAAACAGTTTTAAGTTTTTCTCACCTCCTAATTAGAGGGCTTTTATTTCATGACCCCCATGACCATATGTATAATATTCAGTCTAAGATAACATTTCAGAGGCCTGTTTCCCAAATAACATTTCTAGGGATTAAACACACAACTCACTATGAGAATCTCTATAGAGCTAATCTCTATATACCTTCCCGGAAGACTTCAGACAAGGAGAACTAGTCAAGCAAGTTCTCTACCTCCAAGATTTTTTATTTTTGGCAATCAAATCTTAAGCCTAGAAAAAGTCAAGACTTTCAAAACCTGAATTTTAGGGAAATACCTTTGGCTAATGGGATGTATAGGTGTTACTTATTATTAGATGCAACCCGTCTTTCAGTGTTTCAGACATACTTTCCAAATAACACATTTAGGGATTAGACTGAAAACTCACTATGTGAATCTATAGACAGCAAATTATCAGTTGCTTTATAAGAGGTTGTCGGAAGCTTCAGGGTGTGAGGGGCTCACTGAATATCTTTCATTGGCAGAACTGCTTCCATTAGGATGTATCTGCTACCAAACATATTATATTACTTTAGATATGAGAGGCTCAATATATTTCTTTGACAGAATTGTATTTTTATGAAAGGCTACAAAATTGTATTTTCAAGTTCATTTTGAATAAAGACAGAGAAGTTGGACAGAGTAATCTCTGACCCTAAATCTCTGGGGGGGGGGGGGTCTCACATTTAGCTCATTTAGTACAGTATTACTATGCACCAAGAATGTCACCACTGTATTTTCCTTGAAGGTAAGACCTAATTCTGAGCATGGCCACTAAGGAGAGGCTGCAGATTAGAAACACGATGCATGTTCATTCTTTCGCTCTCTGAGATGTCACAGCATATTCAACTGGCTCATGTTATCCCCCCAAAAATTATAATAAAACACACACAATTTAACCTGTGTACTGTGAGGGTTGGTGAGTCTACATATAGTAATAGCCTAGGACTTTTTTATACTGCGGTATATCCTGATTATTTTGTAGCCCCGTAACTTTTTATTTAATTGTTGCATTTTCTTTTGCTTTCACTTTTGACTTAATGATCCGGTGATTAACCACAAGAGGTAATATTGCTCAGGATACCTGCTTTCCTGAATCTTGCTTGTACAGCTGTTAGCTCATATCAGTCATGTGATGTTACATTGTTTTATCATATGAAGCAAAGACTTTGATCATTACCAGATAATTGGACTTTGCAAACTATTTTGGTCTTTGTGTCATTTTATAATTTCTTCTATTTGATGTGCGGGGTGGAAAGAACCAATTTTTGACACTAACCCCAGCACTATATAACTTATAATTATGAAAATAATTATGAGTATAATTGTGAAAATGTTATTACTCTGACAAATGTAATTGATAAAATTACTGTATGTACTAGTTTAAGGTGTTTTACCTTGGACCTGTATTTTGCAATGCACCACATTTCTTTCCTGTGTCATGTAATTTCTATGTTAATGATGAGAGTCTTGTCTGTTGTGTTACAAATAAGGCTCCTCCCTCCCTTTGTCTCCTTGCTGCAATGCTAATGAATCTGTCATACTGCTGGGTGATAAACAAAGCCCAGATAACACTCCCCAGTAAAACGCATTAACATACCTTTGTTTATTAAGATTCATTCCATTCAGCCAATCCAAAGCTGCCTCATGTTAGAGAATGTTTGTACAGACAATATAAGGTGAGTCCGGCTCAGTCACAGCAATAGCAGACGGGTCAGGAGAGCGGCGAGGGGATCCCCATACTGCCCTATACCAGGTAGATATGACTTCTGTTACTATTAGGTTATATGTGATGGTTATTATCATGTCTGGGTAAGTGATTTGGCTGTGTCTGGTGATATTGTGCTAATAATATTGTACATTACATTTTATTGTGTGTCAGTCAGAAGTGGAATTAGTTGGGGCTGACCATATTATCTATACAATATTTTATATATTAGTGTATTTTATGTGCTAAATGGATTTTATAGATTTCCAAGAGGAGACTTGTCATCATTTTAATTGATATATTGAAGGAAATAATAGATAAAATGAATAAGCTGCTGGGTAACTATTTAGTTGTTACTGTACATTAGTTAATCTAAAGGGGTTTATGCACATGTGAATATTTATAAATGATAATATAAAGTATGACATAATCAGTCAATAATACCCATCAGATATCTATAGTACTAAGGAATGTCTATACTGCATGAAAAGTACTAAGAAAAGTATTGTATTATCCATCTGATGATTGATGCAGTAGGAGTAAGTGGTGATGACACCAACCCTGATGGGTAGCCACTAAAACCCACAGATAAAGCACATTTTACATTTTAGAGGGAACAGTAAATAGGTGTATTGTACCTAAAAGGAATCTCTGTTGATCGGCACATTTATTACTCAGCACAGTCCACAGATTCTTACTAAAGGCAAAACATATTTTACATTGAGATATAATATAGTTTCATATCTCACTAAGAATGTGTGTTTTTCTACAGAAAAGGGGGGTATGGACCTTATGGGGGCCATGCTAATTATTTGGTAAACCATCCCTAACTCTGAGAGTGTTTTTTACTTTAACATGCAAAAAAATGCAATAAAAATATTGCTTTTCATGTTTTCAAACAAATCACCAGCACTTGCAATGGGGCATTTCTACAGGTGAAGTGTCTAATTTTTCAAACAGATGAGGATAGTTTTTTTTTTGTTTGAAAGTTCAGAAACAACAGCACAATATGGGGAATGTTCAAGAAGAATTCACCATTCTACCAACTTGTATTTTCCGAACTCTCAAACAAATACCCCTTTCCTTACCTGTAAAAATGCCCCATCACATGTACAGGTGACATTTGGGGTAAAACTGTAACAAATATGTTTTGCACTTGTTAGTGTGTTAAAGTAGATAAGCTCACTGAGATGGAAGTTTTAGTTAAGTTAAACTTGGGTCACCAAATAATTAGAATGACCCGCAGTGCTGAGTAGATGTATTTTCATTCATTTAGTTTAATAATAATTCTGGGGACAATCAGGACAAATATTATATGTTTTTCCTGATTTCTCCAGCTCATTCCATTCTTCCATTCCCATAGAAAATGTCCATTCTAGACTGGGAAGTTGTTATTCTCAACCCAGTCCTGCTCTCAGAAAGTTGTGCTGGCCTCACACCCACGGGGGGGGGGGGGTGGTGCAAAATCCATGTTGCATCTTACACCCCTGGCCTGAAATAAAGCCACAGTGTCCCAGCCATGAGTGACCCCCTGCAGGGAGCTGCCTTCCATCACATGCATGAAGGGAAAATCTCTTCAATCAGTTGGTGCCAACACAGAACCATAAATAACTGGGTCACAGATTTCCCTAGTTCCAAGTAAAATACAGAATCAGAAATCAAAGCCAAATCTATCTCAATTTGTCCCATCTCCATAACTATCCTTGAACCAGAAATATGGAGGTCACCAGTTCTGAACTATCCTGAAACTATATTCTTGGAAACACCAGTAGTGCAGAAATAGTTTAAAATCGGAGGGGAAGATACTCCTCCCCAGAGGGGCGTTGGAAATGTCCATTGTTGCATGTTTGCAATTACTCACCTGTAATATGTACTCTGCTCTCAGATCTGTAAATGCACTATTTCCAAAATGTATCATCTCATTACTAGTGTGCGCTTATCACATTACAATATATATTTAACTTGAGTTGACTTTTTGCCTTAACTGAAATTCCAAAAATAGAGAAGCCATTCTCATACTACTCGTTCAAAACTTTGTAGACTCAAAAAAAGTCACAATGAAATACTGCTTGTGCAAATTACATGACTTTCGGTATTTTTCTTTTTTATCAGGAAGCTGGAATCCATTTTACAGATAAACTGATTTCCATCAGCCCACGATGAGCCCTATACCAGGAAAACCATATCAGTGCTCTGAGTGTGGAAAATGGTTCCGTTGTAAATCAGAGCTCACAAGTCACGAGAGGAGTCACACAGGAGAGAAGCCGTTCCCATGCTCTGAATGTGGCAAATGCTTTACTATTCATGCAAACCGTCTTAGACATCAGAGGATGCACACTGGAGTGAAGCCACATCAGTGCTCTGAGTGTGGAAAATTGTATAGTTTTAAGTCACAGCTCAAAATTCATCAGAGGATTCACACTGGAGAGAAGCCATTTTCATGTCCTGAGTGTGACAAGAGCTTTACACTGCATACATACCTGCTTACACATCAGAGGACTCACACTGGGGAGAAGCCATATTCCTGCCCTGATTGTGGCAAGTGCTTTACACAACATGTAACCCTGCTTACACACCAGAGGATTCACACTGGAGAAAAGCCATTTTCATGTCCTGAGTGTCACAAGTGCTTTACACGTTATGCAACCCTGCTTACACATCAGAGAATTCACACTGGAGAGAAGCCATTTTCATGTCCTGAGTGTAACAAGTGCTTTACACGCCATACACACCTGCTTACACATCAGAGGACTCACACTGGGGAGAAGCCATATTCCTGTCCGGATTGTGACAAGTGCTTTACACATCATTCAACCCTGCTTACACATCAGAGAATTCACACTGGAGAGAAGCCATTTTCATGTCCTGAGTGTAACAAGTGCTTTACACGCCATACACACCTGCTTACACACCAGAAGACTCACACTGGAGAGAAGCCATTTTCATGTCCTGAGTGCGACAAGTGCTTTGCTCACCATTCAAACATGCTTAAACATCAAAGGACTCACACTGGGGAGAAGCCATTTTCATGTCCCTGAGTGTGACAATTGCTTTACATGGCGTTCAAACTTGCTTACACATCGGAGGACTCACACTGGAGAATAACCTTTTAAAAGTCTGGAAGTGTGAATTTCCAGTGCCATGCCATGATCCATAATTATAGGGCACACACTGGAGAGAAGCCATATCAATGTCGTAATGTGGTGAAGGTTATGCACATAAATCACAGCTGACAAGACACCAAAGGAGTCACCTCACCACGAATGTAATGCATCTTACAAAAGCACCAAATTTCATAGCTGAGAGAAGCAGTCAAGCGACTGGCAAAAATGTCTGCAAGAAAAAATACAGTTCAGCTGGTTTAACTGACTGCTACAGAAACACCACCGATAAGACAGTATTGTCCAGTGCCCGGTGATCCAGTGTCCTAGATTTTTGGGCTTTAGGGAGTGACCACAAAGACATTAAATTCCATGATGGGCTACTACTGTATCATTGCTTTTGTCTTCTGTGTCACATTTTGAGATTTTCTGAATAAACTCTATTTATAATGTACTTTTTCTCTGAGAACAATTTGCTAAGCTGTCTTTGGCTTTGGATGCTCCGAGTCTGTACTCAGCATGTGGAATCTCCAACTCACCGGGCCTTTCTAGAGATTTAATTTTCCTCAAGGATGTTTCTTATCCATACATTCACTTTTTAAAATCAAGCCTTGCAGCCTAATAAAAATAAAATTCTCATCCTGTATTTTCCGCAATGCTACAACAATACAATGCCAAATAATCATTAATTGCATGTGTTTTATCATAGAAATGTTCATAATATATGAATTTTTATACTCTAATATATCTAATTACTGTATTCTATAGGCTAAAAATGATTTTCCCATGAAAAACATCTCACTTGTGACGAAACATGTCTGGAAAGTAGAAACCACAGGACATGTGCCATAAAAACTCTGATATCATGCAGGAAATGGCATTGCACAATGTTTGTTTTGATGTTCATACTTTGGGGGTCAATTACAAAACGCTGTGCATTTGCTAGTTTGCGTAAATTTCCTATGCAAAAATGGCCAATTCTCCAGGCCAAGGCTGTGTTTGCTGTGTTAAAGTCTGTTCATTTAGCCGGGTGAATGCCAACGAACAGCTTCTCAGTGCGCCATCTTTTAGTGGTAAACCTGATAGGAATCAATGTTATTTTTAGCCAGAATGGCTTTCTATGGGATTTTTACATCTGTCACTAATACGTCGAGCATAAAGGTCAGATAGATAACTAGTATTGGAGAAACAACTCATGAAATTGTTTTCATTGATTGATTTTTTTCACTATTTTTGGAGGCTTCAAAAACACCCCAGATTCACTAGAGACACAGCACATTCATTCTGAGACAAATTCCACACTGCCATAAGCTGTTAAGTGGGTTTTCAGCACCATTTTGGGTTTTGTTACTGCAAATTGTGTTGCTGCAGTTGACCCGCTGTCAAGAGCAATTTGTTCACTAGCAAATACCACATTTTTGTTACCGGTGAAGGACACATCAAAATGCATTTCAGAGTATGGCCTTGATTCACAGCCTCCTTTTGCTTCACTTTCACATGTGTTTGTGTATTTTTTGTAAGTTTTTGCAACCATTAACAGGATTTTTGTGTCTTCTTTCATGCATATGTGCGTTTACATTAACGCGAATAAGCATATTCGATGATTGTGTTTTTCGCGTAGTTTGCTCTCTCGGGAATGTTACGTTATTGGTATGGGCTTGCGCATGATTCCAAGCCTTGATTGTTGATTCGAACTGGGCCAATAAAACAAGGGTGTTTCTGCTAAACTTACGGGGTGTATTTCCTGGTGAAAGTTTGCTGTCATTGTGAGTTGCAGTGTGATGCATGGAGGAATACGAGCGCCTGCAGCAACTGTCAGCTGCTGCTCATAGGCTGGTTGGCAAAATTGAGGAGCTTGCAGCTTCAATGGGGACCACCAAGAAATAGAATTCTGGGAGCCTGACACTTTTTTGTAAATATTTTTTTTTTAAAACTTTAATATTTTTGAAAAAAAATATAATAACAATTATTACCATAAAAAAATAAATAAAAAAAAATATATAAATATATAAAAATTTAATAAATGTTTCCAACTTTAAAATGTTTATGATTTCTATCATTTATTAATAATTAATATAAATGTAATGAGTTCACAAATCCACTTATGCACATAAATCCAAAAAAAGCCACAAGGAATTGCAACATATCAAAAAAAAATGTGAGTAAAAGTAAGCATGAAAATATTGGGATAGAGAAAAAGAAACACTCACAAGGGAGTTAAGGTAAGCATGGGAGCAGAAGTGAGTGAGGGAAGAGTTGAAACCGGGGACATGAATCAGTTAATAAGCTGCGTGCATGCGTACATGCGTGCAGAAATAGCAGCTTCTACATCAAAATTACTTTACTACGTATATTTTGAGAAAGATGCAAGCTGAATATCGCGGGACACTGAAATTCTACAGTTTTCAAAATGTTGAAAAATGGAAGTAGACGAGGATTACAAAGCGACACAAAAGAAAACCTCATCCTCTTGCGTACCCTGCGTACGAAAAGTAAACGGGACGCTCCCGATGGTTGCTCTGCATCATGCGTACGCACGTAGACATGCGGGAAAAATGTGAAAAATACACATTTCGAGACAAAAACAAGATGGTTTTGAGAAGGCTATGAATCAACCCTTATGTGTTCACTGGTGTTCGCTGCAGTGAGTTTTGCTTACTCATTGGTCTTTCATGCGCATTCTTTTGTGTAAAGCAGCAAACGGTAAGGAAACATAATAAACCACCCTATAAATAAACCACCCTAAGCTCCCTATGCTTCCAACACTTCCTTTAGACTGTAAGCTCAAAGGGGTCAGACTCTCTATCCTATTGTGTCCCACTCTCATAGTGTTTGCATTGTTATTTTTTGCATTGAGTCTGCAGTTGGCTGTGCACTATATGTTTTTTTTTTATTTTTTTTTTTAATTGTATTTTTTTATTAGAGACAAGCAGGTTACAGACCGTGTTCAAGGTACAAAGACAAACTCGCAATAAGTGAAGTGATAAAACACAACAGGCCGATAAAATATTGATCCGTATGAGATAAACCAGCATAGACTTGAGAAAGCAATACAGAAAGAGAATTCAACATTAACCTGGATTATCATTGCATCTCGTACCTAGTCTCCTGGAGAGCTCTAGGAATGACAAGTCGCCCGCTGATCCAGCTGTGGCGTGTAATGGTTCCAACGAGTAAACTAAAGGCAGATCTGAGGCCTGCACACCCCACCGCCTCTTTCTATTTTGTTAATAAAACAAGGCTATAACTAGCCCAACACGAAAACAACACACTAATCAGACAACGCAAAGGGGTGAATGCACAAAACTAACACAAACAAATACCAAACGGGGGGGGGGGGGGGAGACGCGAGAGACGAGGGGAAAAACGGAACGGGGAGAAAAAAGAACAGGAGGGGGGCGGGGGGGGTAGTAGACTGTTTAGTTCCCAGGGCAACATTACATCTTCAGGTATTCCAGGTACGCTGCCGAGAGAGTAAAGCGGTCCCATTCATACCATGTCATCCTGTACTTCTCTGAGGTACCCTTCAGCAAGGCCGTGAGCTCCTCCATCCTGCCGATCTCTCTGACTCTGGCAAGCCACAACGCGGTGGAGGGGGGCTCCGGAGATTTCCAACACGCCGGGATGCAAGACCTCGCCGCAGTCAGGAGGTGGGCAAGCAAAGATTTGCTGCGTCTCCGAATAGAGGTAGGGGCAAGATTAAGAAGGTAACCCGCCGGGTCTTCACCTAAGTCTATGTCCGTCAGGGCCAGGACAATTTTCCTCACATTACCCCAAAACCCGGAGAGGCCCTCGCACTCCCAGAAGACGTGCAACATGGAACCTCTCTCGCGCAGACATCTCCAGCACAAGGGGGAAACCGAGGGGAATATTCTTGATAATCTGGTAGGGACCAGATACCAACGAGTGAGGATCTTATAGGACGTTTCTTGATATCTGCAGGAAATGGAAGACTTGTGGGCCAACTGCGTCATAGCCAGTTTTTGCTCTTCAACCTGTTCAAAGGGAGTTAGGGGTCTAGGTGTCTCAGCAGCCCTGCCTAATGAGTTCTGAAAATGTGTTAGCTGGAGAGTGCGCCAGAAGCCAAGAGTGGGCAAGGACTCTCTCCTCGCCAGCTCCTCCAGTCCCACCCAACCTGACCCATCCCGCAGGTGTAGAATCCGAAACCTATTGCGCCTCACCCAAGCCCTAAATGTGCCATCAGAAATGCCTACCGGAAAGTCCGGGTGGCCTATCAGAGGGGTCAGGGGCGAAAGGGCGGGGGAGATGTCCAGGCCACGGAACGACCTGCTCGCCACCCTCCGAGTGGGCCCAATCGTGGGGTGCTTGTTTAGTGCCACAGACCGGTCTAGTGTTATCCAGGGCAGCCCCGGAAGGGGGATCGAAGATGCCTCCTGCTCAATACCCGTCCATTGCTTTAAATGGGAATGCCTACACCAATCAATCACCCGGGTAAGGTGAGCCGCAGCATAATAGGATTTCCAGTCCGGGAGGCCTAGCCCTCCCCGTCTCTTAGGGAGCACCAGGAG
This sequence comes from Gastrophryne carolinensis, assembly GCA_027917425.1. NCBI lineage: Eukaryota > Metazoa > Chordata > Amphibia > Anura > Microhylidae > Gastrophryne > Gastrophryne carolinensis. Next base: position 7,982,965 of record CM051236.1, on the reverse strand, counting down.
AGAAGCAGCTAAGCGATGAGGCCTCCCCGCCCATACGAATCTTGTACAAATTCCCATCAGTCACCTGAAGAAGGTGTGGGGGACCTCAATTGGCAGGGCTTGAAAAAGGTAACGCGGCGGGGCGCATGCGCGCGGCGTGCTGATGGCGGTGTTTTAACAGCGCTCCGCGCCCACCGGACATTTCGAGGCTGTAGCTGTGATTGGCGGCTCACTAACAGTGGAGACGAACTTGCGGATCGGGTGTGCAATCCTCCGAGTGACTGAGGCAGAGGCGGTGAGGAGGAACGGGCAGCGGGGAAGCGGCGACAGGCGGCGGGAGTACGAGGCCCGAAAAACAAGATGGCGGAGGCCTTGTGAACGGCTTTATTGAGGAGGCGGCTATATCGTGTGCTGCACCCGCTAGCTGGTTGGAGATCATTGCAGCGGTGGCTGGACTTTCTTTGGCGGCGGCGAGAGCAAAGGAGAGGGGTGAGCCAGCTGAAAATCAGACATTGGAGCTGCGGGGAAATCGCAACTCCGGGTCCAAAATGGCGGCACCTCTGTCAGCCGCAGAGATGGATGAGGTCGAATCGAGCGAGGCGTCATTCCTGGTGAGTGAACAGGAGGATTATCTCCATGCAGGCCCCTCCACACAGCCAGGGAATGGAGGTGATTTTCTACCCCAGATAGAACACATGCTGCAAACAGCGTTAGCTACCAATAATAAGATTTTAATGCAACATTTATCTGCTGAAGTGGAGAAAGTTTCCTGTGGTTTGATTAACCTAGATAAAAAGCTAGGCGAAGTATCCTCAGCCCAAGAAATATTGGAGTCCGAGTTATTACAGTTAAAACGTGATAATGTGGCCCTAAACTTTAAGCTGGAAGACATGGAAAACCGGGAGCGCAGACAAAATCTAAGGTTCCGAGGGCTCCCGGAGCACTTAGAGGACACTAATGCTGTTATTACTGCCCTTTGCCAGGACTTGCTACCAGGGCTCTCAGTAGACAGGCTGGAAATGGACAGGGCTCACAGGGCTCTTGGCCCCCGTAGACCACCCGAAGACCCCCCCAGGGACATTATAGTGAAGTTCCACTACTATGCCACTAAGGAACGCATCCAAAAAGCGGCCAGAGATGCTGTAAACCTGGAATTCCAGGGTATAAAATACCAAGTTTATTCAGATCTTTCTGGGGCCACAATGATGAGGAGAAGGGAGCTGAGACCATTGCTTGCTATTTTGCGGGACCATAATATTAAATACAAATGGGGTTTCCCGTTCAGGGTCTCTTTCTCTCATGAAAATGTTTCTTACTCTGCAGCGTCCATGGAAGAGCTTCAACAGCATTTGGCACACTTGAATATATCCAGAGTCACATCAACTAAATCCCCCAGATATGAAGATAATTCACCCAAACTACAACGTGTGGGCAAGAGACAGAAACGGGGGAACCCTCCAAACAGCCGAGGCTTACGATTGCCTTTTGGAGACTCCTGAAGTAGCTCGGGACAATGCTTGCTCTTATCCTTTTTTTTATTATTCTTTATAGGATTTTTGATGCCACTCACGAGGAGTGGATGGCGAAGAAAATAGGTTCTATTATCTCACTTCAGTATAATTTTTATATGTTTATCTGCACTTTATTAGGTAGTTAATGTTTTAGTGAGCACCTGAATAATAATAACATGAGGTTGATGAGACATAGAACAGGAATATTCTGCTCACCAATGAGGTTTCAGCTAATTTAATATTTTCTCCTTTTCACTGTTATGAAACTTATGCATATGTTTAAAATCTATAGAGTGACTTTTAAATTAGTTTTATACCCTCGCTGGTCCGGTGGCATTGTCATGTGGCCTTCCAGTAGAACCATAAGGGATATCTCTTTTGGTTCTTCTTTTTTGCACTCGTTTGTGGTGCAAAATTGTTTGGGGTGCTCTGGATTAGCGAAAGTTGGAAATATATAACTTGTTTCTGCCTCCTTAAATTAAAGGGGGTCGAAACAAGTTTGTAGATAAAGCTTTGAGAACAGTAGTTGGATCTGCAGTACTTTGCAACTTTAGAGATACTAGGATAGTCTGGGGGCTGGTTCCTCCTAGACCAGCAGATCACACTACTGGTTCTATATAGTAGTAATTATATAAGTCTGCTTTTGTATTGACATTTGTATTTTTGAACTCCTCCCGGAGCCTTTCAGTTCTATTTCCCCCTCCTTCCCTTTTTTTTTTTTTTTTTTTTTTTCTTTTTTTTTTTTTTTTTTTCTTTTTCCTCTTCCTCCCTGATCTACCTCTTCTTCCTTCTCTTTCCTTTTCATTATCTCTATTTTTTCTCTCTTAAACACACTGATAGCCTTTTACATAACTAAACATGACTACAATTTTTTCCTTAAATGTTCAGGGATTTAACTCCCCAAATAAGAGGAGTATGGCTTTTCGCAAGATTAATGCACTCCATCCCGACGTTTTATGCTTACAGGAAACACACTTCTCGGTTACTTCCAAACCAAAATATTTTGATTCTAAATATCCACAGGTCCACCTGGCAAGTGCAGAATCAAAACAAAAGGGAGTAATGATAGCCTTTAGAAGAGGGACTCAGTTTCAATGTAAGTATGAAGAGAGTGATCCCGAGGGCAGGTATTTAATTTTAATAGGGGAATTACAAGACGTGGAGGTGACAGTGGCTACATATTATACCCCGAACGTGAATCAGATTACATTCTTGACTAAATTTTTTAAAAAAGTAATGACTGTAGCTAAGGGCAAAACGATTATCTGTGGCGACTCAAATTTGGTTTTGAACCCGTTTCTTGATAGGCTATCTACAATAACTACAATGATAGGAGCCAAGACAATAGCGAATTCTAGGCAGTTTAGACGCTTGCTTGATGAACACTCATTGGCGGATTGCTGGAGGGAGGCCCATCCGGGGACCCAAGATTTCACACACTTCTCACACCCATGCGGAGTTTATACCAGGATAGACCATATCTTCCTGCCAATAAATACTCTGGCACAGGTCCAAAGTGTAAAAATAATTCCGGTTTCTTGGTCAGATCACGAAGGAATAATGCTTAGGCTGGATTCTCTTTTAAGTAGGCCAAGAGGATCTTTATGGTCTTTAAATGTTTCTCTACTGTCTGACCAGGGGATTACACAGTCTATTGCCAAAACTTTAGAAGAATATTTTGATTTAAATGAAACTCCTGAGACATCACCAGTGCTTTGTTGGGAAGCTCACAAACCAACAATTAGGGGGAAGATAATACAATTAGCGTCCAGAAAGAAAAGGGAAAGGGCAAAATATGTGGCAAGATTGGAGAAAGAATACCTAGACCTAAGGGAGAAAGCCAAGGTTTTTTTGTCTCCGGCTATCAGAAATAAGTTGAACCAAGTGACTAGAGAACTTAATTTGGTATTAGCAGGTAAGGCCGAAAATGCATTAAGATGGCTAAAACACAGGTTCTTTTGTAAGGCAAATAAGCCCGACTCTCTATTAGCTAGAAGGCTGAGAACCCCTGACCAACAGTACCATCCGATTAGGCTACGTAACGATAGGGGTACTTTAACGAGCAACCCTGTTAAAATAGTGGAGCTTTTTCGTTCTCAGCTATCCAAGTTATATTCGAACCCCCACCCCCAGGACTCGGATAAAATATCGAAATTCCTGGAAGGAGTTACGATTCCAATCATTCCTGATCAGTTACAGGAACTTATGGAGAAAGATTTTAGCGTGGATGAAGTTCTGAAGGTGATAAGGGGCCTTAAGATTAACAAACGCCCAGGACCCGATGGTTTCTCTGCAGCATACTACCGGACGTTTAGTGCAATACTTGCACCTAAGTTAACAGCAGCTCTTAACTCTATTCGGAAAGGAGGAGCCTTTTCTAGAGAATCTTTAACGGCGTCCGTTAGTATGCTGCCGAAACCTGAGGCTGATGTTACTGTATGGTCTAATTTTAGGCCGATCTCGTTACTGAATTTAGATATAAAAATTTTAACAAAAATCTTAGCAGATAGATTGTCACTTTACCTGCCTCAATTGGTGCATAATGATCAAACAGGCTTTATTCCAGGGAGACAAGCAGGAGACAACCTTAGGAGGGCAATACAGATTTCTCACATTGCCAGAGAAAGAAAGGTGCCTCTCCTGCTTCTCTCCCTGGACATCAGGAAGGCCTTTGACTCTGTGTCATGGGAGTATCTCTTTGGGTTATTGGGAAAAAGGGGATTTGGGCCAAAATTTTTAGGGATTTTAAGAACGATATACTTTGCTTCCTCAGCTTTTGTTAAATATGGAGGGCACAAATCAGATTGCTTTAATCTTGCGAGAGGGACGAGACAAGGATGCCCGTTATCTCCATTATTATTTGCCTTGGCAATGGAGCCATTGGCTCAAAAGATTAGAGAATCCTTGGACATTTCTGGGATTGAGATTGGCGGTGTCCACCACAAGCTCTGTCTTTTTGCAGACGATGTGTTAATGTTTATTACAAATCCTTGTGTTACCCTGCCAAACCTGTTACATGTATTAGAGCAATTTGCTGAGGTATCTGGTCTATTGGTCAATACATCCAAGTCGAAAGCTTTAAACATCAATATTCCCTTGGTGACCTGGCAACAGCTGCAAGCTAATTATGATTTTAGCTGGGAAAATAAGGCGATTAAATATTTGGGGATAAACCTAACTAATGAGTATAATGCATTGTTTACTGCAAATTACATGCCTTTATGCAACAAATTCAAAGCATTATTGACTAAATGGAAGGAATATAACTTATCATGGTTGGGTAAGATTGCCGCTATTAGGATGAATATACTTCCTAAATTTCTCTACTTGGCCAGAACCTTACCAGTCCATGTTCCGTCCAAGACTCTAAAAGACCTTCAGAAAAGTATATGGGTTTTCCTATGGAATGGGAAAAAGCATAGAATAGCGAGCCAGGTCTTGATCAAATCTAAAAGCTCGGGGGGGATGGGCTTCCCGTGTTTCAGGAAATATTTCCAGGCAGCACAGATAGCACAGTTATTGTCCTATCACATGACAGAAGACATTCCCAGCTGGGTTCAGATAGAAGGCTCACTGATTCAACCAATAGCAATTGAAAATATATTATGGCTTGTCCCTAAAAACAGATACTTAGCCGATAATCCCATACTAGCTCATTCTCTAAGACTATGGGATGAGGTTAAATATTCGGGGGGATTGGCCTCTCAGCATTTACCATTGATGCCCTTATGGGGAAACCCTATGTTTTCACCAGGGGTTACGGACCCGTTAAGATTCAGTAGGTGGAGAGAGGGAGGGGTCGACCGTATAGTGGATTGTCTACAGAGTTCGGGGGTGGCCTCCTTCCAGCAATTCCAGGATCAAGTTGGTCTTCAAACACGTGACTTCTTTAGCTATTTGCAAGTAGCCCATTTTGTGAAACAAATGATAAAAAACTGCTCAGAGATAAATAACATGACATTTTTTGAAACCAAATGTAGGAAAGATCCAAATAGTAAAGGAGCCATATCAGCTATTTATCAGTCATTAAACTCAGGGAACAGCGGTGATGCCCTGTCTTATAGGAATAAATGGGAAAAAGAGCTAGGAGAAACAAGGAGTCAGGATAAGTGGCAAAAAATGTGGTTGGCCTCATTTGGTAAAGGAGCATCGGCCTCAGTAATAGAAGTCAATCTGAAAGTCATTATGAGATGGTATTTGGTTCCGGCACAATTGTCACATATACGGAGCACAGATCAGGGAAAGTGCTTTCGCGGGTGTGAAGAGCTGGGTACTTATGGCCATACTTGGTGGAACTGTAAGATTGTGAGATCTTTCTGGATCGAGGTGTTTGGAATTATCAGCAAAATTATGGGAAGAGTAGTTGACTTAGACCCGTGGATAGCCTTATTAAATGAACCTCTTATTAATAGTACCACTAAACAGAGAAGGCTGATATATAATATTTGTTCATCTGCGAAACTGTCTATAGCTAGAGCATGGAAAACTACTACATTAAGCTTCAAGGAATGTAAATGTAGAGTAGACAATATAATGGCTATGGACAAAATTTCTGCTATCCATAGTAATAAGATGGAGGAGTTTCGAGAGATGTGGGAACCTTGGGTGGCAAGTTTCTTCCCTGACTCGTTTGATCGATATATACTGACTATATAAACACGAGGAGGTGCAAGTGATTAGCGAACCTGCTTTAGCTTCAAATTACTGTTTTCTTCAAAAACTCTTGATCTTTTTTTCTATACTTTTCTTTCCTGCCCCTTTGCCTAATCTTCTCCCCCTCCTCCTCCCCCTCTAATTTTTTTTTTTTTTTTTTTTTTTTTTTTTTTTTTTTCTTTCTTTCTTTCTTTCTTTCTCATTCCTTTTCCCTTTAATCCCATTCAGGTATAAATCCGGGAAAATTTGTACAGGTTAATATATATACTCTAGTAATGAGATTATATATAAGAATTTAGCTAATATAAAGGGTGTTGGGTACGTACAGAGTACCAGTTTCATACTATTTTAGTAGGCAAACAACTTTAAAGACTTTGCAAAGTCTTAAGGTAAACGTTATAAGGCGTATTTTATATTGTTTCTATATAAATAAGAAAATGATAGTTATTGAACAATAATAACACAAAACTATTTGTGACGATTTCAAAGATAATATCGCTATACTTCGAAAAAGTTTATTTTTTTTTTTTAGACGGCACTACATTCGATTTGTATAGGATCGCTGATCTGTTAAGTATATTCGTGTGATGCAACATGACTTTATAATATTATGTACGATGTAAAACTTTTGTGTACCAATTAAGCTGGATTCAATAAAAATTATTGAAATAGAAAAAGGTAACGCACCCGAGGTAAGATGTTCATTTTTATTATGTTAACCCTGCCAAACCATGAAAATGCACCTTTATTCCATCTCTGGAGGTCCTCCTCCACCCTCCCCAGCAACGGGGGAAAGTTCAGGCTATATAGCTTCTGAGGGCAGGCCGAAATTTGTATCCCCAGATAGGTCACCGCCTCCCTCTCCCACCTGAATGGGAAATTCTCTGCGATCTGCTTCAGTCTCCCCGGGGGAATATTGATATTCAGTGCTGAGGATTTTTGAAAATTTATTGTATAGTTGGATAGCCAACGGAAGGTCTTGAGTTCTGCCAAAAGGTTGGGGAGGGTCGTTTCCGGCCTGGTGATAAAAAATAGGAGGTCATCGGCATACGCCGCCACCTTGTGTTCCACCCGACCAGAAAGGACCCCTGAGATATCTGGGTTTTTCCTGATATTACGCAGAAAGGGTTCTAATGTTAAAATAAAGATTAGGGGTGACAGCGGACAGCCCTGGCAAGTGCCATTAGCCAGGGAGAAGGACTCAGATGCCAGCCCATTCACCACAACGGACGCCGAGGGACACGAATAGGAAGCCATGATCCAGTGGGTCAGGTTATCCCCCAAGCCGATATGCCGCAGGGTGGCAGAGATAAAATCCCAACCAACCCTGTCAAAGGCCTTCTCGGCGTCCGTCGAGAGGAGCATAGCAGCCGAATCATCCATGCGCGCGCGGTGGATCAGGTTGACCACCCTCGTAGTATTATCTCTACCCTCTCTCGTAGGTACAAAGCCCACCTGATCCCAGTGTATGATGGAGGGGAGGAGGGGGGCAAGCCTGTCAGCTATTACCTTATTGAAGAGCTTTATGTCGCAGTTTAAGAGGGAGATGGGTCTGTAGCTCCCGCATTGTGTTGGGTCTTTACCTTCCTTGGGGATAATAGTTATATTAGCACGCAAGGTATCCCTGGGTGGAGGGACACCATCCTTCAGGGAGCCGAATGAGGCAATAAATTGGGGGCCTAGAGTTTCTGCAAACTCCTTGTAGTACTCTAAACTGAAACCATCGGGCCCGGGAGCCCTCCCCGGTTTGGTATTTTGAATGGCCCTCAAAAATTCCTCCATCTCGATTCCCTCCTCCAGAGCATCCACCACCTCCTGTTTAAGACGTGGGAGCCCCGACTCGCGAATGTAAGTTTCAATGTCACTCTGATAGCTGGCAGGCTTGTCCCGGGGAGGTTATAGAGCTTCTCGTAGAACTTCCGGAAGGTCCGGGCAATGTCCACAGGCAGATGTCGTCTGTTGCCCTCTGAGTCATGGACAAGGGGGATGTAATTTCTATTGCGCTGTGTTTTAAGTGCCCTAGCCAGAGCCCTGCCGCATTTGTCACTGTATTCATAAAAAAATCTCCTGCATCTGACCGCAAGGTCTTTGGCCTCGACAAAGCAAATGTCCCTGAGTGACTCCCGCAAACTCACCAACTTGGCCGCCAGAGCCGCATCAAGAGATTGTTTATGTTGAGTTTCAATTTTAAATATCTCTTGGGTGAGGTGCTCGATTTGTTTGTGCTTTTCTTTCTTAAGGCGGGCTCCGTGCTTGATCAGAAGCCCCCTTATCACACATTTGTGGGCTTCCCACAGAGACATTCGCGACATCCCCTCCGTGTCGTTCGTCACGAAGAACTCTGCAATGGCCTTTTTAATATCCTCTTTTACCTCGGGGTCCTGCAAAAGGGAGCTGTTCAACCGCCATTGGCCTCTAAGGGGAGCGGTGTCAGGGATGGAGATGGTCAACGAGACCGGAGCATGGTCCGAAACAGTAATCTGACCTATGTCCATACTAACAATGAGATGGAGAAATCTGTGGGGCACCAGGAACCAGTCAATACGAGAATACGAATTGTGGGCAGCGGAGAAAAATGTGTAATCTCTCCCCTTGGGGTTAAGCGTCCTCCAGGCATCCATGAGCTGGTTTTTAAATAAAAGGGCCTTAAATTTTTTCATCACCGTGGGGGGGAGATGAGACGTCCCGCGGGAGGTATCCACAGAGGGATCCAGGACCACATTGAAATCCCCTCCCAGCAACAGAACGCCCTCTGTGAAAGCCGCCAGCTTCCCAAGGGCAGAGCGTAAGAATTTGTATTGGTTAACGTTAGGGGAATAGCATGTGGACAAAGTCACCCTCAAGGAGAAAAGAGTGCCCTTAACGAAAAGGAACCTCCCCTCTGGATCTAGGAGCGTCTCGGAGTGGGTCCACGGCAGGGACCCCGCCAGCAAGATGGCCACACCTCTGGTTTTGGAATCAGGGGAGGGGCAAAGATATTGGGTTTTAAAGGAGCGGTTTGTGAGGTTATGGGACCGTCCCCCCTTTAGGTGTGTCTCCTGCAAGAAGGCGATCTGTGTGTGTAGGCGTCCCAGCTCCCGCAGGATAATGGATCTCTTAAAGGGGGAGTTAAGCCCCTTAACGTTCAGGGAGGTACATTTAACCCTAGACATGTCGGGATCAGAGGAGAGGAAAGGGAGGGAGAAGGGGGAGGACTAGAGGACAAAAGACGGGGGAGGAAGACCAAGGACAGAATACGAGGGATGGGGTTAGGACAAAACCACAAGAGGTCAAACACTAAACGATTAAACCAGAAATGCAACACTTGTAAGTGCTGCCAACTAACACAGAAAAACCTAAAAAACTCTAATCGGGAAATACTGTTTGTTTCCCAAATATGAGCCCCACCACCCCCCAAAAAAGGTTGGCGAGAGGGGCTCGGTCCTAGCGTGGGAGCGAGGCGAACCGGAAGGGTGGGAGAGCCCCCCCAGTCGACCCCAGGTGTGGAGGGTGAGTCTCACAGGGAAGCCTTTATGGCCCCCCAGCGATCGTGGCCTAAGGTGTAGCCGATGCATGACCTATCTGCAAGACCCAGGAGCCCCCCCACCACTGCCCCGGCCCCCCCGCCCCCTAGGGGTCGACAGGGGCGCCCCGGGCAGCGGCAGGGCGGGCCACCCCGCAACAGGAAGGCATCGGCCATCGCCCGAGGACTAAGCATAATTAAGGTACATGACTGAGATAACATATGTAAAATACTGTAAAGTAGAGGTTAACATCTGACTAAATGCAGCGGGTGTTTAAAAGGATATTCTGCTGGCTGCGCTACTCGTGCCGTTTCAAGTCTCGTGCACCATGGGACGCGGCACACCCGGTGATCTTCTGGTCCCCCTCCTGCGAGCAGACGCGCCGCCTCCGGCCCATCGGGCTCTGCGTGGCGGATCACCGCCTCCCCGTCCCGGGGCGGGGAGCGGCTCGGGATCAAGCCAGTCCGGCACCGCGAAGGGCTCAGTCTCCAAGAAAGAGAAGAGTTCCGGGAGGTCCGCCGGGGATCTCAGTGCGCAAGACCGTTGGTTCCTCCGGACGAGAAGATGGAACGGGTAGCCCCAGCGGTAAGAACCACCACAGTCCAAGATCTTAGCGAGGAGGGGCTTCAGGAGTCTGCGCATGTGGAGAGATCGTCTGGCGACGTCAGGGAAGATCTGGATCAGCGCTCCGTCGAAGCATATTCTGTCTCTCTCCCAGGCCTTCCTTAGAATCTCCTCCTTGATGGGAAAGGTCCAGGTCTGCTGGGCGTTGGCCGAGGGATCTATGGATTCGGTCAATGGCGATTTCCGTGTCGGGCGGCCGGCCAAGGATATCATTGAAAATGCCCGTGGCAGTATGCCGGAGCTGGTCTGGACCTGTCGCCTCGGGCAGTCCTCTTATTCTGATATTATTCCGCCTACTGCGATTTTCGAGGTCGTCCAAGTGCAGGATGGTGGCTTGGGAAATTGCTCGCTGAGAAGCCAATCCCCTCTCCAGGGCCTCGATTCTCAGCGTTGTTGAAAGGTGTGATTGTTCCAGGCCCGAAACTTTGGTATCAATGCCCGCCACAGACGTCTGCAGATCCGAGATGTCCTTCTTAAAGGAGCTCTCCACCCTTGCAATGAAGGATTCCAGGTCCGCCTTGGTGGGAAGGGCTCTAAGCTCAGCCCTGATGTCGGCTAGCATCTCCTGGCGGGTATCCAGAGCGGTGGTAGGGATCATCCTCTGGCAGCCTCCCGAAACTCCATGGTGGCCAGGGGATATTGCGCCAGATTCAGCTGGGGCGCGGTAGGGTGTAACCTCCTGACTCCCGCCGGGGGGGAGTCCTCCAGTGTTGGGGCGGGGTTCCCGGGCAGGGGGGACCCCATTGGTCCAGTGCTGTGCCATCTTACTTGGGACCTGGGTTGGGGGCGGGAGGGGACTCGGTCCAGTACGGCCGTCGTTGGCGGACTCAGAGTCTGCGAGGCTCTCCTGGTCGCCCGCTGAGTGCCAGGAAGGAGAGGGGGCATCCCGCGTCCGGATGCTGGGGGAGAACCAGTCTCCGCTGGGGCTTCGTGTGGGGTCCGATGGGGTGAAAGGGACCCGGAGCCACCCGGAATCAGGGCGTCTGGGAGATCTCTGCTAGCCCTCTGGGGCGGGGAGTGCTGGTCTTCTGGCTCCCCTGTGAAACCTCTGGGTGGCTGATGGGGCTCTATCCCCTCTGAAGTGGATGAATCACGGGAGGGAGAACTCACCCACCCCGTTGTGCTGGCAAGGGAGATTCCTCCTCCCCCACCCACCACCGGTTTGTGTTTATTGTGGGGGGTCACTGCAGGGCGTCCATATTGCATCTCCCCGCCACCCCCCTCCCCACTCACCGGAGCCGGCCGCCTGTCAGAGACCAGTCCTCCGCTCCTGTCTTCGTCATCACCGCTCTCACGGTCCCCTCCTGGGCAGCCAGGCTGCTGCCTCCTCGTGTGTTGGGGGGAGGGGCACCGCCGTGTAAGGTCTCCGGGTGCCGGCTGGAGAATCAGAGCCCCACCGGAGCCGCCACCCTGCTCCCCGCCTTCCGGAGGTCCGCACCCTCCACTGCACGTCAGGACCCGGCTCGTCTCCTCCTCAGCCGCCGCCTCAGCCATTCGGGCTCCGGCACCCGCCCTGTGAGGATCAGGTTCCCGGCCGCTCCCCCGCCGTCCGCTCCGCTCATCAACGGCTCCCGGCTGCTCGTCGGGGCGCCGGTGTCGGCCATCATCTCGGCCCGGAGGGTCAGACAGGTGAGGGTGATCGGGTGCAGAGTCGTGTTGGCGGCCCATCGTCGCTGAGCCGTCCACCGCCACCATCTTGGGACCCTCGTGGCTCCCACTTTCGGGACATTCGGGGGCCAGGAAGTCCCTGATTTTTCTTGTATGAGGGGGTGAGGAGGTCTTCCCCCCCTTCCTCTTCTTAGCCATGTCTATATCTCTTCTCCGGAAGCGGGCAAACACCTCAGGAATGTCCTTAAATTGGTCGACTGGAGGGAGCTCAAGGCAACCACGTCCTCACTCCTCCATGTCCGGCCACGCCCCCCGCGTGCACTATATGTTTTACCCTGTCTCTAATTACCACATAGTAAAGTTCCACAGAAGAAGAAGAGGGTGTTATATAAATTACTAATAATAGTCTGTCTCTGCTCTTTGGTGAATTTCCTGTCCCATTCCTTCTTCCATGCCCCTGCATACTTGGTGCACCTTGGTATCGCCTTGTTTAAATTTAACAAAATCCCTGGGCACTCACAAGGATCCCTCGACAAGCCAGGTGAAATATATATATATATATAAAGGCCAGCATCATCTTGGCATGCGGCAGCAAAGGCTGTAGCATCATTCTGTTTGAGAATAGTGATTCTAGGCAGGCAGAGCCAGTCTGTGTGTGTTCACCAGTTTCTCTGGGCTTGTCTGGCCTGGCTGACATCAGTGTTGTTTCTGTGATCTCTGTGTATTGGCAATGGAACAGGTGTGAGGAGGAAGCTTTTGGCCTGATGTTTGCTATGTGGCTGCGGTGTGCTGCCAGCACTGAGGAATCACAGGAGTATTTGGAAGCCAGGGTGGTGAGATTATGGGCAAAGAGATGTTTTAGTACACACCTGTCTGTGAGGGATTTGAGTGATCCCACACAGACAGGTGTGTACTAAAACATCTCTGTGCCCCTAATCTCACCACTCTGGCTTCCAATGATTCCTTTGATACCTCAGTGCTGGCAGCACACCACAGCCACACGGCACACATCAGGCCAGAAGTTTCCTCCTCTCACCTCTCCATTGCCAATACACAGAGATCATGGGAACAACACTGATGTCAGGCAGATCAGACAAGATGTTAGATTGCAGGTTGAAGCACATTGACTATGGAAAAAGGTAAGTAAAACCTGAAACATGAGGGCACCAACACTATACGCACCAGATACACATATGAGCAAGGGGGCGGAAAATTTAACACCCATAAGCAAAACTGCATTCTAAAAATAGAATTTTTAATGCTGGTAAGAATAGTTACATAACCAAGTGAGGAATGGCAATTTCATAATGTATTTACATATCATATGAACAAGTGCTATATACAGAGGATACCAATACAAGGTAATCACAAAAAGATGGGCCGCTTGTTGTAGAACATTGCAGATGCTATTGCCAGCATAGAGGGAAGCCAAAGTCCATGCCAAGTACCTCAATGGGTTAATCAGTATTTCTGGAAGCGATGGCTGTAATTTTCAGTAGTGAAAAGGATGTCCATAAAGGTAATGCTGGATAACCCTCAATTCATCCTATTGAATGCCATATGCGAGGAAAGTAAGCATATTGAGGTAGGTAAGAAATAGGTATGCAGGCTGTAGCACCGGGTGGATAGATAAAAGGGTCCGTTTTGCTTATGGGTGTTCAATTTTCCGCCCCCTTGCTCAGCCGGGCCAGACAAGCCCAGAGACACTGGTGAACACACACATACTGCCTCTGCCTGCCTGGAATCACTATTCTCAAACAGGATGACGTTACAAGCTTAGCCACTAAAGATGATACACACAACACACAAGCCTTTATTTATACTTATCCACTTGTACTGTATCAGATGCAGCAGAGGCCCCTTTCCATGCTTCAGCAAGGTAGCAGTGCCGGGCACTGGGGTTGAAGCAGCGTCAGTTGTTACCTGCCGCTGTAGGTCAAGATTAAATAGAGCACAATAGGAACAATTGGATCAAAGTGTTTAATGCTTATAATTAATATTACACATGTATTACACATTGACAGCCTCATTTGATCACATTATCCCCAGAATATACTTGGTTTCTCTACGATGAATGTGTGTCTGATTGATTCATCATATGGAGGAACCACCTTCTTCCCTTTTTGCTTTATTCTATACCTTCTGTAGCTCTACTGTTTACTTTTCTTCTCTCATCTCAATGCTTGTTCCCTATTTCCTAACAATTCTAAAAAAAATGAAAGAGGCGAATAGAGGCAAATGTTAGTGTTTTATTTAGGTTTATATATATATTTATATTTGAACTGGTTGTGCATTAAAATGGACAAAATAGAGTACCTCTCTACACTTTAGCAGTAAGTATAAAAATATATATTTGTGTTTACAATTCGCAATAATAAAGCCAATATACTATACGAATTTAGTAGCATTTGGTATGCAATTGTCTGTAAATCTCTTCTTTCTAAATAAAAAGGCGATAAAAAAAAGAGCCAGTATGATGTTTGGTGAAATGTCTTTAAAGAAACAGTCCAGGCAATGGCAAATATAAGCCAGCCAGTAGCTAATCTAGTCAAAATAACATCACAGGCCATCAACAAAATTATTTCTCAGCAATTAATTTTCCTGGTGTGAAGTTTGGTGCTTTTATAAGACACATTGCATTAGTGGCAATGTGACGCCTTTGGTTTGATAGGCACTCTGCTGACCAAGCTGTAATGCGTATAACCTTCACCACATTCAGGATATTGATAGGAATTCTCGTCAGTGTGTGGCCTATCAGTATGGATCATGGAGTGATATTGAAAATTCACACTTTGACTAAAACACTTGTAACATTCCAGATGTCTAAAAGGTTTCTCCTCAGTGTGAGTTCTCTAGTGGTTGAGCAGGGATGTAAGTTGTGTAAATCACTTTTCACACTTATGACATGAAAATGGCTTCCCTCCAGTCTAAATTATCTTATGTTTAAGCAGAGTTGCACATTCTGTTAAGCACTTGTCACAATCAGAATAGGAAAATGGCTTCTCCCCAGTGTGAGTCCTCTGATGTTTAAGCAGGTGTGAACGCTGTGTAAAACACTTGTCACACTCGAGACATGGAAATGGCTTCTCTCCGGTGTGAGTCCTCTTGTGCTTATTCAGGTTTGAACTATCACTAAAGGACTTTTCACATTCAGTGCATGAAAATGGCTTCTCTCCAGTGTGAATTCGCTGATGTTTAAGCAGGTTTGAACTCCATGTAAAACACTTGTCACACTCAGGACATGAGAATGTCTTCTCTCCAGTGAGAATCCTCTTATGACTTTTGAGCTCTGACTTACAACTATAACATTTTCCACACTCAGAGCACTGATATGGCTTCTCTCCAGTGTGACTTATCTGGTGTCTACAAAGTTCTGAATGAGTAGTAAAGCATTTGCCACATTCAGAGCAAGGGAATGGCTTCTCTCCAGTGTGACTCCTCTGGTGACTTCTGAGCTCTGATTTACCATGAAACCATTTTCCATGCTCAGAGCACTGATATGGTTTCACTCCTGTGGGGCTCATCGTGGGCTGATGGAGATCAATTTATCTGTAAAATGGATTCCAGCTTCCTGATTAAAGTTCAACCTGTAGAAAAATACAGAAAGTCATGTAAATTACACAAGCAGTATTTCAGTGCGACTTTGTTTTCATTCCCAGAGCATGAGAATTTTAGTATTTTAATTATGACAAAAAGTTAGCTCAGGTTAAATATGTATTGTTATGTGATAAGCGCACGCTAGTTACACGTGTGAGATATTTTGGAAATATTACATTTACAGGTCTAAGTAGAAGAACTTAAACATAAAAAAGGAGAGACCTAAAGAACCTTATTTGTACACTTAGGAGAAAAGAAGGGAGGGGGGGCATGATTGAGACCTTTAAATATGTGAAAGGATTCAATAAGGTTCAGGAGGGAAGTGTTTTATAGAACAAGGGGCACAACCTGAAGCTAGTCAGAGGGAAGATCAGGGGCAATGTTAGATAATATTATCTTACAGAAAGAGTAGTAGATGCTTGGAACAAACTTCTAGCAGAGGTAGTTGAAAAATCAACAGTCACTGAATTTAAACATGCCTGGCATAAGCACACATCTATCCTAAGATAAAGAGAACATACAGTATACACATAAGGGCAGACAAGATGGAGTGTACGGTCTTCTTCTGCCATCAACCTTCTATGTTTCTGAGAGCAGAGTACAGGTTACAAGTGAATAACTACAAACATGAAACAGTGGACATTCCCAGCACCCCCCCCCTGGGAGGAGTATCTGCCACCTAGGTGTTAAACTATTGGTCCTGACGCGGCACATCTGGTGGGTCCAAGAATATGATTTTAGCATGGGACAATGGGAGATGGGTTTGGCTTTGATTCACGGTTCTGATTTCCGATTCTGTATTTGACTTCGGGCTAGGGGTACATACGACCCAGTTATTCCTGGCTCTGGCTGCCTGAAGAGACTTCCCTTTTGTGCATGTAAGGGAAGGCAGCTCCCTACATGGGGTGGATCATGGCTGGGACACTGTGGCTTCATCTCAGGCCAGCTGTGTGAGATGCAACATGGATTTTCTCTGAAGCCCCCCAGTGTGCGAGGCCTACACAGCTTTTTGAGAGCAGGACTGGGGTGAGAATTGTCACGTATCTGCGTTACTTACGAAGCTAGCTTGTTGGGAAGGGATATTTGCTATGGGAATGGAATGAGTGGGAGACTGAAAAATCAGGAATAACTTACAATATTTCTCATGATTGTCCCCACAATTATTATTAAACTAAATAAATGAAAATACCTCTACTCAGCAGTGGGGTCATTCTAATTATTTGATGAACCAAGCTTAACTTGACTAAAACTTCCATCTCAGTGAGCTTATCTACTTTAACATGCTAACAGGTGCAAAAATTATATTTGTTACAGTTTTCCCCAAACGTCGCCTGTACATGTGATGAGGCATTTTTCAGTTTAAGGAAGGGATAATTTTCTGAGAGTTCGGATAAAACAACAGCCTCTCGTGTTTGTTGGAAAAATGGTGAAGTCCTCTTGAACATTTGCCATAGGATGCTGTTGTTTCCAAACTTTCAAAAAACCTCCAACTTATTTCAAAAAAGTTGCACTTCACCTGCAGAAATGGCCCATTGCAAGTGCTGGTGATTTGCTAAAAAAAAAATTAAAAACAATATTTTTTATATTTTTTATTTATTTTATTTTTTTTGCGCATTAAAGTAAAAAAGCACACTCAGAGCTAGGGATGACTTACCATATAATTAGCAGCCCCCCCCTTAGGTCCATACCCCCATGTTTCTATATTAATAACACAATCTAATTGAGATATGAAACTATATTATATCTCAATGTAAAATATGTTTTGCCTTCAGTAAGCATCTCTGGACTGCACTGAGTAATATATGTGCCGATCAACATAGATTCCTTTTAGGTAGAATACACCTATTTACTGTTCCCTCAAAAATGTAAAATGTGCTTTATCTGTGGGTTTTAATGGCTTTCCATCATGGTCGATGTCATCACCCCTTTTTTCCTACCGCATCAATCATCACATGGAAAATACAATACTTTTCTTAGTACTTTTCGTGCAGTTTAGTCATTATGTTGTACTATAGATATCTAATGGGTATTATTGACTGAGCATGTCATTCTTTATATTATCATTTATAAATATGCACATGTGCATAAACCCCTTTAGATTAACTAAATTACTGTAATGACTAAATTGTTACCCAGCAGCCTACTCATTCCATCTAGTCTTTCCTTCAATATATCACCCACAATTATGACAAGTCTCCTCTTGGAGTTCTATAAATTCCATTCAGCACATGAAAGGCAGTAATATATAAAAGATTGTATAGATAAAATGGTCAGTCCCAAAAAATTCCACATGTGGCTGGCACACAATAAAATGTTATGTTTATACTATGGAGCACAATATCACCAGACACAGCCAAATCATTTACCCAGACATGATAATAACCATCACATGTAACCTAATAGTAACAGAAGTCATATCTACCTGGTATAGGGCAGTATGGGGATCCCCTCGCCGCTCTCCTGACCCGTCTGCTATTGCTGTGACTGAGCCGGCCTCACCTTATATTGTCTGTACAAACATTCTCTAACATGAGGCGGCTTAGGATTGGCTAAATGGAATGTATGTTAATTAGCAAAGGTATGTTAATGTCGTCTTATTGGGGAGTTTCACTGGGCTTTGTTCATGACCCAAATGTTCTATTTCTCACTAGGGATGAGCGAATCGATCCGGACAAACCCAGATTCATTCCGAATTTCATGAAAAATTCGATTCTGAACGAATCCGAATTTCCCCGCGATTCGAGAGAAAGGTGGCTGCTGCAGCTAGGGAGAGAGAGTTAGCGATAGGTAGGGAGATTTACAGATAGGTAGGGAGATTTACAGATAGGTAAAGAGAGAGACAGATAGTTAGGGAGATTTAGAGTGGTAGACAGAGCTAGGCAAAGATAGTTTTAAAACCGGAACAGTCCAGCAGCATACAAGTCACATTGACAGGGTGTCTAGTGCTGGCTATGATTCATATTTCATAATTACTGGGTTACTGTTAATATATTTGGTTTGGTTTAAATACAGCTGCACACTGTGCATGCAATGCACATGCTATTTAACCCTTTCTGCTATTTAGCCCTGAACGCTATTTTAACCCTATCTGTTAAATACAGCTGCACACTGTGCATGCAATGCACATGCTATTTAACCCTATCTGTTAAGCAAAAGCATTTCTCATACTTGGATTAGTTTTACTTTTTGTTCAGCTTAAAATATACCAGACCACACGGGCATCCCAAGGCACATGCTATTTTAACCCTATCTGTAAAATACAGCTGCACACTGTGCATGCAATGCTTATGCTATTTCACCCTTTCTGCTATTTAGGCCTGAACGCTATTTTAACCCTATCTGTTAAGCAAAAGCATTTCTCATACTTGGATTAGTGTCAAAAGTTTCTGTTCAGCTTAAAATATACCAGGCCACACGGGCATCGCAAGAGACATGCTATTTAACCCTATCTGTTAAGCAAAAGCATTTCTCATACTTGGATTATTGTTACTTTTTGTTCAGCTTAAAATACAGTACGCCACACTGGCATCCCAAGGCACATGCTATTTTAACCCTATCGGGTATACAACATAAGCGTTGATCAGCATCAGCTGCTTTATTAAGCTACTTCAGTTTGCACTTCCTTTTTGACTGCTTTCAATATACCTGGCTGCAGGGCACCCCAAAGCTGCACCTTGCACCCTATCTGTTTATACTAAATAAGCATCTACAGCCTCAGCTTTATTAAGTTATTGCATTTTGAATTGTTTTTGGTCTGCTTTAAATACACCAGGCCGCAGGGTATCCCAAACCTGCACGTTGCACCCCATCTGTTATACTAAATAAGCGTTGTTCAGCATCAGCTTTATTAAGCTATTGCATTTTGCATTGGTTTTTGTCCTGCTGCCAAAACACTAGGCCCCAGGGTATCCCAACCCTGCACTTAGCAGCCTATCTGTTATACTAAATACGCTTGTTGATCCTTCCTCAGCTTAATCAAAGTATTGCATTTTGAATTGGTTTTTGGTCTGCCTTTAACAAAAAAAACACCAGGCCGCAGGGCATCCCAAACCTGCATTAGGCAGCCTATCTGTTATACTAAATACGCTTTTTGATCCTTCCTCAGCTGAATCTGAGCATTGCATTTTGAATTGGTTTTTGTCCTGCAGTCAAAACACCAGCCTACATGGGCATCCCAAACCAGCATATGTCACCCTATCTGTTATACTAAATAAGCTTCTACAGCCTTTTTTTTATTTATTTATTTTTATTTATATAGAGCTGTAATAGATTATATAGTGAGGTAAATTTGCCATGTTGCACCATTCTTTAGAGTGGCCCTTCTGTGTAAATCAGAGCAGCAATAGTTTATATTGGACAATACATTTGCCCTGTTTTGCACCATTATATGGAGCAGCCCCTGAGTAAACCTGGGGGGCAATAGTTTATATTATGAGGTAAATTCATGGTTTTGCACCATTACATAGAGCAGTCCCTATATAAACCTGAGAAATAGGTTATATTGTGTGAGTTAAATCCGCTCTTGGTTTTGTAGCATTCTATAGAAACGGCCCTGTGTAAATCTGAGGCTTATACTGTGAGGTAAATTTGCCATTTTTCAGCATAATATAGAGCAGACCCTGTGTAAATCTGAGGGGCAATAGCTTATATTGCGAGGTCAATTTGCCATTTTGCAGGATAACATAGAGCAGCCCCTGTGTAAATCTGAGGGGCATTAGCTTATATAGTGAGGTAAATTTGCCATTTTGCAGCATTATATAGTGCAGCCCCTGTGTACATAGAGCAGACCCTGTGTAAATCTGAGGGGCAATAGCTTATATTGTGAGGTAAATTTGCCATTTTGCTTCATTATATAGAGCAGCCCAGTTGCCATCTAAATCAACTACTGTCCGGCCAGTACAGCTTTTCCAGGGCAAACTCTGCTAGTTGCGGACACAAGTCAAGTTTGGCTTCCCAGCAAATCCAGTGGATCCTGAAGGTGTGTTGGCATGGTCATGTCAAGGTATGACATGACCTGCCGTTTGAGGTCCAGCTCCAGGTCTTCCTGCTGCTCATGAGTAGACTCACTATGCGGGTGTAGAAAGCTATTCACTAGCGACTAAAGACTGAGGCTGCTGCTGATGGAGCTGCTGCTGCTGCTGCTCCTTCCACCCCCCCAGCAGCCATGGCAGTGGAAGGTGATCGCAGAGGTCCCCCCGATTCAGACCTGCGGGAGTATGGGAAATGGCGCAGATGGGATGTCTCTGTAGTAGGTCAGTTTGTCCTCCCTCTCAGTGGGCGTAAAAAATGCCCCCATTTTGTGCCGGAAGCGAGGGTCCATTAAGTTGGAGAGCCAGAAGTCTTCCTGCTGACAAATGGAGACAATTCTGCGCTCACTAGTACGCAAGCATGTGAGCATGCATCATGCCATTTGTGCAAGTGACTCGGAGGGACTACCTGTCTCCATCTCCACTGTAAACTGCCAAGGTGTGTCTGTGTCCTCTGTCTCGCCTTCCTCACAACCCTCTAGCTCCTGTGGCTGCTCCTGCTCCTCCTCTCCTGTCAGATAACTAGATAAAATGGTCATTTTGTGAAACCTAAACTGTGGTTTGCTGTGCCCCACCCCCTCCTCCTCCTCCACTTCAGCCCCCACAGGCTTCATGTGGCTGTGAAATGTATGTGCCATGTCTCCAGTGCCCTGACCAGCCATGGTTTCCAACATGTGTTGTAGTACATGAAGCAGTGGGATCTCATCGTTCATCTCATATTCCTGGCAACTGACTAATAAAGTAGCTTCCTCAAAGGGCCTGAGCAAACGGCCTGTGTCACGTATGAGCTGCCAATGGTTTACATTGAATTTACACAGGGGTGTCCCCCTATCCGTTTGGATCATCCAGAAATCAGTGATGGCTTTTCTCTGTTCCTATAGTGGATCCTGCATATAGAGGGTGGAATTCCAACGGGTGGAAACATCGCAAATCAGACTATGTTGGGGTACACCGTGCTGATGCTGAGGCTCAATATGGTTGTGCTTGGTGGTGTAGGAGTGCCAGAAGTGCATGCTAACTTTCTTTCCTGTTGTTCGGATGTCTTTCAGATGGGCGGAAGACTTCAGAAAACGCTTGACAACTAGACTGAACACGTGTGCCATGGCAGGACGCATGACTCTGGCTTCCTTGTCGCAGCGCAAACAAGATGTTCTTCCAAGTGTCAGTCACCATGG
This sequence comes from Gastrophryne carolinensis, assembly GCA_027917425.1. Taxonomy (NCBI): domain Eukaryota; kingdom Metazoa; phylum Chordata; class Amphibia; order Anura; family Microhylidae; genus Gastrophryne; species Gastrophryne carolinensis. The sequence goes on along the minus strand of CM051236.1, from coordinate 7,961,288 downwards.
GTCCAAATTTGCTGTTTTCATGGATTAAGCAATGATTTCATGGATTGAGTTCTCATTTTTAGTAGTTCCTCCCATGTGTGACTCTGTTGGTCAAGGAAAACCATGTGAAGAACAGTGTGAAACCACAATCACCAAGGGGGCCTAAAAGGATAAATATTGTCCACCATGAGTCCATAGTTACAGCTCCAGATGTAGACAACACTGTGCACTTTGGTACACACTGACAGGCTAAAGGACTGGCCCACCTTCTGTTCAACAACATTTTACAGGGCAGGTACTGCCATCTTCGCAAAGCAATGATACCATGGGACTCTCCACCTCGGCTCGGCACAAGCCATCAGTTCTCTGAAAGGTCCACCACTGGGTAATGCAGCAGGCTGGACGTATGGTGACGCTGTCTGAGAGGAGAAATCCCTCAAACATCAAGATTTAAAATTCCAAGAATTTTTGAGGTCTAATTATTCAGAGGCAATGATACCCAGTTGTTTCTGATTTAATTACAAGGTGGAAAAACACCCTCAAACAAAACTTCACTTTGGCAATACTATTGCATTTGTTTATTCATAATTTTATGTATATATACTAACTAACCTACTTTTTCTTCACAGGATTGTGGATGCTACATGAAAAACTGCCACATCGCTGAGTAGCTGATTTTTCCTACCAACAGTCCACAATAATTCACTGCTGCTGCTGCTGCCGCCGCCAGGGACCCTCTTCCACTACCTCCGCTTGCAACACCTCCTCCCACGACACTCTCGTCATCACTAATTGCCCGGCTAGTGGAAGAAGAGGCGAGTGTCTCCTCCACTTAGCTGCTGAATTTTATGATTATCAGATCTTCATCAATTGATAGTTGAATGATGGAGCTGAACCCATAACAACAGACAGTTGACTGGGGGTGTCAGATGCCACTTGTGATGCAGTGGACTGCTTTTGCAGCACTTCGAGACAAAGTTGCTTCATTGGCTGACACAATGACTGGTAAAGCTGTGGAACAAATGGTTGAAAAGCAAGACTAACTATTTGTTTTTATATGAAAAAGACCCTGGTTTATACATACATTTTTTTTCCAGAGACTGCCCTGCGTGGAAATGAATGGCGCATGGATCAGCCAAGCTTTCCTCCCAACAATGCCTAATGTATTCCAGTAGATTGATGACGGGGCCAGACCAACACTAAAGAAAGATGGATCGTGCAAAACAGATTTAAGGCGCTGCTCTCCAGTTACAGACATTCCTCCGCATCGGACCACAAGTAAGTATTGATAAAAAAACCTTTACGTTACTCTTACTTTTTATTAATATTCTTCGGATAAGACGGATCAGACATGATTCCAGATTAAAAATTCCAAGAATTTTTGAGGGCTAATTAGTCAGAGGCAATGATACCTTCTTGTTTTTGATTTAATTAAAAGGTGGAAACACACCCTCAAACAAAACTTCACTTTGGCAATACTTTTGCATTTGTTTATTCATAATTTTATGTAGATATTACTAACTAAGCTACTTTTTCTCCACATGACTCTCCACAGGGTGTGATTCATCCAATTTTTGGGCTCCTGAAGCCAACCCCAGTGTCTCTTTAGAGTAATGTTTGGGCTCCTGCTGCTGCTGCTGCCAACTCCAGGGTGTGATTCATCCAATTTTTGGGCTCCTGCTGCCAACCCCAGTGTCTCTTTAAAGTAATGTTTGGGCTCCTGCTGCTGCCAACTCCAGGGTGTGATTCATCCAATTTTTGGGCTCCTGCTGCCAACTCCAGTGTCTCTTTAAAGTAATGTTTGGGCTCCTGCTGCTGCTGCCAACTCCAGGGTGTGATTCATTCAATTTTTGGGCTCCTGTTGCCAACTCCAGTGTCTCTTTAAAGTAATGTTTGGGCTCCTGCTGCTGCTGCTGCTGCCAACTCCAGGGTGTGATTCATCCAATGTTTAGGCTCCTGCTGCCAACTCCAGTGTCTCTTTAAAGTAATGTTTGGGCTCCTGCTGCTGCTGCTGCCAACTCCAGGGTGTGATTCATCCAATTTTTGGGCTCCTGCTGCCAACTCCAGTGTCTCTTTAAAGTAATATTTGGGCTCCTGCTGCTGCTTGCAACTCCAGGGTGTGATTCATTCAATTTTTGGGCTCCTGCTGCCAACTCCAGTGTCTCTTTAAAGTAATGCTTGGGCTCCTGCTGCTGCTGCCAACTCCAGGGTGTGATTCATTCAATTTTTGGGCTCCTGCTGCCAACTCCAGTGTCTCTTTAAAGTAATGTTCGGGCTCCTGCTGCTGCTGCTGCCAACTCCAGGGTGTGATTCATCCAATGTTTAGGCTCCTGCTGCCAACTCCAGTGTCTCTTTAAAGTAATGTTTGGGCTCCTGCTGCTGCTGCTGCCAACTCCAGGGTGTGATTCATCCAATTTTTGGGCTCCTGCTGCCAACTCCAGTGTCTCTTTAAAGTAATATTTGGGCTCCTGCTGCTGCTTGCAACTCCAGGGTGTGATTCATTCAATTTTTGGGCTCCTGCTGCCAACTCCAGTGTCTCTTTAAAGTAATGCTTGGGCTCCTGCTGCTGCTGCTGCTGCCAACTCCAGGGTGTGATTCATCCAATTTTTGGGCTCCTGCTGCCAACTCCAGTGTCTCTTTAAAGTAATGTTTGGGCTCCTGCTGCTGCTGCTTGAAACTCCGGGGTGTGATTCATCCAATGTTTAGGCTCCTGCTGCCAACTCCAGTGTCTCTTTAAAGTAATGTTTGGGCTCCTGCTGCTGCTGCTGCCAACTCCAGGGTGTGATTCATCCAATTTTTGGGCTCCTGCTGCCAACTCCAGTGTCTCTTTAAAGTAATGCTTGGGCTCCTGCTGCTGCTTGCAACTCCAGGGTGTGATGCATCCAATTTTTGGTCTCCTGCTGCTGCCAACTCCAGTGTCTCTTTCAGCCAAAGTTTGGGCTCCTGCTGCTACTTGCAACTCCAGGGTGTGATTCATCCAATTTTTGGGCTCCTGCTGTTGCCAACTCCAGTGTCTCTTTAAAGCAATGTTTGGGCTCCTGCCCCTCATAGTGATGCCACTTCAACTCTCTGCAATTGTGCCGCTCTGCGATTCTATTAGCGATGCCTCTGATCTGCATGTTATATTTATTTAAAGTATTATTTAACTAACCCAGCACGCATCCTGTGCGTGTTACAGCAAGGCAGAATGGTTTACAAACCTATTGAGGCTCTAGGAGGCTCAGAAATAGCCGTTTTTAATAGCGATTCGCCACGAATAAATTTGGGTTGAAACGATTTTTGTCGGAAAATCTGCGAATCAGTCGAATCGAATTTTTCAAAAGTTCGCTCATCTCTAATAATAATTGTTGATGATTTTGGGTAAGCCAAACCCAAACAGAAGGAACATTTGGGTTAAACTATTTTGCCCTTTTTATAAAAAGAATATGATTAATACTTTTCCTTAAAAAAGACTTCCCCCCCCACTCGAGGAGCCAGGTATAGGAGCTTGGTATGCAAGTCCATTGACAAACCAGGGCAAATGCTTTACAATTGTATATAGATGGGACAAATTAAAAGGGACCTGAGATATCCCTGGCTAAGCAAACAAATAGCATTGAGTAGCATTAACCCCCTTGGCGGCGATCCCGAGCGTGACTCGGGGTCAATTTGCGCTGTAAGTGGCGGTGACCCAGAGTCACGCTCGGGATCGATTTGGGAGCAAGAGTGGGCGGCGCAGCCTCCTTACCTTCTCCCTGCGATCCAGCGATGTCTCCGCCGCGATCGCAGGTGAGAGCCGCGGCTGCGGTGTCCGTCTCCGCTTCCGGGTTCCGTCTCTGCGAGCCGCAAAGGCTCATGGGGGCGGAGCCGTGCGTCAGAGACAAATTTTGTCTGTTTCACAACGCCAGGGAGGTTAAAGGTTTCAATATATTATTGTTCACTTACCTTAGGAAAATGGACAGGTAGCTATGCTTCATCTGTACCTGTAAAGATGGATTTAATAGGAGACATTTCAGGAAGTCGAATGAATAAGAGATCTACAAAACGATCCCATTGTCGCCTTATGCCAAGTTTGTAGTGTTGTGTTAAATTATTCAGCACTTCAGCAAAAAGTGGAGTCAATCCAGGCAGACATGGCCCAAAGTGAATTAGAAGAGTGATTAATAATAAAGATATTTGGTACTGCTTCCCCCCCATTCCATTTAAAGGCATTCAAACACTTTCTGGGACTTTTAGGGTCTATATGTGTTCTTTATTTTCAACTAGATTTGTTAATATCACTTCATATCAGCAGTTATAGGCTCACTGAATATTTTGCATTGGCAGAAATGATTCAGTTAAGCTGCCAAATATATTAGAATAGTTTACATCTGAGAGGCTCATTCAATATATTGATAGTAAACAAGTGCTTAGCTACAAGGTCCAGAGGTTATATTGCTTATGATACCTGTCTTCCTGTATCTTGGTTGTACATTTGATAGCTTATCTCAGAATTGTGATGGTACATTGTTGTATCCTATGAATCAAACAATTTGATAATTACAAGATAATTATCCTAGAATGGACTTTGTAAACTATATTTGGTCTGAGTGTCATTATATAATTTCTAATATTTGGTGTGAGGGGTGGAAAGAGCCAATTTTTTACACCAGCCCCCAACACTATATCACTTGAGCTTTTTAGGTACATTCTACATTGCAGGCACGGCAGTGTGAATCTTTTGGTGTCTTTTCAACTGTGATTTTTGCATGTAACTTTGACCACATTCAGGACATTGATACGGCTTCTCTCCAGTGTGAGTTCTCTGGTGGGTAAGCAAGTTTGAATGACGTGGAAAGCATTTGTCACACTCAGGGCATGGAAATGGCTTCTCTCCAGTGTGAGTCCTTTGGTGTCTAAGCAAGTTTGAATGACATGCAAAGCACTTGCCACACTCAGGGCATGGATATGGCTTCTCTCCTGTGTGAGTCATGTTGTGCTTATTTAGGTTTGAAATATCTGTAAAGGACTTTCCACATTCAGGACATGAAAATGGCTTCTCTCCGGTGTGAATCCTTAGGTGGACAAGCAGCTGCTTATGCAGTCTAAAGCATTTGCCACATTCAGAGCATGGGAATGGCTTCTCTCCAGTGTGACACCTCTGGTGACATGTAAGCTGTGACTTAAGACTGAACTGTTTCCCACATTCAGAGCACTGATATGGCTTCACTCCTGTGGGGCTCATTATGGACTGATGGAGATCAATTTATCTGTACAATGGATTCCAGCTCCGGCTAAATTATCAGCCTGTAAGAAGAACACAGAAAGTCTTGTTAGTTACACAAGTAGTACACAAATCAAAGAAGTCAATATTGTTGTAGCTTTATACTGCAATTGATGGCTGGTGATTGTTTGATGGTTCTACACTGTGATAAGTGATGCATATGGCAAGTGACTGAAAGATAAAGATTTTCTTTGAATCACACCTTATTTTGTCTCGTGTCTTATTCTGAAATAAAGCTTGAAATTGCCCTGATTTCATTTCTGTGGGTTATTTTAAGGAAGGTTTATTGATTTGAGGTCAGTGTGGGTTATCCATATGATTTGGTATTTTTTAGAGAGGTTGAGCTTGGAGAGACAGAGCATTTTTCATTTTTTCATAGATATTTTAACAACAACAGCCTATAAAATTAAATAGGCTCATTTTTATATGTTTGGATTTTCCATAGGCTGTTTTTATATTGTAATTTCTAAAGTAAAATGTTTACCCTACTAGATAATTTGCACTTTCCCTTTCCTTTTATGAGCATCAGATTTTGAGTTTTAAAGATGTTTTTTTTTTTACTTCAATGTGTGCTAATTGAGACAAACTCAGATTTACTCTTAAAGCTCAGCCTCTCCAAAAATCAGAAATCATTTGGATAACTCAATTCTCTACTTCTCAAGAGGTGCAGAAGTAGCTAAATTGATTTTTTAGATTATATCTGGGTGGCATGAAGGAAAACAATCCACAACCAATTTGGACCTAAGCCTTCTCAGATAGTATTACTAGTAATTCAGGCAGCTCATCTAGATAGTGATGGAGACTGAGATGTGCTCATACCCAGCAATTCATTGAATCATTCAAATGCATTCCTAAAGACATGTCTCTGCCCCTGTTTTCTTTTCTTTACCGTCTACCTCTGATCCTTCTAACTTTATCTCCATCTATCTCTATTTTAAATATCCCATCTATCCCATGCATTGGGACAAACATAAATATTTTGTGAAATTCTTCTAAAGTTGTGACTGAATCCCATTTTCTCAAGAAGACAGCAACAACAACGTGGCGCGGGCCTTCCCTGTCTGGAACAACCCGTATCCAAAATTGGTAATTTCTATTAATTGCTCTGTAAGTTATGTTTATACTCTATAGCACAATATCACCAGACACAGCCAAATAATTTACCCAGACATGATAATAACCATCACATATAACCTAATAGTAACAGAAGTCATATCTACCTGGTATAGGGCAGTATGGGGATCCCCTCGCCGCTCTCCTGACCCGTCTGCTATTGCTGTGACTGAGCCGGACTCACCTTATATTGTCTGTACAAACATTCTCTAACATGAGGCGGCTTTGGATTGGCTGAATGGAATGAATCTTAATAAGTAAAGATATGTTAATGTCGTCTTACTGGGGAGTTTCACTGGGCTTTGTTTATCCCCCAGCAGTATGACAGATTCATTAGCATTGCAGCAAAAGGGAGGGAGGAGCCTTATCTGAAACACAATAGATTAGACTCTCATCATCATAGAAATCCCATGACACAATAGACTGAAACTGGGAAAGAAATTAGGTGCAGGTTCATAGTAAAATATCCTAAACTTGGACACACAGTATTTGTATCCATTACATTTTGTTAGATTGGAGCATTTTTTCACAATTATATTTACTAGTTATGAAACATAAAAAAGATCAAGTGATAAAGTGCTGGGACTAGTGTCCAAATGGTACTTCCCAACACCTCACATCAAACAGAAGAAATTATATAATGACACACAGACCAATATATAGTTTGCAAAGTCCCTTCTGGAACAATTATATTGCAATGATCAGATTCTTTGCGAGACCAAACACAATAGTATTGAGCTATGGAACTATATTATATTTCAGCTTGTTCCTGGTCCCTGGACAACCCGGTCAATTTCCATAAAATATGATTCACATTAGACTCTGAACCAAACTGAACCAATGATATTCTTATTGGTTCAAACATAAAAAGAATGCAAACATCAACATTACTGTTACATATCTAATCATAGTAATAGGAAATAGCATCTTCTTTGTATAGTTTTATGGTCACTTTATGTGATTCCTATGACTGACTGACCCCGGCCTCACATTATAATGTCTCTACAAACATTCACTGACACGGAGGGACTTAGCTGAATTTATTTAATCTCTTACAGAGAATCATATTAAAGAGTTCCCACTAATACCATTATTATAATGTGCAGTATCTCCACCCCAGACACCCAACTAAGCAATGTCTTGGGACAAGTATAAATGTATTGGAAAATTGTCCTAAACATGTCATAAGATAAAGCAATGTAACATCACATGACTGATATGAGATAACAGCTGTACAAGCAAGATACAGGAAGGCGGGTATCATAAGCAATGTTACCTCTGGACATTGTGGTCACTAAAAAAAAGGGTCCGATTTTGATGTAATTTTTTAAAGTGTATATTTTTATAAAATGTTATTTATTTTTTCCTATGTTAGTAAAGGTGAGTTTTATGGAAGCGTTTATCACTAACTGCAAACATTTGCTATTGGCAACGTACAACACGTCTGTACACCAAGAAGAGAGGATTGTGTCCTGCACATACAGAACACTGCCGCTATGATCATTGCTGAGGTGAGGAAGATCACTTAACCTTACACAGGCCCAGCAGCAGTGTTCTCTGAGTACAGGGTCGCTTCTTTCTTTTTGGTCCACAAACTTGGTGTACGTTGCCAATAGCAACAGATTACAGATACTGACATATTACTGATTTACTAACATAAGAAATAAATACTACATCAGCCCATTACATTGAATACATCATTGTGGCACAAAAATATACACTTTCAAAAATTCAATGGAAAGTGAACTTACTATTTAAGCATACATTCATTTATAAAGCTAAAAAAATGAAAGCAGAACATGTGACAATAAAGGCAAAAGTTACAGAGATACACAAAAGATCATAGACTATTGTTATATGATGACCCGCCAATCATCACAGTTCACAGATTAAATGATGTTTGTCCAAAGAGGAAATAGTCACCATCAGGATGTAAAGTCAGCTATGGGTACACACCGTGCACTATGACAACTGTTTTCAGTAATGCACACCAATACACCCCAAATATATATATATATATATATAGAGAGAGAGATGCCATTCTTATGTACAATCTATTCATATATAACCTTGGATACAGGAATATATCGCCCTAAGCTGATAGTGTTTCTGTCCTGACGCGTGTTTTGGGGTTCTGAGCCCTTCCTCTTCCTGGCCCCATCCGCACCGCAAAATAAACTTGTTGCACTAGGTATTGGCCGGCCTATGTCAGTGCCTGTTGGACCCGGCAGCTGATTATCCCAGGGCCAGTGAGCGTCACTTTGTACCGCCATTATTCAGGCACTCCCCGGCATATTTATTCATTTTTTCCTCCTTGAAATCTTTGGCTTATTTTCCATCGCTGGTCGCCGTTTCATCATTACAGTTACAAGAAATCACTGATGGGGACAAAGGTGACAAACTTTACATTGCGTTTAGGCTGCATTTTAGTTGTTGGTGTCTAAATTACACTTCGTTAAGCAAAATAAGCTGCTTCAACCACAACGCCTGGCACTGCTACCTTGCTGAAGCATGGGAAGGGGCCTCTGCTGTGTCTGATACTTTGCAAGTGGATAAGTATAAATAAGGGTTGTGTGTTGTTTGTATCATCTTTGGATGCGGCAGCAAAGGCTGTAGCATTATTCTGTTTAAACATAGTGATTCTAGGCCAGCAGAGCCAATCTGTGTCTGTTCACCAGTGTCTCTGGGCTTGTCTGGCCTGGCTGACATCTGTGTTGTTTCTGTGATCTCTGTGTATTGGCAATGGAACAGGTGTGAGGAGGAAGCTTTTGGCCTGATGTTTGCTGTGTGGCTGCGATGTGCTGCCAGCCCTGAGGTATCACAGGGGTATTTGGAAGCCAGGGTGGTGAGATTACAGGCCCAGAGATGTTTTAGTATCCGCCTGTCTGTGTGGGAGTGATGAGCAAATCCGCAGCTGAAATGTGCTGCGCTTTTGTAATTGTATGCCGAAATCCAACAAATCCGACAAAATTGACCCCACCACTGGCAGCAGGCTATACCTGGTAGAGATGAGCGAACTTTTGAAAAATTCGATTCGACTGATTCGCCGAATTTTCCGACAAAAATCGTTTCGACCCGAATAAATTCGCGACGAATCGCTATTAAAAACGGCTATTTCTGAGCCTCCTACAGCCTCAATAGGGTTGTAAACCATTCAGCCTTGCTGTAACACGCACAGGATGCGTGCTGGGTTTGTTAAATAATACTTTGAAGAAATATCACATGCAGATCAGAGGCATCGCTAATAGAATCGCAGAGCGGCACAATTGCAGAGAGTTGAAGTGGCATCACTATGAGGGGCAGAAGGAGCCCAAATATACACTGGAGTTGGCCTCAGGAGCCCAAAAATTGGATGAATCACACCCTGGAGTTGGCAGAAGTTGGCAGCAGCAGCAGGAGCCCAAATATACACTGGAGTTGGCTTCAGGAGCCCAAAAATTGGATGAATCACACCCTGGAGTTGGCAGAAGTTGGCAGCAGCAGGAGCAGGAGCCCAAATATACACTGGAGTTGGCCTCAGGAGCCCAAAAATTGGATGAATCACACCCTGGAGTGGGCAGAAGTTGGCAGCAGCAGCAGCAGGAGCCCAAATATACACTGGAGTTGGCCTCAGGAGCCCAAAAATTGGATGAATCACACCCTGGAGTTGGCAGGAGTTGACAGTAGTAGCAGCAGGAGCCCAAATATACACTGGAGTTGGCCTCAGGAGCCCAAAAATTGGATGAATCACACCCTGGAGTTGGCAGAAGTTGGCAGCAGCAGCAGCAGGAGCCCAAATATACACTGGAGTTGGCCTCAGGAGCCCAAAAATTGGATGAATCACACCCTGGAGTTGGCAGAAGTTGGCAGCAGCAGCAGCAGGAGCCCAAATATACACTGGAGTTGGCTTCAGGAGCCCAAAAATTGGATGAATCACACCCTGGAGTTGGCAGGAGTTGACAGTAGTAGCAGCAGGAGCCCAAATATACACTGGAGTTGGCTTCAGGAGCCCAAAAATTGGATGAATCACACCCTGGAGTTGGCAGAAGTTGGCAGCAGCAGCAGCAGGAGCCCAAATATACACTGGAGTTGGCCTCAGGAGCCCAAAAATTGGATGAATCACACCCTGGAGTTGGCAGAAGTTGGCAGTAGTAGCAGCAGGAGCCCAAATATACACTGGAGTTGGCCTCAGGAGCCCAAAAATTGGATGAATCACACCCTGGAGTTGGCAGAAGTTGGCAGTAGTAGCAGCAGGAGCCCAAATATACACTGGAGTTGGCTTCAGGCGCCCAAAAATTGGATGAATCACACCCTGGAGTTGGCAGAAGTTGGCAGTAGCAGCAGCAGGAGCCCAAATATACACTGGAGTTGGCTTCAGGAGCCCAAAAATTGGATGAATCACACCCTGGAGTTGGCAGGAGTTGACAGTAGCAGCAGCAGGAGCCCAAATATACACTGGAGTTGGCCTCAGGAGCCCAAAAATTGGATGAATCACACCCTGGAGTTGGCAGGAGTTGACAGTAGCAGCAGCAGGAGCCCAAATATACACTGGAGTTGGCTTCAGGAGCCCAAAAATTGGATGAATCACACCCTGGAGTTGGCAGAAGTTGGCAGCAGCAGCAGCAGCAGGAGCCCAAATATACACTGGAGTTGGCTTCAGGAGCCCAAAAATTGGATGAATCACACCCTGGAGTTGGCAGGAGTTGACAGTAGCAGCAGCAGGAGCCCAAATATACACTGGAGTTGGCCTCAGGAGCCCAAAAATTGGATGAATCACACCCTGGAGTTGGCAGAAGTTGGCAGCAGCAGCAGCAGGAGCCCAAATATACACTGGAGTTGGCCTCAGGAGCCCAAAAATTGGATGAATCACACCCTGGAGTTGGCAGGAGTTGACAGTAGTAGCAGCAGGAGCCCAAATATACACTGGAGTTGGCTTCAGGAGCCCAAAAATTGGATGAATCACACCCTGGAGTTGGCAGAAGTTGGCAGCAGCAGCAGCAGGAGCCCAAATATACACTGGAGTTGGCTTCAGGAGCCCAAAAATTGGATGAATCACACCCTGGAGTTGGCAGAAGTTGGCAGCAGCAGCAGCAGGAGCCCAAATATACACTGGAGTTGGCTTCAGGAGCCCAAAAATTGGATGAATCACACCCTGGAGTTGGCAGAAGTTGGCAGCAGCAGCAGCAGCAGGAGCCCAAATATACACTGGAGTTGGCTTCAGGAGCCCAAAAATTGGATGAATCACACCCTGGAGTTGGCAGGAGTTGACAGTAGCAGCAGCAGGAGCCCAAATATACACTGGAGTTGGCCTCAGGAGCCCAAAAATTGGATGAATCACACCCTGGAGTTGGCAGAAGTTGGCAGCAGCAGCAGCAGGAGCCCAAATATACACTGGAGTTGGCCTCAGGAGCCCAAAAATTGGATGAATCACACCCTGGAGTTGGCAGGAGTTGACAGTAGTAGCAGCAGGAGCCCAAATATACACTGGAGTTGGCTTCAGGAGCCCAAAAATTGGATGAATCACACCCTGGAGTTGGCAGAAGTTGGCAGCAGCAGCAGCAGGAGCCCAAATATACACTGGAGTTGGCTTCAGGAGCCCAAAAATTGGATGAATCACACCCTGGAGTTGGCAGAAGTTGGCAGCAGCAGCAGCAGGAGCCCAAATATACACTGGAGTTGGCTTCAGGAGCCCAAAAATTGGATGAATCACACCCTGGAGTTGGCAGAAGTTGGCAGTAGTAGCAGCAGGAGCCCAAATATACACTGGAGTTGGCTTCAGGAGCCCAAAAATTGGATGAATCACACCCTGGAGTTGGCAGGAGTTGACAGTAGCAGCAGCAGGAGCCCAAATATACACTGGAGTTGGCCTCAGGAGCCCAAAAATTGGATGAATCACACCCTGGAGTTGGCAGGAGTTGACAGTAGTAGCAGCAGGAGCCCAAATATACACTGGAGTTGGCTTCAGGAGCCCAAAAATTGGATGAATCACACCCTGGAGTTGGCAGAAGTTGGCAGTAGCAGCAGCAGGAGCCCAAAAAATGGCCTAAAGACATAAATATGTTTTGCACCATTTGTAAAGTGTAAAACGTGGCACCATGCTGAATCTAGTCGCATGCATCAGGCATTGGTGGGTGGAAATCCTGGCTGATCCATCCCTGATTCATTTTGACAAAGGTGAGTCTCTCCACATTTTTAGTTGACAGACGAGTTCTCCTCGCCGTAACTATGGCCCCCGCCGCACTAAACACCCGCTCAGATGGCACGCTACTTGCCGGGCAGGACAGCTTTTCCAGGGCAAACTCTGCTAGTTGCGGCCACAAATCAAGTTTGGCTGCCCAGAAGTCCAGCGGATCCTCAAGGTGTGTTGGCATGGTCATGTCAAAGTATGACATGACCTGCTGGTTCAGGTCCTGCTCCAGGTCTTCCTGCTGCTCATGAGTAGCCTCACTATGCGGGTGTAGAAAGCTACTCATTAGCGACTGAAGACTGAGGCTGCTGCTGCTGATGGAGCTTCTGCTGCTGCTGCTGCCAACCCCCCCAGCGGCCATGGCAGTGGAAGGTGAGCGCAGAGGTCCCCTCGAGTCAGACCTGCGAGAGTATGGACCATGGCGCAGATAGGCATCGGCCAACTGCCTACGTAGAATGTCTTTGTAGTAGTTGAGTTTGTCCTCCCTCTCGGTGGGTTTAAAAAATGCCCCCATTTTGTGCCGGAAGCGAGGGTCCAATAAGGTGGACAGCCAGAAGTCATCCCGCCGACAGATGGAAACAATTCTGGGGTCACTACGCAAGCATGTGAGCATGCTTCGTGCCATTTGCGCAAGTGACTCGGATGGACTACCTGTCTCCATCTCCACTGCATACTGCCACGGTGTGCCCGGGTCCTCTGTCTCTCCTTCCTCAAAAACCTCTAGCTCCTCTGGCTGCTCCTGCTCCTCCTCTCCTGTCCGCTGACTAGATAAACCAGCCATTTCGCCAAGCCTAAACTGTGTTTCGCTGGGCAACTCCTCCTCCTCCTCTTCCTCCTCCTCCTCCTCCAGTTCAGCTCCAACGGGGTTCATGTGGCCGTAAGATGTAAACGCCATGTCTCCAGTGCCCTGACCAGCCATGGTTTCCAACATGTGCTGTAGTACATGAAGCAGTGGAATCACGTCGTTCATCCCGTAATCCTGCCGACTGACAAATAAAGTGGCTTCCTCAAAGGGCCTGAGCAAACGGCAGGTGTCACGTATGAGCTGCCACTGGTTGACATTGAAGTTACACAGGGGAGTCCCCCTATCTGCTTGGATCATCAGGAAATCCGTGATGGCTTTTCTCTGTTCATATAATCGGTCCAACATGTGAAGGGTGGAATTCCAACGGGTGGAAACATCGCAAATCAGACTATGTTGGGGGATACCATTCTGACGCTGTAGCTCAAGAAGGGTGTGTTTGGCGGTGTAGGAGTGGCTGAAGTGCATGCAAAGTTTCCGTGAAGTTGTTAGGATGTCCTGCAGATGGGGGGAACACTTCAGAAACCGCTTGACAACCAGATTGAAGACGTGAGCCATGCAGGGGGCATGGGTCAGGCTTCCTTGGCGCAGCGCAGACAAAATGTTCTTCCCATTGTCGGTAACCATGATTCCCATTTTAAGTTTTCTCGGAGTAAGCCATGTTTGGATTTCCTGATGAATACATTTAAGCAGTTCCTCCCCTGTGTGACTCCGTTCGCCAAGACAAACCATGTGAAGCACTGCGTGACACCTCCGTGCCCTGCACACATGGTAGACTGGAGGGGCACTGAGACTTGAGCCTACAGTGGAGGGTGAGGAGATGGCGGAGGATGAGGAGGCCGAGTCGCACGGTGTCACAGGCCCAATGGGCAGAGAGCGCGGAGGCCGAAGCGGCGTGACCTGTCCAAGTTGCTGCTGCAAAGGGACCACATTCACCCAGTGGGCCGTAAACGACATGTACTGCCCCTGACCGTAGTTACAGCTCCAGATGTCGGCGCTGCCATGTATTTTGCTACACACCGACAGGCTCAAGGACTGGCCCACCTTCTGTTCAACAAAAGTGTGCAGCGCTGGTACTGCCTTCTTGGCAAAGAAATGACGGCTTGGGACTCTCCACCTCGGCTCGGCACAAGCCATCAGTTCTCTGAAAGGTGCAGATTCCACCACCTGAAAAGGGAGCGACTGCAGCACCAGCAACTTGGACAGGAGCACATTCAGCTTCTGCGCCGTAGGATGAGTGGGCGCATACTGCTGTCTCTTGGACATGGCTTCGCTGATGGATTGCTGGCGGGATGCATGACTTGGAGGAGGAGGTGGAGGAGCAGGAGCGACAGAGGATGGGTGTGACGCACAGCTGCCTTCGGCTGAGGTGCTGGAGCCTTGGCTGGCAGAAATTGGGAGCTCACTTGGTGAGGAAGCAGACTGGACCACCCCTTGGGAGCCTCGGTTCTCCCAGGTCGTTTTATGGTGACGCATCATATGTTGACGCAGGGCCGTGGTGCCAACATTTGGACCCTGGCCACGCTTCACCTTTTGCCTACATATCTTGCATGTGGCCATGTTACCCTCCTGCGGATGCCTCAGGAAAAACTGCCACACTGCCGAGTAGCTACTTTTCCCACCCCCTGGCCTCACTGATTCACTGCTGCTGTTGCCAACTCCAGGAACCCCTGCTCCACTACCTCCCGATAAGGTAGACTGCCGCACAGCAGGTGCTCTACCCCGGCCCCGGCCCCGGCCGGCTCCGGCCTTTGGAATTGTGCCCCCATGCTGACTGCTACCACCTTGCTGCCTCAGCTGCTGACTCCGGGGCAACCTGCGCCCCTCTTCTCCTGATGATGACGATGAAGCCCCTTCATCACCCGGCTCCCAAGTGCGATCGGCTTCATCGTCATCATCATCACCGGGTTGTGGCTGTACGTCACTGATGTTCGTGGATTCGTCAACAGTGTCTGGCGCAGGAGCTGGAACGCTCGCAGCACCCACGACACTGTCCACATCACTATTTGTCTGCCTAGCTAAAGAAGCCACCTCCATTTCTTGGCTGGGCAGTAGCTGCTGACTGTCCTCCTGTATCTGATCGTCCTCCTCACTAAAGAGTGGAGCTGAACCCAAAGCATAGGATACGTCGCTGGGGGAGGGAACGGCGTAGGACAGAGGCAATGGGAGGACAGGGACTGCTCTCGGGGCATGCCAACTCAGGGTTGTGTCAGAGGAACCTACCGACCCTAGACTGGGGGTCTCAGATGTAAGTTGTGATGATGTTGTTGATGAGCGCGTCAGCCAATCTACCACGGCAGATGCGTTACTGGTGGAGACCCGACCGCTAGCAGATACTGGCAGATTAGGTCTCTCAGCGTGACTCCTGCTGCTACTGGCCCCCAGTCTGATGCGAGCTCTGCCTGCGGAATCTTGGCCTCTGCCACTCCTCTTTTCACTTCCAGGCACTTGTCTGCCCGACATAGTCTAACTGGCGTGGTAGTAGGTGATATTTTAAGAACCCCCAGGCAGCAGTGGGTCTATATAAAACAGAATATAATGCACACCAAAAGTGAGCAGTAACACTCAGCCTCCAACAGGCCTGCTTAGTGTAAATAAGAGAGCTGCTTAGTGTAAATAAAGAGGGGTATGCTATGTTACAGAATGGGATGCCTCAACAGAAGTGCACCTGGCAGGCAGCAGTAAGCCTATGCCCAGCAAAAGTGTCTTATAATATAAATATAATAAGAGCAAATGCTTATATGGTCTTAAACAGAGGCTGCTTTAGTCACAGAATGGGATGCCCTGGGCAGGAATGGACCTGGCAGGGTCCAGTAGGGCTTTGGCCAGCAAAAGTGTCTTTATCAGGCTAATTTCAAATATGATAAGAGCAAATGCTTATATGGTCTTAAACAGAGGCTGCTGTAGTCACAGAATGGGATGCCCCGGGCAGGAATCGACCTGGCAGGGTTCAGTAGGGCTTTGGCCAGCAAAAGTGTCTTTATCAGGCCTGATTTCTATGAGAATAAGTGCAAATGTTTATTATGCTATTAAATAGAGGCTGCTTTAGTCACAGAATGGGATGCCAGTGCCACAAAAACCAGAGAGCATGCACAGCAAAAGTGTCTTTATCAGGCCTGATTTCTATGAGAATAAGTGCAAATGTTTATTATGCTATTAAATAGAGGCTGCTTTAGTCACAGAATGGGATGCCAGTGCCACAAAAACCAGAGAGCATGCACAGCAAAAGTGTCTTTATCAGGCCTGATTTCTATGAGAATAAGTGCAAATGTTTATTATGCTATTAAATAGAGGCTGCTTTAGTCACAGAATGGGATGCCAGTGCCACAAAAACCAGAGAGCATGCACAGCAAAAGTGTCTTTATCAGGCCTGATTTCTATGAGAATAAGTGCAAATGTTTATTATGCTATTAAATAGAGGCTGCTTTAGTCACGGAATGGGATGCCAGTGCCACAAAAACCAGAGAGCATGCACAGCAAAAGTGTCTTTATCAGGCCTGATTTCTATGAGAATAAGTGCAAATGTTTATTATGCTATTAAATAGAGGCTGCTTTAGTCACGGAATGGGATGCCAGTGCCACAAAAACCAGAGAGCATGCACAGCAAAAGTGTCTTTATCAGGCCTGATTTCTATGAGAATAAGTGCAAATGTTTATTATGCTATTAAATAGAGGCTGCTTTAGTCACGGAATGGGATGCCAGTGCCACAAAAACCAGAGAGCATGCACAGCAAAAGTGTCTTTATCAGGCCTGATTTCTATGAGAATAAGTGCAAATGTTTATTATGCTATTAAATAGAGGCTGCTTTAGTCACAGAATGGGATGCCAGTGCCACAAAAACCAGAGAGCATGCACAGCAAAAGTGTCTTTATCAGGCCTGATTTCTATGAGAATAAGTGCAAATGTTTATTATGCTATTAAATAGAGGCTGCTTTAGTCACAGAATGGGATGCCAGTGCCACAAAAACCAGAGAGCATGCACAGCAAAAGTGTCTTTATCAGGCCTGATTTCTATGAGAATAAGTGCAAATGTTTATTATGCTATTAAATAGAGGCTGCTTTAGTCACGGAATGGGATGCCAGTGCCACAAAAACCAGAGAGCATGCACAGCAAAAGTGTCTTTATCAGGCCTGATTTCTATGAGAATAAGTGCAAATGTTTATTGTGCTATTAAATAGAGGCTGCTTTAGTCACAGAATGGGATGCCAGTGCCACAAAAACCAGAGAGCATGCACAGCAAAAGTGTCTTTATCAGGCCTGATTTCTATGAGAATAAGTGCAAATGGTTATTATGCTATTAAATAGAGGCTGCTTTAGTCACAGAATGGGATGCCAGTGCCACAAAAACCAGAGAGCATGCACAGCAAAAGTGTCTTTATCAGGCCTGATTTCTATGAGAATAAGTGCAAATGTTTATTATGCTATTAAATAGAGGCTGCTTTAGTCACGGAATGGGATGCCAGTGCCACAAAAACCAGAGAGCATGCACAGCAAAAGTGTCTTTATCAGGCCTGATTTCTATGAGAATAAGTGCAAATGTTTATTATGCTATTAAATAGAGGCTGCTTTAGTCACAGAATGGGATGCCAGTGCCACAAAAACCAGAGAGCATGCACAGCAAAAGTGTCTTTATCAGGCCTGATTTCTATGAGAATAAGTGCAAATGTTTATTATGCTATTAAATAGAGGCTGCTTTAGTCACAGAATGGGATGCCAGTGCCACAAAAACCAGAGAGCATGCACAGCAAAAGTGTCTTTATCAGGCCTGATTTCTATGAGAATAAGTGCAAATGTTTATTATGCTATTAAATAGAGGCTGCTTTAGTCACAGAATGGGATGCCAGTGCCACAAAAACCAGAGAGCATGCACAGCAAAAGTGTCTTTATCAGGCCTGATTTCTATGAGAATAAGTGCAAATGTTTATTATGCTATTAAATAGAGGCTGCTTTAGTCACGGAATGGGATGCCAGTGCCACAAAAACCAGAGAGCATGCACAGCAAAAGTGTCTTTATCAGGCCTGATTTCTATGAGAATAAGTGCAAATGTTTATTATGCTATTAAATAGAGGCTGCTTTAGTCACAGAATGGGATGCCAGTGCCACAAAAACCAGAGAGCATGCACAGCAAAAGTGTCTTTATCAGGCCTGATTTCTATGAGAATAAGTGCAAATGTTTATTATGCTATTAAATAGAGGCTGCTTTAGTCACAGAATGGGATGCCAGTGCCACAAAAACCAGAGAGCATGCACAGCAAAAGTGTCTTTATCAGGCCTGATTTCTATGAGAATAAGTGCAAATGTTTATTATGCTATTAAATAGAGGCTGCTTTAGTCACGGAATGGGATGCCAGTGCCACAAAAACCAGAGAGCATGCACAGCAAAAGTGTCTTTATCAGGCCTGATTTCTATGAGAATAAGTGCAAATGGTTATTATGCTATTAAATAGAGGCTGCTTTAGTCACAGAATGGGATGCCAGTGCCACAAAAACCAGAGAGCATGCACAGCAAAAGTGTCTTTATCAGGCCTGATTTCTATGAGAATAAGTGCAAATGTTTATTATGCTATTAAATAGAGGCTGCTTTAGTCACAGAATGGGATGCCAGTGCCACAAAAACCAGAGAGCATGCACAGCAAAAGTGTCTTTATCAGGCCTGATTTCTATGAGAATAAGTGCAAATGTTTATTATGCTATTAAATAGAGGCTGCTTTAGTCACAGAATGGGATGCCAGTGCCACAAAAACCAGAGAGCATGCACAGCAAAAGTGTCTTTATCAGGCCTGATTTCTATGAGAATAAGTGCAAATGTTTATTATGCTATTAAATAGAGGCTGCTTTAGTCACAGAATGGGATGCCAGTGCCACAAAAACCAGAGAGCATGCACAGCAAAAGTGTCTTTATCAGGCCTGATTTCTATGAGAATAAGTGCAAATGTTTATTATGCTATTAAATAGAGGCTGCTTTAGTCACAGAATGGGATGCCAGTGCCACAAAAACCAGAGAGCATGCACAGCAAAAGTGTCTTTATCAGGCCTGATTTCTATGAGAATAAGTGCAAATGTTTATTATGCTATTAAATAGAGGCTGCTTTAGTCACAGAATGGGATGCCAGTGCCACAAAAACCAGAGAGCATGCACAGCAAAAGTGTCTTTATCAGGCCTGATTTCTATGAGAATAAGTGCAAATGTTTATTATGCTATTAAATAGAGGCTGCTTTAGTCACAGAATGGGATGCCTCACAGCAGACTTAAGATCAGTTCAGTATATATGCACAGTTAGTTACTATAAGCAGCCTGAAAACGCTAACAAAGGCTGGATGAAAAAAAAAAATTCTCCCTGTCAGCCAGCTCCGTTTTTCCTACCTTTCCCTGGCTTTCTGTCTGTCTCCTGTCTGTCTCCTGCCTGTCTCCTGCCTTTCTCCAGCCTGTCCCTGCCTGTCTCCAGCCTGTCCCTGTCTGTCCCTGTCTCCAGCCTGTCTCCAGCCTGTCTAACTGCCTCAGCTACACAGCGTTCTGTCTGTCTGTCACGAATGCAATAGAGAAATGAGGAAAAGCAAGATGGCCGCCGTTAAATACCGCTGTGTGACGTCACCGGGCTTGCTGGCTGCTGATAGGCTGCATGTGACTGCCCCAGCTTGCACTGGCGCGGGATACATGTCCAGACATGTCCCGCCCGCCATCTTAGAATGCCTGTAATGTAAATGAATGGATGTTAAAGGAAAACTTCGAGTGATCGAATCGCGGGGAAATTCGGATTCGATCCGAATCGAATTTTTCCTGAAATTCGGATCGAATCCGGGTTCGTCCGGATCGATTCGCTCATCCCTAATACCTGGCATAGCTCACCTGTGTGCCTCTTGGAAATCTTGGAGTGGGGACTTTTCAGACCACTGCTGCCCTCCTCATCGGCATCAGCCAGGTGACCAAGAAACAAGTGACCTAAGAAGTGAGAGAAATTATACTAAAACAAAAACATTCAATCAGAACTTACGATCTGGAGCAAACTATGCCAAACAAAAAAGCAAAATACAAGATTATCACAAGCTCAAGCAAACTTTTTGAACATAATTGATTCTAGACAGGAAGATCCATTTTGGTGGATGCCCATATTGTGTAGGACACAGCTAGTGTGGATTTATTTGACTCTTGGCTGGGTAAACTTAACTTTTCAACATCAAGCTTCAGTCACACACAAACACAATTGCTGTGTGGAATGATGTGTAAAGACATTTGATTTTCAGAACTTTATTTTCATTAAAAAAACAGTTAATAAACACTATAAAATGAAAAGTGATGTGTAATTAAGCTGTGTGGGTGAAAAAGAACGCTGCTGCAGATTGGTTAGGAAACAAGAAAAGTATTGATCAGGCGCTGCATTGATTCAGGGAGAGCGCTTCTACAGCGCCCCCACACATCACATTTATCAATGCTGGACAAGATACTACAGCGTCACTTGCTCAGTGCCAAAGTTAGGTTAGAGCAGCAGACACTCGTTTGCGCCATAGTCTTGATGCTAGTCTTAAATCAGCCTCTTAATCTGTGAACTGTGAGCATTAGTGGGTCATCATATAGCAGTTACATAGCATTGTTTGATACTGTGATATTCCCTGATCATTTTCTATCTTCCTAACTTTTTCCTTGAATGTATCAATTTTTGCATTTCTCTTGCTTCCATTTTCTGTATTCATCATCAGGTGCCTAACCACAATGTCCAGAGGTGATATTGCTCAGGATACCTGCCTTCCTGTATCTTGCTTGTACAGCTGTTATCTCATATCAGTCATGTGATGTTACATTGTCTTATCTTATGAAGCAAAGACTTTGATCATTATAATATAATTGTCCTAGAAGAGACTTTGCAAACTATGGACTCAATTCAATAAGAGGCGAAAAAAATCTCATGGTAGTAAAAATTCACCTTGTGAGCAAAACGCCTGAGAATGTCACTGTTACGGAATCACCAGCTCGTAAGACAATGACAGTCAGTGATACTTTTATACTCCTAAGAAAAGTAGAGCTTTTTTTACTCCCTTTACACTGTAGTAAAAAGGGTCATTGACGTTTCAGGCTTTTTTCGATTAAAGTGATTTTTTTACTACCGTGAAAATGTTTTCATTACTTATTGAACTGAGGTTGAAATTTTAGTCTGTGTGTCAGTATATAATTCCTTCTATTTGATGTGAGGGGGGGGGGAAGAAACACCTTTCCACACTAGCACCCAGCACTATATCACTTGAGCATCTTTAGGTCTCATTAATATTAACTAATAATTAAATAATAATTGTGAAAATATTAACAAATTGACAAATAGTTTAGAATCTTTTACCATGAAGCTGTTACACTTTTGCAATGACAGCATCTTATTTCTTTCCCAGTTTCAGTCTATTGTGTCAATTATGGTGTCATGTAATTTCTATGTTAATGGTGAGAGTCTCATCTATTGTGTTTCCAATAAGGCTCCTCCCTCCCTTTTGTCTCCTTGCTGCAATGCTAATGAATCTGTCATACTGCTGGAGGATAAACAAAGCCCAGTGAAACTCCCCAGTAAGACGACATTAACATACCTTTACTTATAAAAATTCATTCCTACCAGCCAATCCAAAGCCGCCTCATGTTAGAGAATGTTTGTACAGACAATATAAGGTGAGGCCGGCTCAGTCACAGCAATAGCAGACGGGTCAGGAGAGCGGCGAGGGGATCCCCATACTGCCCTATACCAGGTAGATATGACTTCTGTTACTATTAGGTTATATGTGATGGTTATTATCATGTCTGGGTAAATGATTTGGCTGTGTACTATGTGAATGATTTTGGCTGTTCCCATACTATGGACTCCATAGTATAAACATAACGTTTTATTGTTTGTCACGCAGATGTGGAATCAGTTGAAGCTGATCATATTATCTATACAATCTTTTATATATTAGTGTTTTTCATGTGCTGAATGGATTTCATAGAATTCCAAGAGGAGACTTGCCATAATTTGTGATATATTGAAGTAAATAATAGATGGAATTAATAAGCTGCTGGGTAACTATTTAGTCATTACAGTACTTTAGTTAATTTAAAGATGTCTATGCACATGTGAATATTTATAAAAGATAATATAAAGTATGACATGCTCAGTCAATAATATGCATCAGATATCTATAGTACTAAGGAATGTCTATACTGCATGAAAAGTACTAAGAAAAGTATTGTATTATCCATCTGATGATTGATGCAGTAGGAGTAAGTGGTGATGACACCAACCCTGATGGGTAGCCACTAAAATATCCAGATAAAACACATGTTACACTTTAGAGGGAACAGTAAATAGGTGTATTGTACCTAAAAGGAATCTCTGTTGATCGGCACATTTATTACTCAGCGCAGTCCACAGATTCTTACTGAAAGATAAACATATTTTACATTGAGATATAATATAGTTACATATCTCAATAAGATTGTGTTTTTCTACAGAAAAGGGGGGTATGGACCTAATGGGGGCCATGCTAATTATTTGTTAAGCCGTCCCTAACTCTGAGTGTGCTTTTTACTTTACCACACAAAAAAATGCAATAAAAATAGTTCAGAAACAACAGCACAATATGGGGAATTTTCAAAAAGAACTCACAATTTTTCCAACAAATGCGAGAGGCTCTTATTTTTTCTGAACCGAACAAATATCCCTTCCCTTACCTGTAAAAATGCCACATTGAATGTACAGGTGACGTTTGGGGAAAAGCTGTAATATGTAAAAAAAAAATATTTTTTTGCACTTGTTAGCATATTAAAGTAAATAAGCTCACTGATATAGAAGTTTTAGCAAAGTTAAGCTTGGTTCACCAAATAATTAGAATGACCCCACTGCTGAGTAGATGTATTTTCATTCATTTAGTTTAATAATAATTGTGGGGACAATCATGAGAAATATTATATGTTATTCCTGATTTCTCAGTCTCCCGCTCATTCCATTCCCATAGCAAATTTCCCTTCTCAACAAGCTAGCTTCATAGGTAGCGCGGGTAGTTGTAATTCTCAACCCAGTCCTGCTCTCAGAAAGCAGTGCAGGTCTCGCACCCACGGGGGGTTCCAAAGAAAATCCATGTTGCTTCTTACACCCCTGGCCTAAAACAAAGCCACAGTGTCCCAGCCATGAGTGACCCCCTGCAGGGAGCTGCCTTCCATCACATGCATGAAAGGAAAATCTCTTCAGGCAGCCGGTGCCAACACAGAACCATGAATATCTGGGTCACAGCTCCCCCAGCCCCAAGCCGAATACAGAATCAGAAATCAGAACCCGTAAATCAAACCTAAATCCATCTCAGTTTGTCCCATCTCCATAACTATCCTTGAACCATCCTGAAACTATATTCTTGGACACACCAGAAGTGCAGCAATAGTTAAACACCAAAAGGAAGACACTCCTCCCAGGGGGGCCGCTGGGAATGTCCATTGATGCATGTTTGTAATTACTCACCTGTAACCTGTACTATGCTCTCAGACCTGTAAATGTAATTTTTCCAAAATATCTCATACTGGTAACTAGTGTGCACTTGTGCCCTAGAGGTAAGGGGAGTGAACCTGTGACCGGAGGGTGGCAGGTCAGAATCCTGGTCCTGAATGAAGGAACATGACTGAAATGCTCTTGAGCAAGGCACCTAACCCCGCAACTGCTCCCCGGGCAATAATTTAGCTCAGTCCACCGCTCCGGGCATGGCTTAAATGCGAAGGACAAATTCCTACGTGTGCATATGCATATAATGGCCATCTATGCATTAAACATTAAGCTTATTACATTATAATATATATTTAAAAAAGGCAAATGCTTTACTTCTCATTCAAAACTTTGTAGACTCCAAAAAAGTCACACTGAAATACTGCTTGCGTAATTTACATGAATTTCTGTATTTTTCTGACAGGTTGAACATTTATCAGGAAGCTGGAATCCATTTCCATCAGCCCACAATGAGCCCTAAACCAGGAAAACCATATCAGTGCTCTGATTGTGGAAAATGGTTCGGTTGTAAATCAGAGCTCACAAGTCACCAGAGGAGTCACACTGGAGAGAAGCCGTTCCCATGCTCTGAATGTGGCAAATGCTTTGCTCATCATCCAAATCTTCTTAGACATCAGATGGTCCACACTGGAGTGAAGCCATTTTCATGTCCTGATTGTGACAAGTGCTTTACACAGCATACAAGCCTGCTTACACACCAGAGGACTCACACCGGAGAGAAGCCATATTCCTGTCCTGATTGTGACAAGTGCTTTACACAGCATACAAGCCTGCTTACACACCAGAGGACTCACACTGGAGAGAAGCCATTTTCATGTTCTGAGTGTGACAAGTGCTTTACACGACGTGCAACCCTGATTATACATCAGAGGACTCACACTGGAGAGAAGCCATTTTCGTGTCCTGAGTGTGACGAGTACTTTATACATCGTGCAAATCTGCTTACACATCAGAGTACTCACACTGGAGAGAAGACATTTTCATGCAATGAGTGTGACAAGTGCTTTACACAGCGATCATCCCTGTTTAAACATCAGAGGACTCACACTGGAGAGAAACCATATTCATGTTCTGAGTGTAGTAAGCACTTTACACAACATAGTAACTTACTTGCACACCAGAAAATTCATACTGGAGAGAAGCCATTTTCATGTCCTGAGTGTGACAAGTACTTTACACAACATTCAAACCTGCTTACACATCTGAGGACTCACACTGGAGAGAAGCCATTTTCATGCACTGAGTGTGAAAAGTGCTTTTCACAGCAATCTTCCCTGTGTAAACATCAAATGACTCACACTGGAGAGAAACCATATTCCTGTCCTGAGTGTAGCAAGTGCTTTACACAACATAGTACCTGACTTTCACACCAGAAAATTCATACTGGAGAGAAATCATTTTTCGTGCCCTGATTGTGACAAGTGCTTTACACACCATACAAACCTGCTTAAGCATCAGATAATTCACACTGGGGAGAAGCCATATTCCTGTCCTGAGTGTGACAAGTGCTTTACAAACCATACAAACCTGCTTACACACCAGAAGTCTCATACTGGAGAGAAGCCATTTTCATGTCCTAAGTGTGACAAGTGCTTTACACAACGTGCAAACCTGCTTACACATCAGAGGACTCACACTGGGGAGAAGCCATTTTCATGTCCTGAGTGTGACAAGTGCTTTACATGGCGTTCAACTCTGCTTACACATCGGAGGACACACTTGAAAAAATCATTTTACATTTCTGGAAGGTGACAAGTGTTTTGGTTGAAGTGTGAATTTCCAGCGCCACACTATAATCCATAATTATAGGGCACACACTGGAGAGAAGGCATATCAATGTCGTAACGTGATGAAGGGTATGCACATAAATCACAGCTGACAAGACACCAAAGGAGTCACCTCACCGCGTATGCAATGTTTCTTACAAAAGCAACAAGTTTCACACCAGTAAAATCGGTCACTGAGAACAAGTTACATATTTTGTTGATGAGCCTGAGACGTTTTGACCAGAGAGATGGGAAATATTCAGAGCTCATGTGTTGCAATGTAATTGTTATTTATAAGGTAGTTACATTGTGCCACATTATCTGCATATATGTCTGTTGCCTACCCTCTGCACATGCCTAATAATTATATGGATTACACATCCAGGCACAACCAGACAATAGTTATCATCCAGAAAGCCAGTGAGATTGTAAAAAGTAAGATATCATACCATTTAAAAACTTTACATCACTGGAAATTAAAAGGTTAACATTTCGTTGCAAATATGTGGTTTCTAGAATGTATTTGTTAACAAGATTGTTTTATTTAGGTTTATATATTTGTGAACTTGTAGTGCATTAAATTGACAAATTAAAGGAACTCTCAACAATACAATACAATGTATTTGTATTTACAATTCACAATAAAAAACTTGGTTTACTATATGAATTATGTAGCATTTTGTATGCAATTGTTTGTGAGACTCTTCTTTCTAAATAAAAAGGCGATAAAAAAGGAGCCAGTAGGTGTGTGGCCTATCAATATGGATATTGGAGTGGTCGAAATTTACTCTTCGACTGAAACACTTGTAACATTCCAGATATCAAAAACTTTATCTTCAGTGTCCTCTGATGGTTAAGCAGGGATGCACGTTGTGTAAATCACTTGTCACACTCAGGACATGAAAATAGCTTCCCTGCAGTGTATATTATCTGATGTTTAAGCACAATCAGGACAGGAATATGGCTTTTCTCAAGAGTGAGTCCTCTGATGTGTAAGCAGGTGTGAACTCTGTGTAAAACACTTGACACACTCAGGGCATGACAATGGCTTCTCTCCGGTGTGAGTCCTCTAGTGCTTATTCAGGTTTGAACTATCAGTAAAGAACTTTCCACATTCAGGGCATGCAAATGGCTTCTCTCCAGTGTGAATTCGCTGATGTGTAAGCAGGGTTTCACGCTGTGTAAAGCACTTGTCACAATCAGGGCAGGAACGCGGCTTGACTCCAGTGTGAGTGCTATAATGACTATTGAATACTTTATTGGTTCTAAAACATTTGCCACATTCTAGGCATGAATATGGCTTCTCTCCTGTATGGTTCATGGAGTGGAATTTGAGATGAGCACTTCGACTAAAGCACTTGTTACAGTCAAACATCTAAACGGTTTCTCTCCAGTGTGAGTCCTCTGGTGTGTGACCAGGTTTGATTTATTTGTAAAGCACTTGTTGCACTCAGTGCATGTAAATGGCTTCTCTCCAGTGTGAGTCTTCTGGTGTGTAAGCAGATTTGAATGTTGTGTAAAGCACTTGTCACACTCTGGACAGGAAAATGGCTTCTCTCCACGTGAGCTCTGACTTAGAACTACACAATTTTCCACACTCAGCACTGATATGGCCTTACTCCACTGTGCATCCTCTGGTGTCTAGTAAGTTGTAGATGATTAATAAAGCATTTTCCACATTCAGTGCATGGGAATGTTTTCTCTTCAGTGTGACTCTGGTGACATGTGAGCTCTGACTTAAATTGAAACCAGTTTCCACACTCGTAGGCTGATGGCTTCAATTCTGTAGTACTCATTATGGATATGTAAAATGTAGCTTCCTGTTAAATTTTCAGCCTGTAAGAAGAATACATAAAGGCATGTAAATTACACAAGCATCAAATAGAAGAAATTATATAATGACATGCAGACCAAAATATCAACCTCAATTCTGAAAAAATCTCATGGTAGTAAAAAAACATTTTATATGAAAAAAGCCTGAGAATTTCATTGTTACTGAATCATCACCTAGGAAGACAATGAACGTCAAAGTAAAGTTTTATTACAGTATAAAAGGGGATAAACAATTCTCTACTTTTTTTAGGAGTATAAACATGCCACCATCTGCCATTGTCTTACTAGCTGCTGATTCATTAACAGTGAAATTCTCAGGCTCATAAAGTGAACTACCATGGAAATTGTTTCTTTTTATTTTTATTCTCTTAGACTATGGCTACATGATAACCCACCAATTCTCACAGCTCACATATTAAATTATATTAAATTAATATAGCATCTGTAACTAAATTAGATTCCTCTATGTCAACCCAACTAGGTCTTTGTTTCAAGCAAAATACAGCTGTGAAATTCCTGCTACATAGTGATACCGTACTAAATGAGCTAAATGTGGGAATCTTGGTATCAAGATTTGGGTCACTTACATATAAAGTAGTATAATGTCTTTTTTAGAAATCACCTGTGCATAGACCTCTTTGGATTGGCCAATTTACTGTATTCCATCATAAATTAGTTACCCATCAGCGTATTAATATTATATAATTTTGTCCTGCAACATATCACCCAAAAGTATTCCAAGTCTCATATTGTAGGACCTATAAACACAATCAGCACATAAAAACAAAAATACATGAAGGATTATAAAGTCCACCTAATCCCACATCTGGCTGACACACAATAACATTATATAATTATACTATGGAGCACAATATCACCAGACACAGCCAAATAATTTACCCAGACATGATAATAACTAGAGATGAGCGAACTTTTGAAAAATTCGATTCGACTGATTCGCAGAATTTTCTGACAAAAATCGCTTCAACTCAAATTTATTCGCGACAAATCGCTTTTAAAATAATATGTTTTGTATATTATAAATTAATATATATATATATATATATATATATATATATATATATATATATATTCTAAAAAATATAATTATGTTTTAAAGAATATTGGTGAGGTGTGGTGGGAAAGCTGGGTCTAGGGAATATAGGGGATTGGGCCTAATCCCCAACAATCAAATTGAATCAATTTTGATAGACCAGCAATTTCCAAACCCCCTCTCCTAAAAAAAACAAAAAACTACAATAACAATTTAACTTTTTCCAGAGGAGGGTCGCTTGTTGAACTAGGACAGGTCATCACAGTTTGAGGACCTGCCCTAATAAGAAGTTGCTAGTATATAAGTAGATTCAATTTGATTGCTGGGGATTAGGCCCAATCCCCTATATTCCCTAGACCCAGCTTTCCCACCACACCTCACCAATATTCTTTAAAACATAATTATTTTATTGAGTCTGATAATAAAAGAAAGAGGATCCATTCTGATCCAAACATACTATTATTTCAACATTGTTACAAACATTATTAGAAAGCATACAAATGGATAAAACATAGTTGACTGTAGCAGCTGAAAGTATTCGCTAATTGTATTTCTACACAGTAATATTTCGCTGAAACAATACAATTAGTTTCATTTATCTTACTGGTATGTCGATCAAAACAGTCAGGGCAGACATGTTTCGCTAGTAATGGCTTCCTCAGTGCCCTAATGCATTAGAGAAAATATAAAAAATATAAAAGTG
The DNA here is from genome assembly GCA_027917425.1 of Gastrophryne carolinensis. Lineage (NCBI taxonomy): Eukaryota > Metazoa > Chordata > Amphibia > Anura > Microhylidae > Gastrophryne > Gastrophryne carolinensis. The sequence goes on along the minus strand of CM051236.1, from coordinate 7,932,125 downwards.
TGAGGACCTGCCTAATTAAGTAGTTGCTAGTATATAAGTAGCCACATAGTGAATGTGATTATTGTCACTATGGATATACATAATATAATCTGTAAACTGTGAGCATTAGTGGAACATCACATAGCAGTTACCTGGGACTGTTTCAGCTCCTACGTATGTCCTTTGCCTTCGACATCCGTTGGAGAAATCTGTTGGGGGGAGAAATCTACAAAACAGTTCATGTTTGAGTCTAGTAAAGTCAGTATATCAGGCAGTGGTCCCCAACCCTGTCCTCGTGAGCCACCAGCAGCTTATATTTTGTAGACCTCCACATATTAGGCTCTATAGCTCTGCTGCTGCACTAATTACTCCTCCTGTGAATCTGTGTAGAGATCCACAAAACCTGTCCTGTTGGTGGCTCCCAAGGGCAGGGTTGGGTAAAACAGATAGAGGGTCATCAGATACCAAAAAGAAAAGACATATAGCCAAGGTTGCATTGACCCTAGGGAGACAGGGGTGGACTGACCTGGGACAATGCCCAGTTTGGGGCCAGTTGGGCTGCTGCTTTTAACACCCACATTAAATTTCTGCCCTTAGTCTCCCTCTCAGCCCCCTGTACACGGCCCCACTGTACCCACAAGCAAAGGAACGCCACCCCCATGCTTTAGCATCCCCCCATGCTTTAGCCCCGGCATCATGGTAGCGGGGGGGCTCAGCGGGGCTGGCCAAGGGCTGGTAAAATCCAGCACTGCATGTAGCTAAAGGAGCTGCAGCAGAAACAGTATACAGTATACACTGCCTGCTCATTCAGATAGAAGATGACAGATAGAATCAGAGAACAAGATATTCCCGCCACGCCACCATACCAGGGAAATTCAATCAAATATTACAATTCATTGTAATTCAATGAGCAAAAATAATTATAATGATATATAGTAACATATACATTACTTTTTCTTTTACTATTGCAACTTTTGCATTTTTTTTTGCTTCCCTTTTTTGGCTTCACGAACAGGTGCCTGACCACAATGTCCAGAGGTAACATTGCCTGTATCTTGCTTATACAGTTGTTATCTCATCAGTCATGTGATGTTATATTGTCTTATGAAGTAAGAACGTTGATCATTACAATATAACTGTCCTAGACGAGACTTTGCAAGCAGACAAATGCATACAGAATGGTACAACATTCATATAGTATATTTCGGCTTTGTTATTGTGAATTGTAAATACAATTATATATTTTTATACTTACTGCTTTATTGTAGAGAGTTACACTATTTTGTCCATTTTAATGCACAACCAGTTCAAAAATATATAAACCTAAATAAAATACTAACATTTGACTCTATTTACCTCTTCTATAGCACCCCTCTTGCAAGTGACCACCCTAGGCACAGGCCTAGGGTTGCCTAATGGTAAATACAGCCCTGGCAGTAAGCATGAAAGTAGATATTTGTATTTACAATTCACAATAACAAAGCCGATATACTATATACATTTTGTAGCCTTTTGTATGCAATTTTCTGTGAAAATTTTCCTTTTTGGGGTTGCATGTTTTCTTAACCCTTTAACTGCCAGCCTACCTTGAGATTTTGTCACCCTTTGTTGCCAGATTATTTTGCCCTATTTTGCGCTCCCCATGTTCAACTGTGATTTTTGAAGGGATTTCCAGGGATTTCCCAGGAAAGTGATATATTGTTTTTTTTTCAGCGGAGCCTGGGCTTTAACATGAAATGTCTTGTTTGTCATTTTCTAAGTGTATTCTCAATATTTTTGGGTGAAAATTGTGCAAAAAAATAAAAAAAAACTATTTTTTACAATTTGTAGTGTTTTTTTGTAATAAAAAATGTAAGTTTGTCAATAAAATCTTATTGCGTGTGAAACCCCAATTTCTCCCGGTTACAGCGGTACCACATATGTATAGGTAGACACCCTTTCCTGCCCAGGAGACTCCCCCAAATTGAAACAACGCTTTAGGGGATTTTCAGATAAAATACAACTATGCTATGCAATATGCGCACCTTGCAGTTTTTCCAGAAAAACAACCCTTTACATTTGAAATACCCCCAACAAACTATATATTCTCTGGAAGTACACACCTCAGGCTTTCTAGGCGTACCAGGCTTGTTGATGTGGCCATAGTTTTCTGAAAGTAATCCCTCAGTGGATTCTTTGGTTGCAAAGAGTTTCCCTAAAAAAAGGATAAAAAAGCAGAATCAAAGCCACATTTTCCTAAAAAAACCTATATGCAAACCAGAAAAGAAAATCTGAAAAAGCAACATCCCCTGAACAGAACGATACCCAACATGCATAGGTTCTGTCAAGGAAAGAGTTGCCAAACACACCAAAGTAAAGCATGCGCATAACGGTAGTTTTACTTCAGATTTTCAGCTCTGCAGACAAAGTGCGCACCTTGTGCTTTTTCTACCAAAACAACCCTTTACATTTGGAATATCCCCCATAAACCATATATTCCCTGAAAGTACACATGTTAAGCTTTCTAAGCGTACCCAGCTTGTTGTAGTGGGCTCATCTTTCTGGAAGTAATATCTCGAAGAATTCTTAGGTTGCACAGGGTTTTACAAAAAAATGTATAAAAAAGCAGAATAAAAAACACCTTTTCTTAAAATATCAATATGCAAATAAGAAAAAACAAGCTAAATCTGAAAGCGCAAGGTCCCCCGAGCAGAACAATACCCAACATGCATAGGTACCTGTAACCTTTTGACTGCCAGTCTACTTGAGTTTTGTCACCCTCTCCTGACAGGATATTTTTCACCATTTTGCGTGATGTTTAACTGTGATTTTTGCAGGAATTTCCAAGAAAATGGCATATTTTCTTTTTGTGGCAGAGTTTAGGCTTTAACATGAAATGTCTTGTTTGTATTTTTTCTACTTTTTTAAATATTATTTAAAAAAATAAAAAAATATATATTTTTTAAATTGTCTCCTTTATTTTAAACAAAAACATTTATTTTATTAAAGAAAACCCTATTGCATGTGAAAGCCCCATTTCTCCCGATTACAATGATACCACATATGCATCGGTAGCCCCCCGTTCCTGTCCAGGTGATCCCATAAACTGAAAAGAGCACTTTATAACATTTACAAATAAAATACAACTACTATCCACATAATAAAGGGTTAAATAAAAAAAAATTGGTGTGGGGTCCCCTTCACGGGGGGGGGGGGGGGGGTCCACCATTTCTTGGGGGAATTTTAAGGTTTTTTTGGGAGGCAGGTAATGGGGGGTCTCTGGGTTAATGGCGAGTCACCCACTAGCCGCAGGTGACTTGCCAGACCCCCGAGCCCTGTGAACTGGTATAGGGGTCACATGGACCCCTTACCAGTTCACAAAGGGTTAAAAGTAAAAACAAACACACAGACACACTTTTTAAATAATATCTTTATTTAAAAAAAAAAAATGTTTTTTAATATTTTTTTTTAATACTTGCCTCCGATCCATCCATGTGTCCCACGCTGATCATTAGGCTTCTGCTCTCCTGCTGCTGCTGGAAGCCTTTTATACCTACTGGGTTACAGGTAAGAAAGGGTTAATTTAAAAAAAAAAATGACATAGGGTCCCCCCTCGAAGGGAGGGGGACCCCATTTTTTGGGGGGATTTTTAAGGGTTAAAACCCTTAAAAATCCAAAAAAAAAATGGCGTGAGGTCCCCCCTACCCAGCGTAACCAGCCTGTGACCAGCTATGGGGGCTTGTAGAACAGGGGCCAGCTTTAGTGGCCCCTGGCCCTGCGGCTACAAGCCGCCATAGCCTAGGGCCACGGCTCTTCTGCCCCCCCCTGGGCTTTGGGGAGGCAGGTAATTTGGGGGGCCAGGGGTTAATGGCAAGTCACCCGCTTGCGCAGGTGACTTGCCAGACCCCCGAGCCCTGTGAACTGGTATAAGGGGTCACATGGACCCCTTACCAGTTCACAAAGGGTTAAAGTAAAAAAAAAGACAAGACACTTTTTTTTTAAACACTTTATTAAAAAAAAAAAAAATTTTTTTTACTTTACTCACCTCCGATCTTCATTTCCTGTGTCCTGCGGCGATCTGCTGTCAGTGACGGCTGGGCAGAGGAGGGGGGAGGCAGGCGATCGGAGGATCGCCTACCTCCCTCCTCCTCTGTCCAGCCGTCACCGGCATCTGAAGACTGAACTGCCGGGTGCCCCGATGACACCCGGCGGTGACGTCATCGGCCCCAAGATGGCGGTAAAGGGAGGAGGGCTGTTATGCCCTCCTCCAGAAGACGGAAGACCCGGGGGGGGTGATCGGAGCCAACCCCATGAAGAGGAGAGGCGGCGGGAGCCGGCGGGAGCGGAGGTGAGTAAATGTCATTTTTTTTTTTTTTGCAGGCAAATGCCGGCGGCTGCTGGTCAGGTAAGTGATATTTTTTTATACTTTTTATTTTATTTATGGGGAAAGTCAGGCACGTAAATTTTACGTGGCTGGCGTTTAACGGTTGGAGAGGCAGCCACGTAAAATTTACGTGGCTGGCAATAGAAGGGTTAAAGAAATTTGGCCTGTATGAGCCTGCTAACACACTGCTGCTGTGTGCATATATACTGATCTCAAGTCTGCTTGGGGCATCCCATTCTGTAACATACCATTAGCCTCTGCATTTACTGTAAGCTGCACAGTTATTTAAAGAAATGTGGCCTGTATGAGCCTGCTAACACACTGCTGCTGTGTGCATATATACTGATCTCAAGTCTGCTTGGGGCATCCCATTCTGTAACATACCATTAGCCTCTGCATTTACTGTAAGCTGCACAGTTATTTAAAGAAATTTGGCCTGTATGAGCCTGCTAACACACTGCTGCTGTGTGCATATATACTGATCTCAAGTCTGCTTGGGGCATCCCATTCTGTAACATAACATAACCTACCTACCATACTAAGCAGCTCTCTTATTTAAACTAAGCAGGCCTCTTGGAGGCTGATTGTCCACTTTTGGGTGTGCATTTATATTCGGTTTCATATTCAGTGGGGTATCCCAATTTGTAAGATAACCTACCCCAACCATGTAAACTAAATAGGCCTGTTGCAGCCTGAGTTTCTCTGCTTGCGTATGGCCTGCATTACAATCTGTCTCTTTCAATGACACTGCTGCCTGGGGTATCCCAATTTGTAAGATAACCTACCCCAACCATGTAAACTAAAGGTTACGTCCTTCCAGAAGGAAAACTTATGCCGAACACTATTTTTGTTAGGGGTATTGACCTTTGGATTGATCAGCATGAAATTAATTTTTTTTTTTCAAAGTATGGCGCTGTAAAGAAGGTCAAAATTATGTCTCATACTTGGATTATTGTTACTTTTTGTTCAGCTTGAAATATAACAGGCCACACGGGCATCCCAAGGCACATGCTATTTTAACCCTATCTGTTATACAACATAAGCGTCGATCAGCATCAGCTGCTTTATTAAGCTACTTCAGTTTGCACTTGTTTTTGACTGCTTTTAATAAACCAGGCCGCAGGGCACCCCAAAGCTGCACCTTGCACCCTATCTGGTATACAACATAAGCGTTGATCAGCATCAGCTTCATTAAGCTACTTCAGTTTGCACTTCCTTTTTGACTGCTTTCATTTAACCAGGCCGCAGGGCACCCCAAAGCTGCACCTTGCACCCTACCTGTTTATACTAAATAAGCATCTACAGCCTCAGCTTTATTAAGTTATTGCATTTTGAATTGGTTTTGGTCTGCTTTAAATACACCAGGCCGCAGGGCATCCCAAACCTGCATGTTGCACCCCATCTGTTATACTAAATAAACGTTGATCAGCATCAGCTTTATTAAGCTATTGCATTTTGCATTGGTTTTTGTACTGCTGCCAAAACACTAGCCCATATGGGCATCCCAAACCAGCACATGTCACCCTATCTGTTATACTAAATAAGCTTCTACAGGCCCTTTTTTTATTTATTTATTTTTATTTATATAGAGCTGCAATAGCTTATATTGTGAGGTTAATTTGCCATTTTGCAGCATAATATAGAGCAGGCCCTGTGTAAATCTGAGGGGCAATAGCTTATATTGTGAGGTAAATTTGCCATTTTGCAGCATAATATAGAGCAGCCCCTGTGTAAATCTGAGGGGCAATAGCTTATATAGTGAGGTAAATTTGCCATTTTGCTTCGTTATATAGAGCAGCCCAGTTGCCATCTAAATCACCTACTGTCCGGCCAGTACAGCTTTTCCAGGGCAAACTCTGCTAGTTGCGGGCACAAGTCAAGTTTGGCTTCCCAGCAAATCCAGTGGATCCTGAAGGTGTGTTGGCATGGTCATGTCAAGGTATGACATGACCTGCTGTTTGAGGTCCAGCTCCAGGTCTTCCTGCTGCTCATGAGTAGACTCACTATGCGGGTGTAGAAAGCTACTCACTAGCGACTGAAGACTGAGGCTGCTGCTGATGGAGCTGCTGCTGCTGCTCCTTCCACCCCCCCAGCAGCCATGGCAGTGGAAGGTGATCGCAGAGGTCCCCCCGAGTCAGATAGACATCGCCCAACTGACTACGTGGGATGTCTCTGTAGTAGGTCAGTTTGTCCTCCCTCTCAGTGGGCGTAAAAAATGCCCCCATTTTGTGCCGGAAGCGAGGGTCCAATAAGTTGGAGAGCCAGAAGTCTTCCCGCTGACAAATGAGGACAATTCTGCGCTCACTAGTACGCAAGCATGTGAGCATGCATCGTGCCATTTGTGCAAGTGACTCGGAGGGACTACCTGTCTCCATCTCCATTGTAAACTGCCACGGTGTGTCTGGGTCCTCTGTCTCGCCTTCCTCACAACCCTCTAGCTCCTGTGGCTGCTCCTGCTCCTCCTCTCCTGTCAGATGACTAGATAAAATGGTCATTTTGTGAAACCTAAACTGTGGTTTGCTGTGCCCCACCCCCTCCTCCTCCTCCACTTCAGCCCCCACAGGCTTCATGTGGCTGTGAAATGTATGTGCCATGTCTCCAGTGCCCTGACCAGCCATGGTTTCCAACATGTGTTGTAGTACATGAAGCAGTGGAATCTCATCGTTCATCTCATAGTCCTGGCAACTGACTAATATCGTAGCTTCCTCAAAGGGCCTGAGCAAACGGTCGGTGTCACGTATGAGCTGCCAATGGTTTACATTGAATTTACACAGGGGTGTCCCCCTATCCGTTTGGATCATCCAGAAATCCGTGATGGCTTTTCTCTGTTCCTATAATGCAGTGGTCCTCAACCCTGTCCTCAATGCCCACCAACATGTCATGTTTTTTGGATCTCCAAATAGCCAGCTCTATTGCTCTGCAGCTGCACTAATTACTCCACCTGTGCATCTTTGTGGAGATCTGCAAAACCTGGCCTGTTGGTGGGCCTTGAGGACAGGGTTGGGGACCACTGCTATAGTGGATCCTGCATATGGAGGGTGGAATTCCAACGGGTGGAAACATCGCAAATCAGACTATGGTGGGGTACACCGTTGTGACGCTGAGGCTCAATAAGGTTGTGCTTGGTGGTGTAGGAGTGCCAGAAGTGCATGCTAACTTTCTTTCCTGTTGTTCTTTCAGATGGAGGCAAGACTTCAAAACTAGACTGAACACGTGTGCCATGTCAGGACGCATGACTCTGGCTTCCTTGTCGCAGCACAAACAAGATGTTCTTCCAAGTGTAATGCAGCAGGCTGGACTTATGGTGACGCTGTCTGAGAGGAGAAATCCCTCAGACATCAAGATTAAAAATTCCAAGAATTTTTGAGGGCTAATTATTCAGAGGCAAATGATAGCTAGTTGTTTCTGATTTAATTACAAGGTGGAAACACACCCTCAAACAAAACTTCACTTTGGCAATACTATTGCATTTGTCTATTCATAATTTTATGTATATATACTAACTAACCTACTTTTTCTCCACAGGATTGTGGATGCAACATGAAAAACTGACACATCGCTGAATAGCTGATTTTTCCTATCAACAGTCCCCAATAATTCACTGCTGCTGCTGCCGCCACCACCGCAGACTCCAGGGACCCTCTTCCACTACCTCGGCTTGCAACACCTCCTCCCACGACACTCTCCTCATCACTAATTGCCGGCTAGTGGAAGAAGAGGCGAGTGTCTCCTCCACTTCTTGGCTGGGCAGTAGCTGCTGAATTTTATGATTATCAGATCTTCATCAATGGATAGTGGAGCTGAACCCAAAGCATAACAGACAGACAACAGACAGTTGACTGGGGGTGTCAGATGCCACTTGTGATGCAGTGGACTGCTTTTGCAGCACTTCCAGACAAAGTTGCTTCATTGGCTGACACAATGACTGGTAAAGCTGTGGAACATATGGTTTAAAAGTAAAAATAACCATTTGTTTTTATATGAAAAAGACCCTGGTTTATACATTTTTTTTTCCAGAGACTGCCCTGCGTGGAAATGAATGGCGCATGGATCATCCAAGCATTCCTCCCAACAATGCCTGATGTATTCCAGTAGATTGATGACGGGGCCAGACCTACACTAAAGAAAGATGGATCGTGCAAACCAGATTTAAGGCGCTGCTCTCCAGTTACAGACATTCCTCCGCATCGGACCACAAGTAAGTATTGATAAAAAATCCTTTACGTTACTCTTACTTTTTATTAATATTCTTCGGATAAGACGGATCAGACATGATTCCAGATTAAAAATTCCAAGAATTTTTGAGGGCTAATTAGTCAGAGGCAATGATACCTTCTTGTTTCTGATTTAATTAAAAGGTGGAAACACACCCTCAAACAAAACTTCACTTTGGCAATACTTTTGCATTTGTTTATTCATAATTTTATGTAGATATTACTAACTAAGCTACTTTTTCTCCACATGACTCTCCACAGGGTGTGATTCATCCAATTTTTGGGCTCCTGAAGCCAACCCCAGGGTCTCTTTAAAGTAATGTTTGGGCTCCTGCTGCTGCTGCTGCCAACTCCAGGGTGTGATTCATCCAATTTTTGGGCTCCTGAAGCCAACTCCAGTGTATATTTGGGCTCCTGCTGCTGCTGCTGCCAACTCCAGGGTGTGAATCATCCAATTTTTGGGCTCCTGAAGCCAACCCCAGTGTCTCTTTAAAGTAATGTTTGGGCTCCTGCTGCTGCCAACTCCAGGGTGTGATTCATCCAATTTTTGGGCTCCTGAAGCCAACCCCAGTGTCTCTTTAAAGTAATGTTTGGGCTCCTGCTGCTGCTGCTGCCAACTCCTGCCAACTCCAGGGTGTCATTCATCCAATTTTTGGGCTCCTGAAGCCAACCCCAGGGTCTCTTTAAAGTAATATTTGGGCTCCTGCTGCTGCTACTGCCAACTTCTGCCAACTCCAGGGTGTGATTCATCCAATTTTTGGGCTCCTGAAGCCAACCCCAGGGTCTCTTTAAAGTAATATTTGGGCTCCTGCTGCTGCTGCTGTCAACTCCTGCCAACTCCAGGGTGTGATTCATCCAATTGTTGGGCTCCTGAAGCCAACCCCAGGGTCTCTTTGAAGTAATGTTTGGGCTCCTGCTGCTGCTACTGCCAACTTCTGCCAACTCCAGGGTGTGATTCATCCAATTTTTGGGCTCCTGAAGCCAACCCCAGGGTCTCTTTGAAGTAATGTTTGGGCTCCTGCTGCTGCTGCTGCCAACTTCTGCCAACTCCAGGGTGTGATTCATCCAATTTTTGGGCTCCTGAAGCCAACCCCAGGGTCTCTTTAAAGTAATGTTTGGGCTCCTGCTGCTGCTGCTGCCAACTTCTGCCAACTCCAGGGTGTGATTCATCCAATTTTTGGGCTCCTGAAGCCAACCCCAGGGTCTCTTTGAAGTAATGTTTGGGCTCCTGCTGCTGCTGCTTCCAACTCCTGCCAACTCCAGGGTGTCATTCATCCAATTGTTGGGCTCCTGAAGCCAACCCCAGTGTCTCTTTAAAGTAATATTTGGGCTCCTGCTGCTGCTGCTGCCAACTCCAGGGTGTGATTCATCCAATTGTTGGGCTCCTGAAGCCAACCCCAGGGTCTCTTTAAAGTAATATTTGGGCTCCTGCTGCTGCTGCTGTCAACTCCTGCCAACTCCAGGGTGTGATTCATCCAATTGTTGGGCTCCTGAAGCCAACCCCAGGGTCTCTTTGAAGTAATGTTTGGGCTCCTGCTGCTGCTGCTGCCAACTTCTGCCAACTCCAGGGTGTGATTCATCCAATTTTTGGGCTCCTGAAGCCAACCCCAGGGTCTCTTTAAAGTAATTTTTGGGCTCCTGCTGCTGCTGCTGCCAACTTCTGCCAACTCCAGGGTGTGATTCATCCAATTTTTGGGCTCCTGAAGCCAACCCCAGGGTCTCTTTAAAGTAATTTTTGGGCTCCTGCTGCTGCTGCTGTCAACTCCTGCCAACTCCAGGGTGTGATTCATCCAATTGTTGGGCTCCTGAAGCCAACCCCAGGGTCTCTTTAAAGTAATGTTTGGGCTCCTGCTGCTGCTGCTGCCAACTTCTGCCAACTCCAGGGTGTGATTCATCCAATGTTTGGGCTCCTGAAGCCAACTCCAGTGTATATTTGGGCTCCTGCTGCTGCTGCTGCCAACTCCAGTGTGTGATTCATCCAATTTTTGGGCTCCTGAAGCCAACCCCAGGGTCTCTTTGAAGTAATATTTGGGCTCCTGCTGCTGCTGCTGCCAACTTCTGCCAACTCCAGGGTGTGAATCATCCAATTTTTGGGCTCCTGAATCCAACCCCAGGGTCTCTTTAAAGTAATATTTGGGCTCCTGCTGCTGCCAACTCCAGGGTGTGATTCATCCAATTTTTGGGCTCCTGAAGCCAACTCCAGTGTCTCTTTAAAGCAATGTTTGGGCTCCTGCCCCTCATAGTGATGCCACTTCAACTCTCTTGAATTCAATTGTGCCGCTCTGCGATTCTATTAGCGATGCCTCTGATCTGCATGTGATATTTATTCAAAGTATTATTTAACTTACCCAGCACGCATCCTGTGTGTGTTACAGCAAGGCAGAATGGTTTACAACCCTATTGAGGCTCTAGGAGGCTCAGAAATAGCCGTTTTTAATAGCGATTCGTCGCGAATTTATTCGGGTAAAATCCAACACTAAATCCAACACTACACAACACTCAAAATTTCCAAAACTACCCTCAAAATCAATCTCTTCTGACAAGCATATAACCTGATTTAGGCATTTCCACTTGGCACATGCCACCTGAACAACTCAATAACTACTACTCGTGACCCATTCCCTGTGCTTCCAACACTTCCTTTGGACTGTAAGCTCAAAGGGGTCAGACTCTCCATCCTATTGTGTCCCACTCTCATAGTGTTTGCATTGTCATTTTTTGCATTGGGTCGGCAGTTGTCTGTGTACTCTATTCTATTTACCACGTAGTAAAGTTCTACAGAAAAAGAAGAGGGTGTTATATAAATAAATAATAATAATCTGTCTCTGCTGTGAATTTCCTGTCCCATTCCTTCTTCCATTTCCCTACATACTTGGTGCACCTTGGTATGGCCTTGTTTATATTTAACAAAATCCCTTGACACTTACTATGATCCCTCAACAAACCAGGTTTAATACATATACATATCTAATATAAATCTTTATCAGTTGGATATTTTACAGTCGTGTGTCTTAGTTTAGTATCTTATAACATGAAGCTGTTACACACTTACAATGATTTCATCATATTCTTTTCCCAGTTTTAGTCCATTGTGTCAGTTATTGTGTCTCTTCATTTCTATGATAATGATGAGAGTCTCATCTATTGTATTCAAATAAGGCTCCTCCCTATTGCCAGTTTTCATTTTGCTGCATTGCTGATGAATTTAACATACTGTTGGGTGGTAAACAGAACCAAAGAACAGGTCAAATAACCTGATGACACCACATTAACATAACACTTTGTTCTATGTGACTTTCAGACTGATTCATCTCTAACGCCAGGTAGCGACAGTTGAGCGTCTGTAACAGCATTTTCAGAGCGCCCGCTAGTAGTCGCTGTGCTCGGCCGTGGGTCGCTAGTTTATAGCGACTCAGTCGCTGTGCAGTACTGTTGAACACATTGTGAGGAGTCGCTATTTGACCAGTACAGCGCTGTATGGGAGCACATGTTAGCGACTGCTCATAGCGACCGACTCACAACATATTAAAAAAAAAAATGTCTCACACAACTCTGGCGCAGAAAAATGCTTCTCTAAAGCCCAGAGCGCAGGAGGCTGTGTGTGTAGAGTCTGTTTTTCAGCATCTATCCACTAGTAACAAAGCAAAAACATATGGAATTACATTGTAGCAACATTGTAACATGAACACTTTAATGTCATTTCTGAAGAAATATATAAAAAATGAAAAAATTGGGAAAAAACTGCTTTTTCAGTGCCAAAAGAGGTCACAACATTATTTGAGATTTTTTGCAAATTAAAAAAAAAAACCCTGTTTAAAGAGGAGAAAAGGATCGTCTATTGAAATGTATGGGAGAGCGACAGGTAGCGAGAGGTCATACCTAGCGCTGTGTCAGGGCAGAACACCGACGCTGTTCGCTGAGGCTGTGCAAATGATGAATCGGACGCTACATGGTGTTATCCCAGTCGCCAAACAGATTCTGCTTAATAAATGTGTAATTGCTGCCGTGTCCTGCGTTCACCAGTTGCTACCTGTCGCTATCCCTTCTTAAATAAGGGCCAAAGTATAAAAAAAGGGCTGTGTGGTGTGTGTATCATCTTTGGATGCTGTGGTAAAGGCTGTAGCGTAATTCTGTTTGAGAATAGTGATTCTAGGCCAGCAGAGCCAATCTGTGTGTGTTAAACAGTGTCTGTGGGATTTTCTGGCCTGGCTGACATCAGTGTTGTTTACCTGATCTCTGCATTTTGTGATGGATGACCATATTGTGTAGGACACAGCTAGTGCGGATTTTTTGGAGACCATTTGTGGGCTGTGCAGCATCTCCCCTCTTGGCTGCCCCAAACTTAGGAAGCATTCTTTCAGCAGCCTGATGGTTTATTCAGCAAGCTAATTGGTTTTGTGGTGAGCTGCATTGAGGTGCACTTGTGTTTGTGTAAGATTGTGTTTGTTTGTTATTTTGCTGGTTGCGTGTTTGTGTGACAGATTGTGTGTATTTGTTTTGTATTTGTGAGTGTATTGGCAATGAAGAGGTGTGAGGAGGAAGCTTTCATCCTGATGTTCTCTGTGTGGCTGTGATGTGCTGCCAGCACTGGGGTATCACAGGAGTATTTAGAAGCCAGGGTGGTGAGATTATGGGCAAAGAGATGTTTTAGCACCTGACTGTCTGTGTGAGATTTGAGTGATGGGCAAATCTGCAGCAGGTTTCAGATGACTTGTGCTGTGCCTTTGTCGTTGTATGCCCAAATCCGACACAAAAGACCACTGCTGCCCTCCTCAGAGGCATCAGCCAATGGACCATGAAGCAAGTGACATAAGAAGTGACCTAAGAAGTGAGAGAAATAATACTAAAACATTCAATCAGACTTTAAGAGCTGAAGCAAACCATGCCAATCATAAAAGCATATAGCAGTTACATAGCATTGTTTGATACTGTGATATACCCTGATCATTTTCTATCTTCCTAACTTTTTCATTGAATGTAGCAATTTTTGCATTTTCTCTTGCTTAGATTTTTTGTCTTCATCATCGGGTGCCAAACCACAATGTCCAGAGGTGATATTGCTCAGGATACCTGCCTTCCTGTATCTTGCTTGTACAGCTGTTATCTCATATATATCTCATATATCAGTCATGTGATGTTACATTATCTTATCCTATGAAGCAAAGACTTTGATCATTACAATATAATTGTCCTAGAAGAGACTTTGCAAACTATGGAATCAATTAAATAAGAGGCAAAGAAAATCTCATGGTAGTAAAAATTCACCTTGTGAGCAAAAAGCCTGAGAATGTCACTGTTACAGAATCACCAGCTAGTAAGACAATGACAGTCACTGATACGTGTATACTCCTAAGAAAAGTAGAGATTTTTTTTTACTCCCCTTTACACTTTAGTAAAAAGGGTCATTGACTTTTCAGGCTTTTTTCGTTTAAAGTGATTTTTTGGAAGTTTTTTTTTTACTACCCTGAAAATGTTTTCATTACTTATTGAACTGAGGTTGAAATTTTAGTCTGTGTGTCCTTATAAAATTCCTTCTATTTGATGTGAGGGGATGGTAAGAAACACCTTTCCACACTAGCACCCAGAACTATATCACTTGAGCGTATTTTGGTCTCATTACTATTAAGTAATAATTAAATAATAATTGTGGAAATATTAACAACTTGACAAAATGTAACAGATAAAATACACTTTTGCAATGACAGAATCTTATTTCTTTCCCAGTTTCAGTCTATTGTGTCAGTTATGGTGTCATGTAATTTCTATGTTAATGGTGAGAGTCTTATCTATTGTGTTTCCAATAGGTCTCCTCCCTCCCTTTTGTCTCCTTGCTGCAATGCCAATTAATCTGTCATACTGCTGGGTGAGAAACTGAATAGTTGGATGAAAAACAAAGCCCAGTGAAACTCCCCAGTAAGACGACATTAACATACCTTTACTTTTTAAGATTCATTCCATTTAGCCAATCCAAAGCCGCCTCATGTTAGAGAATGTTTGTACAGACAATATAAGGTGAGGCCGGCTCAGTCACAGCAATAGCAGACGGGTCAGGAGAGCGGCGAGGGGATCCCCATACTGCCCTATACCAGGTAGATATGACTTCTGTTACTATTAGGTTATATGTGATGGTTATTATCATGTGTGGGTAAATTATTTGGCTGTGTACTATGTGAATGATTTTGTCTGTCCCCATACTATGTGCTCCATAGTATAAACATAACATTTTATTGTGTGTCAGCCAGATGTGGAATCAGTGGGAGCTGACCATATTATCTATACAATCTTATATATATTAGTGTATTTCGTGTGCTGAATGAATTTTATAGAATTCTAAGAGAAGACTTGTTATAATTTGTGGTATATTGAAGGAAATAATAGATGAAATTAATAAGCTGCTGGGTAACAATTTAGTCATTACAGTACTTTAGTTAATTTAAATAGGTTAATGCACATGTGAATATTTATAAATGATAATATAAAGTATGACATGCTCAGTCAATAATATGCATCAGATATCTATAGTACTAAGGAATGTCTATACTGCATGAAAAGTACTAAGAGAAGTATTGTATTATCCATCTGATGATTGATGCAGTAGGAGTAAGTGGTGATGACACCAACCCTGATGGGTAGCCACTAAAATTTCCAGATTAAACACATGTTACACTTTAGAGGGAACAGTAAATAGGTGTATTGTACCTAAAAGGAATCTCTGTTGATCGGCACATTTATTACTCAGCGCAGTCCACAGATTCTTACTGAAGGATAAACATATTTTACATTGAGATATAATATAGTTTCATATCTCAATAAGATTATGTTTTTCTACAAAAAAGGGGGGTATGGACCGTATGGGGGCCATGCTAATTATTTGGTAAGCTATTTGGTAAACCATCCCTAACTCTGAGTATGTTTTTTACTTTAACATGCAAAAAAATGTAATAAAAATATTGTTTTTCATGACAAAACACCAGCACTTGCAATAGGGCATGTCTACAAGTGAAGTGTCTAATTTTTCCAATGAGAGAGGATATTTATTTTTTTTCCAAAGTTCAGAAACAACAGCACAGTATGGGGAATGTTCAAGAAGAATTCACCATTTTTCCAACAAAATCACAAACTTGTATTTTCCGAACTCTTAAATACCCCTTCCCTTACCTGTAAAAATGCCCCATCACATGTACAGGTGATGTTTGGGGAAAAACTGTAACAAATATGTTGTGTGTCTTAAAGTAGATAAGCTCACTGAGATGGAAGTTTTAGTTAAGTTAAGCTTGGTTCACCAAATAATTAGAATGACCCGCAGTGCTGAGTAGATGTATTTTCATTTAGTTTAATAATAATTGTGGGGACAATCAGGACAAATATTATATGTTATTCCTGATTTCTCCAGCTCATTCCATTCCCATAGCAAATGTCCCTTCTAAACAAGCAAACTTCATAGGTAGCGCGGGCAGTTGTAATTCTCAACCCAGTCCTGCTCTCAGAAAGTTGTGCAGGCACTTAAAAAAAAAAAAAATCCATGTTGCATCTCACACCCCTGGCCTGAAATAAAGCCACAGTGTCCCAGCCATGAGTGACCCCCTGCAGGGAGCTGCCTTCCATCACATGCATGAAAGGAAAATCTCTTCAGGCAGCCGGTGCCAACACAGAACCATAAATAACTGGGTCACAGATCCCCCTAGCCCCAAGCCAAATACAGAATCAGAAATCAAAGCCAAATCCATCTCAATTGGTCCCATCTCCATAACTAATACTGAACCAAAAATTTGGAGGTCTCCGGTTCTGAACTATCCTAAAACTATATTCTTGGATGCACCAGAGGTGCAGCAATAGTTTAACACCAAGAGGAAGATACTCCTCCCAGGGGGGTATTGGAAATGTCTATTATTGCATTTTGTAATTACTCACCTGTAACCTGCACTCTGCTCTCACATCTGTAAATGTAATATTTCCAAAATGTCTCATGTCGTAACTAGTGTGCGCTTATCGCATTACAAAATATATTTAACTTGGGCTGACTGTTTGCCTTAACTGAAATTCCAAAAAGAGAGAAGCCATTCTCATGCTCTGATAGTGGCAAATTTGTTACTACTCATTCAAAACTTTGTAGACTCCAAAAAAGTCACACTGAAGTACTGCTTGTGTAATTTACATGACTTTCTGTATTTTTCTTACAGGTTGAACATTTATCAGGAAGCTGGAATCCATTTTACAGATAAACTGATCTCCATTAGCCCACAATGAGCCCTAAACCAGGAAAACCATATCAGTGCTCTGAGTGTGGAAAATTGTTCCGTTATAAATCAGAGCTCACAAGTCACCAGAGGAGTCACACTGGAGAGAAGCCGTTCCCATGCTCTGAATGTGGCAAATGCTTTACTTCTCATTCAAAACTTCTTAGACATCAGAGGATCCACACTGGAGTGAAGCCATATCAGTGCTCTGAGTGTGGAAAATCGTATCGATTTAAGTCAGTGCTCAAAAGTCATCAGTTGATTCACACCGGAGAGAAGCCATTTTCATGCCCTGAGTGTGACAAGTGCTTTACACACCATTCAAACCTGCTTAAACACCAGAGGACTCACACTGGAGAGAAGCCATATTCCTGTCCTGAGTATAGCAAATGCTTTACACAACGTTGTAACCTACGTGAACATCAGAAAATTCATACTGGAGAGAAGCCAGTGAGAAGTAATGTTTGGGCTCCTGCTGCTGCTGCTTCCAACTCCGGCCAACTCCAGGGTGTCATTCATCCAATTGTTGGGCTCCTGAAGCCAACCCCAGTGTCTCTTTAAAGTAATATTTGGGCTCCTGCTGCTGCTGCTGCCAACTCCAGGGTGTGATTCATCCAATTGTTGGGCTCCTGAAGCCAACCCCAGGGTCTCTTTAAAGTAATATTTGGGCTCCTGCTGCTGCTGCTGTCAACTCCTGCCAACTCCAGGGTGTGATTCATCCAATTGTTGGGCTCCTGAAGCCAACCCCAGGGTCTCTTTGAAGTAATGTTTGGGCTCCTGCTGCTGCTGCTGCCAACTTCTGCCAACTCCAGGGTGTGATTCATCCAATTTTTGGGCTCCTGAAGCCAACCCCAGGGTCTCTTTAAAGTAATTTTTGGGCTCCTGCTGCTGCTGCTGCCAACTTCTGCCAACTCCAGGGTGTGATTCATCCAATTTTTGGGCTCCTGAAGCCAACCCCAGGGTCTCTTTAAAGTAATTTTTGGGCTCCTGCTGCTGCTGCTGCCAACTTCTGCCAACTCCAGGATGTGATTCATCCAATTTTTGGGCTCCTGAAGCCAACCCCAGGGTCTCTTTAAAGTAATATTTGGGCTCCTGCTGCTGCTGCTTTCAACTCCTGCCAACTCCAGGGTGTGATTCATCCAATTGTTGGGCTCCTGAAGCCAACCCCAGGGTCTCTTTAAAGTAATGTTTGGGCTCCTGCTGCTGCTGCTGCTGCCAACTTCTGCCAACTCCAGGGTGTGATTCATCCAATGTTTGGGCTCCTGAAGCCAACTCCAGTGTATATTTGGGCTCCTGCTGCTGCTGCTGCCAACTCCAGTGTGTGATTCATCCAATTTTTGGGCTCCTGAAGCCAACTCCAGTGTCTCTTTAAAGCAATGTTTGGGCTCCTGCCCCTCATAGTGATGCCACTTCAACTATTCAAAGTATTATTTAACTTACCCAGCACGCATCCTGTGTGTGTTACAGCAAGGCAGAATGGTTTACAACCCTATTGAGGCTCTAGGAGGCTCAGAAATAGCCGTTTTTAATAGCGATTCGTCGCGAATTTATTCGGGTAAAATCCAACACTAAATCCAACACTACACAACACTCAAAATTTCCAAAACTACCCTCAAAATCAATCTCTTCTGACAAGCATATAACCTGATTTAGGCATTTCCACTTGGCACACGCCACCTGAACAACTCAATAACTACTACTCGTGACCCATTCCCTGTGCTTCCAACACTTCCTTTGGACTGTAAGCTCAAAGGGGTCAGACTCTCCATCCTATTGTGTCCCACTCTCATAGTGTTTGCATTGTCATTTTTTGCATTGGGTCGGCAGTTGTCTGTGTACTCTATTCTATTTACCACGTAGTAAAGTTCTACAGAAAAAGAAGAGGGTGTTATATAAATAAATAATAATAATCTGTCTCTGCTGTGAATTTCCTGTCCCATTCCTTCTTCCATTTCCCTACATACTTGGTGCACCTTGGTATGGCCTTGTTTATATTTAACAAAATCCCTTGACACTTACTATGATCCCTCAACAAACCAGGTTTAATACATATACATATCTAATATAAATCTTTATCAGTTGGATATTTTACAGTCGTGTGTCTTAGTTTAGTATCTTATAACATGAAGCTGTTACACACTTACAATGATTTCATCATATTTTTTTCCCAGTTTTAGTCCATTGTGTCAGTTATTGTGTCTCTTCATTTCTATGATAATGATGAGAGTCTCATCTATTGTATTCAAATAAGGCTCCTCCCTATTGCCAGTTTTTATTTTGCTGCATTGCTGATGAATTTAACATACTGTTGGGTGGTAAACAGAACCAAAGAACAGGTCAAATAACCTGATGACACCACATTAACATAACACTTTGTTCTATGTGACTTTCAGACTGATTCATCTCTAACGCCAGGTAGCGACAGTTGAGCGTCTGTAACAGCATTTTCAGAGCGCCCGCTAGTAGTCGCTGTGCTCGGCCGTGGGTCGCTAGTTTATAGCGACTCAGTCGCTGTGCAGTACTGTTGAACACATTGTGAGGAGTCGCTATTTGACCAGTACAGCGCTGTATGGGAGCACATGTTAGCGACTGCTCATAGCGACCGACTCACAACATATTAAAAAAAAAAATGTCTCACACAACTCTGGCGCAGAAAAATGCTTCTCTAAAGCCCAGAGCGCAGGAGGCTGTGTGTGTAGAGTCTGTTTTTCAGCATCTATCCACTAGTAACAAAGCAAAAACATATGGAATTACATTGTAGCAACATTGTAACATGAACACTTTAATGTCATTTCTGAAGAAATATATAAAAAATGAAAAAATTGGGAAAAAACTGCTTTTTCAGTGCCAAAAGAGGTCACAGCATTATTTGAGATTTTTTGCAAATTAAAAAAAAAAACCCTGTTTAAAGAGGAGAAAAGGATCGTCTATTGAAATGTATGGGAGAGCGACAGGTAGCGAGAGGTCATACCTGGCGCTGTGTCAGGGCTGAACGCCGGCGCTGTTCGCTGAGGCTGTGCAAATGATGAATCGGACGCTACATGGTGTTATCCCAGTCGCCAAACAGATTCTGCTTAATAAATGTGTAATTGCTGCCGTGTCCTGCGTTCACCAGTTGCTACCTGTCGCTATCCCTTCTTAAATAAGGGCCAAAGTATAAAAAAAGGGCTGTGTGGTGTGTGTATCATCTTTGGATGCTGTGGTAAAGGCTGTAGCGTCATTCTGTTTGAGAATAGTGATTCTAGGCCAGCAGAGCCAATCTGTGTGTGTTAAACAGTGTCTGTGGGATTTTCTGGCCTGGCTGACATCAGTGTTGTTTCCCTGATCTCTGCATTTTGTGATGGATGACCATAGTGTGTAGGACACAACTAGTGTGGATTTTTTGGAGACCATTTGTGGGCTGTGCAGCATCTCCCCTCTTGGCTGCCCCAAACTTAGGAAGCATTCTTTCAGCAGCCTGATGGTTTATTCAGCAAGCTAATTGGTTTTGTGGTGAGCTGCATTGAGGTGCACTTGTGTTTGTGTAAGATTGTGTTTGTTTGTTATTTTGCTGGTTGCGTGTTTGTGTGACAGATTGTGTGTATTTGTTTTGTATTTGTGAGTGTATTGGCAATGAAGAGGTGTGAGGAGGAAGCTTTCATCCTGATGTTCTCTGTGTGGCTGTGATGTGCTGCCAGCACTGGGGTATCACAGGAGTATTTAGAAGCCAGGGTGGTGAGATTATGGGCAAAGAGATGTTTTAGCACCAGATTGTCTGTGTGAGATTTGAGTGATGGGCAAATCTGCAGCAGGTTTCAGATGACTTGTGCTGTGCCTTTGTCGTTGTATGCCCAAATCCGACACAAAAGACCACTGCTGCCCTCCTCAGAGGCATCAGCCAATGGACCATGAAGCAAGTGACATAAGAAGTGACCTAAGAAGTGAGAGAAATAATACTAAAACATTCAATCAGACTTTAAGAGCTGAAGCAAACCATGCCAATCATAAAAGCATATAGCAGTTACATAGCATTGTTTGATACTGTGATATACCCTGATCATTTTCTATCTTCCTAACTTTTTCATTGAATGTAGCAATTTTTGCATTTTCTCTTGCTTAGATTTTTTGTCTTCATCATCGGGTGCCAAACCACAATGTCCAGAGGTGATATTGCTCAGGATACCTGCCTTCCTGTATCTTGCTTGTACAGCTGTTATCTCATATATATCTCATATATCAGTCATGTGATGTTACATTATCTTATCCTATGAAGCAAAGACTTTGATCATTACAATATAATTGTCCTAGAAGAGACTTTGCAAACTATGGAATCAATTAAATAAGAGGCGAAGAAAATCTCATGGTAGTAAAAATTCACCTTGTGAGCAAAAAGCCTGAGAATGTCACTGTTACAGAATCACCAGCTAGTAAGACAATGACAGTCACTGATACGTGTATACTCCTAAGAAAAGTAGAGATTTTTTTTTACTCCCCTTTACACTTTAGTAAAAAGGGTCATTGACTTTTCAGGCTTTTTTCGTTTAAAGTGATTTTTTGGAAGTTTTTTTTTTTACTACCCTGAAAATGTTTTCATTACTTATTGAACTGAGGTTGAAATTTTAGTCTGTGTGTCCTTATAAAATTCCTTCTATTTGATGTGAGGGGATGGTAAGAAACACCTTTCCACACTAGCACCCAGAACTATATCACTTGAGCGTATTTTGGTCTCATTACTATTAAGTAATAATTAAATAATAATTGTGGAAATATTAACAACTTGACAAAATGTAACAGATAAAATACACTTTTGCAATGACAGAATATTATTTCTTTCCCAGTTTCAGTCTATTGTGTCAGTTATGGTGTCATGTAATTTCTATGTTAATGGTGAGAGTCTTATCTATTGTGTTTCCAATAGGTCTCCTCCCTCCCTTTTGTCTCCTTGCTGCAATGCTAATGAATCTGTCATACTGCTGGGTGAGAAACTGAATAGTTGGATGAAAAACAAAGCCCAGTGAAACTCCCCAGTAAGACGACATTAACATACCTTTACTTTTTAAGATTCATTCCATTTAGCCAATCCAAAGCCGCCTCATGTTAGAGAATGTTTGTACAGACAATATAAGGTGAGGCTGGCTCAGTCACAGCAATAGCAGACGGGTCAGGAGAGCGGCGAGGGGATCCCCATACTGCCCTATACCAGGTAGATATGACTTCTGTTACTATTAGGTTATATGTGATGGTTATTATCATGTGTGGGTAAATTATTTGGCTGTGTACTATGTGAATGATTTTGTCTGTCCCCATACTATGTGCTCCATAGTATAAACATAACATTTTATTGTGTGTCAGCCAGATGTGGAATCAGTGGGAGCTGACCATATTATCTATACAATCTTATATATATTAGTGTATTTCGTGTGCTGAATGAATTATATAGAATTCTAAGAGAAGACTTGTTATAATTTGTGGTATATTGAAGGAAATAATAGATGAAATTAATAAGCTGCTGGGTAACAATTTAGTCATTACAGTACTTTAGTTAATTTAAATAGGTTAATGCACATGTGAATATTTATAAATGATAATATAAAGTATGACATGCTCAGTCAATAATATGCATCAGATATCTATAGTACTAAGGAATGTCTATACTGCATGAAAAGTACTAAGAGAAGTATTGTATTATCCATCTGATGATTGATGCAGTAGGAGTAAGTGGTGATGACACCAACCCTGATGGGTAGCCACTAAAATTTCCAGATTAAACACATGTTACACTTTAGAGGGAACAGTAAATAGGTGTATTGTACCTAAAAGGAATCTCTGTTGATCGGCACATTTATTACTCAGCGCAGTCCACAGATTCTTACTGAAGGATAAACATATTTTACATTGAGATATAATATAGTTTCATATCTCAATAAGATTATGTTTTTCTACAAAAAAGGGGGGTATGGACCGTATGGGGGCCATGCTAATTATTTGGTAAGCTATTTGGTAAACCATCCCTAACTCTGAGTATGTTTTTTACTTTAACATGCAAAAAAATGTAATAAAAATATTGTTTTTCATGACAAAACACCAGCACTTGCAATAGGGCATGTCTACAAGTGAAGTGTCTAATTTTTCCAATGAGAGAGGATATTTATTTTTTTTTCCAAAGTTCAGAAACAACAGCACAGTATGGGGAATGTTCAAGAAGAATTCACCATTTTTCCAACAAAATCACAAACTTGTATTTTCCGAACTCTTAAATACCCCTTCCCTTACCTGTAAAAATGCCCCATCACATGTACAGGTGATGTTTGGGGAAAAACTGTAACAAATATGTTGTGTGTCTTAAAGTAGATAAGCTCACTGAGATGGAAGTTTTAGTTACGTTAAGCTTGGTTCACCAAATAATTAGAATGACCCGCAGTGCTGAGTAGATGTATTTTCATTTAGTTTAATAATAATTGTGGGGACAATCAGGACAAATATTATATGTTATTCCTGATTTCTCCAGCTCATTCCATTCCCATAGCAAATGTCCCTTCTAAACAAGCAAACTTCATAGGTAGCGCGGGCAGTTGTAATTCTCAACCCAGTCCTGCTCTCAGAAAGTTGTGCAGGCACTTAAAAAAATCCATGTTGCATCTCACACCCCTGGCCTGAAATAAAGCCATAGTGTCCCAGCCATGAGTGACCCCCTGCAGGGAGCTGCCTTCCATCACATGCATGAAAGGAAAATCTCTTCAGGCAGCCGGTGCCAACACAGAACCATAAATAACTGGGTCACAGATCCCGTTAGCCCCAAGCCAAATACAGAATCAGAAATCAAAGCCAAATCCATCTCAATTGGTCCCATCTCCATAACTAATACTGAACCAAAAATTTGGAGGTCTCCGGTTCTGAACTATCCTAAAACTATATTCTTGGATGCACCAGAGGTGCAGCAATAGTTTAACACCAAGGGGAAGATACTCCTCCCAGGGGGGTATTGGAAATGTCTATTATTGCATTTTGTAATTACTCACCTGTAACCTGCACTCTGCTCTCACATCTGTAAATGTAATATTTCCAAAATGTCTCATGTCGTAACTAGTGTGCGCTTATCGCATTACAAAATATATTTAACTTGGGCTGACTGTTTGCCTTAACTGAAATTCCAAAAAGAGAGAAGCCATTCTCATGCTCTGATAGTGGCAAATTTGTTACTACTCATTCAAAACTTTGTAGACTCCAAAAAAGTCACACTGAAGTACTGCTTGTGTAATTTACATGACTTTCTGTATTTTTCTTACAGGTTGAACATTTATCAGGAAGCTGGAATCCATTTTACAGATAAACTGATCTCCATTAGCCCACAATGAGCCCTAAACCAGGAAAACCATATCAGTGCTCTGAGTGTGGAAAATTGTTCCGTTATAAATCAGAGCTCACAAGTCACCAGAGGAGTCACACTGGAGAGAAGCCGTTCCCATGCTCTGAATGTGGCAAATGCTTTACTACTCATTCAAAACTTCTTAGACATCAGAGGATCCACACTGGAGTGAAGCCATATCAGTGCTCTGAGTGTGGAAAATCGTATCGATTTAAGTCAGTGCTCAAAAGTCATCAGTTGATTCACACCGGAGAGAAGCCATTTTCATGCCCTGAGTGTGACAAGTGCTTTACACACCATTCAAACCTGCTTAAACACCAGAGGACTCACACTGGAGAGAAGCCATATTCCTGTCCTGAGTATAGCAAATGCTTTACACAACGTTGTAACCTACGTGAACATCAGAAAATTCATACTGGAGAGAAGCCATATTCCTGTCCTGATTGTGACAAGTGCTTTACACATCATGCAAACCTGCTTAGACACCAGAGTATTCACACTGGAGAGAAGTCATTTTCATGTCCTGAGTGTGACAAGTGTTTTACACAGCATTCATACCTGCTTACACATGAGATGACACACACTGGGGAGAAGCCATATTCATGTCCTGAGTGTGACAAGTGCTTTACACTACATAGTAACCTACTTGCACACCAGAAAATTCATACTGGAGAGAAGCCATTTTCATGCTCTGAGTGTGACAAGTGCTTTACACAACGTAGTAACCTACTTGCACACCAGAAAATTCATACTGGAGAGAAGCCATTTTCATGCCCTGAGTGTGACATGTGCTTTTCACCCCATACAAACCTGCTTAGACATCAGAGGACTCACACTGGGGAGAAGCCGTTTTCATGTCCTGAGTGCTTTACAATACGTTCAAACCTGCTTACACATCAGAGGACTCACACTGGAGAGTAACCATGTAAAAATCTGTTTCAGTCGAAGTGTGCATTTCCAGCACCATGCCATGATCCATAATTATAGGGCACACACTGGTGAGAAGCCATATCAATGTCGTGATGTGGTGAAGGTTATGCACATGAATCACAGCTGACAAGACACCAAAGGAGTCACCTCATCACGAATGCAATATGCCTTACAAAAGCTCCAAATTTCACACCAGGAAAATTGGTCGCTGAGAACAAGCTACATATTTTGTTGATGAGCCTGAGTTATTTTGACCAGAGAGATGGGAAATATTCAGAGAACATGTGTTCCAATGTAATTGTTATTTATAAGGTAGTTACATTGTGCCGCATTATCTGCATATATGTCTGTTGCCTACTCTCTGCATATGCCTAATAATTATATGGATTACACACAGGCACAACCAGACAATAGTTATCATCCAGAAAGCCAGTGAGATTGTAAAAAGAAAGATATCATACCATTTAAAAACTTAACAACCCTGGAAATGAAAAAGGTTAACTTTTCGTTGGAAATATGAGGTTTCTAGAATGTATTTGGTAAAATATATGGTTGAGATAAATATGTGGGTATAAGAAAAAGAATCCCAGCATTCAATATTAAAAGGATTTAAAAAATATCTACCCACCACACTGTTGATGCTGTAGCACCATTTTTCAATGACCAGTTCAAAATGTGGTCACAAACCCATCTCTGTCCCTCTGAGATCCCAGCCTGAGTGAGCCTGGCTGTGCTGGTCACACTTACTGGGCCATATCATGCTACACGCACTGGGACAGGAATAATTCAATGGAAAGGAAGGGCAAAATTTAGACACCTCCTGAAGCTTCTACAGCTCACTTGAACTTGAAGGAAATGCAAATGGGACCGGCATCAGATTAGCTAGTCACTGCCTTATTATTGCAATTGTCTGGACTGTTCCTTTAAAGAATTTTCACCAAAAACTCTTATGGCTTTTCTTTTTTTAATCACCTTTTTATTTAGGAAGAAGAGTTTCACAGGCAAATGCAGCAAAATGGTACTAACTACATACAGTATATTGGATTTGTTATTGCGAATTGTTAATACAAACATATATGTTCATGCTTACTGCCACTGTACAGAGTTGCTCTATTTTGTCCATTTTAATGCTCTAACAGTTGAAATATATTTTAACCTAAATAAAACATCTGACTCTATTCGCCTCTTTCATTTTTTCTGGTATTGAAGATGTAACAATGTAACAAGCATTGACATTAGAGAAGAAAAGTAAAGAGTAGAGCTACAGAAGATTTAGAGTAAAGCAAAAAGGGAAGGTGGTGGCTCCTCCATATGATGAATCAGTCAGACACAAATTCATCTTAGAGAAACAGAGAACATTCTGGGAATAAAGAGAACAGTTTCCATGAATGACGTGTTTCCCTATGTTGGATGCTGTCAGATCCTACATATGTCCTTCACCTTGGACATCCAAGGGGTGGCAGGCCTTATCTACACTTATGGGGAATGCAGAAAGGGCCGGATTAAGTGTGGTGGAGGCCTTTGGTCACAAAATCTGGTGAAGACCCCAGAAACAGCATTTTTTTCCAGCCAAGTGACTGATTGGTGGTTGTCTTGGATCCGCCCACTTTCTGTAACATCAGATTGAGTCTCTTGTGCCACCCTCTTTAAGGTGCAGACTGCATGGGAACTCCTGCTTTGCTATTCTGGGCGGGGGGTAGTGTTGTCTCCCATCTGTTCCAGCAGAACACAGTTCCCTGCATTGAGCTGCTAGGTGGCATATCTCCCTGGTATGGTGACGGGGCAGGAATAACCCCTTTTCCTGCTCCTGTCTGTCATCTTCTACCTGAATGAACAGGCCTCAGTGTATACTGTGTCCGCTGCAGATCTTCAGCTATATGCAGTGGGAAACTGGGGCAAAAAATCAGCCACTGATTTTACCAGCCCCTGACTGGCCCTGCTTAGCCCACCCAACCATGAGGCCAAGGTTAACGCATGGGGGAAGGGGTTCCTTTGCTTGTGGGTACAGTGAGGCTGGGTAAAGGGGGCTGAGAGAGAAACTTATGGGACGGGGATTGAAAGTGGGTGTGCCATAGCCCAACAGGTCCCAAAGTAGTGCGGCCCACTGGGCATTGTCCCGGATCTCCCTATGGCTTGTTGTATTTTAATTTTGGAAGTTATCTGATAACCCTCTATTTGTTTTTCCCAACCCTGTCCTCGTGAGCTACCGACAGGCCAGGTTTTGTAGATGTCCACACAGATTCACAGGAGGAGTAATTTGTGCAACAGCAGAGCTATAGAGCCCAATATGTGGAGATCCACAAAACATGAGCTGCTGGTGGCTCACGAGGACAGGACAATCATGAGGACAATCCTGGAGTCTCTTCTTTAAGGGTCTCATTCTAAATGTCTGTCAGTTTACCAGACATTAACCAAACCATCATCTTTATTTCTCTTCTCAGCACACAGGATTAATCTGACGACTGGCTACTTAATCTGAGACTTTTTTGTAAATCTATTATATATGTTAATTGTCTCTTGCTAACAAATCTGTATGCAAATGGGGTTTTACTGATTGACCCCTAGATTTTAGACAGTTAGATCAATTTGTTTATTTAGAGTTGCCTAGCACATGCCTAGCAAATGGCCTACATGCCTACAAATGGCCTTTGCAGTCTGTTTATCAATTTGCTTTAATTAGTTGGTTACCCATTGTTCCTGTTTCCCACTGCTCTATAAATGTTTGCACATTTTGGGGGGCATGGGGCATTTTGTGGCCTCTGTTTTAAGGGTCTTGTTTTAAGGGTTTGTCAGTTTAACATGACAGGTTGAATGGGCTGGAAACTGTCAGCTATTACAAATGCATTCCAATCATACTCATAGTAATATTTTGTACACAGGTGATTGGGGGAAAACTGTAACAAACATCATTTTTGCACTTATTAGTGTGTTAAAGTAGATGAAGCCACATCAATGCTCTGAGTGTGGAAAATTGTATAGTTGTAAGTCAGAGCTCAAAAGGCACAAGAGGATTCACACTAGAGAGAAGCCATTTTCATGCACTGAATGTGAAAAGTCCTTTACTGATAGTTCAAACCTGAATAAGCACAAGATGACTCACACCGGAAAGAAGCCATTTCCATACCCTGAGTGTGACAAGTGTTTTACACAGAGTTCATACCTGCTTACACATCAAAGGACACACTCTTGAGAAAAAACGGTTTCGTCATCTACAATCCAATGTATTCAATATATCCAATATATTCATGTATGTATTTACAAAACATCATTTGTCACCGAGAATGACGTGGTAGGGACACCCTAATAGAAATTCGGTAGTACTGTAGCCCTTTCTTAGGCTTTTTCTCTGTTTTTCTTCAGAGACACTAAATCACTTATTTGGGTGGGTTGTCAACATGGGGATCCTGCGGGGATTAAACATATGATCTCCTTGGGTCCTATGCAGATTCCTTGCCTAGCCACGACGAGCAACGGATACCATAGCCAGGAGAGCCCTGGGGTGAAACTACGGAGGGCGCAGCTCCGTTGACCAGCGCCCGCAGTATATCCTATGCATCCCATACTTGAAAGGGGCTGCAAGAAATCTGCATAGGACCCAAGGAGATCTATTAGGGTTTCTATTAGGGTGTCCCTACCACGTCATTCTAAGTGACAAATTATGTTTTGTAAATACATACATGAATATATTGGATATATCGAATACATTGGATTGTAGATGACGAAGACCGTCTGTGAATTCCTATAACCACTGCACAGGGCATTGAAAAAGCCAATAAGGTGGCGAAACATGTCTGTCCAATGAAAAGTGTATAACCAGTAAGAAAACGAGAGAACGTGTGAGTGGTAGAATACTCTCAGTGATGTGAAATGAGTAGTTATGTAACTTTGCAGACCATGCACTAATGAAATATAAGTGATGTAAAATGATGCATTAATGAAATATACATAATGTTAAATTAATGTTTTTAATATGATATTGTGAAAAAAATGTAATGAAAAATTTATTTTAACAAAGAAATAGTGTGGTCATATATCAAATGCTCGATGTCAGATATCGGGGTAGCCTTAACCCGGAATCAGTAAAAATTCCCCAGTATATTTATGATTTTTTTCATTTGGCGCTTTATATTTTCCTCTCCTGTTTCATCATTACAGTTACAGAAACACAGTGCTGGGGACTACGGGGGAAATTTACATTGCGTTTTAGGCTGCATATGTTAGGGCAAGTGCTGCACTTCACTTACCTCCATGGCTGCATCCAGCCATCATCCATTTTGCAGCACTTCCCTCATGGCGGTTCCCAGCTGTCTCCCTTCCCCCAATGCTTCCTTCTCACATGCTCAGGTGCGCGCACGTCTCCGTCCACTAGAGGGCGAGCGCACTAGATTCCTGAGATTTAAAGGGCCTGTACAGCACTGATTGGTGCCTGGTCATCCAATCCTGCATCCACTTTTCCTATTTAAAGAGGCACTTCCTTCCTTCAGTGCCGGATCTTGGTCTCTCCATGCTTGTCGAAAGTCAGACATTCTTGGATTGCTCACCCGTGTACCGACCTCTGCCTGTCCCCGACTCTGAACTTTTGCTTCCTGCCCTGACCTCTGCCTGTACTTACTACGCCTTTTGCCTGCCACTTGTGTACCTCGCTGAACCTCGGCTGACTGTGGGACTGGGCCGCTGTTGGGGGTCGCGACCTGGGGGTCACTTGCGCACAAGACCAACCTGTCTTGCGGTGGGCTCTGGTGAATACCGGTGGCCCCTTAGACTACGCTCCCCTGACACTGTACCTGCCATCGGTCCCACAGTTAAAGCGGATCCACACCTGAGTCCGCTCCACCCGGTCCGACAGTAAGATCCGGCCATGGATCCCGCTGAGGTGCCGCTGCCGGATGCCACTGAATTGCCTGCTATAGTGGCTATGCAGTTCCGCCAGATTAATCAACTCTCTGCCATGATGCAGCAATTATTAACAATTCCACAACAGCAAGTTCCATCACCGGCTCCAGCATTACCGCCACAGCCCCCGGTAGCATCTTCTGCCAGAATCCGTCTCTCCTTGCCGGCTAAATATGATGGGGAGGCCAAGTTATGCCGAGGGTTCCTTGCCCAATGTTCCCTGCACTTGGAGTTGTTGGCGGATCAATTTCCCACTGAAAGAGCTAAGGTGGCCTTTGTCATCAATTTGCTTTCTGGAAAGGCTTTGGCCTGGGCCACACCTTTGTGGGATCGCAATGACCCTGTCTCTCCCAATATTCACACCTTTGTCTCAGAGTTTCCCCAGGTCTTTGAGGAACATGCCCGGGCTTCATCTGCTGAATCGTCCCTTTTGAAATTGGTCCAGCGGCGAGTTGTCCGTTGGTGAATACGCCATTCGGTTCCGGACTCTTGCCTCCGAATTGTCTTGGAATAATGAGGCCTTGTGTGCCTGCTTCAAGAAAGGACTTTCTAGTAAAATTAAGGATGCTCTTGTGGCTCGTGACTTGCCGTCATCTCTCACTGATCTCATCCATCTGGCCACACGCATTGATGTGCACTTTGCTGAAAGTCGTGAAGAATTCCGCCAAGAAAGAGACTCTCAGCGCCCTAGGAGGGCATCCCGCTCCAGTATTTCGAAACCCTTTGTCTGCACATGTTCCTCCCAGTGAGGAGGCCATGCAGGTCGATCAATTCCGCTTGACTCAATTGGAAAGAACTCGCAGAAGGAACGAGAACCTTTGTCTGTACTGCGGTGGTTCAGAGAATTTTTTGAAGGACTGACTATTCGCTCTCCACGGCTCACTGTTCCTGTTCAACTTTCCATCTCACCTTCCACCTCCCTGAATTTAACCGCCTTTTTGGACTCGGGCTCTGCAGGGAACTTTAAAGAGGCTGCCTTGATCAATAAACATAATATCCCTGTGAATCGCCTTGCAACACCCTTATTTATCGCCTCAGTCAATGGTGATAGGCTGGACTGTACTGTGCGCTATCGCACCATTCCCCTCCAATTAAAAATTGGATTCTTCCATCAAGAGAACGCTGAGGTCTACGTCCTCCCTAATTGCACCTCTCAGATTCTTCTAGGACTTCCTTGGCTCCAACATCATGATCCCAGGCTTGACTGGACCACCGGCGATATCAAGACTTGGGGTGCAGCGTGCTTTAAGAGGTGCTTGAAGTCTGTTCCTGTTCGACCCATTCCTGCTTCAGCACCATTACCTGGCTTGCCAGGGGTCTACCTGACATATGCTAATGTTTTCTGCAAGAAACAAGCGGAGGTACTTCCACCTCATCACCCCTACGATTGCCCTATAGACCTCCTACCGGGTACCACTCCTCCTCGTGGACGAATTTACCCTCTTTCGGCTCCTGAGACTCAAGCCATGTCGGAGTATATTCGAGAAAATCTTCATAAAGGGTTCATACGGAAGTCTTCCTCTGCAGCAGGTGCGGGGTTCTTCTTTGTGGCGATAAAAGATGGCTCTCTTCGCCCTTGTATTGATTACCGCAGCCTCAATAAGATTACCGTTAAAAATCGCTACCCTTTGCCCTTGATTGCTGAATTATTTGACCGACTGCATGGGGCCAGGGTCTTCACCAAGCTTGACCTCAGGGGAGCCTATAATTTGATACGTATACCCGAGGGCGATGATTGGAAGACCGCCTTCAATACCAGCGATGGCCACTTCAAATATTTAGTGATGCCCTTTGGTCTCTGCAATGCATCCGCAGTATTCCAGGAATTCGTAAACGACATTCTTCGGGATTTGCTTTACTCCTGTGTAGTTGTATATTTGGATGATATACTCATCTTTTCATCTAATCTAGAAGAACATCACGGTCACGTCCGGCAAGTCCTGTCTCGTCTCCGTCAACACCATCTTTACGCCAAGTTGGAGAAGTGTCTTTTTGATCAAACCGTCTTACCCTTTCTTGGATATATTGTCTCTGCTCGTGGTCTTCAGATGGACCCCAGCAAGTTAAAAGCAGTTCTGGATTGGCCCCATCCTATTGGCCTGCGAGCTATTCAATGTTTTCTGGGCTTCGCCAATTACAGTCGGCAATTTGTTTCTCACTTCTCCACTGTAGTGGCGCCTATTGTTGCCCTCACGAAGAAAAGCGCCAATTCTAAGTCTTGGCCTCATCAGGCGGATGAGGCCTTCATTGCTCTAAAAAAGTCCTTCTCCTCTGCATCGGTGTTGTCTAGGCCAGATCCAGCTCGGCCTTTTGCCCTAGAAGTAGATGCCTCCTCCATTGGAGCCGGAGTGGTGCTCACTCAAAAATCTTCTACTGGCAGAATTCTCACCTGCGGGTTCTTTTCGAAGACCTTTTCTCCAGCTGAGAGGAATTACTCCATCGGAGATCGGGAGCTACTCTCCATCAAGTTGGCATAGGAGGAGTGGAGACACCTCTTAGAAGGTTCTGCCCATCAAGTATCCATCTATACTGATCACAAAAATCTATCTTATTTAGAAACTGCCCAGCGATTGAATCCACGACAAGCTTGTTGGTCGTTGTTTTTCGCTCGATTCGATTTTCAAATCTACTTCCGGCCATCCGCTAAGAACATCAGGGCGGACGCCCTTTCTCGCTCCTCTGACATCTCTGGTGTAGAATCCACCCCACAACATATCATCTCGCTTGAACGCGAGAACGGTACCCCCCGTTCTTTGGGGGTATTATCCATTCCATTTATCCATTTATATCATAATTCAATGAAATGTTTATCCTTTTGTTTCATAATTCAATAAAATATTTATACCTTAAGGGAAATCCATAGCTATAGAGTATAAATGCTGTTTATATATCAATCATCATTCTTATTGTTGCCCTGAGAAACGTGGTTCGAGTATCATAGGAGTAAGAACATCACGTTCATAACCCTTTGAAAAAAGGAAAGTTCTAATGTATTATTTCGTCCAGACTTTTATCATAGCTTTTATCTGGCTATTACATTACTTTGCTAATTGTACCTTTCTCGGTTTCTATGGAGATTCCAATAGCTGTCTGGTATCGTATCAGTTTTTTAAGGATTATCTTGCACTGGATACTAGGATAAATATATAAGAAATTTATAAAGAATATAGTCTGCCATTCCTTTAATAATATGAAGGGAGCAAGGATTTATTTAGGCAGTTAAATCACACAGATGGTGTTACTGTACCTTTAAAAGCGCATTCAAAGCGTCTTTTGTGCAGCTGTGGCGCCACCAGAAAGCCTCCCCGGGGGAATGAGCATCTAGATTGTCCTGTGGGCGCCGTCCTTCTCTATATAATGTGCTCGTTGGTCTAGGGGTGATGCAACGCCACTCCGGCGGCGTTTTAAATGCGGTCCAGGGGCCGGAGCGCACAGCTCCGTCGGCATCCGCTGGATGTAACGTTGTGCGCTCCAGACCCCGGAACGCAAACACACGTCCACTCGGCTTACGCCGGATATGACGTTAAATGCCGCCGGATATGACGTTAAATGCCGTGTGGAACTCAAAGCTCCAACCGACTACATTTTATTGGAGCCTCACTTACGCAGTTGGGCTAAGTCCCCACTTCTGACTCAATTTTTTTGTAGCCCGTCTATTATCGTTTGTCATATTTAAACTATCTAGATGTGCAGTACAAAATGTATTACGTTTGGTTATTCAATTTTTGATTATTAATCTACATACATATGCTTCACCCCCTGTATGTATTAATCCTCATTTATATTAATGACTTATTTATGATTACATTTATATGCTGGGGCACTCCTCTTTTGCAGGGTGGGGACACTAGCTAATTGGAAACTGCACGTATGTTATATTGGATAAAGCCCTATTTATTCTCAAATGATGACATAGTATATATTTCATGATTTACCTGGTTGCAGCCCTATTTTTATACTAGTAATGATGGTGTAGTATTTTCCATATTGAATGTTTAGGGGGTATCTTAATGATTCTCCTTAGGTATTCGTTCAGATTTCTCAGGGTTTACAATTTACAATATCAATTTTGGGAACATTTATATACCATAATTTTTTGTTCTTATCCCAAGTTAGCCTTTATCATTCTAATATGGTTATCCCGCTCTCAAAAACTAACCATGACTCAATTCGGAATAAAAGATTGGGATGATATGGTTTCCAGGCATGTAAACTTACAAAGATCTCATTAAACAGCAAGAATTGACCCAATTTACGTTTAATAAACTATACAAACTTCTGGCTAAAAAAATCTAAACTATGGTGGGATATACACTACCTGCAAGAGTTTCTTGAATACGATTAGTCCCAAAAGGACTGAGAATCCGTTTATTTCCACAAGTGGCCTTACCTGATGAAACTTTTAAACAATGTTGGGAGGCAACATTACAGGACTGCTCCCTTCAATTAATCAGACTTCTAATAACTCATCACACAAAACAATTAAATGTCCTAACTGATCAGATAAAGGCTGTAATCATCACTTTTGAAGAAAAACACAAAGATGATAAATTCCATCAACGAGATTTACATTTCCAAGAGTCAATAGAAAAACTCAATTAAGACATAATGCAAATAAAGGAGAATAAATTATTTAGGGACAAATTAGATTATAAACAAAAAGAAGCATATATCTGGCAAGAGTCACAAATGCAGAATAGGGGAAGGAGAGATCGTCCAGGACGTTTCTCAAACTCCTCAGATACCTCCTCCTCTAGAGAAAGAACAACACCCTATAATATGGATAATTGGGGCTCACAGCGCAGATTTAAATCATTCGCTGTAAGAGATAGGAAACCTAGGAGGGGACCTCCCTTTAGCGAGATCTCACTGCAAAGTAAGGAGGAAGGTCAAAAGTATGTGGTGAAACGTAAAAAAATAGAAGATAGAAATGCGCCTAGAGAGGAACTAAATGATCAATAAAATCCTAGACAGGATTTTTTAGGAAATGGCGGAACTCGTGCAGAAACGCACGGAGGAACGCCACCCGTAGACGAACATCTAGGTCCAACACAAAGATCCAAAAGACTCACTCTATTCCCCGAGCCCCAACCCAAATAACAGGTGGAAACATAACTGATATGGAAATAAAGAGAGATGTAATCAATCCATCTCCTTATAACTTAACTGAGGACCAATATGAATTACTTAAACTAGGAGTGAACTACTGTCCCTCAAAAAACTTGGACATATTTGAGACAGTGAAGGATATCCATCTTTTCTCACGCAAAGTATTGTGCAAATTTCAATTTATGCCTAAAGAGGGGGAGCATGTAAAGCAGGATATTCCCCTTTCAGAGAAACAACTTCAAAGAGACATTGAGGAATTAGCAATGGAGGTGGCAGGCCAATGTGTGGGAGCCACCAAAATGAAGAAATTCAAAAAAAGTCTACCTATTACTCATCTATGGGGATTAACCATCAAGTGGCAACTTTCACGGACTTAGTTACTGCAGAGGTGGAACAACTATCAACAAAACCCAAACATCAATCTAACCTAAACATCAGATTACAGAACACCCTAGAAGAATTGGAATCCAACCCCCTGCTGGTTATAAAACCAGCAGACAAGGGGGGAAGATTGTGGTTATGTCGGTCGATCAACACGAGGCAATGTGTATGCGCATCCTTAGAAAGAAAAGATTGATACGCAAGGGCCTCCATGTCCAGACTCGCCAGGGACGAGCAGGAGTACCATCAAATTATCCAGCAGTCCCGTGACCAGGGAGTGGTGGATGCCCACACGGTTGGCTTTTTAGAGTCCCCGTGCCCAAAGATTCCAACGTTTTATGCACTACCCAAAGTGCATAAATCGATGATGTCGCCCCCAGGACGACCCATCGCATCGGGCATGGGGGCTCTCACCAAAAGTGCCAGTCGGTATGTGGATCAGCATCTGCAGCCCCTGGTGACGGGCCTACCTTCCTACGTCAAGGACACGGGCCATATTGTCCGTATCCTCGACAACTTATGGGTTGGTCCTGATGCCTTTCTGGTGACTCTGGACGTGGAGGCCCTGTATTCCAGCATTCCACACAGTAAGGGGCTTAGGGCGCTCTCCTGACCCGTCTGCTATTGCTGTGACTGAGCCGGACTCACCTTATATTGTCTGTACAAACATTCTCTAACATGAGGCGGCTTTGGATTGGCTAAATGAAATAAATCTGAATAACCAAAAATATGTTAATGTAGTGTTACTGGAGAGTTTCACTGGGCTTTGTTTATCCCCCAGCAGTTTGCCAGATTCATTAGCATTGCAGGGAGGAGACAAAAGGGAGGGAGGAGCCTTATATGAAACACAATAGACGAGACTCTCATCATTAACATAGAAATTACATGACACCTTAACAGACACAATAGACTGAAACGGGGGAAGAAATAAGATGCAACCATTGCAAAAGTGTAACAGCTTCATGTTATAAGATCCTAATTTAGGTATCACAATATTTTATCCATTACTTTTTGTCACAAATATACTTACTAGTAATCACAAAAGTTCAAGTTATATAGTGCTGGGGGCTAGTGTCAGAAATGGATTCTTTCCACCCCAAACCTCAAATAGAAGAAATTATATAATGACATAAAGACCAAATAATAGTTTGCAGAGTCCCTTCTAGAACAAATATAATAACAATTGTAATGATCAAAATAATTGCTTCATAAGATAATACAATATCCCATCACATGACTGCTATGAGATAACAACTGTACAAGCAAGATACAGAAATACTAGGATCATAAACTATATTTCCTGTGGACCTTGTGGTTAAGCAGCCGCTCATGAAGCCAAAAAATAAAAGCAAAAGAAAATGCAAAAATTGCAACAATATTGGAGACAGCTACGGAGATACAAAGATCGTCAGGATATACCACAGTATAAAAAGTCTTAGGCTTTTTCTATAGGATGATCGAATAATCCTCACAGTACACAGATTACATTATCTATGTCCATAGTGGAAGTAGTCACATTGCTGATGTAAAGTCAGTGTTTGGTACACACTGACCACCGCTTTCAATAATGAATACCAATACACCACAAAAATACATACACGTGCCTATATACAATATATACATATATAAGCCTGGACATAGGAATCTGTTACCCAAAGCTTTTACTGCTGCAGTCCTGATGCTAGTTCAGGGCTCTTGAGCCTTTCCTCTAAGTCTGCCCCATCAATGCCGCAACACGAAGGAGGTGCTAAGACACATGGTCCAGCATTAATATTGCTTATTACACTATACTTTCTGTATCTTACTTGTTAGCTCATAGCAGCCATGTGATGTTGTTGCCATTGTTTTATATTGTGAAGCAAAGTCTTTGATAATTACAATATAATTGTCCCAGGTGAGAGTTAGGTCCTGATTTATGAAGCACGTCTGCCAGACTATGCCCAGAGCAAATTCGAGTAATGCTAAATATAATTTATGTCTGACTTTTTTATACCCAAACATGAAATGTTTAAAATGTTTATGTCATAAAATCACAACATGTTCAGCCTATAAATTACACTGATTGGACATGAGAAACACAAAAACATACTGTCCAGGGTCGAGCCAGAGACAGGGTCAGGTCAGGTCGGGTCAGGTCATGACGACGTCCTGGAGCAGCAGCAGCACTTGGGCGGCAGGAGCGAAGCTCCTCCTACTTCATCTCCTCCTCCTTCCTATAAAAGATGAATAGGAAACCTCCTTGAGGTAATTTAAACCTAAAAAAAGAAAGAAAGGAATGAAGAGGCCAAGCTCGGTGAGTTCGAGATTTCTCATGCCAAGTACAGACTCGGAGCATCCAAAGGCAAATGTTTCTTGGATAAAAAGTATAATATAAATAGAGCAAATTCAAAGATTCCCAACATGTGAGAAAGAGGACAATTGCAACATTACAATAGCTGACAATTATGGAATTTAGACTCTATGTGTGTTCTATTTCCCAGACATGTATTGCTACGAGTGAAATACTCTTTTATTGTTTTTGCCAGTCACCTGTCTGGTTTTCTCAGTTACAAATTAGCAATAATGTGTTGTGCCATGCCATGCATTGAGAGCAGAAGAATGGGAAGAAATCAGAAAATACAAATTAAAGTATACAGTACACCATATACAGTGTATACTGAACACTCTAGGATACGGGCACTGCCATCTTGTCACAGAAGCCTCAAATACCGAGGAGAGGAGAAGGGGACAACACACAGGGGGCAGGTTATAGCTGTGCTTTGCACAGACAAAGCAGATCTTGGACCAGGAAAACGACAGCAATCCCAGAATGCAGAGCAGCACAGTCAGTAGGTACTTTCTGTCTGCAGGCAGGCTGAGACTCCATGGGCCGCCCTCTTGGATGTTTAAAGGCTCAGAAAACGCAGTAGGTGCAGGTAGGATGATTTTTTATGTTGGGCAATCTGTATGTACAGGGTGGGGGGGCGAAAGTGAGGCTCCACCTCCTCCATTCATTGTCACTGTTGTGTGTGGCAATTATGTCATTGCCACGCCTATGCAATGACTGTTCTTCCGTCATCGCACAAAGAAGAACAGCAAAACAATAGTGTTCCAGGACTACTTGAAAGTGAAAATATCCATTTCTAGTTCTACACCCTAAGAAGTAAGTATCGGCAGTATCATAAATGGACAATATTAATTATATTATTTATCAATAATAATAATATCGAAAGGAAATTCTTTCTGTTCAAATCACATTCAACTTTATTGTTTTTCAGTCTAAAAACTGCAGCATACAAAATATGAAAATGTAAACAAACCCTGTGCAATGCCATTTCCTGCATGTTATCAGAGTCCCTATGGCACATAATGGCCTCGATTCAATAAAGGTAGATAAAAATTCTCATGGTAGTAAAAGATTCAATTCATGAGAAAAAAGCCTGAGAATGTCACTGTTACTGAATCACTAGATAAAAAGACAATGAATATCAATGGCACTTTTTTACTCTTAAGAAAAGTAGAGACCTGTTTACTTCTTTCTACACTGTAGTAAATGCTGCCATTGACTTTCATTGTCTTTTTCTAGTGATTCAGTAACAGTGATATTCTCAGGCTTTTTTCTCAAGAATTGATTTTTTTACTACCATGAGAATTTTTTTCTACCAATATTGAATCGAGGCCATTCCCCTCGATTCAAAGAGCAAAAGTTAATTGATTTCGGATCGAGAATCGTAAGTTTGGGTGGGTGTTAGTCATTTTTTCCTGTTTTTTTGGCCATTTCCGACTCGTACGAGCCTACGTACGAATGCGTATATGCTCTTACGATCATCGGAAGTTCGTTCCTAAATTTTAGGATCAAAACGTAAAACTTAGGATCAAATCCTAAAACTTAGGATCAAAACGTAAAACTTAGGTTAACGGATGTGTTTCCATGTGATTCAGAGAACAGTTTTCAAACCTCTAAATACGTTTTAAAAGAAAGCCACTGCCGACACCTTTTAGCAGTCGTATTGCTGTTCTTGAACAGGTTTTTTGGCTATGTGGAGGAGTCTGCGCGTCTTGAGCTCCAATGAACTGCATGTATCAGCATGGCCGAGGCCATAAATTGTATAGCAATGCATACCTGATTCATGTATGCCTTATAAAAGCATTTTAATGTGGACCTTAATTAGTCCTTTGCATGTAAACCTTTATTTGGCAATATATTTGCGTTAATTAAAGAAACTTATGTCCTTTGTTATTTATTTTTAAATTGATGTACTAGAATAACATTTTTAGATTGCATTTATTGGTGTAGTTGTTTACCTTTGCTTTGTTTAATTATTTAAGCACATCTTTGGTCAGATGCATCACACTTACTGAGGAGAGGAGAGCGGGATAAAGTGCAGGATGTGGGTTACTGCTGTATTTTGCACAGACACAGCAGAGCTGGGGGCACGGAAAGGTCAGAAATCAAAGAATGCAGAGCAACACAGTCACAAGGCCCTTTCTGTTTGCAGGCTGCCCGAGAATACCTGACCCGCCATCTTGGCTGTTTCTAGACTCATAACATGCAGAAGTTGCTGGGTGTTTTTTTATATTTGAGAGCAATCTGTATGTAGAGGGTGTGGGTAACCACACACAAAAGTAAAAAATGCAAGTTAACTAAAAATTAAACAAAGTAAGATTTACTTATGCAAATGCATTCATTAATGGTTGGTTACTACAAATTGAATGAAATAAAGAAAAATAAAAGACCAAATATTTAGAATGCACTTTAATGAGGTAAGTTTGTAGTGCGCAGCCGCAAGATCAGAAGGATTTACGTCCAGACAAAAAAGGAAAAAGGGCAAAACCAATGTTGCAACCTGAGAAATGAAACGGAAAATTCAGGATGGAAACTGACATAGGTCTGATTCCCGAACTGCCATACGAACGGACGGACATTTTAGGATAGAAACGTATTTGCTTATAGAATCCCTCACAAGTTCATACGAACGCACGAGCGTACGGGAAAAATAGGATGATCGGCACCAAAATCCAAGCTGTTACATGTTTCTTTGAATCGACCCTATTGTGTGTAATGATCTGCTTAATCATGAGTGATGATTTTTCAAGGTGAAATCACAACATGTTCAGCCTATAAATTACATTGATGAAAAATAGAACAGTCATATGACTTTCTATGTGTCTCTATAACAACATATGTCCACCGGATAAATAATTGTTAGGAATCATATTGTCAATGCTGTAGCATCAACATGTGACAAATAGAAGATGAGGATTCCATTTTTATTAGGCTGCAAGGCTTGATTAAAAAAGCGGAATATATAAATAAGAATCCTTCTTGAGGGAAATAAAACCTCCAGAAAGAAGGAAAAGAATGAAGAGGTCGAGCCCGGTAAGACGGAGATTTCTTATGGAAAGTACAGAGTCGGAGCATCAAAAGCCAAAGGCAACTTAACGAATTCTTCTCAGAGAAAAAAAATATAAACTAATCCAGTTATATTATGATAAATGCTTGTGTGTAACAGATAGGGTTAAATGAGCCACTGCATAGATGGGATGAACAGTGGCAAGGCAGATTTACAGCACAAAGAACTGAGATTGAATTGAAAACTGATCTGGCTAATGAAAATGAAAAAATGAAAAAATTTCACTGTCACTTCTAAGCTGTCCCTGGCTGGATGGTTCCGGTTTTTCCCTATCTTTCCCTGGCTCTGTCTACCTCACTGTCTGCCTCTCTGACTCTCCCTGCCTGTCTGTAAGTCTCTCCCTGTCTGTAGCAACCTCCGTTCTGTCTGTAATGCAAGGCTGAAATGCGCAAAAGGAAAATGGCCACCGGTTTATATAGCACGGTGACATCACCAGGCTTCCTGGCTGCTGATAGGCTGCATGTGACCTTCCCATGATAACTTGCCCCAGGGGATATGTCCAGACATTTCCATCCACCATTTTACAATGCCTGTAATTGAAGTAAATGGAGTTTAAAGGAAAACTTTGATCGATCCAATAGCAGTGAAATTCAGATTCGTTCGGAATCGAATTTTCCATGAAATTTGGAACGAATCCGGGTTCGTCCGGATCGATTCGCTCATCTCTAGTTATAATGTATGGCCAATGGGTGGCAGCAACGGAGGCAAACTTTGCTTCTGCTATTAATCAATATTCTGTTATTTGACCACTAAGTGGCAGGGAACGTCCACCCCAGTCTCCCGAAGCCTGCACCACCAAATATCACCACTAGGTGTCAGTGTCTGCCCCAGAAAACCAGATCTGGAACCCTCCCTGATCCTCCCTGTGTATGACTCAAAGCAAGTATTTACTCCTCAGATTTGTGCTGCTTTATGCCTGCAATGCAAAATGTGTTAATTACGTTACTCCGGTTAAACCTGTAATAAAGATTATGTTAATATGTGCAGAGTCCAGTGTGTCTGAACTTTAGAGATCCTGTCAGAAATTCTCTGGACTTGTAGATTTCTGGCTGCTGTTGATGATAACCGTCCAGCTTGGTTTCACTGAAGCCCTCTGTGAGATTGGAGTCAGATTGAGGGAGATCTCTCTCACAGCTGATTCTTTATAAGCCAATGGATGTTCTGTTCCTCCTGAGTGGGGGATGGTCTGGAGCTTACATGGGGTAATCACCCTGGGGCAAGTTCACAGTTCCAGTGGCTCAGCTATCTGCTCTGGAGGTTTAATAAGGGGCTCCCACATGCTCTGCTCCAGGGGATAGAGCACAGCAGGCTTGAATGCTGGCTAGGCTGATGGCAGTGAAAGTGGGAGGGAGTTGTTCCTACACTGTGCTCCAAACCCTAGCTTGATGGCTTGTATCCCTCAGTCCAGACACCAGGGGCTTCAGCAGGCTTCTTTCAGGGGGTTCCTTTAGTGTGTGTCCTTATGGGATGGGACAGGGACAGTGTATGCCTCTTTTGGCAGTTCCTCGCTAGGTCCCCCCACAGCACCAATCCCCCTACCTTCTGCCAGCTCTGGATGGAGATGTCTGGTGTCCTCTGAGACAGCACAGGCTGGATTTCTCTTTCCTGGCTCTGAATGGAGATGTTTGGTGTCCTCTGAGACAGTGCAGGCTGGATTTCTCTTTCCTGGCTCTGGATGGAGATGTCTGGTGTCCTCTGAGACAGTGCAGGCTGGATTTCTCGTCCACCGACCTGCAGTCTCTCCTCCTGGCACGCTCCCGCAGGGTGTCTCATCTTCTGTGAAGCTCAGCAGTTGGGGGGGGGGGCGGCAAGGTCTCTCCAGGAGGTGTTGAGTGATTGCCTCCCTGGTTAGACAGCTCAGGCAGGGATGTAAAGGGTGGATGGACAGTCTCTCCTCAGCTGGGAATCAGTCTGCTGCAGTGAGGGTTAAGTGCTTCACAGCCTCTCTCTTTGTCTTTCTCCCGTGCCAGCAATGAGGGGGAGGAGGAGGATCAGCTACGAGCAGGAGAGGTTCTGTCTTCTGGGGTAAAGGTCACCTTCCTTCACAGAATCACACGCTGATTATCTCCTCGGTGATCCCAGCAGCTCAGTGGATG
Organism: Gastrophryne carolinensis; assembly: GCA_027917425.1. Taxonomy (NCBI): domain Eukaryota; kingdom Metazoa; phylum Chordata; class Amphibia; order Anura; family Microhylidae; genus Gastrophryne; species Gastrophryne carolinensis. The sequence goes on along the minus strand of CM051236.1, from coordinate 7,889,185 downwards.
AGTTGATGAGGGGATAATTGTGAACTGCTTGTTCAGTGTTGATGGGCTCTGCCCCTGCTTCTCTGATATCAGGGAGCCTTGCAACGGCTGTTACCACATGTAGTGAGGCTCGATGTTACAGCTGCAGGCAGGGACCTCCGGGCAGTAAAAGGGGGGCATAGATCAGTACCTCTTATCAGGCTGGGTTTGTCCTCCTTGTTCTTTGTGCTCCTTTCTCTCTGACGGCAAAGATTCCATAAGATTTTGTCTGGTGATGAGGGAGCACTTCTAAAATGCGGCCATGCTGCTTGGCCCCTCCCCCGGAAGTTTTTTTTTACTACCGTGAAAATGTTATCATTACTTATTGAATTGAGGTTGAAATTTTAGCCTGTGTGTCAGTATATAATTCCTTCTATTTGATGTGAGGGGGCGGGAAGAAACACCTTTCCACACTAGCACCCAGAACTATATCATTTGAGGTCTCATTATTATGAAGTAATAATTAAATAATAATTGTGGAAATATTAACAATTTGACAAAATGTAACAGATAAAAATTCTGTGTTTCATAGTTTAGAATCTTTTACCATGAAGCTGTTACACTTTTGCAATGACAGCATCTTATTTCTTTCCCACTTTCAGTCTATTGTGTCAGTTATGGTGTCATGTAATTTCTATGATAATGGTGAGAGTCTTGTCTATTGTGTAAGGCTCCTCCCTCCCTTTTGTCTCCTTGCTGCAATGCTAATGAATCTGTCATACTGCTGGGTGAGAAACAGAATAGTTGGATGAAAAACAAAGCCCAGTGAAACTCCCCAGTAAGACGACATTAACATACCTTTACTTATTAAGATTCATTCCATTTAGCCAATCCAAAGCCGCCTCATGTTAGAGAATGTTTGTACAGACAATATAAGGTGAGGCCGGCTCAGTCACAGCAATAGCAGACGGGTCAGGAGAGCGGCGAGGGGATCCCCATACTGCCCTATACCAGGTAGATATGACTTCTGTTACTATTAGGTTATATGTGATGGTTATTATCATGTCTGGGTAAATTATTTGGCTGTGCCTGGTGATATTGTGCTAATGAAATTGTACATTACATTTTATTGTGTGTCAGCCAGATGTGGAATCAGTTGGAGCTGAACATATTATCTATACAATCTTTTATATATTAATGTATTTCGTGTGCTGAATGGATTTTATAGAATTCTAAGAGGAGACTTGTCATACTTTTGGGTGATATATTGTAGGAAATAATAGATGGCATTAATAAGCTGCGGGGTAACAATTTAGTCATTACAGTACTTATAATTAAATTTAAAGAGGTTTGTGCACATGTAAATATTTAAAAAAGATAATATAAAGTATGATATGCTCAGTCAATAATATGCGTCAGATATCTATAGTACTAAGGAATGTCTATACTGCATGAAAAGTACTAAGAACAGTATTGTATTATCCATCTGATGATTGATGCAGTAGGAGTAAGTGGCGATGACACCAACCCTGATGGGTAGCCATTAACATTTCCAGATAAAAAACATGTTACACTTTAGAAGGAACAGTTAATAGGTGTATTGTACCTAAAAGGCATCACTGTTAATCGGCACATTTATTACTCAGCGCAGTCCACAGATTCTTTCTGAAGGATAAACATATTTCCCATTGAGATATAATATAGTTTCATATCTCAATAAGACTGTGTTCTTTCTACATAAAAGTGGGGTCATGGACCTAATGGGTCCATGCTAATTATTTGGTAAGCCATCCCTAACTCTGAGTGTGTTTTTTACTTTACCACGCAAAAAATGCAATAAAAATATTGTGTATCATGTTTTCATAACAAATCACCAGCACTTGCAATGGGACATTTCTACAGGAGAAGTGCAACATTTTCCAATGAGATGAGGATAGTTTTTTTTTCAAAAGTTTGGAAACAACAGCACAATATGGGGAATGTTCAAGAAGAATTCATCTTATTTCCAACAGACTCTAAAACTTGTTTTTTCCGAACTCTCAAATACCCCTTCCCTTACCTGTAAAAATGCCTCATCACATGTACAGGTGACGTTTGGGAAAAAACTGTAACAAATATGTTTTGCACTTGTTAGTGTGTTAAAGTAGATAAGCTCACTGAGATGGAAGTTTTAGTTAAGTTAAGCAAATAATTAGAATTACCCCACTGCTGAGTAGATGTATTTTCATTCATTTAGTTTAACAATAATTGTGGGGACAATCATGAGAAATATTTTATGTTATTCCTGATTTCTCCAGCTCATTACATTACTATAGCAAATTTCCCTTCTCAACAAGTTAACTTCATAGGTAGCGCGGGCAGTTGTAATTCTCAACCCAGTCCTGCTCTCAGAAAGCTGTGCAGGCCTCACACCCACATGAGGGGGACTTCAAAGAAAATCCATGTTGTATGTCACACTCTGAAATAAAGTCACAGTGTTCCAGCCATGAGTGATCCCCTGCAGGGAGCTGCCTTCCATCACATGCATAAAAGGAGAATCTCTTCAGGCAGCTGGTGCCAACACAGAACCATGAATAACTCGTTCACAGCTCCCCCTAGCTCCAAGCCAAATACAGAATCAGAACCGTGAATCAAAGCCAAATCCATCTCAGTTTGTCCCATCTATATTCTTGGGCACACCAGAAGTGCAGCAATAGTTTAACACCAAGGGGAAGATACTCCTCTCAGGGGGGCACGTTGGAAATGTCCATTGTTGCATGTTTGTAATTACTCACCTGTAACCTGTACTATTCTCTCAGTAATATGTAATATTTCCAAAATATCTCATACTGGTAACTAGTGTGGCCTAGAGGTAAAGGGAGTGTACTTGTGACCGGAGGGTGGCAAGTTCAAATCCCGGTCCTAACTGAAGGAACATAACTGAAATGATCTTCAGCAAGGCACCTAACCCTGAAAATGCTCACCGGGCAGTAATTAGGGCAGCCCACAGCTCAGGGCATGGGTTAAATGTGGAGTACAAATTCCTATTTGTGCACAAGCATACAATGGCCATCTATGCATTAAACATTAAGCTTATCGCATTACAATATATATTTAACTTGAGCTAACTAAAATACCAAACCGAGAAGCCTCCAAAAAAGTCACACTGAAATACTGCTTGTGTAATTTACATGACTTTCTGTATTTTTCTTACAGGTTGAACATTGATCAGGAAGCTGGAATCCATTTTACAGATAAACTGATCTCCATCAGCCCACAATGAGCCCTAAACCAGAAAAACCATATCAGTGCTCTGAGTGTGGAAAATGGTTCCGTTATAAATCAGAGCTCACAAGTCACCAGAGGAGTCACACTGGAGAGAAGCCGTTTCCATGCTCGGAATGTCGCAAATGCTTTACTACTCGTTCAAGACTTCTTATACATCAGAGGATCCACACTGGAGTGAAGCCATTTTCATGTCCTGATTGTGACAAGTGCTTTACACAGCATACAAGCCTGCTTACACACCAGAGGACTCACACTGGGGAGAAGCCATATTCCTGTCCTGATTGTGACAAGTGCTTTACAGCACGTGCAAACATGCTTACACACCAGAGAATTCACACTGGAGAGAAGCCGTTTTTATGTTCTGAGTGTGACAAGTGCTTTACACAACGTGCAACCCTGATTATACATCAGAGGACTCACACTGGAGAGAAGCCATTTTCATGTCCTGAGTGTGACAAGTGCTTTATTCATCGTGCAAACCTGCTTACACATCGGAGGACTCACACTGGAGAAAATACATTTTCATGCAACGAGTGTGACAAGTGCTTTACACAGCAATCATCCCTGTTTAAACATCAGAAGATTCACACTGGAGAGAAACCATATTCATGTTCTGAGTGTAGTAAGTGCTTTACACAACGTAGTTACTTACTTTCACACCAGAAAATTCATACTGGAGAGAAAACATTTTCATGCCCTGATTGTGACAAGTGCTTTACACACCATACAAATCTGCTTAAGCATCAGATGATTCACACTGGAGAGAAGCCATTTTCATGTCCTGAGTGTGACAAGTGCTTTACACAACAGGCAAACCTGCTTACACACCAGAGGACTCACACTGGGGAGAAGCCATATTCCTGTCCTGATTGTGACAAGTGCTTTACAACACGTGCAAACATGCTTACACACCAGAGAATTCACACTGGAGAGAAGCCGTTTTCATGTTCTGAGTGTGACAAGTGCTTTACACAACGTGCAACCCTGATTATACATCAGAGGACTCACACTGGAGAGAAGCCATTTTCATGTCCTGAGTGTGACAAGTGCTTTATTCGGCGTTCAAACCTGCTTGTACATCAGAGGACTCACCTTTTAAAAGTCTGGAAGGTAACAAGCGTTTTAGTCGAAGTGTGAATTTCCAGCGCCACGTCAAGATCCATAATTATAGGGCACCAATATCGAAGCCATATCAATATCGTGACATGGTAAAGGTTATGCACATAAATCACAGCTGACAAGACCCCAAAGTAGTCACCTCGCCACGAATGCAATGTGTCTTACAAAAGCACAAAATTTCACACCAGGAAAATTGATCACTGAGAACATGTAACATAATTTTGTTGATGAGCATGTGACGGAAATATTCAGAGCTCATGTGTTCCAATGTAATTGTTATTTATAAGGTAGTTACATTGTGCCGCATTATCTGCATATATGTCTGTTGCCTACCCTCTGCACATGCCTAATAATTAAATGGATTACACATTCAGGCACAAGCAGACAATAGTTATCATCCAGAAAGCCAGTGAGATCGTAGAAAGAAAGATATCATACCATTTAAAAACTACATCACTGGCAATTTAAATGTTAACCTTTCATTAGAAATATATGGTTTCTAGAATTGATCTGTTAATATATATGGTTGAGATAAATATGTGGGTATAAGAAAAAGAATCCCAGCATTCAATTAAAAATAAAGCAGTACTTATTTACTCACCTCACTGTTGATGCTGTAGCACCATTTTTCAATGACCACTTCAAAATGTGGACACAAAGTCGTCTCTGGCCCTCTGAGCCTAGCTGCACTGGTCGCACTTACTGAGCCATTTCATGTTACGAGTACTTGGACAGGAATAATTCAATGGAAATGAGGGGCAAAATTAAGAGAGCTCCTGAAGCATCTATCGCTCACATCAGGAAACAAAGAAGATGCGAATGGGACCGGCATCAGATTAGCTACTCACTGCCCTATTTTTGCAATTGTCTGTACTGGCCTTTTAAAGACATCCCCCCCCCCCCCCTTTGGCTTTCCTTTTTTATCACCTTTTTATTTAGAAAGAAGAGTTTCACAGACAAATGCATACAAAATGCAACAAACTTCATATAGAATATCGGCTTTGTTATTGTGAATTGTAAATACAAACATATATGTTCATGCTTACTGCCATATTGTACAGAGTTGCTCTATTTTGTCCATTTTAATGCTCTAACAGTTCAAATATATTTTAATCTAAATAAAACATCTGACTCTATTCGCCTCTTTCATTTTTTCTGGTATTGAAGATGTAACAATGTAACAAGCATTGACATAAGAGAAGAAAAGGAAAGAGTAGAGCTACAGAAGATATAGAGTAAAGCAAAAAGGGAAGGTGGTGGCTCCTCCATATGATGAATCAGTCAGACACACATTCATTTTAGAGAAACAGAGAACATTCTGGGTATAATGAGAACAGTTCCCATGAATGACGTGTTTCCCTATGTTTACCAGATCTTCCTTTTATGGATGCTGTCAGCTCCTACATATGTCTTTCACCTCGGACATCCAAGGGGTGTCAGGCCTTATCTACACCTATGGGGATTGCATAAAGGGCCGGATTAAGTGTGGCGGAGGCCCTTGGTCACAAATCTAGTGGATACCCCAGAAAAAGCATTTTTTTCCAGCCAAGTAACTGATTGATGATTGTCTGGCACACACCCACTTACTGGAACGTCAGATCGAGTCCCTTGTGCCACCCTTGTTAAGGTGCAGACTGCACTGGAACTCCTGCTTTGCCATTCTGGGCGGGGGGTAGTGTAGTCGGCCAGGTTGTCCAGCAAAAAACAGTTCCCTGCATTGAGCTGCTAGCAGCTGTGCTTGGTGGCATATCTACCTGGTATGGCAGCGGGGCGGGAATAACCCCTTATTCTGCTCCTGTCTGTCATCTTCTACCTGAATAAACAGGCCTCAGTGTATACTGTTTCCGCTTCAGCTCCTCAGCTATATACAGTGGGGAACTGGGGCAAAACATCAGCCCTCGATTTTACTGGATGCAGTATTTGCGCCATTTAGAATCTTTCTCATGGCTTCAGTGTTAGTGCCATCTGGCACTGCGCTGTGGTCTACATTGGTGCTAGCAGTCGCCGTGCAGAATGCAAATTTATTAGCTTTGATTGTTGCACTAGGTATTGGCCGGCCTATGTCAGCGCCTGTTGGACCTGGCTGCTGATTATCCCAGTGCCAGTGAGCATCACTTTGTACCGCCATTCTTCCGGCACTCTCCAGCATATTTATTCATTTTTGAAATTTTTGGCGCTCTATTTTTCCATCGCTGGTCGCCGTTTCCTCATTACAGTTACGAGAAATCAGTGCTGGGGACAAACTTTACATTGGGTTTAGGCTGTATTTTAGTTGTTGGTGTCCAAATTACACATCGTTAAGCAAAATAAGCCATTTAAAATAACATTTAACCCCCCAAAAAAATACATCTTGACGTACAGTGGCAGGTAACAACTGGCGCTGCTTCAACCACAGTGCCCGGCACTGCTACCTTTCTGAAGCATGGAAAGGGGCCTCTGCTGCGTCTGATACATTACAAGTGGATAAGTATAAATAATGGCTTGTGTGTTGTGTGTATCATCTTTGGACACTGTGGTAAAAGCTGTCATTCTGTTTGAGAATAGTGATTCTAGGCCGGCAGAGCCAGTCTGTGTGTGTTCACCAGTGTCTGTGGTATTGTCTGGCCTGGCTGACATCAGTGTTAAACTTTACAATATGGAGTAACCTATTTCCCGCTACTCCAATAGTGTGACCCTACCATATTATTTCAATGTTCTATATGTTGGTACGTGGTCAAGCCTAATACATATTCGTCTGGTTCCGGGTTTAGGCTACTCCCGGTAAATTAATCAGCTTTTGACCATGACCACACCTTATATGTACAAAATTATTTTATTTATATACATCTAAACTTAACCTATACATTAAAATTCATCTCTCAATTTCATATATCACATGATCTTATAGATTATTGTAAATCAATTCATATCATATTGCATGCAGCAAATGCCAATTATTGTAAATATCATTAATGCTTTCTTGAAGTCTGAATAATCAATTTTCTTTCCCATAAAGATTTCACTATTGGGCAAACATGTTTCACCAGTCTGTTTGGCTTCATCAATGGCCTTCATTAAAACAAAGGAAGCAACAACGTACATATTAATTAGTTATTATCCATTGCATTTATCCATTTATATTATAATTCAATGAAATGTTTATCCTTTTGTTTCATAATTCAATAAAATATTTATACCTTAAGGGAAATCCATAGCTATACAGTATAAATGCTGTTTATATATCAATCATCATTCTTATTGTTGCCCTGAGAAACGTGGTTCGAGTATCATAGGAGTAAGAACATCACGTTCATAACCCTTTGAAAAAAGGAAAGTTCTAATGTATTATTTTGTCCAGACTTTTATCATAGCTTTTATCTGGCTATTACATTACTTTGCTAATTGTACCTTTCTCGGTTTCCATGGAGATTCCAATAGCTGTCTGGTATCGTATCGTTTTTTTAAGGATTATCTTGCACTGGATACTAGGATAAATCAATAAGAAATGTATAAAGAATATAGTCTGCCATTCCTTCAATAATATGAAGGGAGCAAGGATTTATTTGGGCAGTTAAATCACACAGATGGCATTACTGTACCTTTAAAAGCGCATTCAAAGCGTCTTTTGTGCAGCTGTGGCGTCACCAGAAAGCCTCCCCGGGGGAATGAGCATCTAGATTGTCCTGTGGGCGCCGTCCTTTTTTATATAATGTGCTCGTTGGTCTAGGGGTGATGCAACGCCACTCCGGCGGCGTTTTAAATGCGGTCCAGGGGCCGGAGCACACGGCTCCGTCGGCGTCCGCCGGAAGTAATGTCATGCGCTCCAGACCCGGAACGCAAACACACATCCACCTGGCTTACGCCGGATATGACATTAAACGCCGCCGGATCCTCTGCGAAGTGGTGTGGAACTCAAAGCTCCAACCGACTCCATTTTATTGGAGCCTCACTTACGCAGTTGGGCTAAGTCCCCACTCCTGACTCCATTTTTTGTAGCCCCTCTATTATCGTTTGTCGTATTTAAACTACCTAGATGTGCAGTACAAAATGTATTATGTATGGTTATTCAATTATTTGATTATTAATCTACATACATATGCTTCACCCCCTGTATGTATTAATGCTCATTTATATTAATGACTTATTTATGATTACATTTATATGCCGGGGCACTCTTCTTTTCAGGGTGGGGACACTAGCTTATTGGAAACTGCACGTATGTTATATTGGATAAAGCCCTATTTATTCTCAAATGATGACATAGTATACATTTCATGATTTCCCCGGTTGCGGCCCTATTTTTATACTAGTAATGACGGTGTGGTATTTTCTATATTGTATGTTTAGGGGGTATCTTAATGATTCTCCTTAGGTATTCGTCCAGATTTTTCAGGGTTTACAATTTACAACATCAATTTTGGGAACATTTATATACCATAATTTTTTGTTCTTATCCCAAGTTAGCCTTTATCATTCTCATATGGTTATCCCGCTTCACCTGGGTTATGGACATCCATTGCCATAATTTGTTGGCTATTGGTGGTAGTAGGTCTACAGAAATGGAATGTGCTTGAGTGGTTGCGTGTTTGTGTTCAGATTCATTAGCATTGCAGCAAGGAAACAAAAGGGAGGGAGGAGCCTTATTTGTAACACAATAGACGAGACTCTCATCATTAACATAGAAATCACATGACACTGTAACTGACACAATAGACTGAAACTGGTAAAGAAATTAGGTGCAGTCACAGGTTCATAGTAAAATATCCTAAACTTGGACACACAGTATTTGTATCCATTACATTTTGTTAGATTGGAGCATTTATCCACAATTATACTTACTAGGTATCAAACCTAAAAAAGCTCAAGTGATAAGGTGCTGGGACTAGTGTCAAAATGGTTCTTCCCACCTCACATCAAACAGTCCCTTCTGGAACAATTATATTGCAATGATCAGATTCTTTGCTAGACCAAACACAATAGTATTGAGCTATGGAACTATATTATATTTCAGCTTGTTCCTGGTCCCTGGACAACCCGGTCAATTTCCATAAAATATGATTCACATTTTTCTTACAGGTTGAACATTTATCAGGAAGGAATCCATTTTACAGATAAACTGATCTCCATCAGCCCACAATGAGCCCTAAACCAGGAAAACCATATCAGTGCTCTGAGTGTGGAAAATGGTTCCGTTATAAATCAGAGCTCACAAGTCACCAGAGGAGTCACACTGGAGAGGAGCCATTCCCGTGCACTGAATGTGGCAAGTGCTTTACACAGCATACAAGCCTGCTTACACATCAGAGGACTCACACTGGGGAGAAGCCATTTTCATGTTCTGAGTGTGACAAGTGCTTTACATGGCGTTCAACCCTGCTTATACATTGGAGGACTCACACTTGAAAAAAAAAACATTTTAAATTCCTGGAAGGTGACAAGTTTTTTAGTTGAAGTGTGAATTTCCAGCGCCACACTATAATCCATAATATAAGGGCACACACTGGAGAGAAGGCATATCAATGTCGTAACGTGATGAAGGGTATGCACATAAATCACAGCTGACAAGACACCAAAGGAGTCACCTGCAATGTTTCGTACAAAAGCAACAAGTTTCACACCAGGAAAATTGGTCACTGAGAACAAGTTACATGTTTTGTTGATGAGCCTGAGACGTTTTGACCAGAGAGATGGGAAATATTCAGAGCTCATGTGTTGCAATGTAATTGTTATTTATAAGGTAGTTACATTGTGCCGCATTATCTGCATATATGTCTGTTGCCTACACTCTGCACATGCCTAATAATTATATGGATTACACATTCAGGCACTAGCAGAGAAGAGTTATCATCCAGAAAGCCAGTGAGATTGTAAAAACTAAGATATCATACCATTTAAAAACTTTACATCACTGGAAATTAAAAGGATAACTTTTCGTTGCAAATATGTGGTTTCTAGAATGTATTTGTTAACGAGATTGTTTTATTTAGGTTTATATATTTGTGAACTTGTAGTGCATTAAATTGACAAATCGAAGGAACTCTCAACAATACAATACAATATATTTGTATTTACAATTCACAATAGCAAAGTCGATATACTATATGAATTATGTAGCATTTTGTATGCAATTGTCTGTGAAACTCTCCTTTCTAAATAAAAAGGCGATAAAAAAAGAGCCAGTAGGATGTTTGGTGAAATGTCTTTAAAGAGACAGTCCAGGCAATAGCAATAATAAGGCAGCGAGTAGCTAATCTGTTAAAAATAACGTCACAGGTCAGCAACAAAATTATTTTGCTTGTTCTCAGTGATTAATTTTCCTGGTGTGAAGTTTGGTGCTTTTATAAGACACGTTGTATTTGTGGCAATGTGACTACTTTGGTGTCTTGTCAGCTGTGATGCATATAACCATCACCACATTCAGGATATTGATATGGATTCTCTCCAGTGTGTGGCCTATCAGTATGGATCACGGAGTGGTCGAAATTCACTCTTCAACTAAAACACTTGTAACATATTAATAATAATCTTAGAAGTAACATTTATCCAAAACAAGAAGAAACCATTACATGCAACCTTGCAAAGGGGGTCGTCTCCAACCTTTGGTTATGGTTTGGTCCAGGAGGCTTTTCAATCTGTGGTCTGACGGGCACACCACAGGATGGAGAATATTCTATATAAATTATATTTTAATAATATTCACATGTGCATTGACCTCTTTGGGTAAAATAAAATCTGTAATCCCTCAATAATAACTTACCCAGCAGCGTATTCATTTGGCTAAAATGAATGAATTTGGCTAAAAAGAATGAATGAAGTAAAGGTATGTTATGTCGTCTTACTGGGGAGTTTTATGTGGGCTTTGTTTCTCACCCAACAGGATGCCAGATTCATTAGCATTGCAGCAAGGAGACAAAACAGAGGGAGGCGTCTTATTTGAAAAACTATAGATGAGACTCATAGAAATTACATGACACCATAACTGACACAATAGACTGAAACTGGGGAAGAAATAAGATGCTGTCATTGCAAAAGTGTAACAGCTTCATGTTATAAGATACTAAACTATGAAACACAGAATTTATATCTGTTACATTTTGTCAAATTGTTAATATCTCCACGATTATTATTTAATTATTACTTCATAGTAATGAGACCTAAAGATGCTCAAGTGATATAGTGCTGGGTGCTAGTGTGGAAAGGTGTTTCTTCCCACCCCCTCACATCAAATAGAAGGAATTATATACTGACACACAGGCTAAAATTTCAACCTCAGTTCAATAAGTAGTGAAAACATTTTCACGGTAGTAAAAAAAACTTTATACAAAAAAAGCCTGAAAACTCAATTGCATTCATGTCAATGTCATTTAAAATGTCCCTTTTGTAAAGTGAGTAAAAAAATCTCTACTTTTCTTAGGAGTATAAAAGTATCACTGACTGTCATTGTCTTACGAGCTGGTGATTCTGTAACAGTGACATTCTCAGGCTTTTTGCTCACAAGGTGAATTTTTACTACCATGAGATTTTTTTCACATCCTATTGAATTGAGTCCATAGTTTGCAAAGTCTCTTCTAGCACAATTATATTGTAATGATCAAAACATTTGCTTCATAGGATAAGATAATGTAACATCACATGACTGATATGAGATAACAGCTGTACAAGCAAGATACAGGAAGGCAGGTATCCTGAGCAATATCACCTCTGGACATTGTGGTTAGGCACCCGATGATGAAGACAAAAAATGGAAGCAAGAGAAAATGTAAAAATTGCTACATTCAAGGAAAAAGTTAGGAAAATAGAAAATGATCAGGGAATATCACAGTATCAAACAATGCTATGTAACTGCTATATGATGACCCACTAATGCTCACAGTTCACAGATTAAAAGGTTGATTTAGGACTAGCGTCAAGACTATGGCGCAGACGGGTGTCTGGCGCTATAATCTAGCTTTGGCACTGGACAAGTGACGCTTTAGTATCCTGTCCAGCATTGATAAATGTGATGTGTGGGGGCGCTGTAGAAGCGCTCTCCCTGAATCAATGCAGCACCTGATCAATACTGTTCATGTTTCCTAACCAATCTGCAGCAGCGTTCTTTTTCACCCACACAGATTAATTACACATTTATTAACAGTTTTTTTTAATGAAAATAAAGTTCTGAGAATCAAATGTTCTTTACACATCATTCCACACAGCAATTGTGTTTGTGTGTGACTGAAGCTTGATTCTGAAAAGTTAAGTTTACCCAGCCAAGAGTCAAATAAATACACACTAGCTGTGTCCTACACAATATGGGCATCCACCAAATTGGATCTTCCTGTCTAGAATCAATTGTTTTCAAAAAGTTTGCTTGAGCTTGTGATTGAATGTTTTTGTTTTAGTATTATTTCTCTTACTTCTTAGGTCACTTGCTTCATGGTCACCTGGCTGATGCCGATGAGGAGGGCAGCAGTGGTCTGAAAAGTGCCCCGCTTCAAGATTTCCAGGGAGGCACACAGGTGCACTATGCTATGTATAGCCTGCTGCCAGTGGTGGGGTCAATTTTGTGTCGGATTTGGGCATACAACGACAAAAGCGCAGCACAATTCAGCTGAAACCTGCTACGGATTTGCTCATCACTCCCACACAGACAGGTGTTTAGGTACTAAAACATCTCTGGGCCTGTAATCTCACCACCCTGGCTTCCAAATACTCCTGTGATATCTCAGTGCTGGCAGCACACCGTAGCCACACAGCAAACATCAGGCCAAAAGCTTCCTCCTCACACCAGTTCCATTGCCAATACACAGAGATCATGAAAACAAAACTGATGTCAGCCAGGCCAGACAAGCCCAGAGACACTGGTGAACACACACAGACTGGCTCTGCCTGCCTAGAATCACTATTTTTAAACAGAATGATGCTACAGCCTTTGCTGCCGCATCCAAAGATGATACACACAACACACAGCCCCTTATTTATACTTATCCACTTGCAAAGTATCAGTCACAGCAGAGGCCCCTTCCCATGCTTCAGCAAGGTAGCAGTGCCAGGCATTGTGGTTGAAGCAGCGTCAGTTGTTGCCTGCCGCTGTAGGTCAAGATCCCATAGGGAACAATGGGCAGAACTGGATTGTAGTGTTTAATGCTTATAATTAATATTACAGACATTCATTTGTACAGAACTTGCACTGGCACCTGTCAGTAATGAAAATGCAGGACCTAGATGTCACAAAATGTATTCTTTTTGGGGGGGGGTCAAATTTGCTTTTCAATGGCTTATTTTGCTTAACGAAGTGTAATTTGGACACCAACAACTAAAATGCAGCCTAAACGCAATGTAAAGTTTGTCATCGTTGTCCCCATCAGTGATTTCTTGTAACTGTAATGATGAAAACTTGACCAGCGCTGGAAAATACAGCGCCAAAGATTTCAAGGAGGAAAAAATGAATAAATATGCCGGGGGTGCCTGAATAATGGCGGTACAAAGTGACGCTCACTGGCCCTGGGATAATCAGCTGCCGGGTCCAACAGGCACTGACATAGGCCGGCCAATACCTAGTGCAACAAGTTTATTTTGCGGTGCGGATGAGGCCAGGAAGAGGAAGGGCTCAGAACCCCAAAACACGCATCAGGACAGAAACACTACCAGCTTAGTGTGATATATTCCTGTGTCCAAGGTTATATATGAATAGATTGTACATAAGAATGACATCTCTCTCTCTCTCTCTCTATATATATATATATATATATATATATATATATATATATATATATATATATGGGGTGTATTGGTGTGCATTACTGAAAACAGTTGTCATAGTGCACGGTGTGTACCCATAGCTGACTTTACATCCTGATGGTGACTATTTCCTCTTTGGACATACATCATTTAATCTGTGAGCTGTGAGGATTGGCGGGTCATCATATAACAATAGTCTATGATCTTTTGTGTATCTCTGTAACTTTTGCCTTTATTGTCACATGTTCTGCTTTCATTTCTTCACCTTTATAAATGAATGGATGCTTAAATAGTAAGTCCACTTTCCATTGAATTTTTGAAAGTGTATATTTTTGTGCCAAAATGATGTATTCAATGTAATGGGCTGATGTAGTATTTTTTCTTATATTAGTAAATCTGTAATATGTAAGTATCTGTAATCTGTTGCTATTGGCAATGTACACCAAGTTTGTACACCAAAAAGAAAGAAGTGACCCTGTACTCAGAGAACACTGCTGCTGGGCCTGTGTAAGGTTAAGTGATCTTCCTCACCTCAGCAATGGTCATAGCGGCAGTGTTCTGTATGTGCAGTCCTCTCTTCTTGGTGTACAGATGTGTTGTACGTTGCCAATTGCAAATGTTTGCAGTTAGTGATAAACGCTTCCATAAAACTCACATTTACTAACAAAGGAAAAAATAAATAACATTTTATAAAAATATACACTTTAAAAAAATTACATCAAAAGTAGACCCTTTATTTTAGTGACCACAATGTCCAGAGGTAACATTGCTCAGGAAACCTGCCTTCCTGTATCTTGCTTGTACAGCTGTTATCTCATATCAGTCATGTGATGTTACATTGCTTTATCTTATGACATGTTCAGGAGAATTTTCCAATACATTTATACTTGTCCCAAGACATTGCTTAGTTGTGGTGTCTGGGGTGGAGATACTGCACATTATAATAATGGTATTAGTGGGAACTCTTTAATATGATTCTCTGTAAGAGATTCAATAAATTCAGCTAAGTCCCTCCGTGTCAGTGAATGTTTGTAGAGACATTATAATGTGAGGCCGGGGTCAGTCAGTCATAGGAATCACATAAAGTGACCATAAAACTATACAAAGACGATGCTATTTCCTATTACTATGATTAGATATGTAACAGTAATGTTGGTGTTTGCATTCATTTTATGTTTGAAACAATAAAAATATCATTGGTTCAGTTGGGTTCAATCAGAGTCTAATGTGAATCATATTTTATGGAAACTGACCGGGTTGTCCAGGGACCAGGAACAAGCTGAAATATAATATAGTTCCATAGCTCAATACTATTGTGTTTGGTCTAGCAAAGAATCTGATCATTGCAATATAATTGTTCCAGAAGGGACTTTGCAACTATATATTGGTCTGTGTGTCATTATATAATTTATTCTGTTTGATGTGAGGTGGTGGGAAGAACCATTTGGACACTAGTCCCAGCACTTTATCACTTGAGATTTTTTTAGGTTTCATAACTAGTAAATATAATTGTGAAAAAAATGCTCCAATCTAACAAAATGTAATGGATTCAAATACTGTGTGTCCAAGTTTAGGATATTTTACTATGAACCTGTGACTGCACCTAATTTCTTTCCCAGTTTCAGTCTATGGTGTCATGTGATTTCTATGATAATGATGAGAGTCTCATCTATTGTGTTTCATATAAGGCTCCTCCCTCCCTTTGTCTCCTTGCTGCAATGCTAATGAATCTGTCATACTGCTGGGGGATGAGCAAAGCCCAGTGAAACTCCCCAGTAACACTACATTAACATAGTTTTGTTTATTAAGATTCATTCCATTTAGCCAATCCAAAGCCGCCTCATGTTAGAGAATGTTTGTACAGACAATATAAGGTGAGGCCGGCTCAGGCACAGCAATAGCAGACGGGTCAGGAGAGCGGCGAGGGGATCCCCATACTGCCCTATACCAGGTAGATATGACTTCTGTTACTATTAGGTTATATGTGATGGTTATTATCATGTCTGGGTGAATGATTTGGCTGTGTCTGGTGATATTGTGCTCCATAGTATAAATATAACATTGTATTGTGTGTCAGACAGATGTGGGATTAGGTGGAGTTTATAATCCTTCATTTATTATTGTTTTTATGTGCTGATTGTGTTTATAGGTCCTACAATATGAGACTTGGAATACTTTTGGGTGATATGTTGCAGGACATAATAATATAATATTAATAAGCTGCTGGGTAACTAATTTATGAGATAATACAGTAAATTGGCCAATCCAAAGAGGTCTATGCACAGGTGATTTCTAAAAAATACATTATATTACTTTATATGTAAGTGACTCTAATCTTGATACCAACATACCACATTTAGCTCATTTAGTACGGTATCACTATGTAGCAAGAATTTCACAGCTGTATTTTGCTTGAAACAAAGACCTAGTTGGGTTGACATAGAAGAATTTAATTTAGTTACAGATGCTTCAGACCTAATTCTGAGCACGCCCACTAAATATAGGCTGCAGATTATTAATTATTTATTAATTTAATATATGATCTGTGAGAATTGGCAGGTCATCATATAGCCATAGCCTAAGAGAATAAAAATAATAAGAAACAATTTCCATGTTAGTTCACTTTATGAGCCTGAGAATTTCACTGTTAATGAATCAGCAGCTAGAAGACAATGACAGTCAGACGGTGGAATGTTTATACTCCTAAAAAAAGTAGAGAATTGTTTACTCCCTTTTATATTGTAATAAACCTTTCCTTTGACTTTCATTGTCTTCCCAGCTGATGATTCAGTAACAATGACATTCTCAGGCTTTTTTCATATAAAATGTTTTTTACTACCATGAGATTTTTTCAGAATTGAGGTTGATATTTTGGTCTGCATGTCATTATATAATTTCTTCTATTTGATGCTTGTGTAATTTACATGCCTTTCTGTATTCTTCTTACAGACTGAAAATTTAACAGGAAGCTGTAATACATTTTACATATACATTTATCTCCATCAGGCCATGATGAGTCCTACAGAAGTGAAGCCATCAGTCTCTGAGTGTGGAAAATGGTTTCAATTTAATTCAGAGCTCACATGTCACCAGAGTCACACTGAAGAGAAAATATTCCCATGCGCTGAATGTGGAAAATGCTTTATTAATCATTCAAAACTTACTAGACACCTGAGGATGCACAGTGGAGTAAAGCCATACCAGTGCTCTGAGTGTGGAAAATTGTGTAGTTCTAAGTCAGAGCTCACATGTCACCAGAGGTTTCACACTGGAGAGAAGCCATTTTCCTGTCCAGAGTGTGGCAAGTGCTTTACACAACGTTCTGACCTGCTCACACACCAAAGGATTCACACTGGAGAGAAGCCACATTCCTGTCCCGAGTGTGACAAGTGTTTTGCACAACGTTCTCACCTGGTCAGACACCAGAGGACTCACACTGGAGAGAAGCCATTTTCCTGTCCAGAGTGTGACAAGTGCTTTACACAACGTCCTGACCTGCTTACACACCAGAAGACTCACACCGGAGAGAAGCCATTTTCATGCACTGAGTGCAACAAGTGCTTTACAAATAAATCAAACCTGGTCACACACCAGAGGACTCACACTGGAGAGAAACCGTTTAGATGTTTGGACTGTAACAAGTGTTTTAGTCGAAGTGCTCATCTCAAATACCACTCCATGATCCATACAGGAGAGAAGCCATATTCATGCCTAGAATGTGGCAAAGGTTTTAGTACCAAGAAAGTATTAAATGGTCATTATAGTACTCACACTGGAGAGAAGCCGTATTCCTGCCCTGATTGTGACAAGTGCTTTACACAGCGTGAAACCCTGCTTACACATCAGCGAATTCACACTGGAGAGAAGCCATTTGCATGCCCTGAATGTGGAAAGTCCTTTAGTGATAGTTCAAACCTGAATAAGCACAAGAGGACTCACACCAGAGAGAAGCCATTTTCATGCCCTGAGTGTGACAAGTGCTTTACACAGAGTTCACACCTACTTATACATCAGAGGACTCACTCTTGAGAAAAGCCATATTCCTGTCCTGATTGTGCTTAAACATCAGATAATTTAAACTGCAGGGAAGCCATTTTCATGTCCTGAGTGTGACAAGTGATTTACACAACGTGCATCCCTGCTTAACCATCAGAGAACACTGAAGATAAAGCTTTTTTATATCTGGAATGTTACAAGTGTTTTAGTCGAAGAGTGAATTTCAACCACTCCGTGATCCATACTGATAGGCTACACACTGGAGAGAATCCATATCAATATCCTGAATGTGGTGAAGGTTATTCGCATCACAGCTGACAAAACACCAAAGTAGTCACATTGCCACAAATGCGACGTGTCTTATAAAATCACCAAACTTCACACAAGGAAAATTAATCACTGAGAACAAGCAAAATAATTTTGTTGCTGACCTGTGACGTTATTTTGAACAGATTAGCTACTCGCTGCCTTATTATTGCCATTGTCTGGACTGTCTCTTTAAATACATTTCATCAAATATCCTACTGGCTCCTTTTTTATTGCCTTTTTATTTAGAAAGAAGAGTTTCACAAACAATTGCATACAAATATGCTACATAATTCATATAGTATATCGACTTTGCTATTGTGAATTGTAAATGTAAATATATTGTATTGTATTGTTGAGAGTTCCTTTGATTTGTCAGTTTAATGCACTACAAGTTCACAAATATATAAACCTAAATAAAACAATATAGTTAACAAATACATTCTAGAAACCACATATTTGCAACGAAAATTTTACCTTTTAATTTCCAGTAATGAAGTGAAGTTTTTAAATGGTATGATATCTGACTTTTTACAATCTCACTGGCTTTCTGGATGATAACTATTGTCTGGTTGTGCTTAAATGTGTAATCCATATAATTATTAGGCATGTGCAGAGGGTAGGCAACAGACATATATGCAGATAATGCGGCACAATGTAACTACCTTATAAATAACAATTACATTGCAACACATGAGCTCTGAATATTTCCCATCTCTCTGGTCAAAAGTCTCAGGCTCATCAACAAAACATGTAACTTGTTATCAGTGACCAATTTTCCTGGTGTGAAACTTGTTGCTTTTGTAAGAAACATTGCATACGCGGTGAGGTGACTGCTTTGGTGTCTTGTCAGCTGTGATTTATGTGCATAACCTTCACCACGTTACGACATTGATATGCCTTCTCTCCAGTGTGTGCCATATAATTATGGATTATAGTGTGGCGCTGGAAATTCACACTTCAACTAAAAAACTTGTCACCTTCCAGAAATTTAAAATGCTTTCTTCAAGTGTCAGTCCTCCAATGTATAAGCAGGGTTGAACACCATGTAAAGCACTTGTCACACTCAGAACATGAAAATGGCTTCTCCCCAGTGTGACTCCTCTGGTGACTTGTGAGCTCTGATTTATAACGGAACCATTTTGCACACTCAGAGCACTGATATGGTTTTCCTGGTTTAGTGCTCATTGTGGGCTGATGGAGATCAGTTTATCTGTAAAATGGATTCCAGCTTCCTGATAAATGTTCAACCTGTCAGAAAAATGTGAATCATATTTTATGGAAATTGACCGGGTTGTCCAGGGACCAGGAACAAGCTGAAATATAATATAGTTCCATAGCTCAATACTATTGTGTTTGGTCTAGCAAAGAATCTGATCATTGCAATATAATTGTTCCAGAAGGGACTGTTTGATGTGAGGTGGGAAGAACCATTTTGACACTAGTCCCAGCACTTCATCACTTGAGCTTTTTTAGGTTTGATAGCTAGTAAGTATAAATGTGAAAAAATGCTCCAATCTAACAAAATGCAATGGATACAAATTCTGTGTGTCCAAGTTTAGGATATTTTACTATGAACCTGTGACTGCACCTAATTTCTTTCCCAGTTTCAGTCTATTGTGTCACTTACAGTGTCATGTGATTTCTATGTTAATGATGAGAGTCTCGTCTATTGTGTTACAAATAAGGCTCCTCCCTCCCTTTTGTCTCCTTGCTGCAATGCTAATGAATCTGAACACAAACACGCAACCACTCAAGCATATTCCATTTCTGTAGACCTACTACCACCAATAGCCAACAAATTATGGCAATGGATGTCCATAACCCAGGTGAAGCGGGATAACCATATGAGAATGATAAAGGCTAACTTGGGATAAGAACAAAAAATTATGGTATATAAATGTTCCCAAAATTGATGTTGTAAATTGTAAACCCTGAGAAATCTGGACGAATACCTAAGGAGAATCATTAAGATACCCCCTAAACATACAATATAGAAAATACCACACCGTCATTACTAGTATAAAAATAGGGCCGCAACCGGGGAAATCATGAAATGTATACTATGTCATCATTTGAGAATAAATAGGGCTTTATCCAATATAACATACGTGCAGTTTCCAATAAGCTAGTGTCCCCACCCTGCAAAAGAGGAGTGCCCCGGCATATAAATGTAATCATAAATAAGTCATTAATATAAATGAGCATTAATACATACAGGGGGTGAAGCATATGTATGTAGATTAATAATCAAATAATTGAATAACCATACGTAATACATTTTGTACTGCACATCTAGGTAGTTTAAATACGACAAACGATAATAGACGGACTTAGCCCAACTGCGTAAGTGAGGCTCCAATAAAATGGAGTCGGTTGGAGCTTTGAGTTCCACACCACTTCGCAGAGGATCTGGCGGCGTTTAACGTCATATCTGGCGTAAGCCGGGTGGACATGTGTTTGCATTCCGGGGTCTGGAGTGCATGAGGTTACTTCCGGCGGACGCCGACGGAGCCGTGCACTCCGGCCCCTGGACCGCATTTAAAACGCTGCCGGAGTGGCGTTGCATCACCCCTAGACCAACGAGCACATTATATAGAGAAGGACGGCACCCATAGGACAATCTAGATGCTCATTCCCCCGGGGAGGCTTTCTGGTGACGCCGCAGCTGCACAAAAGACGCTTTGAATGCGCTTTTAAAGGTACAGTAATGCCATCTGTGTGATTTAACTGCCCAAATAAATCCTTGCTCCCTTCATATTATTGAAGGAATGGCAGACTATATTCTTTATACATTTCTTATTGATTTATCCTAGTATCCAGTGCAAGATAATCCTTAAAAAACTGATACGATACCAGACTGCTATTGGAATCTCCATGGAAACCGAGAAAGGTACAATTAGCAAATAGTAATGTAATAGCCAGATAAAAGCTATGATAAAAGTCTGGACGAAATAATACATTAGAACTTTCCTTTTTTCAAAGGGTTATGAACGTGATGTTCTTACTCCTATGACACTCGAACCACGTTTCTCAGGGCAACAATAAGAATGATGATTGATATATAAACAGCATTTATACTGTATAGCTATGGATTTCCCTTAAGGTATAAATATTTTATTGAATTATGAAACAAAAGGATAAACATTTCATTGAATTATGATATAAATGGATAAATGCAATGGATAATAACTAATTAATATGTACGTTGTTGCTTCCTTTGTTTTAATGAAGGCCATTGATAAAGCCAAACAGACTGGTGAAACATGTTTGCCCAATAGTGAAATCTTTATGGGAAAGAAAATTGATTATTCAGACTTCAAGGAAGCAGTAATGATATTTACAATAATTGGCATTTGCTGCATGCAATATGATATGAATTGATTTACAATAATCTATAAGATCATGTGATATATGAAATTGAGAGATGAATTTTTATGTATAGGTTAAGTTTAGATGTATATAAATAAAATAATTTTGTACATATAAGGTGTGGTCATGGTCAAAAGCTGATTAATTTACCGGGAGTAGCCTAAACCCGGAACCAGTCGAATATGTATTAGGCTTGACCACGTACCAACATATAGAACATTGAAATAATATGGTAGGGTCACACTATTGGAGTAGCGGGAAATAGGTTACTCCATATTGTAAAGTTTAACACTGATGTCAGCCAGGCCAGACAATACCACAGACACTGGTGAACACACACAGACTGGCTCTGCCGGCCTAGAATCACTATTCTCAAACAGAATGACAGCCTTTACCACAGTGTCCAAAGATGATACACACAACACACAAGCCATTATTTATACTTATCCACTTGTAATGTATCAGACGCAGCAATGGCCCCTTTCCATGCTTCAGAAAGGTAGCAGTGCCGGGCACTGTGGTTGAAGCAGCACCAGTTGTTACCTGCCACTGTAGGTCAAGATGTATTTTTTGGGGGGGTTAAATGTTATTTTAAA
This sequence comes from Gastrophryne carolinensis, assembly GCA_027917425.1. NCBI lineage: Eukaryota > Metazoa > Chordata > Amphibia > Anura > Microhylidae > Gastrophryne > Gastrophryne carolinensis. The sequence goes on along the minus strand of CM051236.1, from coordinate 7,866,872 downwards.
TGGCTTATTTTGCTTAATGATGTGTAATTTGGACACCAACAACTAAAATGCAGCCTAAACCCAATGTAAAGTTTGTCACCTTTGTCCCCAGCAATGATTCCTTGTAACTGTAATGAGGAAACGGCGACCAGCGATGGAAAAATAGAGCGCCAAAAATTTCAAAAATGAATAAATATGCTGGAGAGTGTCGGAAGAATGGCGGTACAAAGTGATGCTCACCGGCACTGGGATAATCAGCAGCCGGGTCCAACAGGCGCTGACATAGGCCGGCCAATACCTAGTGCAACAATCAAAGCCAATAAATTAGCATTCTGCACGGCGACTGCTAGCACCAATTTAGACCACAGCGCAGTGCCAGATGGCACTCTGCAACTGACACTAAAGCCATGAGAAAGATTCTAAATGGCGCAAATACTGCATCCAGTAAAATCGAGGGCTGATTTTTTGCCCCAGTTCCCCACTGCATATAGCTGAGGAGCTGAAGCGGAAACAGTATACACTGAGGCCTGTTTATTCAGGTAGAAGATGACAGACAGGAGCAGAATTAGGGGTTATTCCCGCCCCGCTGCCATACCAGGGAGATATGCCACCAAACACAGCTGCTAGCAGCTCAATGCAGGGAACAGTTTTTTGCTGGACAAGCTGACTGACTACACTACCCCCCGCCCAGAATGGCAAAGCGGGAGTTCCAGTGCAGTCTGCATCTTAACAAGGGTGGCACAAGGGACTCGATCTGACGTTCCAGTAAGTGGGCGTGTGCCAGACAATCATCAATTGGTTACTTGGCTGGAAAAAAATGCTTTTTCTGGGGTATCCACCAGATTGTGTGACCAAAGGCCTCCGCCACACTTAATCCGGCCCTTTATGCAATCCCCATAGGTGTAGATAAGGCCTGACACCCCTTGGATGTCCGAGGTGAAAGACATATGTAGGAGCTGACAGCATCCATTAAAGGAAGATCTGGTAAACATAGGGAAACACGTCATTCATGGGAACTGTTCTCATTATACCCAGAATGTTCTCTGTTTCTCAAAAATGAATGTGTGTCTGACTGATTCATCATATGGAGGAGCCACCACCTTCCCTTTATGATTTACTCTATATCTTCTGTAGCTCTACTCTTTACTTTTCTTCTCTCATGTCAATGCTTGTTACATTGTTACATCTTCAATACCAGAAAAATGAAAGAGGCGAAGAGAGTCAGATGTTTTATTTAGGTTAAAATATATTTGAACTGTTAGAGCATTAAAATGGACAAAATAGAGTAACTCTGTACAATATGGCAGTAAGCATGAACATATATGTTTGTATTTACAATTCACAATAACAAAGCCGATATTCTATATGAAGTTTGTAGCATTTTGTATGCATTTGTCTGTCAAACTCTTCTTTCTAAATAAAAAGGTGATAAAGAAAGGAAAGCCAAAGGGGGGGGGGGGATGTCTTTAAAAGGCCAGTCACCAGAAAGCCTCCCCGGGGGAATGAGCATCTAGATTGTCCTGTGGGCGCCGTCCTTTTTTATATAATGTGCTCGTTGGTCTAGGGGTGATGCAACGCCACTCCGGCGGCGTTTTAAATGCGGTCCAGGGGCCGGAGCACACGGCTCCGTCGGCGTCCGCCGGAAGTAATGTCATGCGCTCCAGACCCGGAACGCAAACACACATCCACCTGGCTTACGCCGGATATGACATTAAACGCCGCCGGATCCTCTGCGAAGTGGTGTGGAACTCAAAGCTCCAACCGACTCCATTTTATTGGAGCCTCACTTACGCAGTTGGGCTAAGTCCCCACTCCTGACTCCATTTTTTGTAGCCCCTCTATTATCGTTTGTCGTATTTAAACTACCTAGATGTGCAGTACAAAATGTATTATGTATGGTTATTCAATTATTTGATTATTAATCTACATACATATGCTTCACCCCCTGTATGTATTAATGCTCATTTATATTAATGACTTATTTATGATTACATTTATATGCCGGGGCACTCTTCTTTTCAGGGTGGGGACACTAGCTTATTGGAAACTGCACGTATGTTATATTGGATAAAGCCCTATTTATTCTCAAATGATGACATAGTATACATTTCATGATTTCCCCGGTTGCGGCCCTATTTTTATACTAGTAATGACGGTGTGGTATTTTCTATATTGTATGTTTAGGGGGTATCTTAATGATTCTCCTTAGGTATTCGTCCAGATTTTTCAGGGTTTACAATTTACAACATCAATTTTGGGAACATTTATATACCATAATTTTTTGTTCTTATCCCAAGTTAGCCTTTATCATTCTCATATGGTTATCCCGCTTCACCTGGGTTATGGACATCCATTGCCATAATTTGTTGGCTATTGGTGGTAGTAGGTCTACAGAAATGGAATGTGCTTGAGTGGTTGCGTGTTTGTGTTCAGATTCATTAGCATTGCAGCAAGGAAACAAAAGGGAGGGAGGAGCCTTATTTGTAACACAATAGACGAGACTCTCATCATTAACATAGAAATCACATGACACTGTAACTGACACAATAGACTGAAACTGGTAAAGAAATTAGGTGCAGTCACAGGTTCATAGTAAAATATCCTAAACTTGGACACACAGTATTTGTATCCATTACATTTTGTTAGATTGGAGCATTTATCCACAATTATACTTACTAGGTATCAAACCTAAAAAAGCTCAAGTGATAAGGTGCTGGGACTAGTGTCAAAATGGTTCTTCCCACCTCACATCAAACAGTCCCTTCTGGAACAATTATATTGCAATGATCAGATTCTTTGCTAGACCAAACACAATAGTATTGAGCTATGGAACTATATTATATTTCAGCTTGTTCCTGGTCCCTGGACAACCCGGTCAATTTCCATAAAATATGATTCACATTTTTCTTACAGGTTGAACATTTATCAGGAAGGAATCCATTTTACAGATAAACTGATCTCCATCAGCCCACAATGAGCCCTAAACCAGGAAAACCATATCAGTGCTCTGAGTGTGGAAAATGGTTCCGTTATAAATCAGAGCTCACAAGTCACCAGAGGAGTCACACTGGAGAGGAGCCATTCCCGTGCACTGAATGTGGCAAGTGCTTTACACAGCATACAAGCCTGCTTACACATCAGAGGACTCACACTGGGGAGAAGCCATTTTCATGTTCTGAGTGTGACAAGTGCTTTACATGGCGTTCAACCCTGCTTATACATTGGAGGACTCACACTTGAAAAAAAAAACATTTTAAATTCCTGGAAGGTGACAAGTTTTTTAGTTGAAGTGTGAATTTCCAGCGCCACACTATAATCCATAATATAAGGGCACACACTGGAGAGAAGGCATATCAATGTCGTAACGTGATGAAGGGTATGCACATAAATCACAGCTGACAAGACACCAAAGGAGTCACCTGCAATGTTTCGTACAAAAGCAACAAGTTTCACACCAGGAAAATTGGTCACTGAGAACAAGTTACATGTTTTGTTGATGAGCCTGAGACGTTTTGACCAGAGAGATGGGAAATATTCAGAGCTCATGTGTTGCAATGTAATTGTTATTTATAAGGTAGTTACATTGTGCCGCATTATCTGCATATATGTCTGTTGCCTACACTCTGCACATGCCTAATAATTATATGGATTACACATTCAGGCACTAGCAGAGAAGAGTTATCATCCAGAAAGCCAGTGAGATTGTAAAAACTAAGATATCATACCATTTAAAAACTTTACATCACTGGAAATTAAAAGGATAACTTTTCGTTGCAAATATGTGGTTTCTAGAATGTATTTGTTAACGAGATTGTTTTATTTAGGTTTATATATTTGTGAACTTGTAGTGCATTAAATTGACAAATCGAAGGAACTCTCAACAATACAATACAATATATTTGTATTTACAATTCACAATAGCAAAGTCGATATACTATATGAATTATGTAGCATTTTGTATGCAATTGTCTGTGAAACTCTCCTTTCTAAATAAAAAGGCGATAAAAAAAGAGCCAGTAGGATGTTTGGTGAAATGTCTTTAAAGAGACAGTCCAGGCAATAGCAATAATAAGGCAGCGAGTAGCTAATCTGTTAAAAATAACGTCACAGGTCAGCAACAAAATTATTTTGCTTGTTCTCAGTGATTAATTTTCCTGGTGTGAAGTTTGGTGCTTTTATAAGACACGTTGTATTTGTGGCAATGTGACTACTTTGGTGTCTTGTCAGCTGTGATGCATATAACCATCACCACATTCAGGATATTGATATGGATTCTCTCCAGTGTGTGGCCTATCAGTATGGATCACGGAGTGGTCGAAATTCACTCTTCAACTAAAACACTTGTAACATATTAATAATAATCTTAGAAGTAACATTTATCCAAAACAAGAAGAAACCATTACATGCAACCTTGCAAAGGGGGTCGTCTCCAACCTTTGGTTATGGTTTGGTCCAGGAGGCTTTTCAATCTGTGGTCTGACGGGCACACCACAGGATGGAGAATATTCTATATAAATTATATTTTAATAATATTCACATGTGCATTGACCTCTTTGGGTAAAATAAAATCTGTAATCCCTCAATAATAACTTACCCAGCAGCGTATTCATTTGGCTAAAATGAATGAATTTGGCTAAAAAGAATGAATGAAGTAAAGGTATGTTATGTCGTCTTACTGGGGAGTTTTATGTGGGCTTTGTTTCTCACCCAACAGGATGCCAGATTCATTAGCATTGCAGCAAGGAGACAAAACAGAGGGAGGCGTCTTATTTGAAAAACTATAGATGAGACTCATAGAAATTACATGACACCATAACTGACACAATAGACTGAAACTGGGGAAGAAATAAGATGCTGTCATTGCAAAAGTGTAACAGCTTCATGTTATAAGATACTAAACTATGAAACACAGAATTTATATCTGTTACATTTTGTCAAATTGTTAATATCTCCACGATTATTATTTAATTATTACTTCATAGTAATGAGACCTAAAGATGCTCAAGTGATATAGTGCTGGGTGCTAGTGTGGAAAGGTGTTTCTTCCCACCCCCTCACATCAAATAGAAGGAATTATATACTGACACACAGGCTAAAATTTCAACCTCAGTTCAATAAGTAGTGAAAACATTTTCACGGTAGTAAAAAAAACTTTATACAAAAAAAGCCTGAAAACTCAATTGCATTCATGTCAATGTCATTTAAAATGTCCCTTTTGTAAAGTGAGTAAAAAAATCTCTACTTTTCTTAGGAGTATAAAAGTATCACTGACTGTCATTGTCTTACGAGCTGGTGATTCTGTAACAGTGACATTCTCAGGCTTTTTGCTCACAAGGTGAATTTTTACTACCATGAGATTTTTTTCACATCCTATTGAATTGAGTCCATAGTTTGCAAAGTCTCTTCTAGCACAATTATATTGTAATGATCAAAACATTTGCTTCATAGGATAAGATAATGTAACATCACATGACTGATATGAGATAACAGCTGTACAAGCAAGATACAGGAAGGCAGGTATCCTGAGCAATATCACCTCTGGACATTGTGGTTAGGCACCCGATGATGAAGACAAAAAATGGAAGCAAGAGAAAATGTAAAAATTGCTACATTCAAGGAAAAAGTTAGGAAAATAGAAAATGATCAGGGAATATCACAGTATCAAACAATGCTATGTAACTGCTATATGATGACCCACTAATGCTCACAGTTCACAGATTAAAAGGTTGATTTAGGACTAGCGTCAAGACTATGGCGCAGACGGGTGTCTGGCGCTATAATCTAGCTTTGGCACTGGACAAGTGACGCTTTAGTATCCTGTCCAGCATTGATAAATGTGATGTGTGGGGGCGCTGTAGAAGCGCTCTCCCTGAATCAATGCAGCACCTGATCAATACTGTTCATGTTTCCTAACCAATCTGCAGCAGCGTTCTTTTTCACCCACACAGATTAATTACACATTTATTAACAGTTTTTTTTAATGAAAATAAAGTTCTGAGAATCAAATGTTCTTTACACATCATTCCACACAGCAATTGTGTTTGTGTGTGACTGAAGCTTGATTCTGAAAAGTTAAGTTTACCCAGCCAAGAGTCAAATAAATACACACTAGCTGTGTCCTACACAATATGGGCATCCACCAAATTGGATCTTCCTGTCTAGAATCAATTGTTTTCAAAAAGTTTGCTTGAGCTTGTGATTGAATGTTTTTGTTTTAGTATTATTTCTCTTACTTCTTAGGTCACTTGCTTCATGGTCACCTGGCTGATGCCGATGAGGAGGGCAGCAGTGGTCTGAAAAGTGCCCCGCTTCAAGATTTCCAGGGAGGCACACAGGTGCACTATGCTATGTATAGCCTGCTGCCAGTGGTGGGGTCAATTTTGTGTCGGATTTGGGCATACAACGACAAAAGCGCAGCACAATTCAGCTGAAACCTGCTACGGATTTGCTCATCACTCCCACACAGACAGGTGTTTAGGTACTAAAACATCTCTGGGCCTGTAATCTCACCACCCTGGCTTCCAAATACTCCTGTGATATCTCAGTGCTGGCAGCACACCGTAGCCACACAGCAAACATCAGGCCAAAAGCTTCCTCCTCACACCAGTTCCATTGCCAATACACAGAGATCATGAAAACAAAACTGATGTCAGCCAGGCCAGACAAGCCCAGAGACACTGGTGAACACACACAGACTGGCTCTGCCTGCCTAGAATCACTATTTTTAAACAGAATGATGCTACAGCCTTTGCTGCCGCATCCAAAGATGATACACACAACACACAGCCCCTTATTTATACTTATCCACTTGCAAAGTATCAGTCACAGCAGAGGCCCCTTCCCATGCTTCAGCAAGGTAGCAGTGCCAGGCATTGTGGTTGAAGCAGCGTCAGTTGTTGCCTGCCGCTGTAGGTCAAGATCCCATAGGGAACAATGGGCAGAACTGGATTGTAGTGTTTAATGCTTATAATTAATATTACAGACATTCATTTGTACAGAACTTGCACTGGCACCTGTCAGTAATGAAAATGCAGGACCTAGATGTCACAAAATGTATTCTTTTTGGGGGGGGGTCAAATTTGCTTTTCAATGGCTTATTTTGCTTAACGAAGTGTAATTTGGACACCAACAACTAAAATGCAGCCTAAACGCAATGTAAAGTTTGTCATCGTTGTCCCCATCAGTGATTTCTTGTAACTGTAATGATGAAAACTTGACCAGCGCTGGAAAATACAGCGCCAAAGATTTCAAGGAGGAAAAAATGAATAAATATGCCGGGGGTGCCTGAATAATGGCGGTACAAAGTGACGCTCACTGGCCCTGGGATAATCAGCTGCCGGGTCCAACAGGCACTGACATAGGCCGGCCAATACCTAGTGCAACAAGTTTATTTTGCGGTGCGGATGAGGCCAGGAAGAGGAAGGGCTCAGAACCCCAAAACACGCATCAGGACAGAAACACTACCAGCTTAGTGTGATATATTCCTGTGTCCAAGGTTATATATGAATAGATTGTACATAAGAATGACATCTCTCTCTCTCTCTCTCTATATATATATATATATATATATATATATATATATATATATATATATATATGGGGTGTATTGGTGTGCATTACTGAAAACAGTTGTCATAGTGCACGGTGTGTACCCATAGCTGACTTTACATCCTGATGGTGACTATTTCCTCTTTGGACATACATCATTTAATCTGTGAGCTGTGAGGATTGGCGGGTCATCATATAACAATAGTCTATGATCTTTTGTGTATCTCTGTAACTTTTGCCTTTATTGTCACATGTTCTGCTTTCATTTCTTCACCTTTATAAATGAATGGATGCTTAAATAGTAAGTCCACTTTCCATTGAATTTTTGAAAGTGTATATTTTTGTGCCAAAATGATGTATTCAATGTAATGGGCTGATGTAGTATTTTTTCTTATATTAGTAAATCTGTAATATGTAAGTATCTGTAATCTGTTGCTATTGGCAATGTACACCAAGTTTGTACACCAAAAAGAAAGAAGTGACCCTGTACTCAGAGAACACTGCTGCTGGGCCTGTGTAAGGTTAAGTGATCTTCCTCACCTCAGCAATGGTCATAGCGGCAGTGTTCTGTATGTGCAGTCCTCTCTTCTTGGTGTACAGATGTGTTGTACGTTGCCAATTGCAAATGTTTGCAGTTAGTGATAAACGCTTCCATAAAACTCACATTTACTAACAAAGGAAAAAATAAATAACATTTTATAAAAATATACACTTTAAAAAAATTACATCAAAAGTAGACCCTTTATTTTAGTGACCACAATGTCCAGAGGTAACATTGCTCAGGAAACCTGCCTTCCTGTATCTTGCTTGTACAGCTGTTATCTCATATCAGTCATGTGATGTTACATTGCTTTATCTTATGACATGTTCAGGAGAATTTTCCAATACATTTATACTTGTCCCAAGACATTGCTTAGTTGTGGTGTCTGGGGTGGAGATACTGCACATTATAATAATGGTATTAGTGGGAACTCTTTAATATGATTCTCTGTAAGAGATTCAATAAATTCAGCTAAGTCCCTCCGTGTCAGTGAATGTTTGTAGAGACATTATAATGTGAGGCCGGGGTCAGTCAGTCATAGGAATCACATAAAGTGACCATAAAACTATACAAAGACGATGCTATTTCCTATTACTATGATTAGATATGTAACAGTAATGTTGGTGTTTGCATTCATTTTATGTTTGAAACAATAAAAATATCATTGGTTCAGTTGGGTTCAATCAGAGTCTAATGTGAATCATATTTTATGGAAACTGACCGGGTTGTCCAGGGACCAGGAACAAGCTGAAATATAATATAGTTCCATAGCTCAATACTATTGTGTTTGGTCTAGCAAAGAATCTGATCATTGCAATATAATTGTTCCAGAAGGGACTTTGCAACTATATATTGGTCTGTGTGTCATTATATAATTTATTCTGTTTGATGTGAGGTGGTGGGAAGAACCATTTGGACACTAGTCCCAGCACTTTATCACTTGAGATTTTTTTAGGTTTCATAACTAGTAAATATAATTGTGAAAAAAATGCTCCAATCTAACAAAATGTAATGGATTCAAATACTGTGTGTCCAAGTTTAGGATATTTTACTATGAACCTGTGACTGCACCTAATTTCTTTCCCAGTTTCAGTCTATGGTGTCATGTGATTTCTATGATAATGATGAGAGTCTCATCTATTGTGTTTCATATAAGGCTCCTCCCTCCCTTTGTCTCCTTGCTGCAATGCTAATGAATCTGTCATACTGCTGGGGGATGAGCAAAGCCCAGTGAAACTCCCCAGTAACACTACATTAACATAGTTTTGTTTATTAAGATTCATTCCATTTAGCCAATCCAAAGCCGCCTCATGTTAGAGAATGTTTGTACAGACAATATAAGGTGAGGCCGGCTCAGGCACAGCAATAGCAGACGGGTCAGGAGAGCGGCGAGGGGATCCCCATACTGCCCTATACCAGGTAGATATGACTTCTGTTACTATTAGGTTATATGTGATGGTTATTATCATGTCTGGGTGAATGATTTGGCTGTGTCTGGTGATATTGTGCTCCATAGTATAAATATAACATTGTATTGTGTGTCAGACAGATGTGGGATTAGGTGGAGTTTATAATCCTTCATTTATTATTGTTTTTATGTGCTGATTGTGTTTATAGGTCCTACAATATGAGACTTGGAATACTTTTGGGTGATATGTTGCAGGACATAATAATATAATATTAATAAGCTGCTGGGTAACTAATTTATGAGATAATACAGTAAATTGGCCAATCCAAAGAGGTCTATGCACAGGTGATTTCTAAAAAATACATTATATTACTTTATATGTAAGTGACTCTAATCTTGATACCAACATACCACATTTAGCTCATTTAGTACGGTATCACTATGTAGCAAGAATTTCACAGCTGTATTTTGCTTGAAACAAAGACCTAGTTGGGTTGACATAGAAGAATTTAATTTAGTTACAGATGCTTCAGACCTAATTCTGAGCACGCCCACTAAATATAGGCTGCAGATTATTAATTATTTATTAATTTAATATATGATCTGTGAGAATTGGCAGGTCATCATATAGCCATAGCCTAAGAGAATAAAAATAATAAGAAACAATTTCCATGTTAGTTCACTTTATGAGCCTGAGAATTTCACTGTTAATGAATCAGCAGCTAGAAGACAATGACAGTCAGACGGTGGAATGTTTATACTCCTAAAAAAAGTAGAGAATTGTTTACTCCCTTTTATATTGTAATAAACCTTTCCTTTGACTTTCATTGTCTTCCCAGCTGATGATTCAGTAACAATGACATTCTCAGGCTTTTTTCATATAAAATGTTTTTTACTACCATGAGATTTTTTCAGAATTGAGGTTGATATTTTGGTCTGCATGTCATTATATAATTTCTTCTATTTGATGCTTGTGTAATTTACATGCCTTTCTGTATTCTTCTTACAGACTGAAAATTTAACAGGAAGCTGTAATACATTTTACATATACATTTATCTCCATCAGGCCATGATGAGTCCTACAGAAGTGAAGCCATCAGTCTCTGAGTGTGGAAAATGGTTTCAATTTAATTCAGAGCTCACATGTCACCAGAGTCACACTGAAGAGAAAATATTCCCATGCGCTGAATGTGGAAAATGCTTTATTAATCATTCAAAACTTACTAGACACCTGAGGATGCACAGTGGAGTAAAGCCATACCAGTGCTCTGAGTGTGGAAAATTGTGTAGTTCTAAGTCAGAGCTCACATGTCACCAGAGGTTTCACACTGGAGAGAAGCCATTTTCCTGTCCAGAGTGTGGCAAGTGCTTTACACAACGTTCTGACCTGCTCACACACCAAAGGATTCACACTGGAGAGAAGCCACATTCCTGTCCCGAGTGTGACAAGTGTTTTGCACAACGTTCTCACCTGGTCAGACACCAGAGGACTCACACTGGAGAGAAGCCATTTTCCTGTCCAGAGTGTGACAAGTGCTTTACACAACGTCCTGACCTGCTTACACACCAGAAGACTCACACCGGAGAGAAGCCATTTTCATGCACTGAGTGCAACAAGTGCTTTACAAATAAATCACACCTGGTCACACACCAGAGGACTCACACTGGAGAGAAACCGTTTAGATGTTTGGACTGTAACAAGTGTTTTAGTCGAAGTGCTCATCTCAAATACCACTCCATGATCCATACAGGAGAGAAGCCATATTCATGCCTAGAATGTGGCAAAGGTTTTAGTACCAAGAAAGTATTAAATGGTCATTATAGTACTCACACTGGAGAGAAGCCGTATTCCTGCCCTGATTGTGACAAGTGCTTTACACAGCGTGAAACCCTGCTTACACATCAGCGAATTCACACTGGAGAGAAGCCATTTGCATGCCCTGAATGTGGAAAGTCCTTTAGTGATAGTTCAAACCTGAATAAGCACAAGAGGACTCACACCAGAGAGAAGCCATTTTCATGCCCTGAGTGTGACAAGTGCTTTACACAGAGTTCACACCTACTTATACATCAGAGGACTCACTCTTGAGAAAAGCCATATTCCTGTCCTGATTGTGCTTAAACATCAGATAATTTAAACTGCAGGGAAGCCATTTTCATGTCCTGAGTGTGACAAGTGATTTACACAACGTGCATCCCTGCTTAACCATCAGAGAACACTGAAGATAAAGCTTTTTTATATCTGGAATGTTACAAGTGTTTTAGTCGAAGAGTGAATTTCAACCACTCCGTGATCCATACTGATAGGCTACACACTGGAGAGAATCCATATCAATATCCTGAATGTGGTGAAGGTTATTCGCATCACAGCTGACAAAACACCAAAGTAGTCACATTGCCACAAATGCGACGTGTCTTATAAAATCACCAAACTTCACACAAGGAAAATTAATCACTGAGAACAAGCAAAATAATTTTGTTGCTGACCTGTGACGTTATTTTGAACAGATTAGCTACTCGCTGCCTTATTATTGCCATTGTCTGGACTGTCTCTTTAAATACATTTCATCAAATATCCTACTGGCTCCTTTTTTATTGCCTTTTTATTTAGAAAGAAGAGTTTCACAAACAATTGCATACAAATATGCTACATAATTCATATAGTATATCGACTTTGCTATTGTGAATTGTAAATGTAAATATATTGTATTGTATTGTTGAGAGTTCCTTTGATTTGTCAGTTTAATGCACTACAAGTTCACAAATATATAAACCTAAATAAAACAATATAGTTAACAAATACATTCTAGAAACCACATATTTGCAACGAAAATTTTACCTTTTAATTTCCAGTAATGAAGTGAAGTTTTTAAATGGTATGATATCTGACTTTTTACAATCTCACTGGCTTTCTGGATGATAACTATTGTCTGGTTGTGCTTAAATGTGTAATCCATATAATTATTAGGCATGTGCAGAGGGTAGGCAACAGACATATATGCAGATAATGCGGCACAATGTAACTACCTTATAAATAACAATTACATTGCAACACATGAGCTCTGAATATTTCCCATCTCTCTGGTCAAAAGTCTCAGGCTCATCAACAAAACATGTAACTTGTTATCAGTGACCAATTTTCCTGGTGTGAAACTTGTTGCTTTTGTAAGAAACATTGCATACGCGGTGAGGTGACTGCTTTGGTGTCTTGTCAGCTGTGATTTATGTGCATAACCTTCACCACGTTACGACATTGATATGCCTTCTCTCCAGTGTGTGCCATATAATTATGGATTATAGTGTGGCGCTGGAAATTCACACTTCAACTAAAAAACTTGTCACCTTCCAGAAATTTAAAATGCTTTCTTCAAGTGTCAGTCCTCCAATGTATAAGCAGGGTTGAACACCATGTAAAGCACTTGTCACACTCAGAACATGAAAATGGCTTCTCCCCAGTGTGACTCCTCTGGTGACTTGTGAGCTCTGATTTATAACGGAACCATTTTGCACACTCAGAGCACTGATATGGTTTTCCTGGTTTAGTGCTCATTGTGGGCTGATGGAGATCAGTTTATCTGTAAAATGGATTCCAGCTTCCTGATAAATGTTCAACCTGTCAGAAAAATGTGAATCATATTTTATGGAAATTGACCGGGTTGTCCAGGGACCAGGAACAAGCTGAAATATAATATAGTTCCATAGCTCAATACTATTGTGTTTGGTCTAGCAAAGAATCTGATCATTGCAATATAATTGTTCCAGAAGGGACTGTTTGATGTGAGGTGGGAAGAACCATTTTGACACTAGTCCCAGCACTTCATCACTTGAGCTTTTTTAGGTTTGATAGCTAGTAAGTATAAATGTGAAAAAATGCTCCAATCTAACAAAATGCAATGGATACAAATTCTGTGTGTCCAAGTTTAGGATATTTTACTATGAACCTGTGACTGCACCTAATTTCTTTCCCAGTTTCAGTCTATTGTGTCACTTACAGTGTCATGTGATTTCTATGTTAATGATGAGAGTCTCGTCTATTGTGTTACAAATAAGGCTCCTCCCTCCCTTTTGTCTCCTTGCTGCAATGCTAATGAATCTGAACACAAACACGCAACCACTCAAGCATATTCCATTTCTGTAGACCTACTACCACCAATAGCCAACAAATTATGGCAATGGATGTCCATAACCCAGGTGAAGCGGGATAACCATATGAGAATGATAAAGGCTAACTTGGGATAAGAACAAAAAATTATGGTATATAAATGTTCCCAAAATTGATGTTGTAAATTGTAAACCCTGAGAAATCTGGACGAATACCTAAGGAGAATCATTAAGATACCCCCTAAACATACAATATAGAAAATACCACACCGTCATTACTAGTATAAAAATAGGGCCGCAACCGGGGAAATCATGAAATGTATACTATGTCATCATTTGAGAATAAATAGGGCTTTATCCAATATAACATACGTGCAGTTTCCAATAAGCTAGTGTCCCCACCCTGCAAAAGAGGAGTGCCCCGGCATATAAATGTAATCATAAATAAGTCATTAATATAAATGAGCATTAATACATACAGGGGGTGAAGCATATGTATGTAGATTAATAATCAAATAATTGAATAACCATACGTAATACATTTTGTACTGCACATCTAGGTAGTTTAAATACGACAAACGATAATAGACGGACTTAGCCCAACTGCGTAAGTGAGGCTCCAATAAAATGGAGTCGGTTGGAGCTTTGAGTTCCACACCACTTCGCAGAGGATCTGGCGGCGTTTAACGTCATATCTGGCGTAAGCCGGGTGGACATGTGTTTGCATTCCGGGGTCTGGAGTGCATGAGGTTACTTCCGGCGGACGCCGACGGAGCCGTGCACTCCGGCCCCTGGACCGCATTTAAAACGCTGCCGGAGTGGCGTTGCATCACCCCTAGACCAACGAGCACATTATATAGAGAAGGACGGCACCCATAGGACAATCTAGATGCTCATTCCCCCGGGGAGGCTTTCTGGTGACGCCGCAGCTGCACAAAAGACGCTTTGAATGCGCTTTTAAAGGTACAGTAATGCCATCTGTGTGATTTAACTGCCCAAATAAATCCTTGCTCCCTTCATATTATTGAAGGAATGGCAGACTATATTCTTTATACATTTCTTATTGATTTATCCTAGTATCCAGTGCAAGATAATCCTTAAAAAACTGATACGATACCAGACTGCTATTGGAATCTCCATGGAAACCGAGAAAGGTACAATTAGCAAATAGTAATGTAATAGCCAGATAAAAGCTATGATAAAAGTCTGGACGAAATAATACATTAGAACTTTCCTTTTTTCAAAGGGTTATGAACGTGATGTTCTTACTCCTATGACACTCGAACCACGTTTCTCAGGGCAACAATAAGAATGATGATTGATATATAAACAGCATTTATACTGTATAGCTATGGATTTCCCTTAAGGTATAAATATTTTATTGAATTATGAAACAAAAGGATAAACATTTCATTGAATTATGATATAAATGGATAAATGCAATGGATAATAACTAATTAATATGTACGTTGTTGCTTCCTTTGTTTTAATGAAGGCCATTGATAAAGCCAAACAGACTGGTGAAACATGTTTGCCCAATAGTGAAATCTTTATGGGAAAGAAAATTGATTATTCAGACTTCAAGGAAGCAGTAATGATATTTACAATAATTGGCATTTGCTGCATGCAATATGATATGAATTGATTTACAATAATCTATAAGATCATGTGATATATGAAATTGAGAGATGAATTTTTATGTATAGGTTAAGTTTAGATGTATATAAATAAAATAATTTTGTACATATAAGGTGTGGTCATGGTCAAAAGCTGATTAATTTACCGGGAGTAGCCTAAACCCGGAACCAGTCGAATATGTATTAGGCTTGACCACGTACCAACATATAGAATATTGAAATAATATGGTAGGGTCACACTATTGGAGTAGCGGGAAATAGGTTACTCCATATTGTAAAGTTTAACACTGATGTCAGCCAGGCCAGACAATACCACAGACACTGGTGAACACACACAGACTGGCTCTGCCGGCCTAGAATCACTATTCTCAAACAGAATGACAGCCTTTACCACAGTGTCCAAAGATGATACACACAACACACAAGCCATTATTTATACTTATCCACTTGTAATGTATCAGACGCAGCAATGGCCCCTTTCCATGCTTCAGAAAGGTAGCAGTGCCGGGCACTGTGGTTGAAGCAGCACCAGTTGTTACCTGCCACTGTAGGTCAAGATGTATTTTTTGGGGGGGTTAAATGTTATTTTAAATGGCTTATTTTGCTTAATGATGTGTAATTTGGACACCAACAACTAAAATGCAGCCTAAACCCAATGTAAAGTTTGTCACCTTTGTCCCCAGCAATGATTCCTTGTAACTGTAATGAGGAAACGGCGACCAGCGATGGAAAAATAGAGCGCCAAAAATTTCAAAAATGAATAAATATGCTGGAGAGTGTCGGAAGAATGGCGGTACAAAGTGATGCTCACCGGCACTGGGATAATCAGCAGCCGGGTCCAACAGGCGCTGACATAGGCCGGCCAATACCTAGTGCAACAATCAAAGCCAATAAATTAGCATTCTGCACGGCGACTGCTAGCACCAATTTAGACCACAGCGCAGTGCCAGATGGCACTCTGCAACTGACACTAAAGCCATGAGAAAGATTCTAAATGGCGCAAATACTGCATCCAGTAAAATCGAGGGCTGATTTTTTGCCCCAGTTCCCCACTGCATATAGCTGAGGAGCTGAAGCGGAAACAGTATACACTGAGGCCTGTTTATTCAGGTAGAAGATGACAGACAGGAGCAGAATTAGGGGTTATTCCCGCCCCGCTGCCATACCAGGGAGATATGCCACCAAACACAGCTGCTAGCAGCTCAATGCAGGGAACAGTTTTTTGCTGGACAAGCTGACTGACTACACTACCCCCCGCCCAGAATGGCAAAGCGGGAGTTCCAGTGCAGTCTGCATCTTAACAAGGGTGGCACAAGGGACTCGATCTGACGTTCCAGTAAGTGGGCGTGTGCCAGACAATCATCAATTGGTTACTTGGCTGGAAAAAAATGCTTTTTCTGGGGTATCCACCAGATTGTGTGACCAAAGGCCTCCGCCACACTTAATCCGGCCCTTTATGCAATCCCCATAGGTGTAGATAAGGCCTGACACCCCTTGGATGTCCGAGGTGAAAGACATATGTAGGAGCTGACAGCATCCATTAAAGGAAGATCTGGTAAACATAGGGAAACACGTCATTCATGGGAACTGTTCTCATTATACCCAGAATGTTCTCTGTTTCTCAAAAATGAATGTGTGTCTGACTGATTCATCATATGGAGGAGCCACCACCTTCCCTTTATGATTTACTCTATATCTTCTGTAGCTCTACTCTTTACTTTTCTTCTCTCATGTCAATGCTTGTTACATTGTTACATCTTCAATACCAGAAAAATGAAAGAGGCGAAGAGAGTCAGATGTTTTATTTAGGTTAAAATATATTTGAACTGTTAGAGCATTAAAATGGACAAAATAGAGTAACTCTGTACAATATGGCAGTAAGCATGAACATATATGTTTGTATTTACAATTCACAATAACAAAGCCGATATTCTATATGAAGTTTGTAGCATTTTGTATGCATTTGTCTGTCAAACTCTTCTTTCTAAATAAAAAGGTGATAAAGAAAGGAAAGCCAAAGGGGGGGGGGGGAATGTCTTTAAAAGGCCAGTCCAGACAATTGCAAAAATAGGGCAGTGAGTAGCTTATCTGATGCTGGTCACATTCACATCTTCTTTGTTTCCTGATGTGAGTGATAGATGCTTCAGGAGCTCTCTTAATTTTGCCCCTCATTTCCATTGAATTATTCCTGTCCAAGTACTTGTAACATGAAATGGCCCAGTAAGTGCGACCAGTGCAGCTAGGCTCAGAGGGACAGAGACGACTTTGTGTCCACATTTTGAAGTGGTCATTGAAAAATGGTGCAACAGCATCAACAGTGAGGTGAGTAAATAAGTACTGCTTTATTTTTAATTGAATGCTGGTATTCTTTTTCTTATACCCACATATCTATCTCAACCATATATTTTAACAGATCAATTCTAGAAACCATATATTTCTAATGAAAGGTTAACACTTAAATTGCCAGTGATGTAGTTTTTAAATGGTATGATATCTTTCTTTCTACGATCTCACTGGCTTTCTGGATGATAACTATTGTCTGCTTGTGCCTGAATGTGTAATCCATTTAATTATTAGGCATGTGCAGAGGGTAGGCAACAGACATATATGCAGATAATGTGGCACAATATAACTACCTTATAAATAACAATTACATTGAAACACATGAGCTCTGAATATTTCCCATCTCTCTGGTCAAAATAACGTCACAGGCTCATCAACAAAATTATGTTACATGTTCTCAGTGACCAATTTTCCTGGTGTGAAATTTTGTGCTTTTGTAAGACACATTGCATTCGTGGCGAGGTGACTACTTTGGGGTCTTGTCAGCTGTGATTTATGTGCATAACCTTTACCATGTCACGATATTGATATGGCTTCGATATTGGTGCCCTATAATTATGGATCTTGACGTGGCGCTGGAAATTCACACTTCGACTAAAACGCTTGTTACCTTCCAGACTTTTAAAAGGTGAGTCCTCTGATGTACAAGCAGGTTTGAACGCCGTGTAAAGCACTTGTCACACTCAGGACATGAAAATGGCTTCTCCCCAATGTGAGTCCTCCGATGTGTAAGCATGTTTGTCTGTTGTGTAAAGCTCTTGTCGCACTCAGGACATGAAAATGGCTTCTCCCCAGTGTGAATCATCTGATGCTTAAGCAGGTTTGCCTGTTGTGTAAAGCACTTGTCACACTCAGGACATGAAAATGGCTTCTCTCCAGTGTGAATCATCTGATGCTTAAGCAGATTTGTATGGTGTGTAAAGCACTTGTCACAATCAGGGCATGAAAATGTTTTCTCTCCAGTATGAATTTTCTGGTGTGAAAGTAAGTAACTACGTTGTGTAAAGCACTTACTACACTCAGAACATGAATATGGCTTCTCTCCAGTGTGAATCTTCTGATGTTTAAACAGGGATGATTGCTGTGTAAAGCACTTGTCACACTCGTTGCATGAAAATGTATTATCTCCAGTGTGAGTCCTCTGATGTGTAAGCAGGTTTGCACGATGAATAAAGCACTTGTCACACTCAGGACATGAAAATGGCTTCTCTCCAGTGTGAGTCCTCTGATGTATAATCAGGGTTGCACGTTGTGTAAAGCACTTGTCACACTCAGAACATGAAAACGGCTTCTCTCCAGTGTGAATTCTCTGGTGTGTAAGCATGTTTGCACGTGCTGTAAAGCACTTGTCACAATCAGGACAGGAATATGGCTTCTCCCCAGTGTGAGTCCTCTGGTGTGTAAGCAGGCTTGTATGCTGTGTAAAGCACTTGTCACAATCAGGACATGAAAATGGCTTCACTCCAGTGTGGATCCTCTGATGTATAAGAAGTTTTGAACGAGTAGTAAAGCATTTGCGACATTCCGAGCATGGAAACGGCTTCTCTCCAGTGTGACTCCTCTCGTGACTTGTGAGCTCTGATTTATAACGGAACCATTTTCCACACTCAGAGCACTGATATGGTTTTCCTGGTTTATGGCTCATTGTGGGCTGATGGAGATCAGTTTTTCTGTAAAATGGATTCCAGCTTCCTGATCAATGTTCAACCTGTAAGAAAAATACAGAAAGTCATGTAAATTACACAAGCAGTATTTCAGTGTGACTTTTTTGGAGGCTTCTCGGTTTGGTATTTTAGTTAGCTCAAGTTAAATATATATTATAATGCGATAAGCTTAATGCATAGATGGCCATTGTATGCTTGTGCACAAATAGGAATTTGTACTCCACATTTAACCCATGCCCTGAGCTGTGGGCTACCCTAATTACTGCCCGGTGAGCATTTTCAGGGTTAGGTGCCTTGCTGAAGATCATTTCAGTTATGTTCCTTCAGTTAGGACCGGGATTTGAACTTGCCACCCTCCGGTCACAAGTACACTCCCTTTATCTCTAGGCCACACTAGTTACCAGTATGAGATATTTTGGAAATATTACATATTACTGAGAGAATAGTACAGGTTACAGGTGAGTAATTACAAACATGCAACAATGGACATTTCCAACGCGCCCCCCTGAGAGGAGTATCTTCCCCTTGGTGTTAAACTATTGCTGCACTTCTGGTGTGCCCAAGAATATAGATGGGACAAACTGAGATGGATTTGGCTTTGATTCACGTTTCTGATTCTGTATTTGGCTTGGAGCTAGGGGGAGCTGTGAACGAGTTATTCATGGTTCTGTGTTGGCACCGGCTGCCTGAAGAGATTCTCCTTTTATGCATGAGATGGAAGGCAGCTCCCTGCAGGGGATCACTCATGGCTGGGACACTGTGGCTTTATTTCAGAGTGTGACATACAACATGGATTTTCTTTGAAGTCCCCCCCCCATGTGGGTGTGAGGCCTGCACAGCTTTCTGAGAGCAGGACTGGGTTGAGAATTACAACTGCCCGCGCTACCTATGAAGTTATCTTGTTGAGAAGGGAAATTTGCTATAGTAATGTAATGAGCTGGAGAAATCAGGAATAACATAAAATATTTCTCATGATTGTCCCCACAATTATTGTTAAACTAAATGAATGAAAATACATCTACTCAGCAGTGGGGTCATTCTAATTATTTGCTTAACTTAATTAAAACTTCCATCTCAGTGAGCTTATCTACTTTAACACACTAACAAGTGCAAAACATATTTGTTACAGCTTTTCCCCAAACGTCACCTGTACATGTGATGAGGCATTTTTACAGGTAAGGGAAAGGGTATTTGAGAGTTCGGAAAAAACAAGTTTAAGAGTCTGTTGGAAATAAGAT
This sequence comes from Gastrophryne carolinensis, assembly GCA_027917425.1. Lineage (NCBI taxonomy): Eukaryota > Metazoa > Chordata > Amphibia > Anura > Microhylidae > Gastrophryne > Gastrophryne carolinensis. Next base: position 7,846,413 of record CM051236.1, on the reverse strand, counting down.
GAATTCTTCTTGAAAATTCCCCATATTGTGCTGTTGTTTCCAAACTTTTGAAAAAAAACTATCCTCATCTCATTGAAAAATGTTGCACTTCTCCTGTAGAAATGTCCCATTGCAAGTGCTGGTGATTTGTTATGAAAACATGATAAACAATATTTTTATTGCATTTTTTGTGTGGTAAAGTAAAAAACACGCTCAGAGTTAGGGATGGCTTACCAAATAATTAGCATGGACCCATAAGGTCCATGACCCCACTTTTATGTAGAAAGAACACAGTCTTATTGAGATATGAAACTATATTATATCTCAATGGGAAATATGTTTATCCTTCAGTAAGAATCTGTGGACTGCGCTGAGTAATAAATGTGCCGATTAACAGTGATGCCTTTTAGGTACAATACACCTATTAACTGTTCCTTCTAAAATGTAACATGTTTTTTATCTGGAAATTTTAATGGCTACCCATCAGGGTTGGTGTCATCACCACTTACTCTTACTGCATCAATCATCAGATGGATAATACAATACTTTTCTTAGTACTTTTCATGCAGTATAGACATTCCTTAGTACTATAGATATCTGACGCATATTATTGACTGAGCGTGTCATACTTTATATTATCTTTTATAAATATTCACATGTGCACAAACCTCTTTAAATTTAACTAAAGTACTGTAATGACTAAATTGTTACCCCGCAGCTTATTAATTCCATCTATTATTTCCTACAATATATCACCCAAAAGTATGACAAGTCTCCTCTTGGAATTCTATAAAATCCATTCAGCACACTAAATACATTAATATATAAAAGATTGTATAGATAATATGGTCAGCTCCAACTGATTCCACATCTGGCTGACACAAAATAAAATGTTACCTTTATATTATGTAGCACAATATCACCAGACACAGCCAAATCACTTACCCAGACATGATAATAACCATCACATATGACCTAATAGTAACAGAAGTCATATCTACCTGGTATAGGGCAGTATGGGGATCCCCTCGCCGCTCTCCTGACCCGTCTGCTATTGCTGTGACTGAGCCGGCCTCACCTTATATTGTCTGTACAAACATTCTCTAACATGAGGCGGCTTTTGATTGGCTAAAGGAATGAATCTTAATAAGTAAAGGTATGTTAATGTCGTCGTACTGGGGAGTTTCACTGGGCTTTGTTTTCCATCCAACTATTCTGTTTCTCACCCAGCAGTATGACAGATTCATTAGCATTGCAGCAAGGAGACAAAAGGGAGGGAGGAGCCTTATTGGAAACACAATAGACGAGACTCTCACCATTAACATAGAAATTACATGACACCATAACTGACGCAATAGACTGAAAGTAGGAAAGAAATAAGATGCTGTCATTGTAAAAGTGTAACAGCTTTATGGTAAAAGATTCTAAACTATGAAACATAGAATTTTTATCTGTTACATTTTGTCAAATTGTTAATATTTTCACAATTATTATTTAATTATTACTTCATAGTAATGAGACCTTAAATGATATATTTCTGGGTGCTAGTGTGGAAAGGTGTTTCTTCCCACCCTCTCACATCAAATAGAAGGAATTATATACTGACACACAGGATAAATTTCAACCTCAATTCAATAAGTAATGATAACATTTTCACGGTAGTAAAAAAAACTTCAAGGGAGACTTCCGGGGGAGGGGCCAAGCATTTTATAAGTGCTCCCTCATCACCAGACAAAATCTTATGGAATCTTTGCCGTCAGAGAGAAAGGAGCACAAAGAACAAGGAGGACAGACCCAGCCTGATAAGAGGTAATGATCTATGCCCCCCTTTTACTGCCCGGAGGTCCCTGCCTGCAGCTGTAACACCGAGCCTCACTACATGTGGTAACGACCGTTACAAGGCTCCCTGATATCAGGGAAGCAGGGGCAGAGCCCATCAACACTGAACAAGCAGTTCACAATTATGCCCTCATCAACTCATCCACTGAGCTGCTGGGATCACTGAGGAGATAATCAGCGTGTGATTCTCTGAAGGAAGGTGACCTTTACCCTAAAAGACAGAACCTCTCCTGCTCGTAGCTGACCTCCCTCCTCCCCTCATTGCTGGCACGGGAGAAAGACAAAGAGAGAGGCTGTGAAGCACTTAAGCCTCACTGCAGCAGACTGATTGCCAGCTGAGGAGAGACTGTCCATTCACCCTTTACATCCCTGCCTGAGCTGTCTAACCAGGGAGGCAATCACTCAACACCTCCTGGAGAGACCTTGCCGCCCCCCCCCCCCCACTGCTGAGCTTCACAGAAGACGAGACACCCTGTGGGAGCGTGCCAGGAGGAGAGACTGCAGGTCGGTGGACGAGAAATCTAGCCTGCACTGTCTCAGAGGACACCAGACATCTCCATCCAGAGCCAGGAAAGAGAAATCCAGCCTGTGCTGTCTCAGAGGACACCAAACATCTCCATCCAGAGCCAGGAAAGAGAAATCCAGCCTGTGCTGTCTCAGAGGACACCAAACATCTCCATCCAGAGCCAGGAAAGAGAAATCCAGCCTGTGCTGTCTCAGAGGACACCAGACATCTCCATCCAGAGCCAGGAAAGAGAAATCCAGCCTGTGCTGTCTCAGAGGACACCAAACATCTCCATCCAGAGCTGGCAGAAGGTAGGGGGATTGGTGCTGTGGGGGGACCTAGCGAGGAACTGCCAAAAGAGGCATACACTGTCCCTGTCCCATCCCATAAGGACACACAGTAAAGGAACCCCCTAAAAGAAGCCTGCTGAAGCCCCTGGTGTCTGGACTGAGGGACACAAGCCATCAAGCTAGGGTTTGGAGCACAGTGTAGGGACAACTCCCTCCCACTTTCACTGCCATTAGCCTAGCCAGCATTCAAGCCTGCTGTGCTCTATCCCCTGGAGCAGAGCATGTGGGAGCCCCTTATTAAACCTCCAGAGCAGATAGCTGAGCCACTGGAACTGTGAACTTGCCCCAGGGTGATTACCCCATGTAAGCTCCAGACCCATCCCCCACTCAGGAGGCACAGAACATACCTTGGCTTATAAAGAATCAGCTGTGAGAGAGATCTCCCTCAATCTGACTCCAATCTCACAGAGGGCTTCAGTAAAACCGAGCTGGACGCTTATAATCAAGAGCAGCCAGATATCTACAAGTCCAGAGAATTTCTGACAGGATCTCTGAAGTTCAGACACACTGGACTCTGCACATATTAACATAAACTTTATTACAGGTTGAACCGGAGTAATGTAATTAACACATTTTGCATTGCAGGCATAAAGCAGCACAAATCTGAGGAGTAAATACTTGCTTTGAGTCATACACAGGGAGGATCAGGGAGGGTTCCAGATCTGGTTTTCTGGTGCAGACACTGACACCTAGTGGTGATATTTGGTGGTGCAGGCTTCGGGAGACTGGGGTGGACGTTCCCTGCCACCTAGTGGTCAAATAACAGAATATTGATTAATAGCAGAAGCAAAGTTTGTGCCGCTGCTGCCACCCATTGGCCATACATTATAACTAGAGATGAGCGAATCGATCCGGACGAACCCGGATTCGTTCCAAATTTCATGGAAAATGTGATTCCGAACGAATCTGAATTTCCCTGCGATTGGATCGATCGAAGTTTTCCTTTAAACTCCTTTTACTTCAATTACAGGCATTGTAAAATAGTGGATGGAAATGTCTGGACATATCCCTTGGGGCAAGTTATCATGGGAAGGCCACATGCAGCCTATCAGCAGCCAGGAAGCCCGGTGACGTCACCGTGCTATATAAACTGGCGGCCATTTTCCTTTTGCGCATTTCAGCCTTGCATTGCAAACAGAACGGATGTTGCTACAGACAGGGAGAGACTTACAGACAGGCAGGGAGAGTCAGAGAAGCAGGCAGTGAGGTAGACGGAGCAAGGGAAAGATAGGGAAAAACCGGAACCATCCAGCCAGGGACAGCTCAGAAGTGACAGTGATTTTTTTTTTTCATTAGCCAGATCAGTTTTCAATTCAATCTCAGTTCTTTGTGCTGTAAATCTGCCTTGCCACTGTGCATGACAGTGGCTTATTTAACCCTATCTGTTACACACAAGCATTTATCATAATATAACTGGATTAGTTTATAGTTTTTTCTCTGAGAAGAATTCGTTAAGTTGCCTTTGGCTTTTGATGCTCCGATACTTTCCATAAGAAATCTCCATCTTACCGGGGCTCGACCTCTTCATTCTTTTCCTTCTTTCTGGAGGTTTAATTTCCCTCAAGAAGGATTCTTATTTATATATTCCGCTTTTTTAATCAAGCCTTGCAGCCTAATAAAAATGGAATCCTCATCTTCTATTTGTCACATGTTGATGCTACAACATTGAAAATATGATGCCTAAAAAATTATTTATCCGTTGCACATATGTTGTTATAGAGACACATAGAAATTCATATGACTGTTCTATTTTTCATCAATGTAATTTATAGGCTGAACATGTTGTGATTTCACCTTGAAAAATCATCACTCATGATGAAGCAGAGCATTACACACAAGGGCCTCGATTCAATAAAGGTAGAAAAAAATTCTCATGGTAGTAAAAAAATCAATTATTGAGAAAAAAGCCTGAGAATATCACTGTTACTGAATCACTAGAACAAAGACAATTGGGTCGATGCAGAGCCTCCCCGTTCAGTTCCCCCGTGCATTTTCCCGTGTGTTTTGGGCTTTGATTGGGTCAGGAAAGGGTGCTACGTTGATTTTAGTGTGCGTTTATGCGCTCAGGTGTGCGCGCAGCCGCCTTTCCGATTGACGGCTCGCAAAGAGCTAATTTCCGGAAAGACGGACGGCCCGGTCATTGGTCCGTTTTTTGACGTGATGCAGAGCCTTGATTTCCGGTTGGAATCAGCCTAATAAAACGGGGCCGTCGACCCTTCACTTACGGCCACTCTGACCAGCCGTATTTGAGCTCCGTGCTTTTTGGGAATGCATTCCTCTGTGGGCCAACATCAAAGGCGCCAGCTACGCGGTCTTGTCATGCTTAGCATGGCAGAAACCAGGCTGCAGTGCACGCCTTTGGACATCGATGGCATGAGTGACGTTGACCTATTCGAGCTCACCCGCCTTAACCGTGTTTCTCTCCATGCCTTGTATAGCGAGCTGCGGCCATGGTTAGCCCCCACCACAAGCAAGGGGCATGCAATTGCAGGTATGACCAAATTGGTTGGCTGCCTGCAATTTTTGGCGAATGGCTCGTTCCAGAGACTGGGTGCCTTCTCCGTGGGGATGTCCCAGTCTACGCTGAGCCGCAGCCTAACCAAGTTTTTGGATGGCATGGCTACCCTGGCACAGAATTACATTTATTTCCCTCAAACAGGGGATGCCTGGAATGCGGTTAAGCTGGGCTTTTATAACATAGCCGACATGCCCAACGTCATTGGTGCAATCGATTGCACACATGTATCGCTCATCCCCCCTGCGGACCAGGAATATCTGTTCAGGTATGTGTTTTGGGTCTGCTTTTTTTTTATTGTTATCAAACATTGTGTAAGCCTCACACTAATTCCACTTTTTTTTGGCTTGGTACAGGAACAGGAAGATGGGACATTCCATCAATGTTCAGGCAGTGGTGGGACCTGATCTTCTATTTTTCAGTCTGTTTGCTGGGTTTCCTGGGTCCACGCATGATGCGCACATTTTGAGGAACTCCAGCCTCTATCAACGGTTTCAATCTGGAGACATATCTGGAGGATGGTTACTGGGTATGTGTCCTAAAGTTGTAGTTGTTGGCCCCCATGTTTGAATGTGGATTTGCCAGTACCCCACTAATCTGTGAGACATTTCCTGGAAACTTGTTTTTTTTTTTTTTTTCTGTGTGTTTAAAAATTAATGGGTGAAAGTATTCACCACTATTGTGTTATGTTCTGGCCCTCTTATCTAAGTAGCATTCTGCAGACATTTTTAATGAGTGTACAGGTTGCATGTGTTTGTAGGCTCATTAAAAATGTCAATTCCTCCACCCATACCTAGCTCACCTATTTGTCCCTGTGTACTAATCTTTCTATGCACACCTAAAACTTTTTTTTAGGCATCCACCTTATGTTAGTCTTTTTGATTTTTGCAGGTGACTCAGGTTATCCCTTGTTACCATGGCTGCTCACACCCATCCTGCACCCATCTTCCTAGGCACAGGAGCGCTACAACACAGCCCATAGGAGGTCTCGCTCTGTGGTGGAACGTGCCTTTGGGTTGTGGAAGATGCGTTTCCGATGTCTGGATCAGAGTGGGGGTTCCCTTCAGTATCAGCCTGGCAAGGTTATCCAAATAATTCTTGCCTGTGGGGTCCTGCACAACCTTGCCATTAGAAGCAGGATTGCTCGATATACTGACCTGGGTGCAGAACCTTTACCTATTTCTGACGAGCAGACTCCTCCTTACACTGGTACACAAAGTGGGCCAGCACACGCAATCTGTGCTGACCTTGTGGCCAATGTATTTTCTTGAAACCACCCCCTGTCTGCAGGCTGGGGAAGATTAAATCACACCTAATAAGTGTTACATGCTGGTCACAAAGCGACTCGAAATGCATTTTTCCTTTACTTCTGCTGCCGGCGCATGTCCATTTTAGGACAACTATATGATTTCAGGTCCCCAACTGTCCGCTTGATTTGTTTAGTATCTTGACGGACATAACCCCATAATGTACCCAAACAGCATTGGCAACAGCCATGCTTTGTGCTTCGCAAAAAAGGGCTGTTAGTGACCCACGGCGTCGTTAGCACCCACATGGGTGTGTGTTGTCCCCTGCATCACTTGAAATAGATGGTTGGATATATGGGGAGTCATGTTTTTGTGCTTAGGGGGGAGGTTGAGGGTGTGTATGTGCTGCTCTGGGTTAATGTCTGGGTTTCCTGGTGAGTTATCAGATGTAGAGCTGCATGTGTTATCTGAGGTCCTGGAATTGTGAGTACCATAGGGTTGAGGTGGCGGGGTGGATGACCTTGGTGGGGGTGGGGTGGAGGGTTTTGCAATACGCTTTCCCTTGCTGATGTGTTTTATTTTTTGTGTATGCTTGGTGTGTTGAGGTTGAGTATGCTGCATGGTCTTACTAGATTTAGCATCCTTGTGTGTTTGTGTATTTTTGGCAGGTGGTGGTGAATGGGTTAATGTCTCCTTGCTCCTGCGTTTTTTGGAATGTGCCTATGTCTGTGTAGTCCCCACTGTTTTAGTTGGTCCATGTTCTGCATGTGCCTTGTGCCTGCTTTTCTGTATTATTTCGGATGCGGCTTGTGTGTGGCGGCTATGTGGCTTTGGCCTTGCTTGGCTCTTTTTGCTCCCTTTAGGTCTGCCCATATTGAGATGGTATCCAACACCGAGCGGAGTGCCTTGTGCTTTAAATATGTTTCCAACTGTAGTTGCGCGCCTGCGCGCACGCACGCACGTCACCGCGGGGGCACGTCAGAGCTAGAACTTGAAGAACAAGCCAAGATGTCCCCGGCCATCTTCACACCGGAGCAGGACGACATCATCATGGATGTGAGTATGCGAGCGTGCGTTTATGTGCATTCCTTGAAATAAAAAAAAACAAAGCGCAAGAATAGTCTGAAACAACTTAGTTTGGCACGTTACATACCAGCCCACCTTAGTTTAACACATGTACGCAGCTACAAACTAGGCTACATGCAGATAGCAGAACTAGGGCAATGTGAGGCAGCAAGAGGTTAATAAAGTGACTTGAGTTAGGCCAGGAAACTTGTTAATGTATTTTGTGGAGTAATGGTGTGTCCTTGTATATTTTTCTAACAGATGATGCTGAGGAATCGCTACGACTTCCTGGCATCAGATTATGAGAAGCGGACCTTGGCCCTGGCGGTGGTGGACGCGATAAGGAGGATTTCCACTACCACCTATACCTTCACCCAGATCGCCCAACACTGGTCTGATTTGAAAAGAAGGCATAAGCCCCGGGTGAGGCGGTACTTCGCCAAACATTTTCCATGTAAGTGTGGAGGATTGACATGCAAGAATAAGAATAGCGTTGTGCGGACATTTTTTAATGATTGTGTTTGTATTTCAGCACATGAATGGAGTACCCGGTTCCGCCCCACCCGGACCAGAGCACGCAGCCCAGTGTTGGACGATTCGGGTGAAGGAATAGGTGGCCCACCGCCAGTGCCAACGCCCACCCCCTCCTCTGCCAGTGAGTATGAGGAGCCACTGGACCTCAGCATGCAGAGGAGGGGGCAATCTGACGCCAGGGAGTCGACCATAAGCGACCCACAACCTGACTCCGGTAAGGGAAATATAGTTAGATATGTGCTAAAACATACATTACATACATATACTCATGTGCTCTATTGTTAATAGTAGATTCTGAAGTCGCGGGGACATCCCAAGGGATGAGTGTGGAAGGGGGCGAGGAGGAAGAGGTGGCTGGGGAAGGTGAGTAGATTGATACGTAGAAGCCTAACTTAATATTAGATTCATGAAACAACAACAGTCTCTAATATCAGTGTGCTTGTCATCCATACAGATTCCCAACTGCCACAGAGGGAGGAGGAAGGGAGACTCCGCCCCCGACGTAATGTGCGGCCTAAACCTTGTAAGTGGTGTTTATTTATACTAAAGAAAATGAGCAAACAATACCATTACAAAACTAAAAAACATTAACTTTTCATTAAAATGTATCTAAAAAGGGCCTTAAAGCGGAGCTTAACTCTGAATAAGAGTCTATCTTATATATTTCCCACACCCTGTACATACAGATTTTCCACCTTACAAATCATGTTAGAAACCTTTTCAAGAGCACAGCTCTGCTCTGTGTGAGCAAAGCACAGCTATAACCCACCCCCTGTACCTTATCCCACTCTCCTCTCCTCAGTAAGTGTGATGCTTCAGAGTCAACATGGCGGTGCACGTATCCTAAATTCCTGAACTGAGTTGCAGCACAGTGGGGGAAAGAATAATAATTGATTGACTAAAAAAGATGGTGTGGAATTTTTTTTTAAGAGTTTGTGCTTTTCATTAAATCACTCAGAAGGTCCGGTTTAAAAAGTGCACAAAAATAAAAAAAAAAATAAAAAAAACTAACAATGCTAAAGTAATGTTGTTTTTCATTCACAGATCAAAGAAAACAGGCACAACACCACGAGGCCTAATTTTTTTTTACTTTTAAAAAATGTTAATATTTGTTTTTTTCGTTTTAAAAAAAAAAAAAACATTACAAAAAATAAAAAATAAAAAACAATGTTTGATTAATAAAAAATTATTAATCTTTTGAGAGTTGTCTTTCCTGCAAAAGTACAATCACACAACATCAGCACACATTTACATGACACACAAAAGGTTTAGATATGGGACAATAAAAAAAGAAAAAAACAAAAACAATTAAGGTAACCATTAATGGCAAGGAAGAAGGAACAACAAGAAGATTAAGGTATGTATTAAGGACAAGGAACACCCAAAAAAAAAATATGCCAATATATATATGTGTGAAATTGGCAGTTGTTGCCATATGCATATTCCAATGGAGTTTGAGGGATGTGCGCTTGCGTGTAGCCAGATTGGCAACTGAAGAGCCGTGGAGATGTAAGTATACTTGAAAAAAGCACCAAAATGGAAGGTCAAATACGACGGAAGGCAAGCAGGTACGTTCAAAAAGCTAGGAAAAATCAGGGAAAAACGGGCCACCCGTGTGAACGGGAACGGGAGCCCCGATCAAATTGAAGGCACCCGAGAGAGAAAAAAAAGGTTTCCGAGTGAAGTCAAATTGACGGATCAGTTAGGGAGCCATTCCGACGGAGGCTCTGCATCACATTTGAGCCACAATTCAAATGGGAGCCCCGGACAATCAGAAGGTTTTAAGGGCAGTTTAGAGGAGGCTCTGCATCAGGCCAAATGAAAGTAAAGGCAGCTTTTACTACAGTGTAGAAAGAAGTAAACAGTTCTCTAATTTTCTTAAGAGTAAAAAAGTGCCATTGACTTTCATTGTCTTTTTATCTAGTGATTCAACAACAGTGACATTTTCAGGCTTTTTTGAGAATTTTTTTCTACCTTTTTTGAATCGAGGCCATTATGTGCCATAGGGAACTCTGATAACATGCAGGAAATGGCATTGCACAGGGTTGGTGCAAAATACATTTTCATATTTTGTATGCTGCAGTTTTTTGACTGAAAAACAATAAAGTTGAATGTGATTTTAACAAAAAGAATTTCCTATCGATATTATATTTATTGATAAATAATATAATTTATATTGTCTATTTATGATACTGCCGATACTACCTTCTTAGGGTGTAGAGCTAGAAATGGATATTTTCACTTTCAAGTAGTCCTGGAACACTATTGTTTTGCTGTTCTTCTTTGTGCGATGACGGAAGAACAGTCATTGCATAGGCGTGGCAATTACATAATTGCCACACACAACAGTGACAATGAATGGAGGAGGTGGAGCCTCACTTTCGCCCCCCACCCTGTACATACAGATTGCCCAACATAAGAAATCATCCTACCTGCACCTACTGCGTTTTCTAAGTCTTTAAAGATCCAAGAGGGCGGCCCATGGAGTCTCAGCCTGCCTGCAGACAGAGAGTACCTACTGACTGTGCTGCTCTGCATTCTGGGATTGCTGTCCTTTTCCTGGTCCAAGATCTGTTCTGTCTGTGCAAAGCACAGCTATAACCTGCCCCCTGTGTGTTGTCCCCCTCTTCTCTCCTCTGTATTTGAGGCTTCTGTGACAAGATGGCAGTGCCCATATCCTAGAGTGTTGAGTATACACTGTATATGGTGTACTGTATTTTCTGATTTCTTCCTATTCTTCTACTCTCAATGCATGGCATGGTACAACACATTATTGCTAATTTGTAACTGAGAAAACAGACAGGTGACTGGCAAAAACAATAACAGAGTATTTCACTCGTAGCAATACATGTCTGGAAAATAGAACACATATAGAGTCTAAATTCCATAATTGTCAGCTATTGTAATGTTGCAATTGTCCTCTTTCTCACATGTTGGGAATCTTTGAATTTGCTCTATTTATATTATACTTTTTATCCAAGAAAAATTTGCCTTTGGCTTTGGATGCTCTGAGTCTGTTTTTGGCATGAGAAATCTCCAACTCACCGAGCTTGGCCTCTTCGTTCCTTTCTTTCTTTCTTTAGGTTTAAATTACCTCAAGGAGGTTTCCTATTCATCTTTTGTAGGAAGGAGGAGGAGATGGAGTAGGAGGAGCTTTGCTCCTGCCGCCCGAGTGCTGCTGCTCCAGGACATTGTCATGACCTGACCCGACCTGACCCGACCTGACCTGACCCTGTCTCTGGTTGACCCTGGACAGACATAAATTATATTTAGCATTACTCGAACTTACTTGGGGCATAGTCTGGCAGACGTGCTTCATAAATCAGGACCTAAGTCTCCTCTGGGACAATTATATTGTAGTTATCAAAGATTTCCTTCCTAATATAAAACAATGACAACAACATCACATGGCTGCTATGAGCTAACAAGTAAGATACAGAAAGTGCAGTGTAATAAGCAATGCTTTGGGTAACAGATTCCTATGTCCAGGCTTATATATATGTATATATTGTATATAGGCACGTGTATGTATTTATATTTGTGGTGTATTGGTATTCATTATTAAAAGTGGTGGCCAGTGTGTACCAAACACTGACTTTACATCAGGAATGTGACTACTTCCACTATGGACATAGATAATGTAATCTGTGTACTGTGAGGATTATGTGATCATCCTATAGAAAAAGCCTAAGACTTTTTATACTGTGGTATATCCTAATGATTAGAGATGAGCGAACTTTTGAAAAATTCGATTCGACTGATTCGCCGAATTTTCCGACAAAAATCGTTTCGACCCGAATAAATTCGCGACGAATCGCTATTAAAAACGGCTATTTCTGAGCCTCCTACAGCCTCAATAGGGTTGTAAACCATTCAGCCTTGCTGTAACACGCACAGGATGCGTGCTGGGTTAGTTAAATAATACTTTGAAGAAATATCACATGCAGATCAGAGGCATCGCTAATAGAATCGCAGAGCGGCACAATTGCAGAGAGTTGAAGTGGCATCACTATGAGGGGCAGAAGGAGCTCAAATATACACTGGAGTTGGCCTCAGGAGCCCAAAAATTGGATGAATCACACCCTGGAGTTGGCAGAAGTTGGCAGCAGCAGCAGCAGCAGGAGCCCAAATATACACTGGAGTTGGCTTCAGGAGCCCAAAAATTGGATGAATCACACCCTGGAGTTGGCAGAAGTTGGCAGCAGCAGCAGCAGGAGCCCAAATATACACTGGAGTTGGCCTCAGGAGCCCAAAAATTGGATGAATCACACCCTGGAGTTGGCAGGAGTTGACAGTAGCAGCAGCAGGAGCCCAAATATACACTGGAGTTGGCCTCAGGAGCCCAAAAATTGGATGAATCACACCCTGGAGTTGGCAGAAGTTGGCAGCAGCAGCAGGAGCCCAAATATACACTGGAGTTGGCCTCAGGAGCCCAAAAATTGGATGAATCACACCCTGGAGTTGGCAGGAGTTGACACCAGCAGCAGCAGGAGCCCAAATATACACTGGAGTTGGCTTCAGGAGCCCAAAAATTGGATGAATCACACCCTGGAGTTGGCAGAAGTTGGCAGCAGCAGCAGCAGGAGCCCAAATATACACTGGAGTTGGCCTCAGGAGCCCAAAAATTGGATGAATCACACCCTGGAGTTGGCAGGAGTTGACACCAGCAGCAGCAGGAGCCCAAATATACACTGGAGTTGGCTTCAGGAGCCCAAAAATTGGATGAATCACACCCTGGAGTTGGCAGAAGTTGGCAGCAGCAGCAGCAGGAGCCCAAATATACACTGGAGTTGGCCTCAGGAGCCCAAAAATTGGATGAATCACACCCTGGAGTTGGCAGGAGTTGACAGTAGCAGCAGCAGGAGCCCAAATATACACTGGAGTTGGCCTCAGGAGCCCAAAAATTGGATGAATCACACCCTGGAGTTGGCAGAAGTTGGCAGCAGCAGCAGCAGGAGCCCAAATATACACTGGAGTTGGCCTCAGGAGCCCAAAAATTGGATGAATCACACCCTGGAGTTGGCAGGAGTTGACAGTAGCAGCAGCAGGAGCCCAAATATACACTGGAGTTGGCCTCAGGAGCCCAAAAATTGGATGAATCACACCCTGGAGTTGGCAGAAGTTGGCAGCAGCAGCAGCAGGAGCCCAAATATACACTGGAGTTGGCCTCAGGAGCCCAAAAATTGGATGAATCACACCCTGGAGTTGGCAGGAGTTGACAGTAGCAGCAGCAGGAGCCCAAATATACACTGGAGTTGGCCTCAGGAGCCCAAAAATTGGATGAATCACACCCTGGAGTTGGCAGAAGTTGGCAGCAGCAGCAGCAGGAGCCCAAATATACACTGGAGTTGGCCTCAGGAGCCCAAAAATTGGATGAATCACACCCTGGAGTTGGCAGAAGTTGGCAGCAGCAGCAGCAGCAGGAGCCCAAATATACACTGGAGTTGGCTTCAGGAGCCCAAAAATTGGATGAATCACACCCTGGAGTTGGCAGAAGTTGGCAGCAGCAGCAGCAGGAGCCCAAATATACACTGGAGTTGGCCTCAGGAGCCCAAAAATTGGATGAATCACACCCTGGAGTTGGCAGAAGTTGGCAGCAGCAGCAGCAGGAGCCCAAATATACACTGGAGTTGGCTTCAGGAGCCCAAAAATTGGATGAATCACACCCTGGAGTTGGCAGGAGTTGACACCAGCAGCAGCAGGAGCCCAAATATACACTGGAGTTGGCTTCAGGAGCCCAAAAATTGGATGAATCACACCCTGGAGTTGGCAGAAGTTGGCAGCAGCAGCAGCAGGAGCCCAAATATACACTGGAGTTGGCCTCAGGAGCCCAAAAATTGGATGAATCACACCCTGGAGTTGGCAGAAGTTGGCAGCAGCAGCAGCAGGAGCCCAAATATACACTGGAGTTGGCCTCAGGAGCCCAAAAATTGGATGAATCACACCCTGGAGTTGGCAGGAGTTGACAGTAGCAGCAGCAGGAGCCCAAATATACACTGGAGTTGGCCTCAGGAGCCCAAAAATTGGATGAATCACACCCTGGAGTTGGCAGAAGTTGGCAGCAGCAGCAGCAGGAGCCCAAATATACACTGGAGTTGGCCTCAGGAGCCCAAAAATTGGATGAATCACACCCTGGAGTTGGCAGGAGTTGACAGTAGCAGCAGCAGGAGCCCAAATATACACTGGAGTTGGCCTCAGGAGCCCAAAAATTGGATGAATCACACCCTGGAGTTGGCAGAAGTTGGCAGCAGCAGCAGCAGGAGCCCAAATATACACTGGAGTTGGCCTCAGGAGCCCAAAAATTGGATGAATCACACCCTGGAGTTGGCAGGAGTTGACACCAGCAGCAGCAGGAGCCCAAATATACACTGGAGTTGGCTTCAGGAGCCCAAAAATTGGATGAATCACACCCTGGAGTTGGCAGAAGTTGGCAGCAGCAGCAGCAGCAGGAGCCCAAATATACACTGGAGTTGGCCTCAGGAGCCCAAAAATTGGATGAATCACACCCTGGAGTTGGCAGGAGTTGACAGTAGCAGCAGCAGGAGCCCAAATATACACTGGAGTTGGCCTCAGGAGCCCAAAAATTGGATGAATCACACCCTGGAGTTGGCAGAAGTTGGCAGCAGCAGCAGCAGGAGCCCAAATATACACTGGAGTTGGCCTCAGGAGCCCAAAAATTGGATGAATCACACCCTGGAGTTGGCAGGAGTTGACAGTAGCAGCAGCAGGAGCCCAAATATACACTGGAGTTGGCCTCAGGAGCCCAAAAATTGGATGAATCACACCCTGGAGTTGGCAGAAGTTGGCAGCAGCAGCAGCAGGAGCCCAAATATACACTGGAGTTGGCCTCAGGAGCCCAAAAATTGGATGAATCACACCCTGGAGTTGGCAGGAGTTGACAGTAGCAGCAGCAGGAGCCCAAATATACACTGGAGTTGGCCTCAGGAGCCCAAAAATTGGATGAATCACACCCTGGAGTTGGCAGAAGTTGGCAGCAGCAGCAGCAGGAGCCCAAATATACACTGGAGTTGGCCTCAGGAGCCCAAAAATTGGATGAATCACACCCTGGAGTTGGCAGAAGTTGGCAGCAGCAGCAGCAGGAGCCCAAATATACACTGGAGTTGGCCTCAGGAGCCCAAAAATTGGATGAATCACACCCTGGAGTTGGCAGGAGTTGACAGTAGCAGCAGCAGGAGCCCAAATATACACTGGAGTTGGCCTCAGGAGCCCAAAAATTGGATGAATCACACCCTGGAGTTGGCAGAAGTTGGCAGCAGCAGCAGCAGGAGCCCAAATATACACTGGAGTTGGCCTCAGGAGCCCAAAAATTGGATGAATCACACCCTGGAGTTGGCAGGAGTTGACAGTAGCAGCAGCAGGAGCCCAAATATACACTGGAGTTGGCTTCAGGAGCCCAAAAATTGGATGAATCACACCCTGGAGTTGGCAGGAGTTGACACCAGCAGCAGCAGGAGCCCAAATATACACTGGAGTTGGCTTCAGGAGCCCAAAAATTGGATGAATCACACCCTGGAGTTGGCAGGAGTTGACAGTAGCAGCAGCAGGAGCCCAAATATACACTGGAGTTGGCCTCAGGAGCCCAAAAATTGGATGAATCACACCCTGGAGTTGGCAGAAGTTGGCAGCAGCAGCAGCAGGAGCCCAAATATACACTGGAGTTGGCCTCAGGAGCCCAAAAATTGGATGAATCACACCCTGGAGTTGGCAGAAGTTGGCAGCAGCAGCAGCAGGAGCCCAAATATACACTGGAGTTGGCCTCAGGAGCCCAAAAATTGGATGAATCACACCCTGGAGTTGGCAGAAGTTGGCAGCAGCAGCAGCAGGAGCCCAAATATACACTGGAGTTGGCCTCAGGAGCCCAAAAATTGGATGAATCACACCCTGGAGTTGGCAGGAGTTGACAGTAGCAGCAGCAGGAGCCCAAATATACACTGGAGTTGGCCTCAGGAGCCCAAAAATTGGATGAATCACACCCTGGAGTTGGCAGAAGTTGGCAGCAGCAGCAGCAGGAGCCCAAATATACACTGGAGTTGGCCTCAGGAGCCCAAAAATTGGATGAATCACACCCTGGAGTTGGCAGGAGTTGACAGTAGCAGCAGCAGGAGCCCAAATATACACTGGAGTTGGCTTCAGGAGCCCAAAAATTGGATGAATCACACCCTGGAGTTGGCAGGAGTTGACACCAGCAGCAGCAGGAGCCCAAATATACACTGGAGTTGGCTTCAGGAGCCCAAAAATTTGATGAATCACACCCTGGAGTTGGCAGGAGTTGACAGTAGCAGCAGCAGGAGCCCAAATATACACTGGAGTTGGCCTCAGGAGCCCAAAAATTGGATGAATCACACCCTGGAGTTGGCAGAAGTTGGCAGCAGCAGCAGCAGGAGCCCAAATATACACTGGAGTTGGCCTCAGGAGCCCAAAAATTGGATGAATCACACCCTGGAGTTGGCAGGAGTTGACAGTAGCAGCAGCAGGAGCCCAAATATACACTGGAGTTGGCCTCAGGAGCCCAAAAATTGGATGAATCACACCCTGGAGTTGGCAGAAGTTGGCAGCAGCAGCAGCAGGAGCCCAAATATACACTGGAGTTGGCCTCAGGAGCCCAAAAATTGGATGAATCACACCCTGGAGTTGGCAGGAGTTGACAGTAGCAGCAGCAGGAGCCCAAATATACACTGGAGTTGGCCTCAGGAGCCCAAAAATTGGATGAATCACACCCTGGAGTTGGCAGAAGTTGGCAGCAGCAGCAGCAGGAGCCCAAATATACACTGGAGTTGGCCTCAGGAGCCCAAAAATTGGATGAATCACACCCTGGAGTTGGCAGAAGTTGGCAGCAGCAGCAGCAGGAGCCCAAATATACACTGGAGTTGGCCTCAGGAGCCCAAAAATTGGATGAATCACACCCTGGAGTTGGCAGGAGTTGACAGTAGCAGCAGCAGGAGCCCAAATATACACTGGAGTTGGCCTCAGGAGCCCAAAAATTGGATGAATCACACCCTGGAGTTGGCAGAAGTTGGCAGCAGCAGCAGCAGGAGCCCAAATATACACTGGAGTTGGCCTCAGGAGCCCAAAAATTGGATGAATCACACCCTGGAGTTGGCAGGAGTTGACAGTAGCAGCAGCAGGAGCCCAAATATACACTGGAGTTGGCTTCAGGAGCCCAAAAATTGGATGAATCACACCCTGGAGTTGGCAGGAGTTGACACCAGCAGCAGCAGGAGCCCAAATATACACTGGAGTTGGCTTCAGGAGCCCAAAAATTGGATGAATCACACCCTGGAGTTGGCAGAAGTTGGCAGCAGCAGCAGCAGGAGCCCAAATATACACTGGAGTTGGCCTCAGGAGCCCAAAAATTGGATGAATCACACCCTGGAGTTGGCAGAAGTTGGCAGCAGCAGCAGCAGGAGCCCAAATATACACTGGAGTTGGCTTCAGGAGCCCAAAAATTGGATGAATCACACCCTGGAGTTGGCAGGAGTTGACAACAGCAGCAGCAGGAGCCCAAATATACACTGGAGTTGGCTTCAGGAGCCCAAAAATTGGATGAATCACACCCTGGAGTTGGCAGAAGTTGGCAGCAGCAGCAGCAGGAGCCCAAATATACACTGGAGTTGGCCTCAGGAGCCCAAAAATTGGATGAATCACACCCTGGAGTTGGCAGAAGTTGGCAGCAGCAGCAGCAGGAGCCCAAATATACACTGGAGTTGGCTTCAGGAGCCCAAAAATTGGATGAATCACACCCTGGAGTTGGCAGGAGTTGACACCAGCAGCAGCAGGAGCCCAAATATACACTGGAGTTGGCTTCAGGAGCCCAAAAATTGGATGAATCACACCCTGGAGTTGGCAGAAGTTGGCAGCAGCAGCAGCAGGAGCCCAAATATACACTGGAGTTGGCCTCAGGAGCCCAAAAATTGGATGAATCACACCCTGGAGTTGGCAGGAGTTGACAGTAGCAGCAGCAGGAGCCCAAATATACACTGGAGTTGGCCTCAGGAGCCCAAAAATTGGATGAATCACACCCTGGAGTTGGCAGAAGTTGGCAGCAGCAGCAGCAGGAGCCCAAATATACACTGGAGTTGGCCTCAGGAGCCCAAAAATTGGATGAATCACACCCTGGAGTTGGCAGGAGTTGACAGTAGCAGCAGCAGGAGCCCAAATATACACTGGAGTTGGCCTCAGGAGCCCAAAAATTGGATGAATCACACCCTGGAGTTGGCAGAAGTTGGCAGCAGCAGCAGCAGGAGCCCAAATATACACTGGAGTTGGCCTCAGGAGCCCAAAAATTGGATGAATCACACCCTGGAGTTGGCAGGAGTTGACAGTAGCAGCAGCAGGAGCCCAAATATACACTGGAGTTGGCCTCAGGAGCCCAAAAATTGGATGAATCACACCCTGGAGTTGGCAGAAGTTGGCAGCAGCAGCAGCAGGAGCCCAAATATACACTGGAGTTGGCCTCAGGAGCCCAAAAATTGGATGAATCACACCCTGGAGTTGGCAGAAGTTGGCAGCAGCAGCAGCAGGAGCCCAAATATACACTGGAGTTGGCCTCAGGAGCCCAAAAATTGGATGAATCACACCCTGGAGTTGGCAGGAGTTGACAGTAGCAGCAGCAGGAGCCCAAATATACACTGGAGTTGGCCTCAGGAGCCCAAAAATTGGATGAATCACACCCTGGAGTTGGCAGAAGTTGGCAGCAGCAGCAGGAGCCCAAATATACACTGGAGTTGGCCTCAGGAGCCCAAAAATTGGATGAATCACACCCTGGAGTTGGCAGGAGTTGACAGTAGCAGCAGCAGGAGCCCAAATATACACTGGAGTTGGCTTCAGGAGCCCAAAAATTGGATGAATCACACCCTGGAGTTGGCAGGAGTTGACACCAGCAGCAGCAGGAGCCCAAATATACACTGGAGTTGGCTTCAGGAGCCCAAAAATTGGATGAATCACACCCTGGAGTTGGCAGAAGTTGGCAGCAGCAGCAGCAGGAGCCCAAATATACACTGGAGTTGGCCTCAGGAGCCCAAAAATTGGATGAATCACACCCTGGAGTTGGCAGAAGTTGGCAGCAGCAGCAGCAGGAGCCCAAATATACACTGGAGTTGGCCTCAGGAGCCCAAAAATTGGATGAATCACACCCTGGAGTTGGCAGAAGTTG
The DNA here is from genome assembly GCA_027917425.1 of Gastrophryne carolinensis. Taxonomy (NCBI): domain Eukaryota; kingdom Metazoa; phylum Chordata; class Amphibia; order Anura; family Microhylidae; genus Gastrophryne; species Gastrophryne carolinensis. The sequence continues at coordinate 7,827,206 of CM051236.1, read as the reverse complement.
GCAGCAGCAGCAGCAGGAGCCCAAATATACACTGGAGTTGGCCTCAGGAGCCCAAAAATTGGATGAATCACACCCTGGAGTTGGCAGGAGTTGACAGTAGCAGCAGCAGGAGCCCAAATATACACTGGAGTTGGCCTCAGGAGCCCAAAAATTGGATGAATCACACCCTGGAGTTGGCAGAAGTTGGCAGCAGCAGCAGCAGGAGCCCAAATATACACTGGAGTTGGCCTCAGGAGCCCAAAAATTGGATGAATCACACCCTGGAGTTGGCAGGAGTTGACAGTAGCAGCAGCAGGAGCCCAAATATACACTGGAGTTGGCCTCAGGAGCCCAAAAATTGGATGAATCACACCCTGGAGTTGGCAGAAGTTGGCAGCAGCAGCAGCAGGAGCCCAAATATACACTGGAGTTGGCCTCAGGAGCCCAAAAATTGGATGAATCACACCCTGGAGTTGGCAGGAGTTGACAGTAGCAGCAGCAGGAGCCCAAATATACACTGGAGTTGGCCTCAGGAGCCCAAAAATTGGATGAATCACACCCTGGAGTTGGCAGAAGTTGGCAGCAGCAGCAGCAGGAGCCCAAATATACACTGGAGTTGGCCTCAGGAGCCCAAAAATTGGATGAATCACACCCTGGAGTTGGCAGGAGTTGGCAGCAGCAGCAGCAGGAGCCCAAAAAATGGCCTAAAGACATAAATATTTTTGCACCATTTGGAAAGTGTAAAACGTGGCACCATGCTGAATCTAGTCGCATGCATCAGGCATTGGTGGGTGGAAATCCTGGCTGATCCATCCCTGATTCATTTTGACAAAGGTGAGTCTCTCCACATTTTTAGTTGACAGACGAGTTCTCCTCGCCGTAACTATGGCCCCCGCCGCACTAAACACCCGCTCAGATGGCACGCTACTTGCCGGGCAGGACAGCTTTTCCAGGGCAAACTCTGCTAGTTGCGGCCACAAATCAAGTTTGGCTGCCCAGAAGTCCAGCGGATCCTCAAGGTGTGTTGGCATGGTCATGTCAAAGTATGACATGACCTGCTGGTTCAGGTCCTGCTCCAGGTCTTCCTGCTGCTCATGAGTAGCCTCACTATGCGGGTGTAGAAAGCTACTCATTAGCGACTGAAGACTGAGGCTGCTGCTGCTGATGGAGCTTCTGCTGCTGCTGCTGCCAACCCCCCCAGCGGCCATGGCAGTGGAAGGTGAGCGCAGAGGTCCCCTCGAGTCAGACCTGCGAGAGTATGGACCATGGCGCAGATAGGCATCGGCCAACTGCCTACGTAGAATGTCTTTGTAGTAGTTGAGTTTGTCCTCCCTCTCGGTGGGTTTAAAAAATGCCCCCATTTTGTGCCGGAAGCGAGGGTCCAATAAGGTGGACAGCCAGAAGTCATCCCGCCGACAGATGGAAACAATTCTGGGGTCACTACGCAAGCATCGTGAGCATGCTTCGTGCCATTTGCGCAAGTGACTCGGATGGACTACCTGTCTCCATCTCCACTGCATACTGCCACGGTGTGCCCGGGTCCTCTGTCTCTCCTTCCTCAAAAACCTCTAGCTCCTCTGGCTGCTCCTGCTCCTCCTCTCCTGTCCGCTGACTAGATAAACCAGCCATTTCGCCAAGCCTAAACTGTGTTTCGCTGGGCAACTCCTCCTCCTCCTCTTCCTCCTCCTCCTCCTCCAGTTCAGCTCCAACGGGGTTCATGTGGCCGTAAGATGTAAACGCCATGTCTCCAGTGCCCTGACCAGCCATGGTTTCCAACATGTGCTGTAGTACATGAAGCAGTGGAATCACGTCGTTCATCCCGTAATCCTGCCGACTGACAAATAAAGTGGCTTCCTCAAAGGGCCTGAGCAAACGGCAGGTGTCACGTATGAGCTGCCACTGGTTGACATTGAAGTTACACAGGGGAGTCCCCCTATCTGCTTGGATCATCAGGAAATCCGTGATGGCTTTTCTCTGTTCATATAATCGGTCCAACATGTGAAGGGTGGAATTCCAACGGGTGGAAACATCGCAAATCAGACTATGTTGGGGGATACCATTCTGACGCTGTAGCTCAAGAAGGGTGTGTTTGGCGGTGTAGGAGTGGCTGAAGTGCATGCAAAGTTTCCGTGAAGTTGTTAGGATGTCCTGCAGATGGGGGGAACACTTCAGAAACCGCTTGACAACCAGATTGAAGACGTGAGCCATGCAGGGGGCATGGGTCAGGCTTCCTTGGCGCAGCGCAGACAAAATGTTCTTCCCATTGTCGGTAACCATGATTCCCATTTTAAGTTTTCTCGGAGTAAGCCATGTTTGGATTTCCTGATGAATACATTTAAGCAGTTCCTCCCCTGTGTGACTCCGTTCGCCAAGACAAACCATGTGAAGCACTGCGTGACACCTCCGTGCCCTGCACACATGGTAGACTGGAGGGGCACTGAGACTTGAGCCTACAGTGGAGGGTGAGGAGATGGCGGAGGATGAGGAGGCCGAGTCGCACGGTGTCACAGGCCCAATGGGCAGAGAGCGCGGAGGCCGAAGCGGCGTGACCTGTCCAAGTTGCTGCTGCAAAGGGACCACATTCACCCAGTGGGCCGTAAACGACATGTACTGCCCCTGACCGTAGTTACAGCTCCAGATGTCGGCGCTGCCATGTATTTTGCTACACACCGACAGGCTCAAGGACTGGCCCACCTTCTGTTCAACAAAAGTGTGCAGCGCTGGTACTGCCTTCTTGGCAAAGAAATGACGGCTTGGGACTCTCCACCTCGGCTCGGCACAAGCCATCAGTTCTCTGAAAGGTGCAGATTCCACCACCTGAAAAGGGAGCGACTGCAGCACCAGCAACTTGGACAGGAGCACATTCAGCTTCTGCGCCGTAGGATGAGTGGGCGCATACTGCTGTCTCTTGGACATGGCTTCGCTGATGGATTGCTGGCGGGATGCATGACTTGGAGGAGGAGGAGCAGGAGCGACAGAGGATGGGTATGACGCACAGCTGCCTTCGGCTGAGGTGCTGGAGCCTTGGCTGGCAGAAATTGGGAGCTCACTTGGTGAGGAAGCAGACTGGACCACCCCTTGGGAGCCTCGGTTCTCCCAGGTCGTTTTATGGTGACGCATCATATGTTGACGCAGGGCCGTGGTGCCAACATTTGGACCCTGGCCACGCTTCACCTTTTGCCTACATATCTTGCATGTGGCCATGTTACCCTCCTGCGGATGCCTCAGGAAAAACTGCCACACTGCCGAGTAGCTACTTTTCCCACCCCCTGGCCTCACTGATTCACTGCTGCTGTTGCCAACTCCAGGAACCCCTGCTCCACTACCTCCCGATAAGGTAGACTGCCGCACAGCAGGTGCTCTACCCCGGCCCCGGCCCCGGCCGGCTCCAGCCTTTGGAATTGTGCCCCCATGCTGACTGCTACCACCTTGCTGCCTCAGCTGCTGACTCCGGGGCAACCTGCACCCCTCTTCTCCTGATGATGACGATGAAGCCCCTTCATCACCCGGCTCCCAAGTGCGATCGGCTTCATCGTCATCATCATCATCATCACCGAGTTGTGGCTGTACGTCACTGATGTTCGTGGATTCGTCAACAGTGTCTGGCGCAGGAGCTGGAACGCTCGCAGCACCCACGACACTGTCCACATCACTATTTGTCTGCCTAGCTAAAGAAGCCACCTCCATTTCTTGGCTGGGCAGTAGCTGCTGACTGTCCTCTATCTGATGGTCCTCCTCACTAAAGAGTGGAGCTGAACCCAAAGCATAGGATACGTCGCTGGGGGAGGGAACGGCGTAGGCCAGAGGCAATGGGAGGACAGGGACTGCTCTCGGGGCATGCCAACTCAGGGTTGTGTCAGAGGAACCTACCGACCCTAGACTGGGGGTCTCAGACGTAAGTTGTGATGATGTTGTTGATGAGCGCGTCAACCAATCTACCACGGCAGATGCGTTACTGGTGGAGACCCGACCGCTAGCAGATACTGGCAGATTAGGTCTCTCAGCGTGACTCCTGCTGCTACTGGCCCCCAGTCTGATGCGAGCTCTGCCTGCGGAATCTTGGCCTCTGCCACTCCTCTTTTCACTTCCAGGCACTTGTCTGCCCGACATAGTCTAACTGGCGTGGTAGTAGGTGATATTTAAAAAAACCCCGGGCAGCGGTGGGTCTATATGAAACAGAATATAATGCACACCAAAAGTGAGCAGTAACACTCAGCCTCCAACAGGCCTGCTTAGTGTAAATAAGAGAGCTGCTTAGTGTAAATAAAGAGGGGTATGCTATGTTACAGAATGGGATGCCTCAACAGAAGTGCACCTGGCAGGCAGCAGTAAGCCTATGCCCAGCAAAAGTGTCTTATAATATAAATATAATAAGAGCAAATGCTTATATGGTCTTAAACAGAGGCTGCTTTAGTCACAGAATGGGATGCCCTGGGCAGGAATGGACCTGGCAGGGTCCAGTAGTGCTTTGGCCAGCAAAAGTGTCTTTATCAGGCTAATTTCAAATATGATAAGAGCAAATGCTTATATGGTCTTAAACAGAGGCTGCTGTAGTCACAGAATGGGATGCCCCGGGCAGGAATCGACCTGGCAGGGTCCAGTAGTGCTTTGGCCAGCAAAAGTGTCTTTATCAGGCCTAATTTCAAATATGATAAGAGCAAATGCTTATATGGTCTTAAACAGAGGCTGCTTTAGTCACAGAATGGGATGCCCTGGGCAGGAATGGACCTGGCAGGGTCCAGTAGTGCTTTGGCCAGCAAAAGTGTCTTTATCAGGCTAATTTCAAATATGATAAGAGCAAATGCTTATATGGTCTTAAACAGAGGCTGCTGTAGTCACAGAATGGGATGCCCCGGGCAGGAATGGACCTGGCAGGGTCCAGTAGTGCTTTGGCCAGCAAAAGTGTCTTTATCAGGCCTAATTTCAAATATGATAAGAGCAAATGCTTATATGGTCTTAAACAGAGGCTGCTTTAGTCACAGAATGGGATGCCCTGGGCAGGAATGGACCTGGCAGGGTCCAGTAGTGCTTTGGCCAGCAAAAGTGTCTTTATCAGGCCTAATTTCAAATATGATAAGAGCAAATGCTTATATGGTCTTAAACAGAGGCTGCTGTAGTCACAGAATGGGATGCCCCGGGCAGGAATGGACCTGGCAGGGTCCAGTAGTGCTTTGGCCAGCAAAAGTGTCTTTATCAGGCCTAATTTCAAATATGATAAGAGCAAATGCTTATATGGTCTTAAACAGAGGCTGCTGTAGTCACAGAATGGGATGCCCCGGGCAGGAATGGACCTGGCAGGGTCCAGTAGTGCTTTGGCCAGCAAAAGTGTCTTTATCAGGCCTAATTTCAAATATGATAAGAGCAAATGCTTATATGGTCTTAAACAGAGGCTGCTTTAGTCACAGAATGGGATGCCCTGGGCAGGAATGGACCTGGCAGGGTCCAGTAGTGCTTTGGCCAGCAAAAGTGTCTTTATCAGGCTAATTTCAAATATGATAAGAGCAAATGCTTATATGGTCTTAAACAGAGGCTGCTGTAGTCACAGAATGGGATGCCCCGGGCAGGAATGGACCTGGCAGGGTCCAGTAGTGCTTTGGCCAGCAAAAGTGTCTTTATCAGGCCTAATTTCAAATATGATAAGAGCAAATGCTTATATGGTCTTAAACAGAGGCTGCTGTAGTCACAGAATGGGATGCCCCAACAGGAATCGACCTGGCAGGGTCCAGTAGTGCTTTGGCCAGCAAAAGTGTCTTTATCAGGCCTAATTTCAAATATGATAAGAGCAAATGCTTATATGGTCTTAAACAGAGGCTGCTTTAGTCACAGAATGGGATGCCCTGGGCAGGAATGGACCTGGCAGGGTCCAGTAGTGCTTTGGCCAGCAAAAGTGTCTTTATCAGGCCTAATTTCAAATATGATAAGAGCAAATGCTTATATGGTCTTAAACAGAGGCTGCTGTAGTCACAGAATGGGATGCCCTGGGCAGGAATGGACCTGGCAGGGTCCAGTAGTGCTTTGGCCAGCAAAAGTGTCTTTATCAGGCCTAATTTCAAATATGATAAGAGCAAATGCTTATATGGTCTTAAACAGAGGCTGCTGTAGTCACAGAATGGGATGCCCCGGGCAGGAATGGACCTGGCAGGGTCCAGTAGTGCTTTGGCCAGCAAAAGTGTCTTTATCAGGCCTAATTTCAAATATGATAAGAGCAAATGCTTATATGGTCTTAAACAGAGGCTGCTGTAGTCACAGAATGGGATGCCCTGGGCAGGAATGGACCTGGCAGGGTCCAGTAGTGCTTTGGCCAGCAAAAGTGTCTTTATCAGGCTAATTTCAAATATGATAAGAGCAAATGCTTATATGGTCTTAAACAGAGGCTGCTGTAGTCACAGAATGGGATGCCCCAACAGGAATCGACCTGGCAGGGTCCAGTAGTGCTTTGGCCAGCAAAAGTGTCTTTATCAGGCCTAATTTCAAATATGATAAGAGCAAATGCTTATATGGTCTTAAACAGAGGCTGCTTTAGTCACAGAATGGGATGCCCCAACAGGAATCGACCTGGCAGGGTCCAGTAGTGCTTTGGCCAGCAAAAGTGTCTTTATCAGGCCTAATTTCAAATATGATAAGAGCAAATGCTTATATGGTCTTAAACAGAGGCTGCTGTAGTCACAGAATGGGATGCCCTGGGCAGGAATGGACCTGGCAGGGTCCAGTAGTGCTTTGGCCAGCAAAAGTGTCTTTATCAGGCCTAATTTCAAATATGATAAGAGCAAATGCTTATATGGTCTTAAACAGAGGCTGCTGTAGTCACAGAATGGGATGCCCCAACAGGAATCGACCTGGCAGGGTCCAGTAGTGCTTTGGCCAGCAAAAGTGTCTTTATCAGGCCTAATTTCAAATATGATAAGAGCAAATGCTTATATGGTCTTAAACAGAGGCTGCTGTAGTCACAGAATGGGATGCCCCGGGCAGGAATGGACCTGGCAGGGTCCAGTAGTGCTTTGGCCAGCAAAAGTGTCTTTATCAGGCCTAATTTCAAATATGATAAGAGCAAATGCTTATATGGTCTTAAACAGAGGCTGCTTTAGTCACAGAATGGGATGCCCTGGGCAGGAATGGACCTGGCAGGGTCCAGTAGTGCTTTGGCCAGCAAAAGTGTCTTTATCAGGCTAATTTCAAATATGATAAGAGCAAATGCTTATATGGTCTTAAACAGAGGCTGCTGTAGTCACAGAATGGGATGCCCCGGGCAGGAATGGACCTGGCAGGGTCCAGTAGTGCTTTGGCCAGCAAAAGTGTCTTTATCAGGCCTAATTTCAAATATGATAAGAGCAAATGCTTATATGGTCTTAAACAGAGGCTGCTGTAGTCACAGAATGGGATGCCCCAACAGGAATCGACCTGGCAGGGTCCAGTAGTGCTTTGGCCAGCAAAAGTGTCTTTATCAGGCCTAATTTCAAATATGATAAGAGCAAATGCTTATATGGTCTTAAACAGAGGCTGCTTTAGTCACAGAATGGGATGCCCTGGGCAGGAATGGACCTGGCAGGGTCCAGTAGTGCTTTGGCCAGCAAAAGTGTCTTTATCAGGCCTAATTTCAAATATGATAAGAGCAAATGCTTATATGGTCTTAAACAGAGGCTGCTGTAGTCACAGAATGGGATGCCCCGGGCAGGAATGGACCTGGCAGGGTCCAGTAGTGCTTTGGCCAGCAAAAGTGTCTTTATCAGGCCTAATTTCAAATATGATAAGAGCAAATGCTTATATGGTCTTAAACAGAGGCTGCTGTAGTCACAGAATGGGATGCCCTGGGCAGGAATGGACCTGGCAGGGTCCAGTAGTGCTTTGGCCAGCAAAAGTGTCTTTATCAGGCCTAATTTCAAATATGATAAGAGCAAATGCTTATATGGTCTTAAACAGAGGCTGCTGTAGTCACAGAATGGGATGCCCTGGGCAGGAATGGACCTGGCAGGGTCCAGTAGTGCTTTGGCCAGCAAAAGTGTCTTTATCAGGCTAATTTCAAATATGATAAGAGCAAATGCTTATATGGTCTTAAACAGAGGCTGCTGTAGTCACAGAATGGGATGCCCCAACAGGAATCGACCTGGCAGGGTCCAGTAGTGCTTTGGCCAGCAAAAGTGTCTTTATCAGGCCTAATTTCAAATATGATAAGAGCAAATGCTTATATGGTCTTAAACAGAGGCTGCTTTAGTCACAGAATGGGATGCCCCAACAGGAATCGACCTGGCAGGGTCCAGTAGTGCTTTGGCCAGCAAAAGTGTCTTTATCAGGCCTAATTTCAAATATGATAAGAGCAAATGCTTATATGGTCTTAAACAGAGGCTGCTGTAGTCACAGAATGGGATGCCCTGGGCAGGAATGGACCTGGCAGGGTCCAGTAGTGCTTTGGCCAGCAAAAGTGTCTTTATCAGGCCTAATTTCAAATATGATAAGAGCAAATGCTTATATGGTCTTAAACAGAGGCTGCTGTAGTCACAGAATGGGATGCCCCAACAGGAATCGACCTGGCAGGGTCCAGTAGTGCTTTGGCCAGCAAAAGTGTCTTTATCAGGCCTAATTTCAAATATGATAAGAGCAAATGCTTATATGGTCTTAAACAGAGGCTGCTTTAGTCACAGAATGGGATGCCCTGGGCAGGAATGGACCTGGCAGGGTCCAGTAGTGCTTTGGCCAGCAAAAGTGTCTTTATCAGGCTAATTTCAAATATGATAAGAGCAAATGCTTATATGGTCTTAAACAGAGGCTGCTGTAGTCACAGAATGGGATGCCCCAACAGGAATCGACCTGGCAGGGTCCAGTAGTGCTTTGGCCAGCAAAAGTGTCTTTATCAGGCCTAATTTCAAATATGATAAGAGCAAATGCTTATATGGTCTTAAACAGAGGCTGCTTTAGTCACAGAATGGGATGCCCTGGGCAGGAATGGACCTGGCAGGGTCCAGTAGTGCTTTGGCCAGCAAAAGTGTCTTTATCAGGCTAATTTCAAATATGATAAGAGCAAATGCTTATATGGTCTTAAACAGAGGCTGCTGTAGTCACAGAATGGGATGCCCTGGGCAGGAATGGACCTGGCAGGGTCCAGTAGTGCTTTGGCCAGCAAAAGTGTCTTTATCAGGCTAATTTCAAATATGATAAGAGCAAATGCTTATATGGTCTTAAACAGAGGCTGCTGTAGTCACAGAATGGGATGCCCTGGGCAGGAATGGACCTGGCAGGGTCCAGTAGTGCTTTGGCCAGCAAAAGTGTCTTTATCAGGCCTAATTTCAAATATGATAAGAGCAAATGCTTATATGGTCTTAAACAGAGGCTGCTTTAGTCACAGAATGGGATGCCCTGGGCAGGAATGGACCTGGCAGGGTCCAGTAGTGCTTTGGCCAGCAAAAGTGTCTTTATCAGGCCTAATTTCAAATATGATAAGAGCAAATGCTTATATGGTCTTAAACAGAGGCTGCTTTAGTCACAGAATGGGATGCCCTGGGCAGGAATGGACCTGGCAGGGTCCAGTAGTGCTTTGGCCAGCAAAAGTGTCTTTATCAGGCCTAATTTCAAATATGATAAGAGCAAATGCTTATATGGTCTTAAACAGAGGCTGCTGTAGTCACAGAATGGGATGCCCTGGGCAGGAATGGACCTGGCAGGGTCCAGTAGTGCTTTGGCCAGCAAAAGTGTCTTTATCAGGCCTAATTTCAAATATGATAAGAGCAAATGCTTATATGGTCTTAAACAGAGGCTGCTTTAGTCACAGAATGGGATGCCCTGGGCAGGAATGGACCTGGCAGGGTCCAGTAGTGCTTTGGCCAGCAAAAGTGTCTTTATCAGGCTAATTTCAAATATGATAAGAGCAAATGCTTATATGGTCTTAAACAGAGGCTGCTGTAGTCACAGAATGGGATGCCCTGGGCAGGAATGGACCTGGCAGGGTCCAGTAGTGCTTTGGCCAGCAAAAGTGTCTTTATCAGGCTAATTTCAAATATGATAAGAGCAAATGCTTATATGGTCTTAAACAGAGGCTGCTGTAGTCACAGAATGGGATGCCCTGGGCAGGAATGGACCTGGCAGGGTCCAGTAGTGCTTTGGCCAGCAAAAGTGTCTTTATCAGGCCTAATTTCAAATATGATAAGAGCAAATGCTTATATGGTCTTAAACAGAGGCTGCTTTAGTCACAGAATGGGATGCCCTGGGCAGGAATGGACCTGGCAGGGTCCAGTAGTGCTTTGGCCAGCAAAAGTGTCTTTATCAGGCCTAATTTCAAATATGATAAGAGCAAATGCTTATATGGTCTTAAACAGAGGCTGCTTTAGTCACAGAATGGGATGCCCTGGGCAGGAATGGACCTGGCAGGGTCCAGTAGTGCTTTGGCCAGCAAAAGTGTCTTTATCAGGCCTAATTTCAAATATGATAAGAGCAAATGCTTATATGGTCTTAAACAGAGGCTGCTTTAGTCACAGAATGGGATGCCCTGGGCAGGAATGGACCTGGCAGGGTCCAGTAGTGCTTTGGCCAGCAAAAGTGTCTTTATCAGGCCTAATTTCAAATATGATAAGAGCAAATGCTTATATGGTCTTAAACAGAGGCTGCTGTAGTCACAGAATGGGATGCCCTGGGCAGGAATGGACCTGGCAGGGTCCAGTAGTGCTTTGGCCAGCAAAAGTGTCTTTATCAGGCTAATTTCAAATATGATAAGAGCAAATGCTTATATGGTCTTAAACAGAGGCTGCTGTAGTCACAGAATGGGATGCCCTGGGCAGGAATGGACCTGGCAGGGTCCAGTAGTGCTTTGGCCAGCAAAAGTGTCTTTATCAGGCTAATTTCAAATATGATAAGAGCAAATGCTTATATGGTCTTAAACAGAGGCTGCTGTAGTCACAGAATGGGATGCCCTGGGCAGGAATGGACCTGGCAGGGTCCAGTAGTGCTTTGGCCAGCAAAAGTGTCTTTATCAGGCCTAATTTCAAATATGATAAGAGCAAATGCTTATATGGTCTTAAACAGAGGCTGCTTTAGTCACAGAATGGGATGCCCTGGGCAGGAATGGACCTGGCAGGGTCCAGTAGTGCTTTGGCCAGCAAAAGTGTCTTTATCAGGCCTAATTTCAAATATGATAAGAGCAAATGCTTATATGGTCTTAAACAGAGGCTGCTGTAGTCACAGAATGGGATGCCCTGGGCAGGAATGGACCTGGCAGGGTCCAGTAGTGCTTTGGCCAGCAAAAGTGTCTTTATCAGGCCTAATTTCAAATATGATAAGAGCAAATGCTTATATGGTCTTAAACAGAGGCTGCTTTAGTCACAGAATGGGATGCCCTGGGCAGGAATGGACCTGGCAGGGTCCAGTAGTGCTTTGGCCAGCAAAAGTGTCTTTATCAGGCCTAATTTCAAATATGATAAGAGCAAATGCTTATATGGTCTTAAACAGAGGCTGCTTTAGTCACAGAATGGGATGCCCTGGGCAGGAATGGACCTGGCAGGGTCCAGTAGTGCTTTGGCCAGCAAAAGTGTCTTTATCAGGCCTAATTTCAAATATGATAAGAGCAAATGCTTATATGGTCTTAAACAGAGGCTGCTGTAGTCACAGAATGGGATGCCCTGGGCAGGAATGGACCTGGCAGGGTCCAGTAGTGCTTTGGCCAGCAAAAGTGTCTTTATCAGGCTAATTTCAAATATGATAAGAGCAAATGCTTATATGGTCTTAAACAGAGGCTGCTGTAGTCACAGAATGGGATGCCCTGGGCAGGAATGGACCTGGCAGGGTCCAGTAGTGCTTTGGCCAGCAAAAGTGTCTTTATCAGGCTAATTTCAAATATGATAAGAGCAACTGCTTATATGGTCTTAAACAGAGGCTGCTGTAGTCACAGAATGGGATGCCCTGGGCAGGAATGGACCTGGCAGGGTCCAGTAGTGCTTTGGCCAGCAAAAGTGTCTTTATCAGGCTAATTTCAAATATGATAAGAGCAAATGCTTATATGGTCTTAAACAGAGGCTGCTGTAGTCACAGAATGGGATGCCCTGGGCAGGAATGGACCTGGCAGGGTCCAGTAGTGCTTTGGCCAGCAAAAGTGTCTTTATCAGGCCTAATTTCAAATATGATAAGAGCAAATGCTTATATGGTCTTAAACAGAGGCTGCTTTAGTCACAGAATGGGATGCCCTGGGCAGGAATGGACCTGGCAGGGTCCAGTAGTGCTTTGGCCAGCAAAAGTGTCTTTATCAGGCCTAATTTCAAATATGATAAGAGCAAATGCTTATATGGTCTTAAACAGAGGCTGCTGTAGTCACAGAATGGGATGCCCTGGGCAGGAATGGACCTGGCAGGGTCCAGTAGTGCTTTGGCCAGCAAAAGTGTCTTTATCAGGCCTAATTTCAAATATGATAAGAGCAAATGCTTATATGGTCTTAAACAGAGGCTGCTTTAGTCACAGAATGGGATGCCCTGGGCAGGAATGGACCTGGCAGGGTCCAGTAGTGCTTTGGCCAGCAAAAGTGTCTTTATCAGGCCTAATTTCAAATATGATAAGAGCAAATGCTTATATGGTCTTAAACAGAGGCTGCTTTAGTCACAGAATGGGATGCCCTGGGCAGGAATGGACCTGGCAGGGTCCAGTAGTGCTTTGGCCAGCAAAAGTGTCTTTATCAGGCCTAATTTCAAATATGATAAGAGCAAATGCTTATATGGTCTTAAACAGAGGCTGCTGTAGTCACAGAATGGGATGCCCTGGGCAGGAATGGACCTGGCAGGGTCCAGTAGTGCTTTGGCCAGCAAAAGTGTCTTTATCAGGCTAATTTCAAATATGATAAGAGCAAATGCTTATATGGTCTTAAACAGAGGCTGCTGTAGTCACAGAATGGGATGCCCTGGGCAGGAATGGACCTGGCAGGGTCCAGTAGTGCTTTGGCCAGCAAAAGTGTCTTTATCAGGCTAATTTCAAATATGATAAGAGCAAATGCTTATATGGTCTTAAACAGAGGCTGCTTTAGTCACAGAATGGGATGCCCTGGGCAGGAATGGACCTGGCAGGGTCCAGTAGTGCTTTGGCCAGCAAAAGTGTCTTTATCAGGCCTAATTTCAAATATGATAAGAGCAAATGCTTATATGGTCTTAAACAGAGGCTGCTTTAGTCACAGAATGGGATGCCCTGGGCAGGAATGGACCTGGCAGGGTCCAGTAGTGCTTTGGCCAGCAAAAGTGTCTTTATCAGGCCTAATTTCAAATATGATAAGAGCAAATGCTTATATGGTCTTAAACAGAGGCTGCTGTAGTCACAGAATGGGATGCCCTGGGCAGGAATGGACCTGGCAGGGTCCAGTAGTGCTTTGGCCAGCAAAAGTGTCTTTATCAGGCTAATTTCAAATATGATAAGAGCAAATGCTTATATGGTCTTAAACAGAGGCTGCTGTAGTCACAGAATGGGATGCCCTGGGCAGGAATGGACCTGGCAGGGTCCAGTAGTGCTTTGGCCAGCAAAAGTGTCTTTATCAGGCCTAATTTCAAATATGATAAGAGCAAATGCTTATATGGTCTTAAACAGAGGCTGCTTTAGTCACAGAATGGGATGCCCCAACAGGAATCGACCTGGCAGGGTCCAGTAGTGCTTTGGCCAGCAAAAGTGTCTTTATCAGGCCTAATTTCAAATATGATAAGAGCAAATGCTTATATGGTCTTAAACAGAGGCTGCTTTAGTCACAGAATGGGATGCCCTGGGCAGGAATGGACCTGGCAGGGTCCAGTAGTGCTTTGGCCAGCAAAAGTGTCTTTATCAGGCCTAATTTCAAATATGATAAGAGCAAATGCTTATATGGTCTTAAACAGAGGCTGCTGTAGTCACAGAATGGGATGCCCTGGGCAGGAATGGACCTGGCAGGGTCCAGTAGTGCTTTGGCCAGCAAAAGTGTCTTTATCAGGCTAATTTCAAATATGATAAGAGCAAATGCTTATATGGTCTTAAACAGAGGCTGCTGTAGTCACAGAATGGGATGCCCCAACAGGAATCGACCTGGCAGGGTCCAGTAGTGCTTTGGCCAGCAAAAGTGTCTTTATCAGGCCTAATTTCAAATATGATAAGAGCAAATGCTTATATGGTCTTAAACAGAGGCTGCTTTAGTCACAGAATGGGATGCCCTGGGCAGGAATGGACCTGGCAGGGTCCAGTAGTGCTTTGGCCAGCAAAAGTGTCTTTATCAGGCCTAATTTCAAATATGATAAGAGCAAATGCTTATATGGTCTTAAACAGAGGCTGCTGTAGTCACAGAATGGGATGCCCTGGGCAGGAATGGACCTGGCAGGGTCCAGTAGTGCTTTGGCCAGCAAAAGTGTCTTTATCAGGCCTAATTTCAAATATGATAAGAGCAAATGCTTATATGGTCTTAAACAGAGGCTGCTTTAGTCACAGAATGGGATGCCCTGGGCAGGAATGGACCTGGCAGGGTCCAGTAGTGCTTTGGCCAGCAAAAGTGTCTTTATCAGGCTAATTTCAAATATGATAAGAGCAAATGCTTATATGGTCTTAAACAGAGGCTGCTGTAGTCACAGAATGGGATGCCCCGGGCAGGAATGGACCTGGCAGGGTCCAGTAGTGCTTTGGCCAGCAAAAGTGTCTTTATCAGGCCTAATTTCAAATATGATAAGAGCAAATGCTTATATGGTCTTAAACAGAGGCTGCTTTAGTCACAGAATGGGATGCCCTGGGCAGGAATGGACCTGGCAGGGTCCAGTAGTGCTTTGGCCAGCAAAAGTGTCTTTATCAGGCTAATTTCAAATATGATAAGAGCAAATGCTTATATGGTCTTAAACAGAGGCTGCTGTAGTCACAGAATGGGATGCCCTGGGCAGGAATGGACCTGGCAGGGTCCAGTAGTGCTTTGGCCAGCAAAAGTGTCTTTATCAGGCCTAATTTCAAATATGATAAGAGCAAATGCTTATATGGTCTTAAACAGAGGCTGCTTTAGTCACAGAATGGGATGCCTCACAGCAGACTTAAGATCAGTTCAGTATATATGCACAGTTAGTTACTATAAGCAGCCTGAAAACGCTAACAAAGGCTGGATGAAAAAAAAAAATCTCCCTGTCAGCCAGCTCCGTTTTTCCTACCTTTCCCTGGCTTTCTGTCTGTCTCCTGTCTGTCTCCTGTCTGTCTCCTGTCTGTCTCCTGTCTGTCTCCTGCCTGTCTCCTGCCTGTCCCTGTCTGTCCCTGTCTCCAGCCTGTCTAACTGCCTCAGCTACACAGCGTTCTGTCTGTCTGTCACGAATGCAATAGAGAAATGAGGAAAAGCAAGATGGCCGCCGTTAAATACCGCTGTGTGACGTCACCGGGCTTGCTGGCTGCTGATAGGCTGCATGTGACTGCCCCAGCTTGCACTGGCGCGGGATACATGTCCAGACATGTCCCGTCCGCCATCTTAGAATGCCTGTAAATGTAAATGAATGGATGTTAAAGGAAAACTTCGAGTGATCGAATCGCGGGGAAATTCGGATTCGATCCGAATCGAATTTTTCCTGAAATTCGGATCGAATCCGGGTTCGTCCGGATCGATTCGCTCATCCCTACTAATGATCTTTGTATCTCCGTAGCTTTCTCCATTATTGTTGCAATTTTTGCATTTTCTTTTGCTTTTATTTTTTTGCTTCATGAGCGGCTGCTTAACCACATGGTCCGCAGGTAATATAGCTTATGATCCTAGTATTTCTGTATCTTGCTTGTACAATTGTTAGCTCATAGCAGCCATGTGATGAGATATTGTATTATCTTATGGATTATTATCTTATTTTGATCATTACAGTGTTGTCCTAGAAGAGACTCTGCAAACTATTATTTGGTCTTTATGTCATTATATAATTTCTTCTATTTGAGGTTTGGAGTGGAAAGAATCAATTTCTGACACTAACCCCCGGCACTGTATAACTTATAACTTGAACTTTTTTTAGTTTTTTTAGTCTGTTAATGTGTCATGTAATTTCTATGTTAATGATGAGAGTCTCGTCTATTGTGTTTCATATAAAGTCCCTCCCTCCCTTTTGTCTCCTCCCTGCAATGCTAATGAATCTGTCATACTGCTGGGGGATAAACAAAGCCCAGAGAAACACCCCAGGAATACGACATTAACATACCTTTGTTTATTCAGATTCAGAATTTAGCCAATCCAAAGCCGCCTCATGTTAGAGAATGTTTGTACAGACAATATAAGGTGAGGCCGGCTCAGTCACAGCAATCGCAGACGGGTCAGGAGAGCGGCGAGGGGATCCCCATACTGCCCTATACCAGGTGGATATGACTTCTGTTACTATTAGGTTATATGTGATGGTTATTATCATGTCTGGGTAAATGATTTGGCTGTGTCTGGTGATATTGTGCTATAGAATATAAACATAACTGCGTGTCAGATGTGGGATTAGGTGGGTTGTCTTCTATGCTCAATGTTTTATATATCTGTGTGTTTTATGTGCTGAATGGTTTTATAGGTCCTCCAAGATGTTGCAGGAAAGAATAGATGAATATGTATATGCTGCTGGGTTTCTTTTAATTGGGAGATTACATTAAATGTGTTAACCCAAAAAGGCAACATGCCCATATAAATATTTATAAAAAAATAAAATCAGATTCCTATAGTACACAAAGGCAGTTTTTTTGTGTCAAATGTATGGCTTTTTCTGTGCAAAGTCCCAGAGCAGTTCATAAAAATTGCCAATTTTGTACATGGGTTGTTTAATGTGGTCAAGGCAGAGACTAGGTTCCTGGTTCAGTTTGCACTATGTGTCTGAGAACATGAGATGCAATGATGACAATTAGGAGAATTTTACAAGATGTTTATGCTTAGTCCCAAGGCATTGCTTAGTTAAGGTGTTTGAAATCCCTCACATTATATTATAATAGACAAGTTTCTGAATTAATTTATGTAAGAGATTAAATCAAACCATCTAAGTCACTCCATGTTAGTGGAGGTTTGTAGAGACACTATAATCTAAAAGTAATATAATATAATCTAATGAATGCCTATACTGCATGATGGTGGGTTTGTAGTGTCAGATATATGGTTTTGTTCCATTGCAGAGCAATTCATAGAAATTGCCAATTTTGGACACGTGTTGTTCCAGACAGGGAAGGAAAATGCCACATTTTTGTTGCTGTCTTCTTAAGAAAATGGGATTCAGTCACAACTTTAGGAGAATTTCACAAGATATTTATGTTCGTCCCAATGCATGGAATAGTTGGGGTATTTAAAATGGAGATAGATAGAGATAAAGGTAGAAGGAGAAGAGGTAGATGGTAAAGAAAAGAAAAAAGGGGGCAAAGCATAACATTTAAATTTCCAGTGATGTTTAGTTTTTAAATAGTATGATATCTTTCTTTTTACAATCTCACTGGCTTTCTGGATGATAACTATTGTCTGCTTGTGCCTGAATGTGTAATCCATATAATTATTAGGCATGTTCAGAGGGTAGGCAACAGACATATATGCAGATAATGTGGCACAATATAACTACCTTATAAATAACAATTACATTGGAACACATGAGCTCTGAATATTTCCCATCTCTCTGTTCAAAATAACGTCACAGGCTCATCAACAAAATTATGTTACTTGTTCTCAGTGACCAATTTTCCTTGTGTGAAATTTGGTGCTTTTGTAAGACACTTTGAATTCTTGGCGAGGTGACTCCTTTGGTGTCGTGTCAGCTGTGATTTATGTGCATAACCTTCACCATGTCACAACATTTATATGGTTTCTCACCAGTGTGTGAAGCCACAGTGTCACAGCCATGAGCCACCCCATGCAGGGATCTGCCTTCCTTTACATGCACCAAAGGGAAGTCTCTTCAGGCAGCCAGTGCCGACATAGTACCAGGAATAACTGGGTCACATTTACCCCCAGCCCGTAGTCAAATACAGAATCAGAAATCAGAACCATGAATCAAAGCCAACCCACCTCACATTGTCCCACCTCCATAACTACCTTTTAAACAGAAATATGCAGGTCTCCACTTCTGAACTATCCTAATATCATATTCTTGTACCCATCAGCATCAGGCCCAATAGTTTAACGCCTAAGGGACAAATACTTCTCCCAGGGGGGCATTGGGGGTGTGCACTGCTTCATGTTTGTAATTACCCACCTGTGACCTGTACTCTGCTCTCAGACCTGTAAATGTAATATTTCCAAAATATCTCATACTTGTAACTCATGTGCACTTATCGCATTACAATATATACTTAACCTGAGCTGACCTATTGTCATAACTAAGATGCTGAAATTCTCATGCTCTGAGAATGTAAAACAAAGTCACACTGAAATACTACTTGTGTAATGACTTTCTGTATTTTTCTTACAGGTTGAACTTTAATCGTGAAGCTGGAATCCATTTTACAGATAAATCTCCATCAGCCCACGATGAGCCCCACACCAGTGAAACCATATCAGTGCTCTGAGTGTGGAAAATGGTTTCATGGTAAATCAAAGCTCACACGCCACCAGATGAGTCACACTGGAGAGAAGCCGTTCCCATGCTCTGAATGTGTCAAATGTTTTGCTCATCGTTCAAATCTTCTTAGACATCAGATGATCCACACTGGAGTGAAGCCATATCAGTGCTCTGAGTGTGGAAAATTGTATAGTTGTAAGTCAGGGCTCAAAAGTCATCAGAGGATTCACACTGGAGAGAAGTCATTTTCTTGTCTTGAGTGTGACAAGTGTTTTACACAACGTTCACACCTGCTTGAACATCAGAGGATTCACACTGGGGAGAAGCCATATTCCTGCCCTGATTGTGACAAGTGCTTTACACAACATGGAACCCTGCTTAAACATCAGCGGATTCACACTGGAGAGAAGCCATTTTCATGCACTGAATGTGAAAAGTCCTTTACTGATAGTTCAAACCTGAATAAGCACAAGATGACTCACACCGGAGAGAAGCCATTTTCATGCCCTGAGTGTGACAAGTGTTTTACACAGCGTACAAACCTGCTTACACATCAGAGGACTCACACTGGAGAGAAGCCTTTTTCATGCACTGAATGTGACAAATGTTTTACACGGAGTTCACACCTGTTTAAACATCAGCAAATTCACACTGGAGAGAAGCCATATTCCTGTCCTGATTGTACTTAAACTTCAGATCATTTACACTGCAGGGAAGCCATTTTCATGTCCTGAGTGTGACAAGTGATTTACACAACGTGCATCCCTGCTTAATCATCAAAAAACACTGAAGATAAAGCTTTTTGATGTCTGGAATGTTACATGTGTTTTAGTCGAAGAGTGAATTTCAACCACTCTGTGATCCATACTGATAGGCCACACACTGGAGATAATCCATATCAATATCCTGAATGTGGTGAAGGTTATTCGCATCACAGCTGACAAGACACCAAAGTAGTCACATTGCCACAAATGCAATGTGTCTTATAAAAGCACCAAACTTCACACCAGGAAAATTAATCACTGAGAACAAGCAAAATAATTTTGTTGCTGACCTGTGACGTTATTTTTAACAGATTAGCAACTCATTGCCTTATTACTGCCATTGCCCGGACTGCCTCTTTAACGACATTTCACCAAACATCCTACTGGCTCCTTTTTTAAATCCTTTTTATTTAGAAAGAAGAGTTTCACAGACAATTGCATACAAAATGCTACAAAATTAATAAAGTATATCGACTTTGCTATTGTGAATTGTAAATACAAATATATTGTATTGTATTGTAGAGAGTTCCTCTAATTTGTCAATTTTAATGCACTACAAGTTCACAAATATATAAACATAAATAAACATCTGACTCTATTCACCTCTTTCATTTTTCTGGTATTGTTCCGAAACAGGCAACAAGCAATGAGATGAGAGGAGAAGGTAAAGAGTAGAGCTACAGAAGATATAGAGTAAAGCAAAAAAGGGAAGGCGGTGGCTCCTCCATATGATGAATCAATCAGACACACATTCATCTTAGAGATCCCAGAATATTCTGGGTGTAATGAGAGCAATGAATGACGTATTTCCCAATGTTTACCAGATCTTTTTTTAATGGACACAGTCAGCTCCTACGTATGGCTCTCACCTTGGAAACCCATAGGAGGGGTGGCAGGCTTTGGTTGCATTTATGGAGGGTGCATGCAGGGCCATATTAAGTGGGGTGGAGCCCACTGGGCACAAAATCTGGTGGAGACCCCAGATACAGTATTTTGTTCCTTAAAATAATAGACCTGACAAGTAATTGATTGTTGGTTTCCTGGCACCCGCCTCCTTACTGGAACGAGTCGAGTCCCTTGTGCCACCCTTGTGTGGATGCGTGCTGCTGGGGGTGTAGACATCCAGCAGAAAACAGTTATCTGCATTGAGCAGCCAGCAGCTGTGATTGGTGGCTTATATGCAGGGAGAGGCTGCCGATTGACATCTCTGAACCCACTATCACTGTAGCATTACTGATGGGGGCTTTGCTGCTCTAGACTCTGCATACTGCCTTTGCCTGCAGGTTTGCAAAAACTAAAAAAAGTTTTGCTCAGGCATGGGGGGTCCCCACTGCTGTCAACAGCTTTGTTGCCAGTCCCATGGCCCGTCAGACCAAGGTTTGAAAAGCCTCTTGGACCAGACCATAACCCAAAGGCTTTTGGAGGCCCCCTTTGCAGAGCAAGTGGCAGAGGTACCAGGGCGAGTGCCATTTGTGCCTTCCTCATAATCCAGCCCTGTTTCATGTTATGATTTCTTCTTGATCTAGAAAGATATTACTGCTAGGATTATTTGGTAATTAGGCAGGTGATCACTTAGAAATAAACGCAGTTAATTTGTGTGCGATAATTTAGGACAGCTCCAGAAGATATTGAGCACCACGCCCTGTGCCTTCATACATCTTCAACATAAAGTGGAGACAGTAGGGGACATCTTAGATAGTTTGGATAATAACTGGTACCATCTTGTTAAGATCTTGTATGAGGATTCTACATCTGTATTGGAAATAGATGATCTCTGAGCTAGTTTGCACATCACTTTCTCTCCTCTCGCTTTTCCAGTTCTTCTCCTCTTAGTGTGATATATGGCCGGCAGTGATGGACAGGCTGCTTCTCCAGAGAGTTTTATGATCTTGGGCAGCCCCTATAGAACTTTGGCATCTAAAACTTTCATTTATTTCTCAAGTACAAATGTTGCTGTGTCTCCTTTGCCAGGGGAGATGTTATATGTTCTCTATGCCAGACATAATGTTAATGTTGCAAGGTGTTTATGCCTGATTAGGAAAAGTTAGTATTCTTAAAAAGCTTCAATTGAATAAACAATAGATGCCAGTCGCAACTTCCATAAAACTTTATCTTTATTGACAATGTATTTAATTTGAGCCAAGATGGACAATCATGAAACCGCAGTAGATACAATTTCAGACTCATATTGTTTAATGTATATAACTTCTCTTTAAAAGCAAAAACATCTCTTTCACATTTCCTGGTGGGAAGTGCACTTCCATGAAATACATTCTACATTGCAGACACAGCAGTGCGAATAATTTGCTGACTTGTGAACTGGGATTTATGTGCATAACCTTCACCACATTCAGGACTTTGATACGGCTTCTTCAGTGTGTGTTCTATAGTGAATATTTAGGATGCCAGAGCCATTAACATTGCAGCAAGGAGACAAAGGGAGGGAGGAGCCTTATTTGAAACATAATAGACAAGACTCTCATTATTAACATAGAAATTACATGACACAATAGACTGAAACTGTGAAAGAATTATGTTGCAGTCATTGAAAAACTGTAACAGTCTTGTAGTAAAAGATACTAAACTATGACACACTGTATTTTTTAGCCATTACATTTTATCAGGTTAATACAATTTTCACAATGATACTTACTAGTAAGCACACCTAAACAAGCCGGTTATATAGTGCTGGCTGCTAGTGGTAAAATGGGTTCTTTCCACCTGCTCACAATAAAAAGAAGAAATTTTATAATGACTTACAGACCAAAATATAGTTAAGTAAAGTCCCTTCTAGAACAATACAATCGTAATGATGAATGTTTTTGGTTTGCCTAAACAACGCACCAACCACAAGGTCCAGCAGTCATATAGATTATGATTCTAGAATTTCAGGGTCTTGCTGGTACATTTGTTAGCTCATAGCAGCCATGTGATGTCACATTGTTTTATGTTATCAAGCAACGATTCTGATCATTAAAATATAATTGTCCCAGAGGAGACTCTGCAAACTATATGTTGGTCTGTGTGTCATTATATCATCTGTTCTAATTGTGAGATTATTAGAAATTTGAATTTTTTCTTAATGAAATAATCTCACTATATAAGTTGTGTTTATAATGTTTTTCAGATTTTTCATATTGAAACATTTCTGGTCACATACATACAGTAACTTTTGATAATGAAACAAATGTAGCATCTGAGATTTCCAATAAAACCTTGAAAGTGTCCCAACACTGCAAAATAGAGGGAACAGGATATTTTAAAGTATTTTTTTTTTCTGTTTCTGTTCACGGGGAGGCCGATTCAGTAATATCGCCAGGTAGCGACAGATGAGCGACTATAGCGTTATTTTCACTGCGCCCGCTAGTATTCGCTGTGCTTGGCCGTTATTCGCTTGTTGATAGCGACTCAGTCGATGTGCGGTAATGTTGAATACGGGGTTAGGAGTCGCTGTTTGACAGGTTCTGCGCTGTATGGGAGCGCATGACAGCGAATGGCCATAGCGAACGGCTCCCAGCATATTCATGAACAAATCAAGCTCAAAAATTCTCGCGCTGTGAAATGCTTGTTTAAACCCCAAAACGCTGGCGGCGATGGGTTAAAAGTAGTTTTTTAACCTCCAAACAACCATATTTTTGGGAAAAAAAAACAGTTTTTGAAAATATTAATATCAGACCTGTAATATCATTTCTGCACAAATTTTTTTTTTTTTTTACCTTAAAAAAAATATCTAACATTGCAGAAGTGGTCATAGAATTTTTGACATTTAAAAAAAAATAAAAAATTATTAACAATTAATTATGAATAATTAAAGATTGTTCCATTGAAATGCATTGGAGAGCGCCAGGTAGCGAAAGGTCAGACCTGTCGCTGTTCAAGGTCGCTCGCTGGCGCTGTGTGGTGAGGCTGGAATAATGATGAATGATTCGCTATCTGGCGCTCTGTCGTTCGCTAAGCAGGATCGGCTTGATAAATGTGTGATTGCGGTGGGGAGCCGGCGTTCTCGTGGCGGTGAGCGTCATTACCGTTCACTCACCATTCGCCACCTGGCGCTATCCCTTGTTAAATAATTTTTAATTTATTTTACAAGTACAGATATGTGGGATCCCAATGGGAATTGCAAATACATTAAATAGTAGGTTTGACAAACGTTCATAGTCATTATCATTTACCAAGTCCAAGCTCTTTGGAGATTGAGCGTTACATTGGTTTGTTACGATAGGTTGTGAGTGGCAGGGAACATGCGCATTGATTTTCTCTTTAATGAAGTAATTGTAACTGATTTCAGTATTTGATTTGTTCATCACAAATCTATATCCCTGGTATGGGGGGGGGGGTGCAGACAATGTCTCGTTCTCTGGTCCTGTCTGTGATCTTCTACCTGAATGAGCAGGCCTCAGTGTATTCTGTTTCTGCTGCAGCTCCGCAGATATCTCTCTTTTCATTTTGGAAGGCATCTGGTCACACTCTATACTGACTTTTTTAAACCCAAATGTTAAAGGATTTGAATGTTTTGCAATTTCCCCAAGAGCAGACTAAGAAGACAGTATGGTCTCCATCTGCCGTCATCCTGCTATGTTTCTATAATAACCATCACATATAACCTAAAGGCAACAGAAGCACAATATCACCAGACACAGCCTAATAACTTACCCAGACATGATAATAACCATCACATATAACCTAATAGTAACAGAAGTCATATCTACCTGGTATAGGGCAGTATGGGGATCCCCTCGCCGCTCTCCTGACCCGTCTGCTATTGCTGTAACATGTGGAATCTTTGGAATCGGCTAAAAGGAATGAATATTAATGAATAATGAATGAATGAATATTAATAAACAAATGTATGTTAATGTCGTCTTACCGGGGAGTTTCACTGGGCTTTGTTTATCCCCAGCAGTATGACACATTCATTAGCATTGCAAGGAGCAGACAAAGGGAGGGAGGAGCCTTATCTGAAACACAATAGATGAGACTCTCATCATTATTGTAAGGAACTTACCTCTGCCAGGGGGCCGGCGGCGAGCGTCCGTGGGGTGATGCAGCACTCCTGCTGCTGGGAGTGTGGTACCTTACTCTAGAAGCCTCCCTCACCCCTCTCTAGCTGTGCAGGCGCGCGTCCCACAGTCTGTAAATTTCGCCACTAGGAGGCGCTGTGCTGTGAGTGGCAGCGCAGAGTGCTCCACACCTGATGATCAGATTCTTTGCTAGACCAAACACAATAGTATTGAGCTATGGAACTATATTATATTTCAGCTGTTCCTGGTCCCGGGACAACCCGGTCAATTTCCATAATATATATAGGAAACCTCCTGGACGTCATTTAAACCTTTAAAAAGAATGAAGAGCCCGAACTCGGTGAGTTGGAGATTCCTCATGCCAAGTACAGACTCGAAGCATCCAAAGCCAAAGACAACTTAGCAACTTTTTCTTGGATAAAAAGTTTAATAGAAATGGAGCAAATTCAAAGATTTCCAACATGTGACAAAGAGGGCAATTGCAATGGTATAATAGCAGACAATTATGGAATTTAGTGTCTATGTCTTTTCTGCCTGAAGCCCAAGGTGCTCGCACACTGGATCACTGGGTATTGGGCAATATTGTGTTTTGTTAATCAAAGGTTAATAATCAGTTTGTATATAATGAATCCACGAGGACCAAGTGTTATAAAATGAAAGATGTTAAACTAAAAGATTAGATATTACATTTCAGTCACCATTGTTCTGTAGATCATGGAAATAACTTCTCAAAAATCCAGACTGGTCTTAACCCCCCCCCCCCCCCACAATCGATTGTCTTCTATTGATAAACAAAAAAGGTCAATAGAGCATGATTAGATTAACTCAGTTTCTAAATGTCCAGCGGTTCTTCCCATCTTTATTATCTATATAAGATAACTTTCAATATACACCTTTGACAAACCTCTCACTAACAGATTCTCTGGGTGTGAAGTTCGGTACATTATACATTGCAGGCACGGTAGTGTGAATCTTTTGGTGTTTTTTCAACTGTGATCTATGTGTGTAACTTTTACCACAGTCAGGGCATTGATACAGCTTCTCTCCAGTGTGAGTCCTTTGGTGTCTAAGCAAGTTTGAATGACTTGCAAAGTACTTGTCACACTCAGGGCATGGAAACGGCTTCTCTCCGGTGTGAGTCCTCTGGTGTGTAATCAGGGCTGAATGACGTGTAAAGTACTTGTTACACTCAGGGCATGTAAATGGCTTCTCTCCAGTGTGAGTCCTTTGGTGTCTAACCAGGCTTGCACATACTGTAAAGCACTTGTCACATTCAGAGCATGAAAACGGCTTCTCTCCAGTGTGAACCCTTTGATGGGCAAGCAGCTTTCTATGCTCTCTAAAGCATTTGCCACATTCTGAGCATGAAAATGGCTTCTCTCCGGTGTGAGTCCACTGGTGTTTAAGCAGGGTTGCACGTTGTGTAAAGCACTTGTCACACTCAGGGCATGAAAACGGCTTCTCTCCAGTGTGAACCCTTTGATGGGCAAGAAGCTTTCTATGCTCTCTAAAGCATTTGCCACATTCTGAGCATGAAAATGGCTTCTCTCCGGTGTGAGTCCACTGGTGTGTAAGCAGGGTTGCACGTTGTGTAAAGCACTTGTCACACTCAGGGCATGGAAATGGCTTCTCTCCAGTGTGAGTCCTCTGGTGTGTAATCAGGGCTGAATGACGTGTAAAGTACCTGTCACACTCAGGGCATGTAAATGGCTTCTCTCCAGTGTGAGTCCTTTGGTGTCTAACCAGGTTTGCACATACTGTAAAGCACTTGTCACATTCAGAGCATGAAAACGGCTTCTCTCCAGTGTGAATCCTTTGGTGGGCAAGCAGCTTTCTACGCTCTCTAAAGGATTTGCCACATTCAGAGCATGAAAATGGCTTCTCTCTGGTGTGAGTCCTCTGGTGTCTAAGCAGGTTTGCATGTCCTGTAAAGCACTTGTCACACTCAGGGCATGTAAATGGCTTCTCTCCAGTGTGAATCCTTACATGGGCAAGCAGCTGGTCATGCAGTCTAAAGCTTTTGCCACATTCAGAGGATGGGAATGGCTTCTCTCCAGTGTGACTCATCTGGTGAACTATGAGCTGTGACTTCAAACTAAACTGTTTCCCACACTCAGAGCACTGATATGGCTTCACTCCTGTGGGGCTCATTATGAGCTGATGCAGATCAATTTATCTGTATAATGAATTCAAACTTACTGAGAAATTGTCACCCTGTAAGGAGAACACAGAAAGTCATGTTAATTACACAAGCAGGACACACAACACAGTCAATATTTGTGTAACTGTATACTGGGATTTATGGTTGGTGATTGTTTGATAGTGATAAACTGTAATAAGTGATGAGTGACTGCGTGTGGCAGGATTAATGTAATTAATAGATACAGCAAAATGATGCAATATCTAACAAATGTGTGACACCACAACTTATTACAGTGAAAAGGCAACTTAGAAGTAATCCAATGCCAAATCCGATGGCTGTGTTGTGCGTAATGCAAATAACAAATGACCAGAATCTTCATGGTGTTTGTAACTTTACAATGTGTAATTTATTTGTAGAATGGTCAGAAAGCATTGAACTAGGAGTTGTGATATAAAAGTATATTTATCCAAATTAACTAAAGGGCTGAATTAATAAATGTGTGACATGGAAACCCTAAATACCCCACAGCCCGCCAATCACAGGAAAGGCCCAAGACATAAAAATACATGTCTTTGGTCCAGTAAATTGTCTGCCAAGGAAAGCTCCTTCCGTGCTGTTTCTTTTTGTCGGTTCTTCCAGTGGATTTTTTTTTTAAATCCAGGTCCGCTTACATTCATTACTGATCAAAAATACTAAAGTAACAACCCATTTTAATGATTGGAACATGCCCTTGTTGAGCCTCTATAAAATCCATCTACAGTACATCAATCCATTAAAGCAGAACTGCAGTCAAAATTGGTCCTGTAGTTCCACTTGAATAAGTAATTTGCATGTTAAAGTGAAAAAGCTCAAAGTTAAAGTTTTCTTATCAAATATTTAGCACAACACAATGTTATTGAGTTATACAACTATATTAAATCTCAGCTTTTGAATTTTTGAGGTTCTTATGTACTCAATTCCTCCCCAAGCTGTCTGTTTGACTGTATGACTTTTTCCTGGTCCCTGGACGACAAGCTGAATTTCCATAATATATTATTTACATTAGGTTCTTATTAAACCAAACAGAACCAATGATATTCTTGTAGGATCAAATATAAAACAATGCAAAATCACTGTTACCAACCTAATCCCACATCTGGCTGATACACAATAAAATGTTATATTTATACTATTGAGCACAATATCTATCACCAGACACAGCCAAATCATTTACCCAGACATGATAATAACCATCACATATAACCTAATAGTAACAGAAGTCATATCTACCTGGTATAGGGCAGTATGGGGATCCCCTCGCCGCTCTCCTGACCCGTCTGCTATTGCTGTGACTGAGCCGGCCTCACCTTATATTGTCTGTACAAACATTCTCTAACATGAGGCGGCTTTGGATTGGCTAAATGGAATTAATATTTATAAACAAAGGTATGTTAATGTCGTCTTACTGGGGAGTTTTATCTGGGCTTTGTTCATCCCCCAGCAGTTTGCCAGGTTCATTAGCATTGCAGCAAGGAGACAAAAGGGAGGGAGGAGCCTTATCTGAAACACAATATATGAGACTATCATCATTATCATAGAAATCATATGACACAATAGACTGAAACTGGGAAAGAAATTAGGTGCAGTCACAGGTTCATAGTAAAATATCCTAAACTTGGACACACAGTATTTGTATCCATTACATTTTGTTAGATTGGACCATTTTTCCTCAATTATATTTACTAGTTATGAAACCTAAAAAAGCTCAAGTGATAAAGTGCTGGGACTAGTGTCCAAATGGTTCTTCCCACCACCTCACATAAAATAGAAGAAATTATATAATGACACGCAGACCAATATATAGTTTGCAAAGTCCCTTCTGGAACAATTATATTGCAATGATCAGATTCTTTGCTAGACCAAACACAATAGTATTGAGCTATGGAACTATATTATATTTCAGCTTGTTCCTGGTCCCTGGACAACCCGGTCAATTTTCATAAAATATGATTCACATTAGACTCTGATTGAACCAAACTGAACCAATGATATTCTTATTGGTTCAAACATAAAATGAATGCAAACATCAACATTACTGTTACATATCTAATCATAGTAATAGGAAATAGCATCTTCTTTGTATAGATTTATGATCACTTTATGTGATGATGATGATGACTGACTGACCCCCGGCCTCACATTATAATGTCTCTACAAACATTCACTGACACGGAGGGACTTAGCTGAATTTATTGAATCTCTTACAGAGAATCATATTAAAGAGTTCCCACTAATACCATTATTATAATGTGCAGTATCTCCACCCCAGACACCCCAACTAAGCAATGTCTTGGGACAAGTATAAATGTATCGGAAAATTCTCCTAAACATGTCATAAGATAAAGCAATGTAACATCACATGACTGATATGAGATAACAGCTGTACAAGCAGGATACAGGAAGGCGGGTATCATAAGCAATGTTACCTCTGGACATTGTGGTTACTAAAATAAAGGGTCAGAATTAGATGTAATTTTTAAAATGTATATTTTTATAAAATGTTATTTATTTTTTCCTATGTTAGTAAAGGTGAGTTTTATGGAAGCGTTTATCACTTACTGTAAACATTTGCTATTGGCAACGTACAACACGTCTGTACACCAAGAAGAGAGGATTGTGTTCTGCACATACAGAACACTGCCACTGTGATCATTGCTGAGGTGAGGAAGATCACTTAACCTTACACAGGCCCAGTAGCAGTGTTCTCTGAGTACAGGGTCACTTCTTTCTTTTTGGTGCACAAACTTGGTGTACGTTGCCAATAGCAACAGATTACAGATACTGACATATTACTGATTTACTAACATAAGAAAAAAATACTACATCAGCCCATTACATTGAATACATCATTTTGGCACAAAAATATACACTTTCAAAAATTCAATGGAAAGTGAACTTACTATTTAAGCATCTATTTATTTATAAAGCTAAAAAAATGAAAGCAGAACATGTGACAATAAAAGTTACAGAGATACACAAAAGATCATAGACTATTGTTATATGATGACCCGCCAATCCTCACAGCTCACAGATTAAATGATGTATGTCCAAAGAGGAAATAGTCACCATCAGGATGTCAGCTATGGGTACACACCGTGCACTATGACAACTGTTTTCAGTAATGCATACCAATACACCCCAAATATATATATATATATATATAGAGAGAGAGAGAGAGATGCCATTCTTATGTACAATCTATTCATATATAACCCTGGACACAGGAATATATCACCCTAAGCTGACCTGACGCGTGTTTTGAAGTTCTTGAGCCCTTCCTCTTCCTGGCCCCATCCGCACCGCAAAATAAACTTGTTGCACTAGGTATTGGCCGGCCTATGTCAGTGCCTGTTGGACCCGGCAGCTGATTATCCCAGGGCCAGTGAGCGTCACTTTGTACCGCCATTATTCCGGCACTCCCCGGCATATTTATTCACTTTTTCCTCCTTGAAATCTTTGGCGCTGTATTTTCCAGCGCTGGTCACCGTTTCATCATTACAGTTACAATAAATCACTGATGGGGACAAAGGTGACAAACTTTACATTGCGTTTAGCCTGCAATTTAGTTGTTGGTTTCCAAATTACACTTTGTTAAGCAAAATAAGCCATTGAAAATCAAAGTTAACCCCCCCCACAAAAAATATATTTTGTGACATCTAGATCCTGCGTTTTCATTACTGACAGGTGCCAATGCAAGTTCTGTACAAATGAATGTGTGTAATATTAATAATAAGCATTAAACTCTTCAATCCAGTTCTGCCCATTGTGCCCTATGGAATCTTGACCTACAGCGACAGGTAACAACTGACGCTGCTTCAACCACAACACCCGGCACTGCTACCTTGCTGAAGCATGGGAAGGGGCCTCTGCTGTGACTGATACATTACACATGGATACGTTTTCATTTTGTTTTCATAACGAGTTTTCATAACAAATTGTTCAAAACTTCATTTTGGGTTCTTATCCATTTTTTGTTTCTCCCGGCTTCTTGTATAACTGCTTGTCAGCACTGGAGTTTGGTGGGAGGTACCTGGCTATTTATGGGTCCGGTGGTGGCCGCGGGTCTTTCTGCGGTCCGCTGCGCCACCTTGTGGCGGGGTGGCCCGGGTGGGGGGGGGGTTTGCTGGAGCAGGACGCGCTGTATACTGTGGAATCGATTCTGCAGGTGAGTACTCACAGATTTGTATTTTTTCCATGATTTATCTCCCGGCTTCTTGCATAACTGCTTTTCAACACTGGGGTTTTATGGGTGATTCCTGGCTTTTTATAGGGCCGGGAGCAGCCACAAATCTTCTGCAGTCAACTGCGCCACCTTGTGACGGGTTATGGCCAGTAGAGACGATTACTGGGACATCCAATAGCAGTGTCCGTCATGGCTGGGAACCGGAAACAGTAAAAGAATGTAGTAACTTATGTTTATAAATATTTTGCCTTTTTGGGGGGGGCGGGGCTGGCGCATGTGCCACGAAATCCCTCGGCTGTTTGGGATTATTTTTGGAAGCATTTTTTGCACTTTGGTTTTGATGACAAAACTTGGGATGTGAAAAAGCAGTGTCATGTCTTTCAAGCGTCGCCAATGCAATTCCCATTTAAAAAAAACTTTCCTGACCCTCAAAACGAAAAAAAAGAGATTAAAACAGACATTGTGTGCCTGGAATACAGTTGTTTTTAGCGCCGCTGCAGAGCACTATGTATTTCTGTAATAAATTTTTAGTACTTGCAGCGCTCTCGGCCAGCGCTAGGTGTCACTATAGCATAGGCATATACAAGCCGTGCGCTGGGAACACAGCCTGGCCGGGAACACTACAGATGATAGCGCCGGCAGGCTGAAGTTGGTGTTGCGGTGCCCAGTGTCTCGGACAAGGCGCTCAAGTGCCGCCCGCACCATTTTTTATAAATGACCCTCAGATGGTATGTTTGTGACCAGAAAGCAGGACAAGATTTTTTAACTGATGTAAGTGTTTTCTGGAAGCATTATAAGCATGACATGTAAAGTGAGATGGTTTCATTAAGCAAACTCCTATTTCTTTATAGAAATGATAAAATGACACAAACAGCAAAATTAAGAGGCTGATTCACTACTAGCGCCAAGTATTGGCAGATGAGCGTCTGTATAGGGGCGCTTAAAGTGACCACTAGTAGACGCTGTAAGCGGGTATCGGGCGCTGTAACCTAGCATTGAAGATGCTGTAGAAATCTCATATCAGTCATGTGATGTTACATTGTATTATCTTATGAAGCAAAGACTTTGATCATTACAATATAATTGTCCTAGAAGAGACTTTGCAAACTATGGACTCATGGTAGTAAAAATTCACCTTGTGAGCAAAAAGCCTGAGAATGTCACTGTTACGGAATCACCAGCTCGTAAGACAATGACAGTCAGTGATACTTTTATACTCCTAAGAAAATTAGAGATTTTATTTACTCCCTTTACACAGTAGTAAAAAGTGTCATTGATTTTTCGGGCTTTTTTCCTATAAAGTGATTTTTTTAAAGTTATTTTTACTGCCGTGAAAATGTTTTCAACACTTATTGAATTGAGGTTGAAATTTTAGCCTGTGTGTCAGTATATAATTCCTTCTATTTGATGTGAGGGGGTGAGAAGAAACACCTTTCCACACTAGCACCCAGCACTATATCACTGGAGCATATTAGGTCTCATTACAATGAAGTAATAATTAAATAATAATTGTGGAAATATTAACAATTTGACAAAATGTAACAGATAAAAATTCTGTTTTTTATAGTTTAGATTATTTTACCATGAAGCTGTTACACTTTTGCAATGACAGCATCTTATTTCTTTCCCAGTTTCAGTCTATTGTGTCTGATGGTGTCATGTGATTTCTATGTTAATGGTGAGAGTCTTGTCTATTGTGTTTCCAATATGGCTCCTCCCTTTGTCTCCTTGCTGCAATGCTAATGAATCTGTCATACTGCTGGGTGAGAAACAGAATAGTTGGATGAAAAAGAAAGCCCAGTGAAACTCCCCAGTAAGACGAAATTAACATACCTTTACTTATTAAGATTCATATCATTCAGCCAATCCAAAGCCGCCTCATGTTAGAGAATGTTTGTACAGACAATATAAGGTGAGGCCGGCTCAGTCACAGCAATAGCAGACGGGTCCGGAGAGCGGCGAGGGGATCCCCATACTGCCCTATACCAGGTAGATATGACTTCTGTTACTATTAGGTTATATGTGATGGTTATTATCATGTCTGGGTAAATGATTTGGCTGTGTCTGGTGATATTGTGCTCCATAGTATAAACATAACATTGTATTGTGTGTCAGACAGATGTGGGATTAGGTGGAGTTTATAATCCTTCATGCATTATTGTTTTTATGTGCTACAACATGAGACTTGGAATACTTTTTGGTGACATGTTGCAGGACACAATAATATAATATTAATAAGCTGCTGGGTAACTAATTTATGAGGGAATACAGTAAATTGGCCAATCCAAAGAGTTCTATGCACAGGTGATTTCTAAAAAAGACATTATATTACTTTATATGTAAGTGACCCTATATCTTGATACCAAGATTCCCACATTTAGCTCATTTAGTACGGTATCACTATGTAGCAAGAATTTCACAGCTGTATTTTGCATGAAAGAAAGACCTAGTTGGGTTGACATAGAAGAATCTAATTTAGTTACAGATGCTACAGACCTAATTCTGAGCACGCCCACTAAAGATAGGCTGCAGATTAGGAACCATTTATTAATTTTAATATGTGATCTGTGAGAATTGGCAGGTCATCATATAGCCATAGCCTAAGAGAATAAAAATAATAAGAAACCATTTCCATGGTAGTTCACTTTATGAGCCTGAGAATTTCACTGTTAATGAATCAGCAGCTAAAAGACAATGGCAGTCGGTGGAATCAGTAGAGAATTGTTTACCCCCTTTTATACTGTAATAGAACTTTCCTAGCTGATGATTCAGTAACAATGGAATTCTCAGGCTTTTTTCATATAAAATGTTTCTTTACCACCATGAGCTTTTTTCAGAATTGAGGTTGATATTTTGGTCTGCATGTCATTATATAATTTCTTCTATTTGATGCGTGTGTAATTTACATGACTTTCTCTATTCTTCTTACAGGCTGAAAATTTAACAGGAAGCTCTAATACATTTTACAGATAAATTGATCTCCATCAGGCCATGACGAGTCCTACAGAAGTGAAGCCATCAGTCTCCAAGTGTGGAAAATTGTTTGAATTTAATTCAGAGCTCACATGTCACCAGAGTCAAACTGAAGAGAAAACATTCCTATGCGCTGAATGTGGAAAATGCTTTATTAATCATTCAAAACTTACTAGACACCAGAGGATGCACAGTGGAGTAAAGCCATACCAGTGCTCTGAGTGTGGAAAAGTGTGTAGTTCTAAGTCAGAGCTCACATGTCACCAGAGGTTTCACACTGGAGAGAAGCCATTTTCCTGTCCAGAGTGTGGCAAGTGCTTTACACAACGTTCTGACCTGGTCATACACCAGAGGACTCACACTGGAGAGAAGCCATTTTCATGTGCTGAGTGTGATAAGTGCTTTACAGTAATTTCAAGCCTGCTTACACACCAAAGGATTCACACTGGAGAGAAGCCACATTCCTGTCCTGAGTGTGACAAGTGTTTTGCACGACGTTCTCACCTGGTCATACACCAGAGGACTCACACCGGGGAAAAGCCATATTCCTTTCCAGAGTGTGACAAGTGCTTTACACAACATCCTGACCTGCTTACACACCAGAAGACTCACACCTGAGAGAAGCCATTTACATGCACTGAGTGCAACAAGTGCTTTACAAATAAATCACACCTGGTCACACACCAGAGGACTCACACTGGAGAGAAACCGTTTAGATGTTTGGACTGTAACAAATGTTTTAGTCGAAATGCTCATCTCAAATTTCACTCCATGATCCATACAGGAGAGAAGCCATATTCATGCCTAGAATGTGGCAAAGGTTTTAGAACCAAGAAAGTATTAAATGATCATTATAGTACACACACTGGGGAAAAACCATATTCCTGTCCTGATTGTGACAAGTGCTTTACACAGCGTGAAACCCTGCTTACACATCAGCGAATTCACACTGGAGAGAAGCCATTTTCATGCCCTGAATGTGGAAAGTTCTTTACTGATAGTTCAAACCTGAATAAGCACAAGAGGACTCACACCGGAGAGAAGCCATGCCCTGAGTGTGAGAAGTGTTTTACACAAAGTTCCCACCTGCTTACACATCAGAGGACTCACTCTTGAGAAAAGCCATATTTCTGTCCTGATTG
The DNA here is from genome assembly GCA_027917425.1 of Gastrophryne carolinensis. Classification (NCBI taxonomy): domain Eukaryota; kingdom Metazoa; phylum Chordata; class Amphibia; order Anura; family Microhylidae; genus Gastrophryne; species Gastrophryne carolinensis. Next base: position 7,792,537 of record CM051236.1, on the reverse strand, counting down.
TGCTTAAACATCAGAACTGAACTGTCACTAATCATCACTAAACTGTCACTAATTATCACTGAACTGTCACTAACCATCACAAAACTGTCACTAATCATAACTGAACTGTCACTAATCATCTCTTGACTGTCACTAATCATCACTGAACTGTCACTAATCATCACTGAACTGTCACTAACCATCACTAAACTGTCACTAATCATAACTGAACTGTCACTAATCATCTCTGAACTGTCACTAATCATCACTGAACTGTCGCAAATCATCTCTGAGCTGTCACTAATCATCACTAAATTGTCACTAATCATAACTGAACTGTCACTAATCATCACGAAACTGTCGCTAATCATCTCTGAACTGTCACTAATCATCACTAAATTGTCACTAATCATAACTGAACTGTCACTAATCATCACGAAACTGTCACTAATCATCTCTAAACTGTCACTAATCATCACTAAACTGTCACTAATCATAACTGAACTAAAATCTTTAATGATTTAAGAAATTACCCCTCCAGAATTTATCTGGATTAAATAATCAAGTATAATTCGGGATCTTGGTTTTCATGAATAAGTGAGTTTTAGTCAAGCTTCACCTTAAAGAAAATAATATTAAAATTTTTTAAAAAAATATAAAGGAAATAGTGCAAAACTGAAGAACGCTAAGAAATGTAGCTCCCCAGAATGTCAGAGGGCAAATAGCTTTTGTTCTTGGCTCAAAACTGGGTAAGAATGTTTGCAGTGTGGGGGAACAGAGTGTGACGGGGTTCTCACAATGAAAACCTCAGCCACAGAGCAAAACCTCATGGAATGACATTATTGACATACTGGAGCACTGGCACTTGAGGCAAACTGGGAAACAAAATAAAACTTAAAAGGAAAGAGAGTTGTATGCAGACTTAAGCCAGATAAGCATATAGAAGACTTGAATCCCTTTCCTCTTGACAGATGACATAGATGTTGATCTGCTGGATGTGGGATTTGTTCAAGATCTCAGGCCCATAAATAGGGGTCTAGTGATACCAATTGCCCCAAAAGGCCTGATGTGCCATTTCTTCTCACATCCATTCCTCATGACACGGGCTGGTATAGCAACAATGATTTAGGAAACTTTTTTTTCAGCATGCCAGTGGACAGGGAGACACAAACCACCTTTCGGTTCAGGTCATGTTTGCCCCAGGGCTATTTGTATTGGTTAATAGTTTATGCAATGGTTCTTCGAGCCACTCCTTAAGGCCTAGAAACCCGGCCGTGGTTCCATACTACTGCGGACAACCTTCTCCTCTGCAGTTTTGATTGGGAGGCCACCCTCTGGGACAAGGGGGATCTTTTGATATGTTTTTTTGAAAGTGGTCATAAAGTGTCTAAAGAAAATTTGTAGTTGTTTCATGGAAAAAGTTGAGTATCTGGGTTTTGTTTTCCTTGGTATTATTGGTTACTGCTGCCAATGGATTCTAGATTGTTCATAATATGACAGCATTTTGAGAGCTTAGGTGCATGTTGATAAACCTGACACCCTGAAATGGTTATATGTAATGTCCAATGCTTTTGGTGACAGTATAGGAATTGGGTTTTCCCGATTATGGCAAGATGTTTCACTCATTTGCCAGGGACAACTGTAAGACCATGACAGGTGTCCTAGCTCAAGAGCAGAGTGGCAGGCTATGCCCTGTTGTTTTTTGCCTCGAAGGTGGTTTCTAGGTATGTACAGGGCATGCCTGTGTGTCTCAGAGCCCTTGCCTTGTGTGGTAGTGTGTGGTTAGTGATGGGAATGGCTACACCCTTTACTTTGGAACATGCAAGCGCATGCATGGTTGGACCGGGAAAAGGTGATTTTACAGGGCAATTTGTGCGGCTCTCCATGGCACATGCAAGATCCCAGGTTTGGTTCAGCCTTAAGTAGCCATTTAAATAAAGAAAAGGCTTGTTCATAATATTTGTTATGAATGGCCGGGTGATGCAAATGCCAAAAATATATTTTTTTGCCTCCACTCTGACCATGTATCTCCACTATCTTTCATCATTTAGTGATAATATTATGCACATCTGATTGGAGATATATTTTGGTTTATTCATTGTGGATTTACATTTCTTGTTGTGCATTCGTAGTCTTATAGATTCTGGGTTTGTTAATATTCCTCCTACCCAAATGTGAGATGGAGTTATACCTCCTCCTTCAACCCCCCCTACATCCCTCTCCCCCTCCCTCATGGATATCATTAATAGTCAAGATCCCGCTACTCCAATAGTGTGACCTTACCATATTATTTCAATGGTCTATATGTTGGTATGTGGTCAAGCCTAATACATATTCGACTGGTTCAGGGCTTAGGCTACTCCCGGTAAATTAATCAGCTTTTGACCATGACCACACCATATATGTACATCAGAGGACACTGAAGATAAAGTTTTTGATATCTGGAATATTACAAGTGTTTCAGTCGAAGAGTGAATTTCGACCACTCCAATATCCATATTGATAGGCCACACACCTACTGGCTCCTTTTTTATTGCCTTTTTATTTAGAAAGAAGAGTTTCACAAACAATTGCATACAAAATGCTACATAATTCATATAGTAAATCGACTTTTCTATTGTGAATTGTAAATACAAATACATTGTATTGTATTGTTGAGAGTTCCTTTAATTTGTCAATTTAATGCACTACAAGTTCACAAATATATAAACCTAAATAAAAAAATCTCGTTAACAAATACATTCTAGAAACCACTTATTTACAATGAAAAGTTAACCTTTTAATTTCCAGTGATGTAAAGTTTTTAAATGGTATGATATCTTACTTTTTACAATCTCACTGGCTTTCTGGATGATAACTATTGTCTGGTTGTGCTTAAATGTGTAATCCATATAATTTTTAGGCATGTGCAGAGGGTAGGCAACAGACATATATGCAGATAATGTGGCACAATGTAACTACCTTATAAATAACAATTACATTGCAACACATGAGCTCTGAATATTTCCCATCTCTCTGGTCAAAACGTCTCAGGCTCATCAACAAAATATGTAGCTTGATCTCAGTGACCGATTTTACTGGTGTGAAACTTGTTGCTTTTGTAAGAAACATTGCATACGCGGTGAGGTGACTGCTTTGGTGTCTTGTCAGCTGTGATTTATGTGCTTACCCTTCATCACGTTACGACATTGATATGCCTTCTCTCCAGTGTGTGCCCTATAATTATGTATTATAGTGTGTCGCTGGAAATTCACACTTCAACTAAAACACTTCCAGAAATTCAAAATGTTTTTTTTCAAGTGTGAGTCCTCCGATGTGTAAGCAGGTTTGAACGCCGTGTAAAGCACTTGTCACAATCAGGACATGAAAATGGCTTCTCCCCAGTGTGACTCCTCTGATGTGTAAGCAGGTTTGCTTGTTGTGTAAAGCACTTGTCACACTTAGGACATGAAAGTGGCTTCTCTCCAGTATGAGACTTCTGGTGTGTAAGCAGGTTTGTATGGTTTGTAAAGCACTTGTCACACTCAGGACAGGAATATGGCTTCTCCCCAGTGTGAATTATCTGATGCTTAAGCAGGTTTGTATGGTGTGTAAAGCACTTGTCACAATCAGGGAACGAAAAATGTTTTCTCTCCAGTATGAATTTTCTGGTGTGAAATTAAGGTACTATGTTGTGTAAAGCACTTGCCACACTCAGGACAGGAATATGGTTTCTCTCCAGTGTGAGTCATTTGATGTTTAAACAGGGAAGATTGCTGTGTAAAGCACTTTTCACACTCAGTGCATGAAAACGGCTTCTCTCCAGTGTGAGTCCTCAGATGTGTAAGCAGGTTTGAATGTTGTGTAAAGTACTTGTCACACTCAGGACATGAAAATGGCTTCTCTCCAGTATGAATTTTCTGGTGTGCAAGTAAGTTACTACGTTGTGTAAAGCGCTTACTACACTCAGAACATGAATATGGTTTCTCTCCAGTGTGAGTCCTCTGATGTTTAAACAGGGATGATCGCTGTGTAAAGCACTTGTCACACTCATTGCATGAAAATGTCTTCTCTCCAGTGTGAGTACTCCGATGTGTAAGCAGTTTTGCACGATGTATAAAGTACTCGTCACACTCAGGACACGAAAATGGCTTCTCTCCAGTGTGAGTTCTCTGATGTATAATCAGGGTAGCACGTCGTGTAAAGCACTTGTCACACTCAGAACATGAAAATGGCTTCTCTCCAGTGTGAGTCCTCTGGTGTGTAAGCAGGTTTGCCTGTTGTGTAAAGCACTTGTCACACTCAGAACATGAATATGGCTTCTCCCCAGTGTGAGTCCTCTGGTGTGTAAGCAGGCTTGTATGCTGTGTAAAGCACTTGTCACAATCAGGACATGAAAATGGCTTCACTCCAGTGTGGATCATCTGATGTCTAAGACGATTTGGATGATGAGCAAAGCATTTGCCACATTCAGAGCATGGGAACGGCTTCTCTCCAGTGTGACTCCTCTGGTGACTTGTGAGCTCTGATTTACAACCGAACCATTTTCCACACTCAGAGCACTGATATGGTTTTCCTGGTTTAAGGCTCATCGTGGGCTGATGGAGATCAGTTTATCTGTAAAATGGATTCCAGCTTCCTGATAAATGTTCAACCTGTCAGAAAAATACAGAAAGTCATGTAAATTACACAAGAAGTATTTCAGTGTGACTTTTTTGGAGTCTACAAAGTTTTGAATGAGAAGTAAAGCATTTGCCTTTTTTAAATATATATTATAATGTGATAAGCTTAATGTTTAATGCATAGATGGCCATAATATGCATATGCACACATAGGAATTTGTCCTTTGCATTTAAGCCATGCCCGGAGCGGTGGACTGACCTAAATTACTGCCCGGGGAGATGTTGCGGGGCTAGGTGCCTTGCTCAAGAGCATTTCAGTCATGTTCCTTCATTCAGGACCAGGATTCTGACCTGCCACCCTCTGGTCACAGGTTCACTCCCCTTACCTCTAGGCCACAAGTGCACACTAGTTACCAGTATGAGATATTTTGGAAATATTACATTTACAGGTCTGAGAGCATAGTACAAGTTACAGGTGAGTAATTACAAACATGCAACAATGGACATTCCCAGCGGCCCCCTGGGAGGAGTGTCTTCCTCTTGCTGCATTTCTGGTGTGTCCAAGAATATAGTTTCAGGATGGTTCAAGGATAGGTATGGAGATGGGAAAAACTGAGATGGATTTGGGTTTGATTTACGGTTCTGATTTCTGATTCTGTATTTGGCTTGGGCCTAGGGGGAGCTGTGACCCAGTTATTCATGGTTCTGTGTTGGCACCGGCTGCCTGAAGTTTTTCCTTTTAATGCATGTGATGGAAGGCAGCTCCCTGCAGGGGGTCACTCATGGCTGGAACACTGTGGCTTTGTGTTTAGGCCAGGGGTGTAAGAAGCAACATGGATTTTCTTTGGAACCCCCCGTGGGTGTGAGGCCTGCACAGCTTTCTTAGAGCAGGACTGGGTTGAGAATTACAACTACCCGCACTACCTATGAAGCTAGCTTGTTGAGAAGGGGCATTTGCTATGGGAATGAAATGAGCGGGAGACTGAGAAATCAGGAATAACATATAATATTTCTCATGATTGTCCCCACAATTATTATTAAACTAAATGAATGAAAATACATCTACTCAGCACTGCGGGTCATTCTAATTATTTGGTTAACCAAGCTTAACGTAACTAAGACTTCCATCTCAGTGAGCTTATCTACTTTAACATGCTAACATGTGCAAAAAATTATATTTTTTTTACATATTACAGCTTTTCCCCAAACGTCACCTGTACATTCAATGGGGCATTTTTACAGGTAAGGGAAGGGATATTTGTTCAGTTCAGAAAAAATAAGACCCTTTCGCATTTGTTGGAAGAATTGTGAATTCTTTTTGAACATTCCTCATATTGTGCTGTTGTTTCTGAACTATTTTTATTGCATTTTTTTGTGTGGTAAAGTAAAAAACACACTCAGAGTAAGGGATGGCTTAACAAATAATTAGCATGGCCCCCATTAGGTCCATACCCCCCTTTTCTGTAGAAAAACACAATCTTATTGATATATGTAACTATATTATATCTCTATGTAAAATATGTTTATCCTTCAGTAAGAATCTGTGGACTGCGCTGAGTAATAAATGTGCCGATCAACAGAGATTCCTTTTAGGTACAATACACCTATTTACTGTTCCCTCTAAAGTGTAACATGTGTTTTATCTGGAAATTTTAATGGCTACCCATCAGGGTTGGTGTCATCACCACTTACTCCTACTGCATCAATCATCAGATGGATAATACAATACTGTTCTTAGTACTTTTCATGCAGTATAGACATTCCTTAGTACTATAGATATCTGATGCGTATTATTGACTGAGCATGTCATACTTTATATTATCATTTATAAATATTCACATGTGCATAAACCTCTTTAAATTAACTAAAGTACTGTAATGACTAAACTGTTACCCAGTAGCTTATTAATTCCATCTATTATTTACTTCAAAATATCACAAATTATGACAAGTCTCCTCTTAGAATTCTCCAACTGATTCCTCATCTGGCTGACAAACAATAAAATGTTATGTTTATACTATAGAGCACATAGTACATAGCCAAATCATTTACCCAGACATGATAATAACCATCACATATAACCTAATAGTAACAGAAGTCATATCTACCTGGTATAGGGCAGTATGGGGATCCCCTCGCCGCTCTCCTGACCCGTCTGCTATTGCTGTGACTGAGCCGGCCTCACCTTATATTGTCTGTACAAACATTCTCTAACATGAGGCGGCTTTGGATTGGCTGAATGGAATGAATCTTAATAAGTAAAGGTATGTTAATGTTGTGTTACTGGGGAGTTTCATGGGGCTTTGTTTTCCATCCAACTATTCTGTGTGTCTGGAGACCTATTGGAAACTCAATAGACAAGACTCTCACCATTAACATAGAAATTACATGACACCATAACTGACACAATAGACTGAAACTGGGAAAGAAATAAGATTCTGTCATTGCAAAAGTGTAACAGCTTCATGGTAAAAGATTCTAAACTATGAAACACAGAATTTTTATCTGTTACATTTTGTCAAATTGTTAATATTTCCACAATTATTATTTAATTATTACTTAATAGTAATGAGACCTAAAGATGCTCAAGTGATATAGTGCTGGGTGCTAGTGTGGAAAGGTGTTTCTTCCCACCTCCTCACATCAAATAGAAGAAATTATATACTTATCTTATCTTATAGTTCAATAAGTATTGAAAACATTTTCACAGTAGTAAACAAAAACTTTAAAAAAATCACTTTATATGAAAAAAGACTGAAAAATCAATGACCTTTTTTACTACAGTGTAAAGGGGAGTAAAAAATTCTCTACTTTTCTTAGGAGTATAAAAGTATCACTGACTGTCATTCTCTTACGAGCTGGTGATTCTGTAACAGTGACATTCTCAGGCTTTTTGCTCACAAGGTGAATTTTTACTACCATGAGATTTTTTTTCGCCTCCTATTTAATTGAGTCCATAGTTTGCGGGGAGGCCGCCAGGTAGCGACAGATGAGCGACTGTAGCGTTTTTTTCACTGCGCCCGCTAGTATTCGCTGTGCTTGGCCGTTGTTCGCTTGTTGATAGCGACTCAATCGATGTGCGCTAATGTTGAATACGGGGTTAGGAGTCGCTGTTTGACAGGTTCCGCGCTGTATGGGAGCGCATGATAGCGAATGGCCATAGCGAACGTCTCCCAGCATATTCATTACCAAATCACGCTCAAAAAATTCTCGCGCTGTGAAATGCTTGTTTAAACCCCAGAGCGCTGGCGGCGATGGTTTAAAAATAGTTTTTTAACCCCCAAACAACCATATTTGTTTAAAAAAAAAACACGTTTTTAAAAACATTTTGTAATATGAATACATTAATATCAGACCTGTAATATCAATTCTGCACAAATTTTTTTTTTGTTTTTGTTTTACCTTAAAAAAAAAATGTAACATTGCAGAAGTGGTCCCAGAATTTTTGACATAAAAAAAAAAAAAACATTAACATTTAATTATGAATAATTAAAGATTGTCCCATTGAAATGCATTGGAGAGCGCCAGGTAGCGAGAGGTCAGACCTGTCGCTGTTCAAGTTCGCTCGCTGGCGCTGTGTGGTGAGGCTGGAATAATGATGAATGATTCGCTATCTGGCGCTCTGTCATTCGCTAAGCAGGATCGGTTTGATAAATGTGTGATTGCGGTGGGGAGCCAGCGTTCTCGTGGCGGTGCCTGTCATTACCGTTCGCTCACCATTCGCTACCTGGCGCTAGCCCTTGATAAATAAGGCCCAAAGTCTCTTCTAGGATAATTATATGATATGAGATAACAGCTGTACAAGCAAGATACTGAAAGGCAGGTATCCTGAGCAATATCACCTCTGGACATTGTGGTTAGGCACCTGATGATGAAGACAAAAAATGGAAGCAAGAGAAAGTGTAAAAATTGCTACATTCAAGGAAAAAGTTAGGAAGATAGAAAATGATCAGGGAATATCACAGTATCAAACAATGCTATGTAACTGCTATATGCTTTTATGATTGGCAGGGTTTGCTTCAGCTCTGAAGGTCTGATTGAATGTTTTAGTATTATTTCTCTCACTTCTTAGGTCACTTCTTAGGTCACTTGCTTCATGGTCCATTGGCTGATGCCTCTGAGGAGGGCAGCAGTGGTCTTTCGTGTCGGATTTGAGCATACAACGACAAAGGCACAGCACAAGTCATCTGAAACCTGCTGCAGATTTGCCCATCACACAAATCTCACACAGACAATCAGGTGCTAAAACATCTCTTTGCCCATAATCTCACCACCCTGACTTCTAAATACTCCTGTGATACCCCAGCGCTGGCAGCACATCGCAGCCACACAGAGAACATCAGGATGAAAGCTTCCTCCTCACACCTCTTCATTGCCAATACACTCACAAATACAAAACAAATACACACAATCTGTCACACAAACACGCAACCAGCAAAATAACAAACACAAGTGCACCTCAATGCAGCTCACCACAAAACCAATTATCTTGCTGAATAAACCATCAGGCTGCTGAAAGAATGCTTCCTAAGTTTGGCCAAGCCAAGAGGGGAGATGCTCCACAGCCCACAAATGGTCTCCAAAAAATCACAAAATGCAGAGATCAGGGAAACAACACTGATGTCAGCCAGGCCAGACAATCTCACAAACACTGTTTAACACACACAGATTGGCTCTGCTGGCCTAGAATCACTATTCTCAAACAGAATGACGCTACAGCCTTTACCACAGCATCCAAAGATGATACACACAACACACAGCCCTTTATTTATACTTTGGCCCTTATTTAAGAAGGGATAGCGACAGGTAGCAACTGGTGAACGCAGGACACGGCAGCAATTACACATTTATCAAGCAGAATCTATTTAGCGACTGGGATAACACCATGTAGCGTCCGATTCATCATTTGCCTAGCCTCAGCGAACAGCAACGGCATTCAGCCCTGACACAGCGCCAGGTATGACCTCTCGCTACCTGTCGCTCTCCCATACATTTCAATAGATGATCCTTTTCTCCTCTTTAAACAGGGTTTTTTTTTATTTTGCAAAAAAATCTCAAATAATGCTGTGACCTCTTTTGGCATTGAAAAAGCATTTTTTTCTCAATTTTTTCATTTTTTATATATTTCTTCAGAAATGACATTAAAGTGTTCATGTTACAATGTTGCTACAATGTAATTCCATATGTTTTTGCTTTGTTACTAGTGGATAGATGCTGAAAAACAGACTTTAATCACACCGCCTCCTGTGCTCTGGCCTTTGGAGAGGCATTTTTCTGCGCCAGAATTGTGTGAGACATTTTTTTCTTGAATATGTTGTTAGTCTTTTGCTATGACCATTCGCTAACATGCGCTCCCATACAGGGCTGTACTGGTCAAATAGCGACTCCTCACAATGTATTCAACATTACTGCACAGCGACTGAATCACTATAAACTAGCGACCCACGGCGAGCACAGTGACTATTAGCGGGCGCTCTGAAAATGCCGCTCCAGACGCTCATCTGTCGCTACCTGGCGTCAGTGATGAATCAGCCTGAAAGTCACATAGAACAAAGTGTTATGTTAATGTGGTGTCCTCAGGTTTATTTGACCTGTTCTTTGGTTCTGTTTATCACCCAACAGTATGTTAAATTCATCAGCAATGCAGCAAAATAAACACTGGCAATAGGGAGGAGCCTTATTTGAATACAATAGACGAGACTCTCATCATTATCATAGAAATGAAGAGACACAATAACTGACACAATGGACTGAAACTGGGAAAAGAATATAATGAAGTCATTGTAAGTGTGTAACAGCTTCATGTTATAAGATACTAAACTAAGACACACGACTGTAAAATATCCAACTAATAAAGATTTATATCAGATATTTATATGTATTAAACCTGGTTTGTTGAGAGATCATAGTAAGTGCCCAGGGATTTTGTTAAATATAAACAAGGCCATACCAAGGTGCACCAAGTGTGTAGGAGAATGGAAGAAGGAATGGGACAGGAAATTCACAGCAGAGACAGATTATTATTATTTATTTATATAACACCCTCTTCTTCTTCTGTAGAACTTTACTACGTGGTAAATAGAATAGAGTACACAGACAACTGCCGACCCAATGCAAAAAATGACAATGCAAACACATTCCCCTCGATTCAAAGAGCAAAAGTTAATTGATTTCTGATCGAGAATCCTAAGTTTGGGTGGGTGTTAGTCATTTTTTCCTGTTTTTTTGGCCATTTCCGACTCGCACGAGCCTACGCGCGATTTCGTATATGCTCTTACGATCATCGGAAGTTCATTCCTAAATTTTAGGATGCAAACGTAAAACTTAGGCTCAAATCCTAAAACTTATGATCAAAACGTAAAACTTAGGATAATCGGATGTGTTTCGGTGTGATTCAGAGAACAGTTTTCAAACCTCTAAATACGTTTTAAAAGCAAGCCACTGCCGACACCTTTTAGCAGTCGTATTGCTGGTCTTGAACAGGTTTTTTGGCTATGTGGAGGAGTCTGCGCGTCTTGAGCTCCAATGAACTGCATGTATCAGCATGGCCGAGGCCATAAATTGTATGGCAATGCATACCTGATTCATGTATGCCTTATAAAAGCATTTTAATGTGGACCTTAATTAGTCCTTTGCATGTAAACCTTTATTTTGCAATATATTTGCGTTAATTAAAGAAACTTATGTCCTTTGTTATTTATTTTTAAATTGATGTACTAGAATAATATTTTTAGATTGCATTTATTGGTGTAGTTGTTTACCTTTGCTTTGTTTAATTATTTAAGCACATCTTTGGTCAGATGCATCACACTTACTGAGGAGAGGAGAGCGGGATAAAGTGCAGGATGTGGGTTACTGCTGTATTTTGCACAGACACAGCAAAGCTGGGGGTACGGAAAGGTCAGAAATCAAAGAATGCAGAGCAACACAGTCACAAGGCCCTTTCTGTTTGCAGGCTGCCCGATAATACCTGACCCGCCATCTTGGCTGTTTCTAGGCTCATAACATGCAGAAGTTGCTGGGTGTTTTTTAATTTTTGAGAGCAATCTGTATGTAGAGGGTGTGGGTAACCACACCCAAAATTTAAAGTTGTACCATTTGAAGCCAAAATATTAAAATTAAATCCACAAGTAAAAAATGCAAGTTAACTAAAAATTAAACAAAGTAAGATTTACTTATGCAAATGCATTCATTAATGGTTGGTTACTACAAAATGAATGAAATAAAGAAAAAAAAAACCAAATATTTAGAATGCACTTTAATGAGAAAGATCAGAAGGATTTACGTCCAGACAAAAAAGGAAAAAGGGCAAAACCAATGTTGCAACCTGAGAAATGAAACGGAAAATTCAGGATGGAAACTGACATCGGTCTGATTCGCGAACTGCCATACGAACGGACGTACATTTTAGGATAGAAACGTATTAGCTTATAGAATCACTCGCAAGTTCATACGAACGCACGAGCGTACGGGAAAAATAGGATGATCGGCACCAAAATCAAAGCTGTTACATGTTTCTTTGAATCGACCCTTATGAGAGTGGGACACAATAGGATGGAGAGTCTGACCCCTTTGAGCTTACAGTCTAAAGGAAGTGTTGGAAGCACAGGGAATGGGTCACGAGTAGTAGTTATTGAGTTGTTCAGGTGGCGTGTGCCAAGTGGAAATGCCTAAACCAGGTTATATGCTTGTCTGATGAGATTGATTTTGAGGGTAGTTTTGGAAATTTTGAGTGTTGTGTAGTGTTGGATTTAATGGGAAAGGGCATTTCATAAAAGGGGAGTTATGCCTGAGATGTCCTGTAGAGATGGGAATTAGAGGAGGAGACCAGGCTGGAGGACAGGAGAAGGTCAGAGGCAGACCTGTGTTGATAGCGTTGGATTCAAAATGAAATATAAGGAGGGACCTGGCTGGAGAGTTAAAATTTTAAACTGAATTTTCCATGAGTTTGGCAGCCAATGGAGAGACTGGCTGAAGCATTGCAAAAGCGAGAGGAGAGGCAGATGAAGCGAGCAGCAGGTTATGTTCAAAATAGCACATAAATTATCTATTTCCAATACATATATAGAAGCCTCATACAAGATCTTAACAAGATGGTACCAGGTACCATCCAAACTATCTAAGGCCCTTATTTAACAAGGGATAGCGCCAGGTAGCGACTGGTGAGCACCAGTAATGACGGTCACCGCCACGAGAACGCCGGCTCCCCACCACAATCACACATTTATCAAGCCGATCCTGCTTAGCGACTGAGATAGCGCCAACTAGCGAATCATTCATCATTATTCCAGCCTCACCCCACAGCGCCAACGAGCGACCTTGAACAGCAACAGGTATGACCTCTCGCTACCTGGCGCTCTCCAATGCATTTCAATGGGACAATCTTTAAATATTAATAATTAATTGTTATTAATGTTCTTTTTTTTTTAAATGTCAAAAATTCTGTGACCACTTCTGCCATGTTAGATATTTTTTTTAAGGTAAAAAAAAAAAAAAAATTGTGCAGAATTGATATTACAGGTCTGATATTAATGTATTCATATTACAAAATGTTTTAAAAACTTGTTTTTTTTGTTTCCAAAAATATGGTTGTTTGGGGGTTAAAAAACGACTTTTAACCCATCGCCGCCAGCGCTCTAGGGTTTAAACAAGAATTTCACAGCGCAAGAATTTTTTGAGAGTGATTTGTTAATGAATATGCTGGGAGCCATTCGCTATCATGCGCTCCCATACAGCGCGGAACCTGTCAAATAGCGACTCGTAACCTTGTATTCAACATTACTGCGCACCGACTGAGTCGCTGTCAACAAGCGAACAACGCCCAAGCACAGCGACTACTAGCGGGCGCTGTGAAAATACTGCTACAGTCGCTCATCTGTCGCTACCTGGCGCTATTAATGAATCGGCCTCTAAGATGTCTCCTACTGTCTCCTCTTTATGTTGGAGATGTATGAAGAGACAGGGCATGGTGCTCCATATCTTCTGGAGCTGTCCTAAATGATCGTACACAAATTAACTGGGTTCATTTCTAAAAGATCACCTGCCTACTTACCTAATAATCCTAGCAGTAACATTTATCCAAAACAAGAAGAAACCATTACATGCAACCTTGCAAAGGAGGTCTTCACCAACCTTTGGTTATGCTTTGGTCCAGGTGGCTTTTCAATCTGTGGTCTGATGGGCATACCACAGGATGGAGAGTATTCTATATAAATTATATTTTAATAATATTCACGTGTGCATTGGCCTAATAAATAACTGTAATCCCTCAATAATAACTTACCCAGCAGCGTATTCATTTGGCTAAATGGAATGAATCTTAATAAGTAAAGGTAAGTTAATATTGTCTTACTGGGGAGTTTTATCTGGGCTTTGTTTCTCACCCAGCAGTATGACAGATTCATTAGCATTGCAGCAAGAAGACAAAAGGGAGGGAGGAGCCTTATTTGAAAAACTATAGATGAGACTCTCATCATTATCATAGAAATTACATGACACCATAACTGACACAATAGACTGAAACTGGAAAAGAAAAAACATGATGTGTTTGCAAAAGTGTAACAGCTTCATGGTAAAAGATTCAGCACATGAAATACACTAATATATAAAAGATTGTATAGATAATATGATCAGCTCCAACCGATTCCACATCTGGCTGACAAACAATAAAATGTTATGTTTATACTATGGTGCACAATATCACCAGACACTAGAGATGAGCGAACTTTTGAAAAATTCGATTCGGCTGATTCGCAGAATTTTCCGACAAAATTCGTTTCGGTCCGAATTTATTCGCAATGAATCGCTATTAAAAAAGGCTGTTTCTGAGCCTCCTAGAGCCTCAATAGGGTTGTAAACCATTCTGCCTTGCTGTAACACGCATAGGATGCGTGATGGGCTAGTTAAATAATACTTTAAATAAATATCACATGCAGATCAGAGGCATCACTAATAGAATCGCAGAGCGGCACAATTGCAGAGAATTGAAGTGGCATCACTATGAGGGGCAGGAGCCCAAACATTGCTTTACAGAGACACTGGATTTGGCAGCAGGAGCCCAAAATTGGATGAATCACACCCTGGAGTTGGCAGCAGCAGCAGGAGCCCAAACATAACTTTAAAGGGACACTGGAGTTGACTTCACGAGCCCAAAAATTGGATGAATCACACCCTGGAGTTGGCAGCAGCAGCAGCAGGAGCCCAAATATTACTTTAAAGAGACAATAGAGTTGGCTTCAGGAGCCCAAAAATTGGATGAATCACACCCTGGAGTTGGCAGCAGCAGAAGCAGGAGCCCAAATATTACTTTAAAGAGACACTGGAGTTGGCTTCAGGAGCCAAAAAATTGGATGAATTACACCCTGGAGTTGGCAGCAGCAGCAGGAGCCCAAATATTACTTTAAAGAGACACTGGGGTTGGCTTCAGGAGCCCAAAAATTGGATGAATCACACCCTGGAGTTGGCAGCAGCAGCAGCAGGAGCCCAAATATTACTTTAAAGAGACATTGGAGTTGGCTTCAGGAGCCCAAAAATTGGATTATTCACACCCTGGAGTTGGCAGCAGCAGCAGGAGCCCAAATATTACTTTAAAGAGACACTGGAGTTGGCTTCAGGAGCCCAAAAATTGGATGATTCACACCCTGGAGTTGGCAGCAGCAGCAGGAGCCCAAATATTACTTTAAAGAGACACTGGAGTTGGCTTCAGGAGCCCAAAAATTGAATGAATCACACCCTGGAGATGGCAGCAGGAGCAGGAGCCCAAACATTACTTTAAAGAGACACTGGAGATGGCTTCAGGAGCCCAAAAATAGGATGAATCACACCCTGAAGTTGGCAGCAGCAGCAGCAGGAGCCCAAATATTACTTTAAAGAGACACTGGAGTTGGCTTCAGGAGCCCAAAAATTGGATGATTAACACCCTGGAGTTGGCAGCAGCAGCAGGAGCCCAAATATTACTTTAAAGAGACACACTTCAACGCCCAAGCACAGCGACTACTAGCAGGCGCTGTGAAAATACTGCTACAGTCGCTCATCTGTCGCTACCTGGCGCTATTACTGAATCGGCCTCTAAGATGTCTCCTACTGTCTCCTCTTTATGTTGGAGATGTATGAAGAGACAGGGCATGGTGCTCCATATCTTCTGGAGCTGTCCTAAATGATCGTACACAAATTAACTGGGTTCATTTGTAAAAGATCACCTGCCTACTTACCTAATAATCCCAGCAGTAACATTTATCCAAAACAAGAAGAAACCATTACATGCAACCTTGCAAAGGGGGTCTTCACCAACCTTTGGTTATGCTTTGGTCCAGGTGGCTTTTCAATCTGTGGTCTGATGGGCATACCACAGGATGGAGAGTATTCTATATAAATTATATTTTAATAATATTCACATGTGCATTGGCCTAATAAATAACTGTAATCTCTCAATAATAACTTACCCAGCAGCGTATTCATTTGGCTAAATGGAATGAATCTTAATAAGTAAAGGTAAGTTAATATTGTCTTACTGGGGAGTTTTATCTGGGCTTTGTTTCTCCCCCAGCAGTATGACAGATTCATTAGCATTGCAGCAAGAAGACAAAAGGGAGGGAGGAGCCTTATTTGAAAAACTATAGATGAGACTCTCATCATTATCATAGAAATTACATGACACCATAACTGACACAATAGACTGAAACTGGAAAAGAAAAAACATGATGTGTTTGCAAAAGTGTAACAGCTTCATGGTAAAAGATTCAGCACATGAAATACACTAATATATAAAAGATTGTATAGATAATATGATCAGCTCCAACCGATTCCACATCTGGCTGACAAACAATAAAATGTTATGTTTATACTATGGTGCACAATATCACCAGACACTAGAGATGAGCGAACTTTTGAAAAATTTGATTCGGCTGATTCGCAGAATTTTCCGACAAAATTCGTTTCGGACCGAATTTATTCGCGATGAATCGCTATTAAAAATGGCTATTTCTGAGCCTCCTAGAGCCTCAATAGGGTTGTAAACCATTCTGCCTTGCTGTAACACGCATAGGATGCGTGATGGGTTAGTTAAATAATACTTTAAATAAATATCACATGCAGATCAGAGGCATCGCTAATAGAATCGCAGAGCGGCACAATTGCAGAGAATTGAAGTGGCATCACTATGAGGGGCAGTAGCCCAAACATTGCTTTAAAGAGACACTGGATTTGGCAGCAGGAGCCCAAAATTGGATGAATCACACCCTGGAGTTGGCAGCAGCAGCAGCAGGAGCCCAAACATTACTTTAAAGAGACACTGGGGTTGGCTTTAGGAGCCCAAAAATTGGATTAATCACACCCTGGAGTTGGCAGCAGCAGCAGGAGCCCAAACATAACTTTAAAGGGACACTGGAGTTGGCTTCACGAGCCCAAAAATTGAATGAATCACACCCTGGAGTTGGCAGCAGCAGCAGCAGCAGGAGCCCAAATATTACTTTAAAGAGACACTGGAGTTGGCTTCAGGAGCCCAAAAATTGGATGAATCACACCCTGGAGTTGGCAGCAGCAGCAGGAGCCCAAACATTACTTTAAAGAGACACTGGAGTTGGCTTCAGGAGCCCAAAAATTGAATGAATCACACCCTGGAGTTGGCAGCAGCAGCAGGAGCCCAAATATTACTTTAAAGAGACACTGGAGTTGGCTTCAGGAGCCCAAATATTGGATGAATCACACCCTGGAGTCGGCAGCAGGAGCCCAAATATTACTTTAAAGAGACCCTGGGGTGTGCTTCAGGAGCCCAAAAATTGGATGAATCACACCCTGGAGTTGGCAGCAGCAGCAGCAGGAGCCCAAATATTACTTTAAAGAGACACTGGAGTTGGCTTCAGGAGCCCAAAAATTGGATGAATCACACCCTGGAGTTGGCAGCAGCAGCAGCAGGAGCCCAAATATTACATTAAAGAGACACTGGGGTTGGCTTCAGGAGCCCAAAAATTGGATGAATCACACCCTGGAGTTGGCAGCAGCAGCAGCAGCAGGAGCCCAAATATTACTTTAAAGAGACACTGGAATTGGCTTCAGGAGCCCAAAAATTGGATGAATCACACCCTGGAGTTGGCAGCAGCAGCAGGTGCCCAAATATTACTTGAAAGAGACCCTGGGGTTGGCTTCAGGAGCCCAAAAATTGGATGAATCACACCCTGGAGTTGGCAGCAGCAGCAGCAGCAGGAGCCCAAATATTACTGTAAAGAGACACTGGGGTTGGCTTCAGGAGCCCAAAAATTGGATGAATCACACCCTGGAGTTGGCATCAGCAGGAGCCCAAAAATTGGCCTAAAGACATAAATATGTTTTGCACCATTTGGAAAGTGTAAAACGTGGCACCATGCTGAATCTAGTCGCATGCATCAGGCATTGGTGGGTGGAAATCCTGGCTGATCCATCCCTGATTCATTTTGACAAAGGTGAGTCCCTCCACATTTTTAGTTGACAGACGAGTTCTCCTCGCCGTAACTATGGCCCCCGCCGCACTAAACACCCGCTCAGATGGCATGCTACTTGCCGGGCAGGACAGCTTTTCCAGGGCAAACTCTGCTAGTTGCGGCCACAAATCAAGTTTGGCTGCCCAGAAGTCCAGCGGATCCTCAAGGTGTGTTGGCATGGTCATGTCAAAGTATGACATGACCTGCTGGTTGAGGTCCTGCTCCAGGCCTTCTTGCTGCTCATGAGTAGCCTCACTATGCAGGTGTAGAAAGCTACTTATTAGCGACTGAAGACTGAGGCTGCTGCTGATGGAGCTGCTGCTGCTGCTCCTGCCAACCCCCCCAGCGGCCATGGCAGTGGAAGGTGAGCGCAGAGGTCCCCTCGAGTCAGACCTGCGAGAGTATGGACCATGGCGCAGATAGGCATCGGCCAACTGCCTACGTAGAATGTCTTTGTAGTAGTTCAGTTTGTCCTCCCTCTCAGTGGGTTTAAAACGCAAGCAAGTGAGCATGCTTCCTGCCATTTGTGCAAGTGACTCCGATGGACTACCTGTCTCCATCTCCACTGCATACTGCCACGGTGTGCCCGGGTCCTCTGTCTCGCCCTCCTCTAAAACCTCTAGCTCCTCTGGCTGCTCCTGCTCCTCCTCTCCTGTCTGCTGACTAGATAAACCAGCCATTTCGCCAAGCCTAAACTGTGTTACGCTGGGCAACTCCTCCTCCTCTTCCTCCTCCTCCTCCAGTTCAGCTCCAACGGGTTTCATGTGGCCGTAATATGTAAACGCCATGTCTCCAGTGCCCTGACCAGCCATGGTTTCCAACATGTGCTGTAGTACAGGAAGCAGTGGAATCACGTCGTTCATCCCGTAATCCTGCCGACTGACAAATAAAGTGGCTTCCTCAAAGGGCCTGAGCAAACGGCAGGTGTCACGTATGAGCTGCCACTGGTTGACATTGAAGTTACACAGGGGAGTCCCCCTATCTGCTTGGATCATCAGGAAATCCGTGATGGCTTTTCTCTGTTCATATAATCGGTCCAACATGTGAAGGGTGGAATTCCAATGGGTGGAAACATCGCAAATCAGACTATGTGGGGGGATACCATTCTGACGCTGTAGCTCAAGAAGGGTGTGTTTGGCGGTGTATGAGTGGCTGAAGTGCATGCAAAGTTTCCTTGAAGTTGTTAGGATGTCTTGCAGATGGGGGGAACACTTCAGGAACCGCTTGACAACCAGATTGAAGACGTGAGCCATGCAGGGGGCATGGGTCAGGCTTTCTTGGCGCAGCGCAGACAAAATGTTCTTCCCATTGTCGGTAACCATGATTCCCATTTTAAGTTTTCTTGGAGTAAGCCATGTTTGGATTTCCTGATGAATACATTTAAGCAGTTCCTCCCCTGTGTGACTCCATTCGCCAAGACAAACCATGTGAAGCACTGCGTGACACCTCCGTGCCCTGCACACATGGTAGACTCGAGGGGCACTGAGACTTGAGCCTACAGTGGAGGGTGAGGAGATGGCGGAGGATGAGGAGGCCGAGTTGCACAGTGTCACAGGCCCAACGGGCAGGGAGCGCGGAGGCCGAAGCGGCGTGACCTGTCCAAGGTGCTGCTGCTGCTGCTGCTGCAAAGGGACCACATTAACCCAGTGGGCCGTAAACGACATGTACTGTCCCTGACCGTAGTTACAGCTCCAGATGTCGGCTCTGCCATGCACTTTGCTACACACCGACAGGCTCAAGGACTGGCCCACCTTCTGTTCAACAAAAGTGTGCAGCGCTGGTACTGCCTTCTTGGCAAAGAAATGACGGCTTGGGACTCTCCACCTCGGCTCAGCACAAGCCATCAGTTCTCTGAAAGGTGCAGAGTCCACCACCTGAAAAGGGAGTGACTGCAGCACCAGCAACTTGGACTGGAGCACATTCAGCTTCTGCGCCGTAGGATGAGTGGGCGCATACTGCTGTCTCTTGGACATGGCTTCGCTGATGGATTGCTGGCGGGATGCATGACTTGGAGGAGGAGGAGCAGGAGCGACAGAGGATGGGTATGACGCACAGCTGCCTTCGGCTGAGGTGCTGGAGCCTTGGCTGGCAGAAATTGGGAGCGGCGTGCCACGCAGTGAGGAAGCAGTCTGGCCCACCTCTCCGGAGCATAGGTTCTCCCAGGCTGCTTTATGGTGACGCTGCATATGTTGACGCAGGGCCGTGGTGCCAACATTTGGACCCTGGCCACGCTTCACCTTCTGCCTACATATCTTGCATGTGGCCATGTTACCCTCCTGCGGATGCTTCAGGAAAAACTGCCACACTGCCGAGTAGCTACTTTTCCCACCAACAGGCCTCACTGATTCGCTGCTATTGTCGCCAACTCCAGGAACCCCTGCCCCACTACCTCCCGATAAGGTAGGCTGCCGCACAGCAGGTGCTCTACCCCGGCCCCGTTTGGCTCCAGGCTTTACAATTGTGCCCCCATGCTGCCTGCCAACCATGCTGCTAACACCTTGCTGCCTGAACTGCTGACTCCGGGGCAACCTGCTCCCCTCTTCTCCTAAAGATGACGATGAAGCCCCTTCATCACCCGGCTCCCAAGTGCGATCGGCTTCATCGTCATCATCATTATCACCGAGTTGTGGCTGTACGTCACTGATGTTCATGGATTCGTCAACAGTGTCTGGCGCAGGAGCTGGAATGCTCGCAGCACCCGCGACACTGTCCACATCACTATTTGTCTGCCTAGCTAAAGAAGCCACCTCCATTTCTTGGCTGGGCAGTAGCTGCTGACTGTCCTCTATCTGATCGTCTTCCTCACTAAAGAGTGGAAATGAACCCAAAGCATAGGATACGTCGCTGGGGGAGGGAACGGCATAGGACAGAGGCAATGGGAGGACAGGGACTGCGCTCGGGGCATGCCAACTCAGGGTTGTGCCAGAGGAACCTATCGACCCTAGACTGGGGGTCTCAGACGTAAGTTGTGATGATGTTGTTGATGAGCGCGTCAACCAATCTACCACGGCAGATGCGTTACTGGTGGAGACCCGACCGCTAGCAGATACTGGCAGATTAGGTCTCTCAGCGTGACTCCTGCTGCTACTGGCCCCCAGTCTGCTGCGAGCTCTGCCTGCGGAATCTTGGCCTCTGCCACTCCTCTTTTCACTTCCAGGCACTTGTCTGCCCGACATAGTCTAACTGGCGTGGTAGTAGGTGATATTTTAAGAACCCCCAGGCAGCGGTGGGTCTATATGAAACAGAATATAATGCACACCAAAAGTGAGCAGTAACACTCAGCCTCCAACAGGCCTGTTTAGTGTAAATAAGAGAGCTGCTTAGTGTAAATAAAGAGGGGTATGGTATGTTACAGAATGGGATGCCCCAACAGCAGAGCAAGTGGGAGCAGTACTACTATGCACAGCAAAAGTGTCTTTATCAGGCCAAATTTCTATTAGAATAAGTGCAAATGGTTATGGTATTAAATAGAGGCTGGTGTAGTCACAGAATGGGATGCCCCAAAAACAAGAGTGCACCTGGCAACAGTAATACTATGCACAGCAAGTGTGTTTATCAGGCCAAATTTCTATTAGAATAAGTGCAAATGTTTATGGTATTAAATAGAGGCTGGTGTAGTCACAGAATGGGATGCCTCACAGCAGACTTAAGATCAGTTCAGTAGTATATATGCACAGTTAGTGTATAAGCAGCCTGAAAACGCTAACAAAGCCAGTCAGCCAGCCAGTAACACTCAGGCAGGAGGAAAAAAAAAAAAATCTCCCTGTGACTGCCTCCGATTTTTCCTAAATTTCCCTGTTTTTCGCTGACTTTCTGTCTGTCTCCTGCCTGTCTCCAGCGTGTCCCTGTCTGTCCCTGCCTGTCTAACTGCCTCTCCCTCACTACAGCAGCGTCCTGTCTCTCACGAATGCAATAGAGAAATGAGGAAAAGCAAGATGGCCGCCGGCCTTAAATAGCGCTGTGACGTCACCGGGCTTGCTGGCTGCTGACAGGCTGCATGTGACTGTCCCAGCATACACTGCCCCAGCTTACATGTCTGGACATGTCACGTAGACCATCTTAGAATGCTTGTAATGTAAATGAATGGATGTTAAAGGAAAACTTCGAGCGATCGAATCGCGGGAAAATTCGGATTCGATCCGAATCGAATTTTTCATGAAATTCGGATCGAATCCGGGTTCGTCCGGATCGATTCTCTCATCCCTAGTCTTATCTATTGTGTTTCCAATAAGGCTCCCCTCTTCCATTTGTCTCCTTGCTGCAATGCTAATGAATCTGTCATCCTGCTGGGTGAGAAACAGAAAAGCTGGATGAAGAACAAAGCCCAGTGAAACTCCCCAGTAACACGACATTAACATAACTTTACTTATTCAGATTCATTCCTTTTAGCCAATCCAAAGCCGCCTCATATTAGAGAATGTTTGTACAGACAATTTATATGTCTTGGACTTCCGCTACACTCGCTCTTAGCCATTGGTTCTTCAGACCTCTAACCAGCAAGCTCTCATCATTTGAGCCATTGAAGTCCTGGGGGCAACCGATCCCGGGCAGTCGTATTTTGCATCCCGGCAAGCGGGGTCTCCTACAGGTAAAGCTGGCTGCGGAGATTGGGGGTTGAGGGCTTACATAGAGGGCTGGAGTTACCAGAGTGTGACAAATGTCTTATAAAAGCACCAGACTTCACACCAGGAAAATTAATCACTAAGAACAAGCAAAATAATTTTGTTGATGACCTGTGGTGTTATTTTGACCAGATTAGCTACTGGCTGCCTTATTACTGCCATTGCCAGGACTGTCTTATTAAAGACATTTTCTTTAAATGGAGATTGAGGTCCCTTTTAGAGGAGACAATACTTTGCAAGGTGAAATGGCACATTAAATATGTTGAAGCTAAACTACTAACACAATCAATACTGTGCATGAAATGAAAGAGGCAAAGGGCTAATAAAGACATATCTGCAGAGATACTCACAGGAGGTACCAGGGGCACGTGTGTACAGTCAATAACACCCAAGACATTAGGCATATCTGCCAGCTCATAAAATCCAAACTTGACTGTATTCCAGGCTACCACAGTGCCATCGAGAAACTTATTGTGGGTGTGACTGAGTGTAGGCTGGGACATGCCCATGGAGAGGGGGAGCCCAGCCTATGGAATGAGCTGTTTACCAGTAATTGAAAGCAGCCAACCAATTTGTTCATGCCTGCAGTTGCATGCCTCTTTCTTGTGGTGAATGGCGAACCATGGCCCCAACTCACAGTAGAGTTTCAGGAGGGAAACCTGGTCAAGTCTGGTCAGCTCAAATAGCTCAATGTCATGCATGTGATTAACATCCACACACGGGCGGTGCGATTCCAAATCACAGCATATTCCACTGGCTCCTGTTATCATTTCAAAAATAATGATAAAACCCCCACAATTTAATCTGTGTCCTGTGAGGGTTGGTGAGTCATCATATAGCAATAACCTAGGAGTTTTTTAATCGGTGGTATATTCTAGTCATTTTTGTATCCCCATAACTTTTTATTTACTGGTTGCATTTTCTTTGGCTTTCACTTTTTGTCTTAATGATCTGGTTCTTAGCCACAGGACCAGAGGTAACATTGCCCACTAATATTCTTATTGGTTCAAACATAAAAAGAATGCAAACAGCAACATTACTGTTACATATCTAATCATAGTAATAGCAAACAGCAATTAGCTTGAATAGTTGTGTGGTCATTGACTGACCCCCGGCCTCACATTATAGTGTCTTTACAAACATCCACTAACATGGAGTGACTTAAATGAATCGATTTGATCTTTTACAGAAAGTCGTCTTAAACTAGTCCACTTGGAGAGTTTCCATTAATACCATTATTATAATGTGCATTATGTCAAACAAAGCAACTAACCAATGCCTTGGGACAATCATAAATTTCATGTAAAATTGTCCTAAAATTGTGATTGAATCCCATTTTCTCAGTCACGCAGTGCAAACAGCACCAAAAATATGGACTTTATTACATTTTTTTTACATATTTTTTTTTTTTATGGTAATAATTGTTATTATATTTTTTTCAAAAAAAATATTAAAAGTTTTAAAAAAAACTTTACAAAAAAGTGTCAGGCTCCCAGAATTCTATTTCATGGTGGTCCCCATTGAAGCTGCAAGCTCCTCAATTTTGCCAACCAGCCTATGAGCAGCAGCTGACAGTTGCTGCAGGCGCCCGTATTCCTCCATGCAATCCGCCTCCATCACACTGCAACTCACAGAGCGACATCAAGCTTTCACCAGGAAATACACCCCGTAAGTTTAGCAGAAACATCCTTGTTTTATTGGCCCAGTTCGAATCAACAATCAAGGCTTGGAATCATGCGCAAGCACATACCAATAACGTAACATTCCCGAGAAAGCAAACTACGCGAAAAACACAATCATCGAATATGCTTATTCACGTTAATGTAAACGCACATATGCATGAAAGAAGACACGAAAATCCTGTTAATGGTTGCAAAAACTTACAAAAAATACACAAACACATGTGAAACTGAAGCAAAAGGAGGCTGTGAATCAAGGCCATACTCTGCAATGCATTTTGATGTGTCCTTCACCGGTAACAAAAATGTGGTATTTGCTAGTGAACAAATTGCTCTTGACAGCGGGTCAACGGCAGCAACACAATTTGCAGTAACAAAACCCAAAATGGTGCTGAAAACCCACTTAAGAGCTTATGGCAGCATGGAATTTGTCTCAGAATGAATGTGTTGTGTCTCTAGTGAATCTGGGGTGTTTTTGAAGCCTCCAAAAATGGTGAAAAAAATCAATCAATGAAAACATTTTATGAGTTGTTTCTCCAATACTAGTTATCTATCTGACCTTTATGCTTGACGTATTAGTGACAGATGTAAAAATCACATAGAAAGCCATTCTGGCTAAAAATAACATTGATTCCTATCAGGTTTACCACTAAAAGATGGCGCACTGAGAAGCTGTTCGTTGGCATTCACCCGGCTAAATGAAAAGACTTTAACACAGCAAACACAGCCTTGGCCTGGCGAATTGGCCATTTTTGCATAGGAAATTTACGCAAACTAGCAAATGCACAGCGTTTTGTAATTGGCCCTTCAAAGTATGAACATCAAAACAGTCATTGTGCAATGCCATTTCCTGCATGATATCAGAGTTTTTATGGCACATGTCCTGTGGTTTCTACTTTCCAAACATGTTTCGTCACAAGTGAGATGTTTTTCATGGGAAAATCATTTTTAGCCTATAAAATACAGTAATTAGATATATTAGAGTATAAAAAGTCATATATTATGAACATTTCTATGATAAAACACATGCAATTAATGATTATTTGGCATTGTATTGTTGTAGCATTGTGGAAAATACGGGATGAGAATTTTATTTTTATTAGGCTGCAAGGCTTGATTTTAAAAAGTGAATGTATGGATAAGAAACATCCTTGAGGAAAATTAAATCTCTAGAAAGGCCCGGTGGCTTGGAGATTCCTCATGCTGAGTACAGACTCGGAGCATCCAAAGCCAAAGGCAACTTAGCAAATTGTTCTCAGAGAAAAAGTACATTATAAATTGTGTTTATTCAGAAAATCTCAAAATATCACACAGAAGACAAAAGTAATGATACAGTAGTAGCCCATCATGGAATTTAATGTCTTTGTGGTCACTCCCTGAAGCCCAAAAATCTAGGACACTGGATCACCAGGCACTGGACAATACTGTCTTATCGGTGGTGTTTCTGTAGCAGTCAGTTAAACCAGCTGAACTGTATTTTTTCTTGCAGACATTTTTGCCAGTCGCTTGACTGCTTCTCTCAGCTATGAAATTTGGTGCTTTTGTAAGATGCATTACATTCGTGGCGAGGTGACTCCTTTGGTGTCTTGTCAGCTGTGATTTATGTGCATAACCTTCACCACATTACGACATTGATATGGCTTCTCTCCAGTGTGTGCCATATAATTATGGATCATGGCATGGCACTGGAAATTCACACTTCCAGACTTTTAAAAGGTTATTCTCCAGTGTGAGTCCTCCGATGTGTAAGCAAGTTTGAACGCCATGTAAAGCACTTGTCGCACTCAGGACATGAAAATGGCTTCTCCCCAGTGTGAGTCCTTTGATGTTTAAGCATGTTTGAATGGTAAGCAAAGCACTTGTCGCACTCAGTACATGAAAATGGCTTCTCTCCAGTGTGAGTCCTTTGATGTTTAAGCATGTTTGAATGGTAAGCAAAGCACTTGTCGCACTCAGGACATGAAAATGGCTTCTCTCCAGTGTGAGTCTTCTGGTGTGTAAGCAGGTGTGTATGGTGTGTAAAGCACTTGTTACACTCAGGACATGAAAATGGCTTTTCTCCAGTGTGAATTCTCTGATGTGTAAGCAGGGTTGCATAACGTGTAAAGCACTTGTGACACTCAGGACATGAAAATGGCTTTTCTCCAGTGTGAATCCTCTGGTGTGTAAGCAGGGTTACATGTTGTGTAAAGCACTTGCCACAATCAGGGCAGGAATATGGCTTCTCTCCAGTGTGAATCCTCTGATGTTTAAGCAGGTTTGAATGGTGTGTAAAGCCCTTGTCACACTCAGGACATGAAAATGGCTTCTCTCCAGTATGAATTTTCTGGTGTGCAAGTAGGTTACTACATTTTGTAAAGCACTTGTAACACTCAGGACAGGAATATAGCTTCTCTCCAGTATGAATTTTCTGATGTTCACGAAGGGTACTACGTTGTGTAAAGCACTTGTCACACTCAGTGCATGAAAACGGCTTCTCTCCAGTGTGACTCCTCTGGTGACTTGTGAGCTTTGATTTATAACGGAACCATTTTCCACATTCAGAACACTCATATGGTTTTCCTGGTTTAGGGCTCATTGTGGGATGATGGAGATCAGTTTATCTGTAAAATGGATTCCAGCTTCCTGATAAATGTTCAACCTGTAAGAAAAAATACAGAAAGTCATGTAAATTACACAAGCAGTATTTCAGTGTGACTTTTTTGGAGTCTACAACGTTTTGAATGAGAAGTAATGCATATGCCACTATCAGAGCATGAGATAGCTTCTCATTTTATTTTTAGGTATTTTAGTTGTGGAATAAAGTCAGTTCAAGTTAAGTATATTGTAATGCGATAAGCTTCATGTTTAATGCATAGATGGCCATTGTATGCTTATGCACACATATGTATTTGTCCTCCGTATTTAACCCATGCCCGGAGAAGTGGGCTGCCCAAATTAATGCCCAGGGAGCAGTTGCGGGGTTAGTGGCCTTGCTGAAGAGCATTTCAGTTCATGTTCCCTCAGTCAGGACTGGGATTTGAACCTGCCACCCTCCGGTCACAAGTACACTCCCCTTACCTCTAGGCCACAAATGCACACTAGTTACCAGTATGATATATTTTGGAACTATTACATTTACAGGTCTGAGAGCATAGTTACAGGTGAGTAATTACAAACACGCAACAATGGACATTCCCAGCGGCCCCCTGGGAGGAGTATCTTCCTCTTAGTGTCAAACTATTGCTGCACTTCTGGTGTGTCCAAGAATATAGTTTCAGGATGGTTCAAGGATAGTTATGGAGATGGGAAAAACTGAGATGGATTTGGCTTTAATTCACGGTTCTGATTCTTCTGATTCTGTATTTGGCTTGGGGCTAGGGAGAGCTGTGACACAGTTAATTATGATTCTGTGTTGGCACCGGCTGCTTGAACAGATTTTCCTTTCATGCATGTGATGGAAGGCAGCTCCCTGCCGGGGGTCACTCATGGCTGGGACACTGTGGCTTTATTTCAGGCCAGGGGTGTAAGAAGCAACATGGATTTTTTTAAGTGCCCCCCTCCCCCCTCTGTGGGTGTAAGGCCTGCACAACTTTCTGAGAGCAGGACTGGGTTGAGAATTACAACTGCCCGCGCTACCTATGAATCCAGCTTGTTGAGAAGGGACATTTGCTATGAGAATGGAATAAGCTGGAGAAATCAGGAATAACATATAATATTTGTCCTGATTGTCCCTATACTTATTATTAAACTAAACAAATGAAAATACATCTACTCAACACTGCGGGTCATTCTAATTATTTGGTGAACCAAGCTTAACTTTACTAAAACTTCCATCTCAGTGAGCTTATCTACTTTAACACACTAACAAGTTCAAAACATATTTATTACAGTTTTTCCCCAAACGTCACCTGTACATGTGATGGGGCATTTTTACAGGTAAGGGAAGGGGTATTTGTTCGGAAAATACAAGTTTGTGAGTTTGTTGGAAAAATGTGAATTCTTCTTGAACATTCCTCATATTGTCTTTCAAAAAATAACGATCCTCATCTCATTTGAAAAATTAGACACTTCACCTGTAGAAATGCCCCATTGCAAGTGCTGGTGATTTGTTGTGAATACATAAAAAACAATATTTTTATTGCATTTTTTTGCGTGTTAAAGTAAAAAACACACTCAGAGTAAGGGACGGCGTATCAAATAATTAGTAATAATTAGGTCCATACCCCCATTTTCTGTATAAACACACATTCTTATTGAGATATGAAACTATATTATATCTCATTGCAAAATATGTTTATCCTTCAGTAAGAATCTGTGGACTGCGCTGAGTAATAAATGTGCCGATCAACAGAGATTCCTTTTAGGTACAATACACCTATTTACTGTTCCCTTTAAAGTGTAACATGTGTTTAATCTGGAAATTTTAGCGGCTACCCATCAGGGTTGGTGTCATCACTACTTACTCCTACTGCATCAATCATCAGATGGATAATACAATACTTTTCTTAGTACTTTTCATGCAGTATAGACATTCCTTAGTACTATAGATATCTGATGGGTATTATTGACTGAGCGTGTCATATTTTATATTATAATTTATAAATATTCACATGTGCATATACATATTTAAATTAACTAATGTACTGTAATGACTTAATAGTTACCCAGCAGCTTATTAATTCCATCTATTATTTCCTTCAATATATCACAAATTGTGACAAGTCTACTCTTGGAATTATATAAAATCAAATCAGCGCATAAAAGACACTAATATATGAAAGATTGTATAGATAATATGGTCAGCCCCAAATAATCCCACATCTTTATGACACACAATAACATCTTATGTTACACTATGTAGCACAATATCACCAGACACAGCCAAATCACTTACCCAGACATGATAATAACCATCACATATAACCTAATAGTAACAGAAGTCATATCTACCTGGTATAGGGCAGTATGGGGATCCCCTCGCCGCTCTCCTGACCCGTCTGCTATTGCTGTGACTGAGCCGGCCTCACCTTATATTGTCTGTACAAACATTCTCTAACATGAGGCGGCTTTGGATTGGCTGAATGGAATGAATCTTAATAAGTAAAGATATGTTAATGTCGTCTTACTGGGGAGTTTCACTGGGCTTTGTTTCTCACCCAGCAGTATGACAGAATCATTAGCATTGCAGCAAGGAGACAAAAGGGAAGGAGAAGCTTTATTTGAAACACCATAGATGAGACTCTCATCATTAACAAAGAAATTACATGACACCATAATAAACACAATAGACTGAAACTGGGAAATAAATAAGTTGCAGTCATTGATTGCAAAAGTGTAACAGCTTTATAGTAAAAGATCCTAAACTAGGACGCACACAATTTTCATCTGTTACATTTTGTCGAGTTGTTAATATTTTCACAATTATTATTTAATTATTACTTAATAGTGATGAGACCTAAAAAAGCTCAAGTGATATAGTGCTGGGTGCTAGTGTGGAAAGGAGTTTCTTCCCACCCCCTCATATCAAATAGAAGAAATGTTACACAGGCCAAAATATCAACCTCGATTCAATAAGAATAGAAACAATTCTCATGGTAGTAAAAAATCACTTTATTAAAAAAGGCAGAGAAGTTAATGGCACTTTTTACTACATTGCAAAGTGGAGTAAAACGTTCTCTACTTTCTTAGCAGGTAGCAAGTTAGCAAGTTCTGTACAAATGAATGTGTGTAATATTAATTATACGCATTAAACACAATCCAGTTCTGCCAATTGTGCCCTATGGGATCTTGACCAACAGCGGCAGGTAACATTTGGCGCTGCTTCAACCAAAATGCCCGGCACTGCTACGTTTCTGAAGCTCGGAAAGGGGCCTCTGCTGTGTCTGATACTTTACAAGTGGATAAGTATAAATAAAGGGCTGTGTGTTGTGTGTATCATCGTCGGACACTGTGGTAAAAGCTGTAGAGTCATTCTGTTTGAGAATAGTGATTCTAGGCCGGCAGAGCCAGTCTGTGTGTGCTCACCAGTGTCTGTGGGATTGTCTGGCTGACATCAGTGTTGTTTCCCTGATCTTTGCATTTTGTGATGAATGACCGTATTGTGTAGGACACAACTAGTGTGGATTTTTCGGAGTCCATTTGTGGGCTGTGCAGCATCTCCCCTCTTGGCTGGGCCAAACTTAGGAAACATTCTATCAGCAGCCTGATGGATTATTCAGCAAGATAATTGGTTTTGTGGTGAGCTGCATTGAGGTCCACTTGTGTTTGGTTATATTGGTGAGTGTATTGGCAATGGAGAGGTGTGAGGAGGAAGCTTGTGGCCTGATGTTTTCTGTGTGGCTGTGATGTGCTGCCAGTGCTGAGGTATCACAGGAGGCTTTGGAAGCCAGGGTGGTGAGATTATAGGCACAGAGATGTTTTAGTACCCGCCTGTCTGTGTGGGTTTTGAGTGATGAGTAAATCCGCAGCAGGTTTTAGCTGAATAATGCTGCTATTTTGTCCTTGTATGACCACATCCCACACAGAATTGACCCCCCGCTGGCTGCAGCCAGGCTATACCTGGCATTGTGTGCCTCCTTGAATATCTTGGCATGGGGAACTGTTCAGGTCCCTGCTGTTCTCCGCAGTGGCATCAGCCAGGGGACCATGAGGTAAGTGACCTAAGCAGAGACTTAATGCAAAACATAAACAGAGGGTATGTGGCTAACATTCAGGAGCTGAAGCAAACCATGGCAAATATAAAAGCAAAATACAAGAATAAGGTCATCCGCAGCTCAAGCAAACTGAACATAAACGAGATTGAAATTACTACACACACAGGAAAATATAATAAATGTTTTATATATTACATATATTAACACATAACACTTTTGTCTCCCTTACAGGCAGCATAAGAAGAAGGAAAACACAATTGCTGTGAGGAATGATGTGTAAAGAACATCTTTTGACTTAAAAATATTTATTGTTAATAAACACTATAAAATCAAATGTGATGTGTAATTAAGCTGTTTGGTTAATGTGGGTGAAAAAGAACGCTGCTGCAGATTGGTTAGGAAAGAAGAACAGTATTGGTATGCTCAGGCGCTGCATTGATTCAGGGAGAGCGCTTCCACAGCGCCCTCCACACATCACATCTTTCAATTCAGTAGGTATTAAATATTCACCATAGAACACACATCGGAGAGAAGCCGTATCAAAGTCCTGAATTTGGTGAAGGTTATGCACATAAATCCCAGTTAATAAGTCACCAAATTATTCGCGCTGCCATAACTGCAATGTAGAATGTGTTTAATGGAAGCGCACAACCCACCAGGAAAAACTGTGAGAGATATGTTTTTGTTTTAAAATAGAGGTTATATATATTAACCAATATAAGTCTGATATCATATCTACTGTTGCTTCTATGATCGTCTATCTTGGCTCAGTTTTAATACATTGTAAATAAAGGTAAAGTTTTATGGAAGCTCCGACTGGTGTCTATTGTTTATTCAGTTGAAGCTTTTTAAGAATACTAACTTTTCCTAATAAGGCATAAAAACCTTGCAACATTACCATCATTTCTGGCATAGAGAACATATAACATCTCCCCTGGTAATGGAGGCACAGCAACATTTGTACTTCTGAGAAATCAAGGAAAGTTTTAGATACCAACGTTCTCTGTAACTTCTATAGGGGCCGCCCAAGATCATAAAACTCTCTGGAGAAGCAGCCTGTCCATCACTGCCGGCCATAAATCACACTAAGGTTCTGAGAAGACCTAGGCACATAAAGATGGATCCCACACAAAATTTAGTATCAAATGCCTTCCAAAAAGAAAAGAGATATAATGGAGGAGCTGCAGCAGAACCAGACATGTTGGTGGCTCAGGACGAGAAGGTTGGGGAACACTGAGGTAGAAGATCACAGACAGGATCAGAGAAACTTTGCGTGTTTGATAGAAACAATCACATATTATAATCAGTTACATTAAATGGAGAAATTATCTACACCATTAGGTAAAGGGAAAGTCCACGTTCAACTGAATTTTTGAATGTGTATATTTTTCTTGTGCCAAACAGCTGTGCAGGTGCCAATAGCAAAAGATTCCTGGTAGTGAAAACTGCTTCTATAAAACACACATTAGCTAACATAAGAAAAAATCACTAGACAAGCTCGGCATTTTTTACATTCATTTGCACAATATTCATTGTTTGTAATTGTAATTGCTTTGGTTTGTATTTTTAAATATTTCCTTTAAACATTTCACTAAATTAAGATGAAAAGATTTATATGTTCTGGATTCGCTTTTGTTAGTTTAAAGAATTCTGCTGTGGCAAGACTAAAATAGAGAAAGATTGGTTCAAAACAATCACACAGTGGAACTGAGGGATATCTGTACTTGAGCGCCAATATTTATCAATCCAACAGCACAAGTTAGCAGCACCACTTGGGCAGCAGCGCATGCTGTCAGCGCCATTTACCACTTTGCGTTGCTGCTGCCTGGGTGCTGTCTGCACCACTCAGCAATTGCAAACTTTACAATGACTTGCATTGGTAATAAATCAGGTTCCCCAAGTCACATACAACAAAATATAACTTGCAAAGACATCTCTGGGTCAAGTATATATCAATGATCAAAGTTGTTGCTTTTTAAGATACAATATCCCATGACTGCTATGAGATAACAATTGTACAAGCAAGATACAGAAAGGCTGAGATCATAAGCAATATCACTGCTGGACCTTGTGGTTAAACATCAGTTAAAACACGCGTCAGGACAGAAAAACTACCAGCTTTGTGTGATATATCCCTGTGTCCAAGGTTATATATGAATAGATTGTACATAAGAATGACATATCTCTCTCTCTCTCTATATATATATATATT
Source organism: Gastrophryne carolinensis (assembly GCA_027917425.1). Classification (NCBI taxonomy): domain Eukaryota; kingdom Metazoa; phylum Chordata; class Amphibia; order Anura; family Microhylidae; genus Gastrophryne; species Gastrophryne carolinensis. The sequence goes on along the minus strand of CM051236.1, from coordinate 7,759,355 downwards.
TATATTTGGTATGCATTATTGAAAACAGTTGTCATAGTGCACGGTGTGTACCCATAGCTGACTTTACATCCTGATGGTGACTATTTCCTCTTTGGACATACATCATTTAATCTGTGAGCTGTGAGGATTGGCGGGTCATCATATAACAATAGTCTAGGATCATTTTTGTATCTCTGTAACTTTTGCCTTTAATGTTGTATTCTTTGCTTTTGCTTTCATATTTTGGCTTTATAAACAGGTGCTTAAAAAGTAAGTCCACTGTCCATTTAATTTTTGAAAGTTTTGTGCAGAAATGACTTATATACTGAGCTGATGCAATGGTCATAGCGGCAGTGTTCTGTATGTGCAGGACACAATCCTCTCTTCTTGGTGTACAGACATGTTGTACGTTGCCAATAGCAAATGTTTGCAGTTAGTGATAAACGCTTCCATAAAACTCACCTTTACTAACATAGGAAAAAATAAATAACATTTTATAAAAATATACACTTTAAAAAATTACATCAAAATCGGACCCTTCATTTTAGTGACTACAATGTCCAGAGGTAACATTGCTTATGATACCCGCCTTCCTGTATCTTGCTTGTACAGCTGTTATCTCATATCAGTCATGTGATGTTACATTGCTTTATCTTATGACAACTTTAGGATAATTTTCCAATACATTTATACTTGTCCCAAGACATTGCTTAGTTGGGTGTCTGGGGTGGAGATACTGCACGTTATAATAATGGTATTAGTGGGAACTCTTTAATATGATTCTCTGTAAGAGATTAAATAAATTCAGCTAAGTCCCTCAGTGTCAGTGAATGTTTGTAGAGACATTATAATGTGAGGCCGGGGGTCAGTCAGTCATAGGAATCACATAAAGTGACCATAAAACTATACAAAGAAGATGCTATTTCCTATTACTATGATTAGATATATAACAGTAATGTTGATGTTTGCATTCATTTTATGTTTGAACCAATAAGAATATAATTGGTTCAGTTTGGTTCAATCAGAGTCTAATGTGAATCATATTTTAGGGAAACTGACCGGGTTGTCCAGGGACCAGGAACAAGCTGAAATATAATATAGTTCCATAGCTCAATACTATTGTGTTTGGTCTAGCAAAGAATCTGATCATTGCAATATAATTGTTCCAGAAGGGACTTTGCAAACTATATTTTGGTCTGTGTGTCATTATATAATTTCTTCTATTTTATGTGAGGTGTTGGGAAGAACCATTTGGACACTAGTCCCAGCACATTATTACTTGAGCTTTTTATATGTTTCATAACTAGTAAATATAGTTGGGGAAAAATGCTCCAATCTAACAAAATGTAATGGATACAAATACTGTGTGTCCAAGTTTAGGATATTTTACTATGAACCTGTGACTGCACCTAATTTATTTCCCAGTTTCAGTCTATTGTGTCATGTCATTTCTATGATAATGATGAGAGTCTAATCTATTGTGTTACAGATAAGGCTCCTCCCTCCCTTTTGTCTCCTTGCTGCAATGCTAATGAATCTGTCATACTGCTGGGGGATAAACAAAACCCAGTGAAACTTCCCAGTAAGACGACATTAACATACCTTTGTTTATTAACATTTGTTCGATTTAGCCAATCAAAAGCCGCCTCATGTTAGAGAATGTTTGTACAGACAATATAAGGTGATTCCGGCTCAGTCACAGCAATAGCAGACGGGTCAGAAGAGCGGCGAGGGGATCCCCATACTGCCCTATACCAGGTAGATATGACTTCTGTTACTATTAGGTTATATGTGATCGTTATTATCATGTCTGGGTAAGTGATTTGGCTGTGTCTGGTGATATTGTGCTCCATAGTATAAACATAACATTTTATTGTGTGTCAGCCAGATGTGGGATTAGGTTGGTAACAGTGATTTTGCATTGTTTTATATTTGATCCAACAAGAATATCATTGGTTCTGTTTGGTTTAATAAGAACCTAATGTAAATAATATATTATGGAAATTCAGCTTGTCGTCCAGGGACCAGGAAAAAGTCATACAGTCAAACAGACAGCTTGGGGAGGAATTGAGTACATAAGAACCTCAAAAATTCAAAAGCTGAGATTTAATATAGTTGTATAGCTCAATAACATTGTTTTGTGCTAAATATTTGATAATGTGATAAGGAAACTTTAACTTTGAGTATACAGGCACCCAGTTTCTTGTGTTCATAGAGGTTGTGCTGCCCCCGCTGACTAGCAGTGTGGAATTATAGTCAATTTTGACTGCAGTTCTGCTTTAATGGATTGATGTACTGTAGATTGATTTTATAGAAGCTCAACAAGGGCATGTTCCAATCATTAAAATGGGTTGTTGAGGCGCATGCGCGCGTGGCGATGATGGCGGCGGTCTAAGTCAGCTCCGCGCCCGGCGGCATCAGACGGGAGAATAAATTGCGCAGGAGCCAGCTAAACTTTACTGAGCGGGGGTGAGACTCATCGGCACTCGGAGGGGAAATTGGAGAGACGGCGGTGTTTGTCGGCGGGAGCGAACAAGGGGAGCCACATGGTGACGACGGTGGCGGTCGGCTCCGCGCTCGGCGGCATCTGACGGAAGCGGGGGCTGAGTGGGAGTCGGATGAATACAGCCGAACGGGGGTGAGACTCACCGGCACTTGGAGAGAGACTTGGAGCGGCGACGGCGTTTGTCTGCGGGGGTCGAGGGGAAAAGCCTCGTGTCAGCGGCGGTGGAGGCGATTTCAAGATGGCGGAGGACATAAGCTTAGAGGATCTGGCGGAGATCAGCCACAGTGAAGCATCCTTTATTGAAGAGGAGAGAGTGAGAGTGGGCCCGCAGAGCTTAGCCACGCAATCTGAAGTAAGTGCTGATTTATTACATCGATTTGAAGGCTTACTACAAAAAGCCCTAGCTGATAACACACTGCTGATTAAAGAGCATCTGTCTAAAGAGCTAAACAGGGTGTCAGGCTGCCTGAATGCATTAGAGAGCAAGGTGGCTGAAATCACAGTCGCACAGGAGGTCACTGATTCAGACGTGCATCAGTTGAAGTTAAATAACTCCCTTTTGCTAGCAAAGATCGAAGATATGGAGAACAGAGACAGAAGATGTAATCTCAGATTCAGAGGCCTACCAGAGCACATTGAGGATGTAAAGGCAGCGATTACAGCATTGTGCCAGGAATTAGTCCCAAGTATTTCATTAGAAAGGCTTGAATTTGACCGTATCCATAGAACCCTGGGCCCCCGCAGACCCCCTGAGGATTTACCAAGGGATATAATAGCCAAATTCCATTTCTACAATTCTAAGGAACTGGTCCAGAAAGCAGCTCGTCAATCAGCGAACTTAACGTTTCAAGGCCATAAATTCCAAGTCTATTCAGATATCTCTGCGGCTACTATGGCGAGGAGACGAGAATTAAAACCGCTGCTAGCAATCTTACAGGAATATAAGATTAAGTATAAATGGGGCTTTCCCTTCTGCATAACATTTGTGCACAAAGATTCATCATACTCTGCTTCTACACTGGAAGATTTAAAGGGCAAGATGGTGGCAGCAGGTATAACCAGACCAGCCCAGACCAAATCACCCAGAAATCTAGACGAATCGCCTAAAATACAGCGAGCTGGGAAGAGACTCAGGAAAGGCCCTCGGCTAGCAGGATGCAGCTCCTCACTCTCGTTCTCTGACCCTTGAACGATTTAAGCCATTGAAATTGATTCTTCAGGCCTTGAATATATTTTCTTTCTGACCCTAGTGCCTATTAGTGTCTGTTTCTTAGGCCTGGATAGATCAGAAATGTGGGACTTTGTTTCTGCAAGTCAAGCCATCATATATTGAGATGTCAAACGACGGAAGTGGTGGAGAAGATGATGCCAGACCATGCCGAGAAAATTTTTTTTTTTTTGTTTTTTTTTTGTTATTGTATGTCTGTCGTTTGTTGTTTGTAAGTCCTGGGGTTTGTTGGTTTGTTAATTGGCTGGTCTTTGTCTAATTTGGTTAACAGGTCAATTCCATCACTGTGTTAAGTTGAAATGTTACTTAAATAATTGTTATGTTAATCAGCAGTTACCTCATTGTACACTCCCTCCTCTGTATTGGGCACTCTCCTTTTCTTATCTGAGAAGCAGAGTTTTACCAATTCTCTGTTAGAATGTCTTAATATAAAATAGAGATAGTAGTTTGTTACTGTTTGGCTCCGATTATGCGCATTATAATGTGTGTTTTTGATAAACCCCGATGGCCTGCCGGCCTATACATGACGTACTCCAGATGAATCATAGGGAATTTCCCTCTGATCTTATTTGCTTATATATATTGTTTAATTTCTGAGTTCTATATATTTTATCTACTTAAGCTGTTAGATAGCTTACAATATCTACATACGTGATAGGTTGCTTACCTGGTCTATTAGAGCTTGTGTGATATTGAGCTGGGGAGTTGACGTGTGTGGGGACTCTCCCAATTGAGAGACATAGGGTGGTCCTTTTGGAAATTGATATCCAAATTTAACTTTTGGCCTATATAGGTACCACTGGAAGTAGGTATTGGAGCTATCCTTACCTAACTCATTTTGGAAGTTGCTTGGGGGTGCCCCCATATACGTCGTCTCTAGTGTGTTAAATCTACCCCATTTCCCGTCTTCCCTAGTCTTTCCTTCCCTCTTTCCCCCCCCCCCCTTTTTTTTTTTTTTTCTCTTTCTCTTCTTTCAACTATTACTACTTACTATTATTAAAATGACCACTGTGCTTTCTTTAAATGTTCAGGGATTCAATTCTCCACACAAACGGAGTCTTGCTTTTAGGAAATTTAGAGCTCTCCGGCCTGAGATCCTATGTCTACAGGAGACACATTTCTCGAAATCGTCCACTCCCCGATTTTTGGATGCATCTTACCCTCAGGTATTTATGGCATGCGCAGATTCCAAACAAAGAGGGGTCTTAACTGGCTTTAGACGGGACGCTCAATTTCACTGCAATAAAGAGTTTAAAGATCCAGACGGCCGATATTTGATCCTGGTTGGGACATTGCAGGATATGGAGATAACTATTACAAATTATTATGCACCCAATACAAATCAGTTAGCCTTTCTTTCTGATCTATTTGATAAGGTAGATAGTTTAGCACGAGGGTTGAGTATACTTTGTGGGGATTCTAATTTAGTTATAAATCCTTATTTGGACAGACAAGCCCCAAGTAATGTTTTAGTGAGCCCCCAAATGGCAGCAACATCTAAGGCTTTCAGAGGTTATGGTATTAAATAGAGGCTGGTGTAGTCACAGAATGGGATGCCCCAAAAACAAGAGTGCACCTGGCAACAGTAATACTATGCACAGCAAGTGTGTTTATCAGGCCAAATTTCTATTAGAATAAGTGCAAATGTTTATGGTATTAAATAGAGGCTGGTGTAGTCACAGAATGGGATGCCTCACAGCAGACTTAAGATCAGTTCAGTATATATGCACAGTTAGTGTATAAGCAGCCTGTCAGTCAGTCATAGGAATCACATAAAGTGACCATAAAACTATACAAAGAAGATGCTATTTCCTATTACTATGATTAGATATATAACAGTAATGTTGATGTTTGCATTCATTTTATGTTTGAACCAATAAGAATATAATTGGTTCAGTTTGGTTCAATCAGAGTCTAATGTGAATCATATTTTAGGGAAACTGACCGGGTTGTCCAGGGACCAGGAACAAGCTGAAATATAATATAGTTCCATAGCTCAATACTATTGTGTTTGGTCTAGCAAAGAATCTGATCATTGCAATATAATTGTTCCAGAAGGGACTTTGCAAACTATATTTTGGTCTGTGTGTCATTATATAATTTCTTCTATTTTATGTGAGGTGTTGGGAAGAACCATTTGGACACTAGTCCCAGCACATTATTACTTGAGCTTTTTATATGTTTCATAACTAGTAAATATAGTTGGGGAAAAATGCTCCAATCTAACAAAATGTAATGGATACAAATACTGTGTGTCCAAGTTTAGGATATTTTACTATGAACCTGTGACTGCACCTAATTTATTTCCCAGTTTCAGTCTATTGTGTCATGTCATTTCTATGATAATGATGAGAGTCTAATCTATTGTGTTACAGATAAGGCTCCTCCCTCCCTTTTGTCTCCTTGCTGCAATGCTAATGAATCTGTCATACTGCTGGGGGATAAACAAAACCCAGTGAAACTTCCCAGTAAGACGACATTAACATACCTTTGTTTATTAACATTTGTTCGATTTAGCCAATCAAAAGCCGCCTCATGTTAGAGAATGTTTGTACAGACAATATAAGGTGATTCCGGCTCAGTCACAGCAATAGCAGACGGGTCAGAAGAGCGGCGAGGGGATCCCCATACTGCCCTATACCAGGTAGATATGACTTCTGTTACTATTAGGTTATATGTGATCGTTATTATCATGTCTGGGTAAGTGATTTGGCTGTGTCTGGTGATATTGTGCTCCATAGTATAAACATAACATTTTATTGTGTGTCAGCCAGATGTGGGATTAGGTTGGTAACAGTGATTTTGCATTGTTTTATATTTGATCCAACAAGAATATCATTGGTTCTGTTTGGTTTAATAAGAACCTAATGTAAATAATATATTATGGAAATTCAGCTTGTCGTCCAGGGACCAGGAAAAAGTCATACAGTCAAACAGACAGCTTGGGGAGGAATTGAGTACATAAGAACCTCAAAAATTCAAAAGCTGAGATTTAATATAGTTGTATAGCTCAATAACATTGTTTTGTGCTAAATATTTGATAATGTGATAAGGAAACTTTAACTTTGAGTATACAGGCACCCAGTTTCTTGTGTTCATAGAGGTTGTGCTGCCCCCGCTGACTAGCAGTGTGGAATTATAGTCAATTTTGACTGCAGTTCTGCTTTAATGGATTGATGTACTGTAGATTGATTTTATAGAAGCTCAACAAGGGCATGTTCCAATCATTAAAATGGGTTGTTGAGGCGCATGCGCGCGTGGCGATGATGGCGGCGGTCTAAGTCAGCTCCGCGCCGGCGGCATCAGACGGGAGAATAAATTGCGCAGGAGCCAGCTAAACTTTACTGAGCGGGGGTGAGACTCATCGGCACTCGGAGGGGAAATTGGAGAGACGGCGGTGTTTGTCGGCGGGAGCGAACAAGGGGAGCCACATGGTGACGACGGTGGCGGTCGGCTCCGCGCTCGGCGGCATCTGACGGAAGCGGGGGCTGAGTGGGAGTCGGATGAATACAGCCGAACGGGGGTGAGACTCACCGGCACTTGGAGAGAGACTTGGAGCGGCGACGGCGTTTGTCTGCGGGGGTCGAGGGGAAAAGCCTCGTGTCAGCGGCGGTGGAGGCGATTTCAAGATGGCGAAGGACATAAGCTTAGAGGATCTGGCGGAGATCAGCCACAGTGAAGCATCCTTTATTGAAGAGGAGAGAGTGAGAGTGGGCCCGCAGAGCTTAGCCACGCAATCTGAAGTAAGTGCTGATTTATTACATCGATTTGAAGGCTTACTACAAAAAGCCCTAGCTGATAACACACTGCTGATTAAAGAGCATCTGTCTAAAGAGCTAAACAGGGTGTCAGGCTGCCTGAATGCATTAGAGAGCAAGGTGGCTGAAATCACAGTCGCACAGGAGGTCACTGATTCAGACGTGCATCAGTTGAAGTTAAATAACTCCCTTTTGCTAGCAAAGATCGAAGATATGGAGAACAGAGACAGAAGATGTAATCTCAGATTCAGAGGCCTACCAGAGCACATTGAGGATGTAAAGGCAGCGATTACAGCATTGTGCCAGGAATTAGTCCCAAGTATTTCATTAGAAAGGCTTGAATTTGACCGTATCCATAGAACCCTGGGCCCCCGCAGACCCCCTGAGGATTTACCAAGGGATATAATAGCCAAATTCCATTTCTACAATTCTAAGGAACTGGTCCAGAAAGCAGCTCGTCAATCAGCGAACTTAACGTTTCAAGGCCATAAATTCCAAGTCTATTCAGATATCTCTGCGGCTACTATGGCGAGGAGACGAGAATTAAAACCGCTGCTAGCAATCTTACAGGAATATAAGATTAAGTATAAATGGGGCTTTCCCTTCTGCATAACATTTGTGCACAAAGATTCATCATACTCTGCTTCTACACTGGAAGATTTAAAGGGCAAGATGGTGGCAGCAGGTATAACCAGACCAGCCCAGACCAAATCACCCAGAAATCTAGACGAATCGCCTAAAATACAGCGAGCTGGGAAGAGACTCAGGAAAGGCCCTCGGCTAGCAGGATGCAGCTCCTCACTCTCGTTCTCTGACCCTTGAACGATTTAAGCCATTGAAATTGATTCTTCAGGCCTTGAATATATTTTCTTTCTGACCCTAGTGCCTATTAGTGTCTGTTTCTTAGGCCTGGATAGATCAGAAATGTGGGACTTTGTTTCTGCAAGTCAAGCCATCATATATTGAGATGTCAAACGACGGAAGTGGTGGAGAAGATGATGCCAGACCATGCCGAGAAAATTTTTTTTTTTTTGTTTTTTTTTTGTTATTGTATGTCTGTCGTTTGTTGTTTGTAAGTCCTGGGGTTTGTTGGTTTGTTAATTGGCTGGTCTTTGTCTAATTTGGTTAACAGGTCAATTCCATCACTGTGTTAAGTTGAAATGTTACTTAAATAATTGTTATGTTAATCAGCAGTTACCTCATTGTACACTCCCTCCTCTGTATTGGGCACTCTCCTTTTCTTATCTGAGAAGCAGAGTTTTACCAATTCTCTGTTAGAATGTCTTAATATAAAATAGAGATAGTAGTTTGTTACTGTTTGGCTCCGATTATGCGCATTATAATGTGTGTTTTTGATAAACCCCGATGGCCTGCCGGCCTATACATGACGTACTCCAGATGAATCATAGGGAATTTCCCTCTGATCTTATTTGCTTATATATATTGTTTAATTTCTGAGTTCTATATATTTTATCTACTTAAGCTGTTAGATAGCTTACAATATCTACATACGTGATAGGTTGCTTACCTGGTCTATTAGAGCTTGTGTGATATTGAGCTGGGGAGTTGACGTGTGTGGGGACTCTCCCAATTGAGAGACATAGGGTGGTCCTTTTGGAAATTGATATCCAAATTTAACTTTTGGCCTATATAGGTACCACTGGAAGTAGGTATTGGAGCTATCCTTACCTAACTCATTTTGGAAGTTGCTTGGGGGTGCCCCCATATACGTCGTCTCTAGTGTGTTAAATCTACCCCATTTCCCGTCTTCCCTAGTCTTTCCTTCCCTCTTTCCCCCCCTTTTTTTTTTTTTTTTCTCTTTCTCTTCTTTCAACTATTACTACTTACTATTATTAAAATGACCACTGTGCTTTCTTTAAATGTTCAGGGATTCAATTCTCCACACAAACGGAGTCTTGCTTTTAGGAAATTTAGAGCTCTCCGGCCTGAGATCCTATGTCTACAGGAGACACATTTCTCGAAATCGTCCACTCCCCGATTTTTGGATGCATCTTACCCTCAGGTATTTATGGCATGCGCAGATTCCAAACAAAGAGGGGTCTTAACTGGCTTTAGACGGGACGCTCAATTTCACTGCAATAAAGAGTTTAAAGATCCAGACGGCCGATATTTGATCCTGGTTGGGACATTGCAGGATATGGAGATAACTATTACAAATTATTATGCACCCAATACAAATCAGTTAGCCTTTCTTTCTGATCTATTTGATAAGGTAGATAGTTTAGCACGAGGGTTGAGTATACTTTGTGGGGATTCTAATTTAGTTATAAATCCTTATTTGGACAGACAAGCCCCAAGTAATGTTTTAGTGAGCCCCCAAATGGCAGCAACATCTAAGGCTTTCAGAGGTTATGGTATTAAATAGAGGCTGGTGTAGTCACAGAATGGGATGCCCCAAAAACAAGAGTGCACCTGGCAACAGTAATACTATGCACAGCAAGTGTGTTTATCAGGCCAAATTTCTATTAGAATAAGTGCAAATGTTTATGGTATTAAATAGAGGCTGGTGTAGTCACAGAATGGGATGCCTCACAGCAGACTTAAGATCAGTTCAGTATATATGCACAGTTAGTGTATAAGCAGCCTGAAAACGCTAACAAAGCCAGTCAGCCAGCCAGTAACACTCAGGCAGGAGGAAAAAAAAAAAAATCTCCCTGTGACTGCCTCCGATTTTTCCTAAATTTCCCTGTTTTTCGCTGACTTTCTGTCTGTCTCCTGCCTGTCTCCAGCGTGTCCCTGTCTGTCCCTGCCTGTCTAACTGCCTCTCCCTCACTACAGCAGCGTCCTGTCTCTCACGAATGCAATAGAGAAATGAGGAAAAGCAAGATGGCCGCCGGCCTTAAATAGCGCTGTGACGTCACCGGGCTTGCTGGCTGCTGACAGGCTGCATGTGACTGTCCCAGCATACACTGCCCCAGCTTACATGTCTGGACATGTCACGTAGACCATCTTAGAATGCTTGTAATGTAAATGAATGGATGTTAAAGGAAAACTTCGAGCGATCGAATCGCGGGAAAATTCGGATTCGATCCGAATCGAATTTTTCATGAAATTCGGATCGAATCCGGGTTCGTCCGGATCGATTCTCTCATCCCTAGTCTTATCTATTGTGTTTCCAATAAGGCTCCCCTCTTCCATTTGTCTCCTTGCTGCAATGCTAATGAATCTGTCATCCTGCTGGGTGAGAAACAGAAAAGCTGGATGAAGAACAAAGCCCAGTGAAACTCCCCAGTAACACGACATTAACATAACTTTACTTATTCAGATTCATTCCTTTTAGCCAATCCAAAGCCGCCTCATATTAGAGAATGTTTGTACAGACAATTTATATGTCTTGGACTTCCGCTACACTCGCTCTTAGCCATTGGTTCTTCAGACCTCTAACCAGCAAGCTCTCATCATTTGAGCCATTGAAGTCCTGGGGGCAACCGATCCCGGGCAGTCGTATTTTGCATCCCGGCAAGCGGGGTCTCCTACAGGTAAAGCTGGCTGTGGAGATTGGGGGTTGAGGGCTTACATAGAGGGCTGGAGTTACCAGAGCGTGACAAATGTCTTATAAAAGCACCAGACTTCACACCAGGAAAATTAATCACTAAGAACAAGCAAAATAATTTTGTTGATGACCTGTGGTGTTATTTTGACCAGATTAGCTACTGGCTGCCTTATTACTGCCATTGCCAGGACTGTCTTATTAAAGACATTTTCTTTAAATGGAGATTGAGGTCCCTTTTAGAGGAGACAATACTTTGCAAGGTGAAATGGCACATTAAATATGTTGAAGCTAAACTACTAAAACAATCAATACTGTGCATGTAATGAAAGAGGCAAAGGGCTAATAAAGACATATCTGCAGAGATACTCACAGGAGGTACCAGGGGCACGTGTGTACAGTCAATAACACCCAAGACATTAGGCATATCTGCCAGCTCATAAAATCCAAACTTGACTGTATTCCAGGCTACCACAGTGCCATCGAGAAACTTATTGTGGGTGTGACTGAGTGTAGGCTGGGACATGCCCATGGAGAGGGGGAGCCCAGCCTATGGAATGAGCTGTTTACCAGTAATTGAAAGCAGCCAACCAATTTGTTCATGCCTGCAGTTGCATGCCTCTTTCTTGTGGTGAATGGCGAACCATGGCCCCAACTCACAGTAGAGTTTCAGGAGGGAAACCTGGTCAAGTCGGGTCAGCTCAAATAGCTCAATGTCATGCATGTGATTAACATCCACACACGGGCGGTGCGATTCCAAATCACAGCATATTCCACTGGCTCCTGTTATCATTTCAAAAATAATGATAAAACACACACAATTTAATCTGTGTCCTGTGAGGGTTGGTGAGTCATCATATAGCAATAACCTAGGAGTTTTTTAATCGGTGGTATATTCTAGTCATTTTTGTATCCCCATAACTTTTTATTTACTGGTTGCATTTTCTTTGGCTTTCACTTTTTGTCTTAATGATCTGGTTCTTAGCCACAGGGCCAGAGGTAACATTGCCCACTAATATTCTTATTGGTTCAAACATAAAAAGAATGCAAACAGCAACATTACTGTTACATATCTAATCATAGTAATAGCAAACAGCAATTAGCTTGAATAGTTGTGTGGTCATTGACTGACCCCCGGCCTCACATTATAGTGTCTTTACAAACATCCACTAACATGGAGTGACTTAAATGAATCGATTTGATCTTTTACAGAAAGTCGTCTTAAACTAGTCCACTTGGAGAGTTTCCATTAATACCATTATTATAATGTGCATTATGTCAAACAAAGCAACTAACCATTGCCTTGGGACAATCATAAATTTCATGTAAAATTGTCCTAAAATTGTGATTGAATCCCATTTTCTCAGTCACGCAGTGCAAACAGCACCAAAAATATGGACTTTATTACATTTTTTTTACATATTTTTTTTTTTATGGTAATAATTGTTATTATATTTTTTTCAAAAAAAATATTAAAAGTTTTAAAAAAAACTTTACAAAAAAGTGTCAGGCTCCCAGAATTCTATTTCATGGTGGTCCCCATTGAAGCTGCAAGCTCCTCAATTTTGCCAACCAGCCTATGAGCAGCAGCTGACAGTTGCTGCAGGCGCCCGTATTCCTCCATGCAATCCGCCTCCATCACACTGCAACTCACAGAGCGACATCAAGCTTTCACCAGGAAATACACCCCGTAAGTTTAGCAGAAACATCCTTGTTTTATTGGCCCAGTTTGAATCAACAATCAAGGCTTGGAATCATGCGCAAGCACATACCAATAACGTAACATTCCCGAGAAAGCAAACTACGCGAAAAACACAATCATCGAATATGCTTATTCACGTTAATGTAAACGCACATATGCATGAAAGAAGACACGAAAATCCTGTTAATGGTTGCAAAAACTTACAAAAAATACACAAACACATGTGAAACTGAAGCAAAAGGAGGCTGTGAATCAAGGCCATACTCTGCAATGCATTTTGATGTGTCCTTCACCGGTAACAAAAATGTGGTATTTGCTAGTGAACAAATTGCTCTTGACAGCGGGTCAAAGGCAGCAACACAATTTGCAGTAACAAAACCCAAAATGGTGCTGAAAACCCACTTAAGAGCTTATGGCAGCATGGAATTTGTCTCAGAATGAATGTGTTGTGTCTCTAGTGAATCTGGGGTGTTTTTGAAGCCTCCAAAAATGGTGAAAAAAATCAATCAATGAAAACCATTTTATGAGTTGTTTCTCCAATACTAGTTATCTATCTGACCTTTATGCTTGACGTATTAGTGACAGATGTAAAAATCACATAGAAAGCCATTCTGGCTAAAAATAACATTGATTCCTATCAGGTTTACCACTAAAAGATGGCGCACTGAGAAGCTGTTCGTTGGCATTCACCCGGCTAAATGAACAGACTTTAACACAGCAAACACAGCCTTGGCCTGGCGAATTGGCCATTTTTGCATAGGAAATTTACGCAAACTAGCAAATGCACAGCGTTTTGTAATTGGCCCTTCAAAGTATGAACATCAAAACAGTCATTGTGCAATGCCATTTCCTGCATGATATCAGAGTTTTTATGGCACATGTCCTGTGGTTTCTACTTTCCAAACATGTTTCGTCACAAGTGAGATGTTTTTCATGGGAAAATCATTTTTAGCCTATAAAATACAGTAATTAGATATATTAGAGTATAAAAAGTCATATATTATGAACATTTCTATGATAAAACACATGCAATTAATGATTATTTGGCATTGTATTGTTGTAGCATTGTGGAAAATACGGGATGAGAATTTTATTTTTATTAGGCTGCAAGGCTTGATTTTAAAAAGTGAATGTATGGATAAGAAACATCCTTGAGGAAAATTAAATCTCTAGAAAGGCCCGGTGGCTTGGAGATTCCTCATGCTGAGTACAGACTCGGAGCATCCAAAGCCAAAGGCAACTTAGCAAATTGTTCTCAGAGAAAAAGTACATTATAAATTGTGTTTATTCAGAAAATCTCAAAATATGACACAGAAGACAAAAGCAATGATACAGTAGTAGCCCATCATGGAATTTAATGTCTTTGTGGTCACTCCCTGAAGCCCAAAAATCTAGGACACTGGATCACCAGGCACTGGACAATACTGTCTTATCGGTGGTGTTTCTGTAGCAGTCAGTTAAACCAGCTGAACTGTATTTTTTCTTGCAGACATTTTTGCCAGTCGCTTGACTGCTTCTCTCAGCTATGAAATTTGGTGCTTTTGTAAGATGCATTACATTCGTGGCGAGGTGACTCCTTTGGTGTCTTGTCAGCTGTGATTTATGTGCATAACCTTCACCACATTACGACATTGATATGGCTTCTCTCCAGTGTGTGCCATATAATTATGGATCATGGCATGGCACTGGAAATTCACACTTCCAGACTTTTAAAAGGTTATTCTCCAGTGTGAGTCCTCCGATGTGTAAGCAAGTTTGAACGCCATGTAAAGCACTTGTCGCACTCAGGACATGAAAATGGCTTCTCCCCAGTGTGAGTCCTTTGATGTTTAAGCATGTTTGAATGGTAAGCAAAGCACTTGTCGCACTCAGTACATGAAAATGGCTTCTCTCCAGTGTGAGTCCTTTGATGTTTAAGCATGTTTGAATGGTAAGCAAAGCACTTGTCGCACTCAGGACATGAAAATGGCTTCTCTCCAGTGTGAGTCTTCTGGTGTGTAAGCAGGTGTGTATGGTGTGTAAAGCACTTGTTACACTCAGGACATGAAAATGGCTTTTCTCCAGTGTGAATTCTCTGATGTGTAAGCAGGGTTGCATAACGTGTAAAGCACTTGTGACACTCAGGACATGAAAATGGCTTTTCTCCAGTGTGAATCCTCTGGTGTGTAAGCAGGGTTACATGTTGTGTAAAGCACTTGCCACAATCAGGGCAGGAATATGGCTTCTCTCCAGTGTGAATCCTCTGATGTTTAAGCAGGTTTGAATGGTGTGTAAAGCCCTTGTCACACTCAGGACATGAAAATGGCTTCTCTCCAGTATGAATTTTCTGGTGTGCAAGTAGGTTACTACATTTTGTAAAGCACTTGTAACACTCAGGACAGGAATATAGCTTCTCTCCAGTATGAATTTTCTGATGTTCACGAAGGGTACTACGTTGTGTAAAGCACTTGTCACACTCAGTGCATGAAAACGGCTTCTCTCCAGTGTGACTCCTCTGGTGACTTGTGAGCTTTGATTTATAACGGAACCATTTTCCACATTCAGAACACTCATATGGTTTTCCTGGTTTAGGGCTCATTGTGGGATGATGGAGATCAGTTTATCTGTAAAATGGATTCCAGCTTCCTGATAAATGTTCAACCTGTAAGAAAAAATACAGAAAGTCATGTAAATTACACAAGCAGTATTTCAGTGTGACTTTTTTGGAGTCTACAACGTTTTGAATGAGAAGTAATGCATATGCCACTATCAGAGCATGAGATAGCTTCTCATTTTATTTTTAGGTATTTTAGTTGTGGAATAAAGTCAGTTCAAGTTAAGTATATTGTAATGCGATAAGCTTCATGTTTAATGCATAGATGGCCATTGTATGCTTATGCACACATATGTATTTGTCCTCCGTATTTAACCCATGCCCGGAGAAGTGGGCTGCCCAAATTAATGGCCAGGGAGCAGTTGCGGGGTTAGTGGCCTTGCTGAAGAGCATTTCAGTTCATGTTCCCTCAGTCAGGACTGGGATTTGAACCTGCCACCCTCCGGTCACAAGTACACTCCCCTTACCTCTAGGCCACAAATGCACACTAGTTACCAGTATGATATATTTTGGAACTATTACATTTACAGGTCTGAGAGCATAGTTACAGGTGAGTAATTACAAACACGCAACAATGGACATTCCCAGCGGCCCCCTGGGAGGAGTATCTTCCTCTTAGTGTCAAACTATTGCTGCACTTCTGGTGTGTCCAAGAATATAGTTTCAGGATGGTTCAAGGATAGTTATGGAGATGGGAAAAACTGAGATGGATTTGGCTTTAATTCACGGTTCTGATTCTTCTGATTCTGTATTTGGCTTGGGGCTAGGGAGAGCTGTGACACAGTTAATTATGATTCTGTGTTGGCACCGGCTGCTTGAACAGATTTTCCTTTCATGCATGTGATGGAAGGCAGCTCCCTGCCGGGGGTCACTCATGGCTGGGACACTGTGGCTTTATTTCAGGCCAGGGGTGTAAGAAGCAACATGGATTTTTTTAAGTGCCCCCCTCCCCCCTCTGTGGGTGTAAGGCCTGCACAACTTTCTGAGAGCAGGACTGGGTTGAGAATTACAACTGCCCGCGCTACCTATGAATCCAGCTTGTTGAGAAGGGACATTTGCTA
Organism: Gastrophryne carolinensis; assembly: GCA_027917425.1. Lineage (NCBI taxonomy): Eukaryota > Metazoa > Chordata > Amphibia > Anura > Microhylidae > Gastrophryne > Gastrophryne carolinensis. The sequence goes on along the minus strand of CM051236.1, from coordinate 7,743,017 downwards.
TGAGAATGGAATAAGCTGGAGAAATCAGGAATAACATATAATATTTGTCCTGATTGTCCCTATACTTATTATTAAACTAAACAAATGAAAATACATCTACTCAACACTGCGGGTCATTCTAATTATTTGGTGAACCAAGCTTAACTTTACTAAAACTTCCATCTCAGTGAGCTTATCTACTTTAACACACTAACAAGTTCAAAACATATTTATTACAGTTTTTCCCCAAACGTCACCTGTACATGTGATGGGGCATTTTTACAGGTAAGGGAAGGGGTATTTGTTCGGAAAATACAAGTTTGTGAGTTTGTTGGAAAAATGTGAATTCTTCTTGAACATTCCTCATATTGTCTTTCAAAAAATAACGATCCTCATCTCATTTGAAAAATTAGACACTTCACCTGTAGAAATGCCCCATTGCAAGTGCTGGTGATTTGTTGTGAATACATAAAAAACAATATTTTTATTGCATTTTTTTGCGTGTTAAAGTAAAAAACACACTCAGAGTAAGGGACGGCGTATCAAATAATTAGTAATAATTAGGTCCATACCCCCATTTTCTGTATAAACACACATTCTTATTGAGATATGAAACTATATTATATCTCATTGCAAAATATGTTTATCCTTCAGTAAGAATCTGTGGATTGCGCTGAGTAATAAATGTGCCGATCAACAGAGATTCCTTTTAGGTACAATACACCTATTTACTGTTCCCTTTAAAGTGTAACATGTGTTTAATCTGGAAATTTTAGCGGCTACCCATCAGGGTTGGTGTCATCACTACTTACTCCTACTGCATCAATCATCAGATGGATAATACAATACTTTTCTTAGTACTTTTCATGCAGTATAGACATTCCTTAGTACTATAGATATCTGATGGGTATTATTGACTGAGCGTGTCATATTTTATATTATAATTTATAAATATTCACATGTGCATATACATATTTAAATTAACTAATGTACTGTAATGACTTAATAGTTACCCAGCAGCTTATTAATTCCATCTATTATTTCCTTCAATATATCACAAATTGTGACAAGTCTACTCTTGGAATTATATAAAATCAAATCAGCGCATAAAAGACACTAATATATGAAAGATTGTATAGATAATATGGTCAGCCCCAAATAATCCCACATCTTTATGACACACAATAACATCTTATGTTACACTATGTAGCACAATATCACCAGACACAGCCAAATCACTTACCCAGACATGATAATAACCATCACATATAACCTAATAGTAACAGAAGTCATATCTACCTGGTATAGGGCAGTATGGGGATCCCCTCGCCGCTCTCCTGACCCGTCTGCTATTGCTGTGACTGAGCCGGCCTCACCTTATATTGTCTGTACAAACATTCTCTAACATGAGGCGGCTTTGGATTGGCTGAATGGAATGAATCTTAATAAGTAAAGATATGTTAATGTCGTCTTACTGGGGAGTTTCACTGGGCTTTGTTTCTCACCCAGCAGTATGACAGAATCATTAGCATTGCAGCAAGGAGACAAAAGGGAAGGAGAAGCTTTATTTGAAACACCATAGATGAGACTCTCATCATTAACAAAGAAATTACATGACACCATAATAAACACAATAGACTGAAACTGGGAAATAAATAAGTTGCAGTCATTGATTGCAAAAGTGTAACAGCTTTATAGTAAAAGATCCTAAACTAGGACGCACACAATTTTCATCTGTTACATTTTGTCGAGTTGTTAATATTTTCACAATTATTATTTAATTATTACTTAATAGTGATGAGACCTAAAAAAGCTCAAGTGATATAGTGCTGGGTGCTAGTGTGGAAAGGAGTTTCTTCCCACCCACTCATATCAAATAGAAGAAATGTTACACAGGCCAAAATATCAACCTCGATTCAATAAGAATAGAAACAATTCTCATGGTAGTAAAAAATCACTTTATTAAAAAAGGCAGAGAAGTTAATGGCACTTTTTACTACATTGCAAAGTGGAGTAAAACGTTCTCTACTTTCTTAGCAGGTAGCAAGTTAGCAAGTTCTGTACAAATGAATGTGTGTAATATTAATTATACGCATTAAACACAATCCAGTTCTGCCAATTGTGCCCTATGGGATCTTGACCAACAGCGGCAGGTAACATTTGGCGCTGCTTCAACCAAAATGCCCGGCACTGCTACGTTTCTGAAGCTCGGAAAGGGGCCTCTGCTGTGTCTGATACTTTACAAGTGGATAAGTATAAATAAAGGGCTGTGTGTTGTGTGTATCATCGTCCGACACTGTGGTAAAAGCTGTAGAGTCATTCTGTTTGAGAATAGTGATTCTAGGCCGGCAGAGCCAGTCTGTGTGTGCTCACCAGTGTCTGTGGGATTGTCTGGCTGACATCAGTGTTGTTTCCCTGATCTTTGCATTTTGTGATGAATGACCGTATTGTGTAGGACACAACTAGTGTGGATTTTTCGGAGTCCATTTGTGGGCTGTGCAGCATCTCCCCTCTTGGCTGGGCCAAACTTAGGAAACATTCTATCAGCAGCCTGATGGATTATTCAGCAAGATAATTGGTTTTGTGGTGAGCTGCATTGAGGTCCACTTGTGTTTGGTTATATTGGTGAGTGTATTGGCAATGGAGAGGTGTGAGGAGGAAGCTTGTGGCCTGATGTTTTCTGTGTGGCTGTGATGTGCTGCCAGTGCTGAGGTATCACAGGAGGCTTTGGAAGCCAGGGTGGTGAGATTATAGGCACAGAGATGTTTTAGTACCCGCCTGTCTGTGTGGGTTTTGAGTGATGAGTAAATCCGCAGCAGGTTTTAGCTGAATAATGCTGCTATTTTGTCCTTGTATGACCACATCCCACACAGAATTGACCCCCCGCTGGCTGCAGCCAGGCTATACCTGGCATTGTGTGCCTCCTTGAATATCTTGGCATGGGGAACTGTTCAGGTCCCTGCTGTTCTCCGCAGTGGCATCAGCCAGGGGACCATGAGGTAAGTGACCTAAGCAGAGACTTAATGCAAAACATAAACAGAGGGTATGTGGCTAACATTCAGGAGCTGAAGCAAACCATGGCAAATATAAAAGCAAAATACAAGAATAAGGTCATCCGCAGCTCAAGCAAACTGAACATAAACGAGATTGAAATTACTACACACACAGGAAAATATAATAAATGTTTTATATATTACATATATTAACACATAACACTTTTGTCTCCCTTACAGGCAGCATAAGAAGAAGGAAAACACAATTGCTGTGAGGAATGATGTGTAAAGAACATCTTTTGACTTAAAAATATTTATTGTTAATAAACACTATAAAATCAAATGTGATGTGTAATTAAGCTGTTTGGTTAATGTGGGTGAAAAAGAACGCTGCTGCAGATTGGTTAGGAAAGAAGAACAGTATTGGTATGCTCAGGCGCTGCATTGATTCAGGGAGAGCGCTTCCACAGCGCCCTCCACACATCACATCTTTCAATTCAGTAGGTATTAAATATTCACCATAGAACACACATCGGAGAGAAGCCGTATCAAAGTCCTGAATTTGGTGAAGGTTATGCACATAAATCCCAGTTAATAAGTCACCAAATTATTCGCGCTGCCATAACTGCAATGTAGAATGTGTTTAATGGAAGCGCACAACCCACCAGGAAAAACTGTGAGAGATATGTTTTTGTTTTAAAATAGAGGTTATATATATTAACCAATATAAGTCTGATATCATATCTACTGTTGCTTCTATGATCGTCTATCTTGGCTCAGTTTTAATACATTGTAAATAAAGGTAAAGTTTTATGGAAGCTCCGACTGGTGTCTATTGTTTATTCAGTTGAAGCTTTTTAAGAATACTAACTTTTCCTAATAAGGCATAAAAACCTTGCAACATTACCATCATTTCTGGCATAGAGAACATATAACATCTCCCCTGGTAATGGAGGCACAGCAACATTTGTACTTCTGAGAAATCAAGGAAAGTTTTAGATACCAACGTTCTCTGTAACTTCTATAGGGGCCGCCCAAGATCATAAAACTCTCTGGAGAAGCAGCCTGTCCATCACTGCCGGCCATAAATCACACTAAGGTTCTGAGAAGACCTAGGCACATAAAGATGGATCCCACACAAAATTTAGTATCAAATGCCTTCCAAAAAGAAAAGAGATATAATGGAGGAGCTGCAGCAGAACCAGACATGTTGGTGGCTCAGGACGAGAAGGTTGGGGAACACTGAGGTAGAAGATCACAGACAGGATCAGAGAAACTTTGCGTGTTTGATAGAAACAATCACATATTATAATCAGTTACATTAAATGGAGAAATTATCTACACCATTAGGTAAAGGGAAAGTCCACGTTCAACTGAATTTTTGAATGTGTATATTTTTCTTGTGCCAAACAGCTGTGCAGGTGCCAATAGCAAAAGATTCCTGGTAGTGAAAACTGCTTCTATAAAACACACATTAGCTAACATAAGAAAAAATCACTAGACAAGCTCGGCATTTTTTACATTCATTTGCACAATATTCATTGTTTGTAATTGTAATTGCTTTGGTTTGTATTTTTAAATATTTCCTTTAAACATTTCACTAAATTAAGATGAAAAGATTTATATGTTCTGGATTCGCTTTTGTTAGTTTAAAGAATTCTGCTGTGGCAAGACTAAAATAGAGAAAGATTGGTTCAAAACAATCACACAGTGGAACTGAGGGATATCTGTACTTGAGCGCCAATATTTATCAATCCAACAGCACAAGTTAGCAGCACCACTTGGGCAGCAGCGCATGCTGTCAGCGCCATTTACCACTTTGCGTTGCTGCTGCCTGGGTGCTGTCTGCACCACTCAGCAATTGCAAACTTTACAATGACTTGCATTGGTAATAAATCAGGTTCCCCAAGTCACATACAACAAAATATAACTTGCAAAGACATCTCTGGGTCAAGTATATATCAATGATCAAAGTTGTTGCTTTTTAAGATACAATATCCCATGACTGCTATGAGATAACAATTGTACAAGCAAGATACAGAAAGGCTGAGATCATAAGCAATATCACTGCTGGACCTTGTGGTTAAACATCAGTTAAAACACGCGTCAGGACAGAAAAACTACCAGCTTTGTGTGATATATCCCTGTGTCCAAGGTTATATATGAATAGATTGTACATAAGAATGACATATCTCTCTCTCTCTCTATATATATATATATTTATATTTGGTATGCATTATTGAAAACAGTTGTCATAGTGCACGGTGTGTACCCATAGCTGACTTTACATCCTGATGGTGACTATTTCCTCTTTGGACATACATCATTTAATCTGTGAGCTGTGAGGATTGGCGGGTCATCATATAACAATAGTCTAGGATCATTTTTGTATCTCTGTAACTTTTGCCTTTAATGTTGTATTCTTTGCTTTTGCTTTCATATTTTGGCTTTATAAACAGGTGCTTAAAAAGTAAGTCCACTGTCCATTTAATTTTTGAAAGTTTTGTGCAGAAATGACTTATATACTGAGCTGATGCAATGATCATAGCGGCAGTGTTCTGTATGTGCAGGACACAATCCTCTCTTCTTGGTGTACAGACATGTTGTACGTTGCCAATAGCAAATGTTTTCAGTTAGTGATAAACGCTTCCATAAAACTCACCTTTACTAACATAGGAAAAAATAAATAACATTTTATAAAAATATACACTTTAAAAAATTACATCAAAATCTGACCCTTTATTTTAGTGACTACAATGTCCAGAGGTAACATTGCTTATGATACCCGCCTTCCTGTATCTTGCTTGTACAGCTGTTATCTCATATCAGTCATGTGATGTTACATTGCTTTATCTTATGACATGTTTAGGAGAATTTTCCAATACATTTATACTTGTCCCAAGACATTGCTTAGTTGTGGTGTCTGGGGTGGAGATACTGCACATTATAATAATGGTATTAGTGGGAACTCTTTAATATGATTCTCTGTAAGAGATTAAATACATTCAGCTAAGTCCCTCCGTGTCAGTGAATGTTTGTAGAGACATTATAATGTGAGGCCGGGGGTCAGTCAGTCATAGGAATCACATAAAGTGACCATAAAACTATACAAAGAAGATGCTATTTCCTATTACTATGATTAGATATATAACAGTAATGTTGATGTTTGCATTCATTTTATGTTTGAACCAATAAGAATATAATTGGTTCAGTTTGGTTCAATCAGAGTCTAATGTGAATCATATTTTATGGAAATTGACCGGGTTGTCCAGGGACCAGGAACACGCTGAAATATAATATAGTTCCATTGCTCAATACTATTGTGTTTGGTCTCGCAAAGAATCTGATCATTGCAATATAATTGTTCCAGAAGGGACTTTGCAAACTATATTTTGGTCTGCGTGTCATTATATAATTTCTTCTATTTTATGTGAGGTGTTGGGAAGAACCATTTGGACACTAGTCCCAGCACATTATTACTTGAGCTTTTTTTATGTTTCATAACTAGTAAATTTCATTGTGGAAAAATGCTCCAATCTAACAAAATGTAATGGATACAAATACTGTGTGTCCAGGTTTAGGATATTTTACTATGAACCTGTGACTGCACCTAATTTCTTTCCCAGTTTCAGTCTATTGTGTCATGTCATTTCTATGATAATGATGAGAGTCTCATCTATTGTGTTTCAGATAAGGCTCCTCCCTCCCTTTTGTCTCCTTGCTGCAATGCTAATGAATCTGTCATACTGCTGGGTGAGAAACAAAGCCCAGTGAAACTCCCCAGTAAGACGACATTAACATACCTTTGTTTATTAAGATTCAATCCATTCAGCCAATCCAAAGCCGCCTCATGTTAGAGAATGTTTGTACAGACAATATAAGGTGAGTCCGGCTCAGTCACAGCAATAGCAGACGGGTCAGGAGAGCGGCGAGGGGATCCCCATACTGCCCTATACCAGGTAGATATGACTTCTGTTACTATTAGGTTATATGTGATGGTTATTATCATGTCTGGGTCAATGATTTGGCTGTGTCTGGTGATATTGTGCTCCATAGTATAAACATAACATTTTATTGTGCGTCAGCCAGATGTGGGATTAGGTTGGTAACAGTGATTTTGCATTGTTTTATATTTGATCCAACAAGAATATCATTGGTTCTGTTTGGTTTAATAAGAACCTAATGTAAATAATATATTATGGAAATTCAGCTTGTCGTCCAGGGACCAGGAAAAAGTCATACAGTCAAACAGACAGCTTGGGGAGGAATTGAGTACATAAGAACCTCAAAAATTCAAAAGCTGAGATTTAATATAGTTGTATAGCTCAATAACATTGTTTTGTGCTAAATATTTGATAATGTGATAAGGAAACTTTAACTTTGAGTATACAGGCACCCAGTTTCTTGTGTTCATAGAGGTTGTGCTGCCCCCGCTGACTAGCAGTGTGGAATTATAGTCAATTTTGACTGCAGTTCTGCTTTAATGGATTGATGTACTGTAGATTGATTTTATAGAAGCTCAACAAGGGCATGTTCCAATCATTAAAATGGGTTGTTGATGTAAGCGGACCTGGATTTAAAAAAAAAATCCAATGAAAGAACCGACAAAAAGAAACAGCACGGAAGGAGCTTTCCTTGGCAGACAATTTACTGAACCAAAGACATGTATTTTTATGTCTTGGGCTTTTCCTGTGATTGGCTGACTGTGGGGTATTTAGGGTTTCCATGTCACACATTTATTAATTCAGCCCTTTAGTTAATTTGGATAAATATACTTTTATATCACAACTCCTAGTTCAATGCTTTCTGACCATTCTACAAATAAATTACACATTGTAAAGTTACAAACACCATGAAGATTCTGGTCATTTGTTATTTGCATTACACACAATACAGCCATCGGATTTGGCATTGGATTACTTCTAAGTTGCCTTTTCACTGTAATAAGTTGTGGTGTCACACATTTGTTAGATATTGCATCATTTTGCTGTATCTATTAATTACATTAATCCTGCCACACGCAGTCACTCGTCACTTATTACAGTTTATCGCTATCAAACAATCACCAACCATAAATCCCAGTATACAGCTACAAAAATATTGACTGTGTTGCGTGTCCTGCTCGTGTAATTAACATGACTTTCTGTGTTCTCCTTACAGGGTGACAATTTTTCAGTAAGTTTGAATTCATTATACAGATAAATTGATCTGCATCAGCCCATAATGAGCCCCACAGGAGTGAAGCCATATCAGTGCTCTGAGTGTGGGAAACAGTTTAGTTTGAAATCACAGCTCATAGTTCACCAGATGAGTCACACTGGAGAGAAGCCGTTCCCATCCTCTGAATGTGGCAAAAGCTTTAGACTGCATGACCAGCTGCTTGCCCACGTAAGGATTCACACTGGAGAGAAGCCATTTTCATGCTCTGAATGTGACAAGTGCTTTACAGGACGTGCAAACCTGCTTAGACACCAAAGGACTCACACTGGAGAGAAGCCATTTACATGCCCTGAGTGTGACAAATGCTTTAGAGAGCGTAGAAAGCTGCTTGCCCACCAAAGGATTCACACTGGAGAGAAGCCGTTTTCATGCTCTGAATGTGACAAGTGCTTCACAGTATGTGCAAACCTGGTTAGACACCAGAGGACTCACACCGGAGAGAAGCCATTTTCATGCCCTGAGTGTGGCAAATGCTTTAGAGAGCGTGGAAAGCTGCTTGCCCACCAAAGGACTCACACTGGAGAGAAGCCGTTTTCATGCTCTGAATGTGACAAGTGCTTTACAGTATGTGCAAGCCTGGTTAGACACCAAAGGACTCACACTGGAGAGAAGCCATTTACTTGCCCTGAGTGTGACAAGTACTTTACACGTCATTCAGCCCTGATTACACACCAGAGGACTCACACTGGAGAGAAGCCATTTCCATGCCCTGAGTGTGACAAGTACTTTACACGTCATTCAGCCCTGATTACACACCAGAGGACTCACACCGGAGAGAAGCCATTTCCATGCCCTGAGTGTGACATGTTCTTTGCAAGTCATTCAAACTTGCTTTCACACCAAAGGACTCACACTGGAGAGAAGCCGTATCAATGCCCTGACTGTGGTAAAAGTTACACACATAGATCACAGTTGAAAAAACACCAAAAGATTCACACTGCCGCGCCTGCAATGTATAATGTACCAAACTTCACACCCAGATAATCTCTTATTGAGAGGTTTGTCAAAGGTGTATATTGAAAGTTATCTTATATAGATAATAAAATGGGAAGAACCGCTGGGCAGGAACATTTAGAAACTGAGTTAATCTAATCATGCTCTATTGACCTTTTTTGTTTATCAATAGAAGACAATTGATTGTGTGGGGGGGGGGTGTTAAGACCAGTCTGGATTTTTGAGAAGTTATTTCCATGATCTACAGAACAATGGTGACTGAAATGTAATATCTAATCTTTTAGTTTAACATCTTTCATTTTATAACACTTGGTCCTCGTGGATTCATTATATACAAACTGATTATTAACCTTTGATTAACAAAAGACAATATTGCCCAATAACCAGTGATCCAGTGTGCGAGCACCTTGGGCTTCAGGCAGAAAAGACATAGACACTAAATTCCATAATTGTCTGCTATTATACCATTGCAATTGCCCTCTTTGTCACATGTTGGAAATCTTTGAATTTGCTCCATTTCTATTAAACTTTTTATCCAAGAAAAAGTTGCTAAGTTGTCTTTGGCTTTGGATGCTTCGAGTCTGTACTTGGCATGAGGAATCTCCAACTCACCGAGCTCGACCTCTTCATTCTTTTTAAAGGTTTAAATGACGTCCAGGAGGTTTCCTTTATATACTATGGAAATTGACCGGGTTGTCCAGGGACCAGGAACAAGCTGAAATATAATATAGTTCCATAGCTCAATACTATTGTGTTTGGTCTAGCAAAGAATCTGATCAGTGCAATATAATTGTTCCAGAAGGGACTTTGCAAACTATATTTTGGTCTGTGTGTCATTATATAATTTCTTCTATTTTATGTGAGGTGGTGGGAAGAACCATTTGGACACTAGTTCCAGCACTTTATCACTTGAGCTTTTTTATGTTTCATAACTAGTAAATTTCATTGTGGAAAAATGCTCCAATCTAAAAAAATGTAATGGATACAAATACTGTGTGTCCAAGTTTAGGATATTTTACTATGAACCTGTGACTGCCCCTAATTTCTTTCCCAGTTTCAGTCTATTACGGTGTCATGTGATTTCTATGATAATTGTGATGCCCAGCGGGACACCAGCCTTCTGTAAGCAGGCAACCACCTATCTCCACCGCCGCTTCTGCCTATAGTCAAGCCCTCATTTGCATGACAGCGAATGGCCATAGCGAACGGCTCCCAGCATATTCATTAACAAATCAAGCTCAAAAAATTCTCGCGCTGTGAAATGCTTGTTTAAACCCCAGAGCGCTGGCGGCGATGGGTTAAAAGTAATTATTTAACCCCCAAACATCCATATTTTTGGAAAAAAAAAACAGTTTTTCAAAATATTTTGTAATATGAATACATTAATATCAGACCTGTAATATCAATTCTGCACAATTTTTTTTTTTTTTTACTTTAAAAAAAAATCTAACGTTGCAGAAGTGGTCACACAATTTTTGACATTTAAAAAAAAAATATATATATATATTAACAATAATTCTGAATAATTAAAGATTGTCCCATTAAAAAATGCATTGGAGAGCGCCAGGTAGCGAAAGGTCATACCTGTCGCTGTTCAAGTTCGCTCGTTGGCGCTGTGTGGTGAGGCTGGAATAATCATAAATGATTCGCTATCTGGCGCTCTGCCGTTCGCTAAGCAGGATCGGCTTGATAAATGTGTGATAGCGGTGGGGAGCCGGCGTTCTCGTGGCGGTGCCTGTCATTACCGTTTGCTCACCATTCGCTACCTGGCGCTATCCCTTTTTAAATAAGGGCCTAAGTTCTGTTAGACATAATAAAGAAATCATCAAGTCTGAGTAAGAAAAATAAGTATTCCAAGATACTTAACAAAATTAGCCTCTAAAATGTATTGTGTATTCTTCTGCTCTTAATGGATAACATGGTACAGCACATTATTGTTAATTCGTAATTGAGAAAACCAGTCAGGTGACTGACAAAAATGCCTTTTAGAAAGTATACAAAGTTCAGTTGGTTTAACTTAAATCTACAGAAAATATTGTCCAGTGTCTGGGGATCCAGTGTGAAAGCAAGTTGGGCTTCTGGTAGAAACCACATAAACGCTAAATTCCATAATGAAATTCTATTGTAACAATGAAATCATCCTCTTTGTCACATTTTGGAAATTTTTGAACACACTCTATTGATAGTATACATTTTCTATGAGAGCAAATTTCCCAGGTAGCCTTTGGCTTTGGATGCTGCGAGTTTGTTCTTGGCATGAGCAATCTCCAACTCACTGGGCTCGGCTTTTTCACTCTTTTCCTTTTTCTGGAAGTTTTATTTCCCTCAAGGGGGTTTCTTATTACTATTTTCCACTTCATCAGTCAAGCCTTGCAGCCTAATTGAAATCGAATTTGCATCTTATATATGGTGCATGATGATGCTACAACATTGACAATACGGTGTCTATACAATTACCTATCAAGTGCATGTATTTTGTCCTAGAGGAACGTACAAAGTTGGAGGAGTTTTTATTTCTGATGTCTAATTAGAGTAATTTATAGGCTGAACATGTTGTGATTTTATCCTAAACAGGATCAACAACCCATTTTGTAATTGGTGTTGGTCTTGTGGACAAGCATTCTGAAGCCCCCCGGGGTTCACATAACACCCCCAGAATGCATTATATCCATTATAACCTTCACTATGACACAGCGCTCGGAAGAGAGTCCTCTGGTTAGCCACCGGCCTGCTGGCCAATCACAGTGCTACATTCCCAGCACAGGCTCGTAATAAAGGTGAGGATACTGGGCATTCTGGGAGGTTATGTGCTGGTCTGGTTTAATCAAAGTTGTGATTTGACTAAAAACATATTTGCCGGATGTCTGCGTTTTAGATAAAACTGTCATCCAAAAGGCTGGAGGGATGTTTACAGGGGAACATCAGAAAATATATATTCCTGTCTCTGCCCCGCCGCCATGACAGGGAGATAGATTCGTAATTTTGATTAAACCAATCAAATATGATCATTCTTTCTATTTCATTAAATAAATAAAATTGGTATAAACATGACTTTTTCTTTTATTGTTGCAACCCTATTGCTTTTGCTTGGCTTCATGAACAGGTGCATAACTAATATGTCCAGAGGCAATAGCATACCCGCCTTCCTGTATCTTGCTTATACAGTTGTTATCTTCTATCAGCCATGTGATGTTACATTGTTTCATCTTAGGAAGCAAATACTTTGATTATTACAATATATTTGTCCTAGAAGAGACTTTGTAAACTATATTTTGGCCTTTTTATTGTGAGCAGGTGGAAAGAACCTATTTTACCACTAGCAGCCAGAACTATATAACCGGCTTGTTTAGGTGTGCTTACTAGTAAGTATCATTGTGAAAATTGTATTAACCTGATAAAATGTAATGGCTAAAAAATACTGTGTGTCATAGTTAAGTATCTTTTACCACGAGGCTGTTACAGTTTTTCAATGACTGCAACATAATTCTTTTACAGTTTCAGTCTATTGTGTCATGTAATTTCTATGTTAATAATGAGAGTCTTGTCTATTATGTTTCAAATAAGGCTCCTCCCTCCCTTTGTCTCCTTGCTGCAATGTTAATGGCTCTGGCATCCTAAATATTCACCATAGAACACACACTGAAGAAGCCGTATCAAAGTCCTCAATGTGGTGAAGGTTATGCACATAAATCCCAGTTCACAAGTCAGCAAATTATTCGCATTGCTGTGTCTGCAATGTAGAATGTGTTTCATGGAAGTGCACTTCCCACCAGGAAATGTGAAAGAGATGTTTTTGCTTTTAAAGAGAAGTTATATATATTAAACAATATGAGTCTGAAATTGTATCTACTGCGGTTTCATGATTGTCCATCTTGGCTCAAATTAAATACATTGTCAATAAAGGTAAAGTTTTATGGAAGTTGCGACTGGCATCTATTGTTTATTCAATTGAAGCTTTTTAAGAATACTAACTTTTCCTAATCAGGCATAAACACCTTGCAACATTAACATTATGTCTGGCATAGAGAGCATATAACATCTCCCCTGGCAAAGGAGACACAGCAACATTTGTACTTCTGAGAAATAAATGAAAGTTTTAGATGCCAAAGTTCTATAGGGGCCGCCCAAGATCATAAAACTCTCCAGAGAAGCAGCCTGTCCATCACTGACGGCCATATATCACACTAAGGTTCTGAGAAGACCTAGACACATAAAGATGGATCCCACACAAAATCTAGGATCAAATGCCTTCCAAAATAAAAATAGATATAATGGAGGAGCTGCAGCAGAAACATATATACTGAGACCTGCTCATTCAGGTAGAACAGTGTCCCCCAACCCTCTCCTCATCAGTCACCAACAGATCATGTTTCTATACCTCTGTCTGAGCTCTGATTAATTTACCCGAGTGTCCGTGTGGAGATCCACAAAACCTGACCTGTTGGTGGCTCAGGAGGAGAAGGTTGGGGAACAACGAGATAGAGGATCACAGACAGGATCAGAGAAACTTTGTGAGTTTGTTAGAAACAATCACATATTATAATCAGTTACATTTCATTAAATGGAGAAATTATCTACACCATTAGGTAAAGGGAAAGTCCACGTTCAACTGAACTTTTGAATGTGTATATTTATCTTGTGCCAAAAAGCTGTGCAGGTGCCAATAGCAAAAGATTCCAGGTAGTGAAAACTGCTTCTATAAAACACACATTAGCTAACATAAGAAAAAATCACTAGACAAGCTCGGCATCTTTTACATTCATTTGTTCAATATTCATTGTTTGCAACTGTAATTATTTTGGTTTGTATTTTGAAATATTTCACACAGTGGAAATGAGGGATATGTGTACTTGAGCGCCAATATTAATCAATGCAGCAGCACAAGTTATCAGCACCACGTAGGCAGCACCCAATGCTGTCAGCGCCATTTACCACTTTGCGGTGCTGCTGCCTGGGCGCTGTCTGCACCACTCAGCAAAAGCAAAAATTATTTTTGTGCAGAAATGACATATATTGTATATGCTGTGCATGCTCTCTGGTTTTTGTGGCATCCCATTCTGTGACAACACCAGCCTCTATTTAATGCCATAATAACCATTTGCACTTATTCTCATAGAAATCAGGCCTGATAAAGACACTTTTGCTGTGCATGCTCTCTGGTTTTTGTGGCATCCCATTCTGTGACTACAGCAGCCTCTGTTTAAGACCATATAACCATTTGCTCTTATTATATTTGAAATTAGCCTGATAAAGACACTTTTGCTCGGCATAGTACTTCTGGACCCTGCAAGGGCATCCCATTCTGTGACTATAGCAGCCTCTGTTTAAGACCATATAACCATTTGCTCTTATTATATTTGAAATTAGCCTAATAAAGACACTTTTGCTGGGCATAGCACTACTGGACCCTGCAAGGGCATCCCATTCTGTGACTATAGCAGCCTCTGTTTAAGACCATATAACCATTTGCTCTTATTATAATTGAAAATAGCCTGATAAAGACACTTTTGCTGGGCATAGTACTTCTGGACCCTGCCAGGTCCACTTCTGTTGTGGCATCCCATTCTGTGACTACAGCAGCCTCTGTTTAAGACCATATAACCATTTGCTCTTATTAAAATTGAAATTAGCCTGATAAAGACACTTTTGCTGGGCATAGCACTACTGGTCCCAGCCAGGTCCACTTCTTTTTTGGGGCATCCCATTATGTGACTACAGCAGCCTCTGTTTAAGACCATATAACCATTTGCTCTTATTATATTTGAAATTAGCCTGATAAAGACACTTTTGCTGGGCATAGCACTACTGGTCCCAGCCAGGTCCACTTCTTTTTTGGGGCATCCCATTCTGTGACTATAGCAGCCTCTGTTTAAGACCATATAACCATTTTCTCTTATTATATTTGAAATTAGCCTGATAAAGACACTTTTGCTCGGCATAGTACTTCTGGACCCTGCAAGGGCATCCCATTCTGTGACTATAGCAGCCTCTGTTTAAGACCATATAACCATTTGCTCTTATTATATTTGAAATTAGCCTGATAAAGACACTTTTGCTCGGCATAGTACTTCTGGACCCTGCAAGGGCATCCCATTCTGTGACTATAGCAGCCTCTGTTTAAGACCATATAACCATTTGCTCTTATTATATTTGAAATTAGCCTGATAAAGACACTTTTGCTGGGCATAGCACTACTGGACCCTGCAAGGGCATCCCATTCTGTGACTATAGCAGCCTCTGTTTAAGACCATATAACCATTTTCTCTTATTATATTTGAAATTAGCCTGATAAAGACACTTTTGCTCGGCATAGTACTTCTGGACCCTGCAAGGGCATCCCATTCTGTGACTATAGCAGCCTCTGTTTAAGACCATATAACCATTTGCTCTTATTATATTTGAAATTAGCCTGATAAAGACACTTTTGCTCGGCATAGCACTACTCGTCCCAGCCAGGTCCACTTCTTTTTTGGGGCATCCCATTCTGTGACTATAGCAGCCTCTGTTTAAGACCATATAACCATTTGCTCTTATTATATTTGAAATTAGCCTGATAAAGACACTTTTGCTGGGCATAGCACTACTGGACCCTGCAAGGGCATCCCATTCTGTGACTATAGCAGCCTCTGTTTAAGACCATATAACCATTTGCTCTTATTATAATTGAAATTAGCCTGATAAAGACACTTTTGCTGGGCATAGTACGTCTGGACCCTGCCAGGTCCACTTCTGTTGTGGCATCCCATTCTGTGACTACAGCAGCCTCTGTTTAAGACCATATAACCATTTGCTCTTATTATAATTGAAATTAGCCTGATAAAGACACTTTTGCTGGGCATAGTACTTCTGGACCCTGCCAGGTCCACTTCTGTTGTGGCATCCCATTCTGTGACTACAGCAGCCTCTGTTTAAGACCATATAACCATTTGCTCTTATTATATTTGAAATTAGCCTGATAAAGACACTTTTGCTGGGCATAGCACTACTGGACCCTGCAAGGGCATCCCATTCTGTGACTATAGCAGCCTCTGTTTAAGACCATATAACCATTTGCTCTTATTATATTTGAAATTAGCCTGATAAAGACACTTTTGCTGGGCATAGCACTACTGGACCCTGCAAGGGCATCCCATTCTGTGACTACAGCAGCCTCTGTTTAAGACCATATAACCATTTGCTCTTATTATATTTGAAATTAGCCTGATAAAGACACTTTTGCTCGGCATAGTACTTCTGGACCCTGCAAGGGCATCCCATTCTGTGACTATAGCAGCCTCTGTTTAAGACCATATAACCATTTGCTCTTATTATATTTGAAATTAGCCTGATAAAGACACTTTTGCTGGGCATAGGCTTACTGCTGCCTGCCAGGTGCACTTCTGTTGAGGCATCCCATTCTGTAACAGCATACCCCTCTTTATTTACACTAAGCAGCTCTCTTATTTACACTAAGCAGGCCTGTTGGAGGCTGAGTGTTACTGCTCACTTTTGGTGTGCATTATATTCTGTTTCATATAGACCCACCGCTGCCCGGGGTTTTTTTAAATATCACCTACTACCACGCCAGTTAGACTATGTCGGGCAGACAAGTGCCTGGAAGTGAAAAGAGGAGTGGCAGAGGCCAAGATTCCGCAGGCAGAGCTCGCATCAGACTGGGGGCCAGTAGCAGCAGGAGTCACGCTGAGAGACCTAATCTGCCAGTATCTGCTAGCGGTCGGGTCTCCACCAGTAACGCATCTGCCGTGGTAGATTGGCTGACGCGCTCATCAACAACATCATCACAACTTACATCTGAGACCCCCAGTCTAGGGTCGGTAGGTTCCTCTGACACAACCCTGAGTTGGCATGCCCCGAGAGCAGTCCCTGTCCTCCCATTGCCTCTGTCCTACGCCGTTCCCTCCCCCAGCGACGTATCCTATGCTTTGGGTTCAGCTCCACTCTTTAGTGAGGAGGACGATCAGATACAGGAGGACAGTCAGCAGCTACTGCCCAGCCAAGAAATGGAGGTGGCTTCTTTAGCTAGGCAGACAAATAGTGATGTGGACAGTGTCGTGGGTGCTGCGAGCGTTCCAGCTCCTGCGCCAGACACTGTTGACGAATCCACGAACATCAGTGACGTACAGCCACAACTCGGTGATGATGATGATGACGATGAAGCCGATCGCACTTGGGAGCCGGGTGAGGAAGGGGCTTTATCGTCATCATCAGGAGAAGAGGGGCGCAGGTTGCCCCGGAGTCAGCAGCTGAGGCAGCAAGGTGGTAGCAGTCAGCATGGGGGCACAATTCCAAAGGCTGGAGCCGGCCGGGGCCGGGGTCGGGGTAGAGCACCTGCTGTGCGGCAGTCTACCTTATCAGGAGGTAGTGGAGCAGGGGTTCCTGGAGTTGGCAACAGCAGCAGTGAATCAGTGAGGCCAGGGGGTGGGAAAAGTAGCTACTCGGCAGTGTGGCAGTTTTTCCTGAGGCATCCACAGGAGGGTAACATGGCCACATGCAAGATATGTAGGCAAAAGGTGAAGCGTGGCCAGGGTCCAAATGTTGGCACCACGGCCCTGCGTCAACATATGATGCGTCACCATAAAACGACCTGGGAGAACCGAGGCTCCCAAGGGGTGGTCCAGTCTGCTTCCTCACCAAGTGAGCTCCCAATTTCTGCCAGCCAAGGCTCCAGCACCTCAGCCGAAGGCAGCTGTGCGTCATACCCATCCTCTGTCGCTCCTGCTCCTCCTCCTCCAAGTCATGCATCCCGCCAGCAATCCATCAGCGAAGCCATGTCCAAGAGACAGCAGTATGCGCCCACTCATCCTACGGCGCAGAAGCTGAATGTGCTCCTGTCCAAGTTGCTGGTGCTGCAGTCGCTCCCTTTTCAGGTGGTGGAATCTGCACCTTTCAGAGAACTGATGGCTTGTGCCGAGCCGAGGTGGAGAGTCCCAAGCCGTCATTTCTTTGCCAAGAAGGCAGTACCAGCGCTGCACACTTTTGTTGAACAGAAGGTGGGCCAGTCCTTGAGCCTGTCGGTGTGTAGCAAAATACATGGCAGCGCCGACATCTGGAGCTGTAACTACGGTCAGGGGCAGTACATGTCGTTTACGGCCCACTGGGTGAATGTGGTCCCTTTGCAGCAGCAGCAACTTGGACAGGTCACGCCGCTTCGGCCTCCGCGCTCTCTGCCCATTGGGCCTGTGACACCGTGCGACTCGGCCTCCTCATCCTCCGCCATCTCCTCACCCTCCACTGTAGGCTCAAGTCTCAGTGCCCCTCCAGTCTACCATGTGTGCAGGGCACGGAGGTGTCACGCAGTGCTTCACATGGTTTGTCTTGGCGAACGGAGTCACACAGGGGAGGAACTGCTTAAATGTATTCATCAGGAAATCCAAACATGGCTTACTCCGAGAAAACTTAAAATGGGAATCATGGTTACCGACAATGGGAAGAACATTTTGTCTGCGCTGCGCCAAGGAAGCCTGACCCATGCCCCCTGCATGGCTCAGGTCTTCAATCTGGTTGTCAAGCGGTTTCTGAAGTGTTCCCCCCATCTGCAAGACATCCTAACAACTTCAAGGAAACTTTGCATGCACTTCAGCCACTCCTACACCGCCAAACACACCCTTCTTGAGCTACAGCGTCAGAATGGTATCCCCCAACATAGTCTGATTTGCGATGTTTCCACCCGTTGGAATTCCACCCTTCACATGTTGGACCGATTATATGAACAGAGAAAAGCCATCACGGATTTCCTGATGATCCAAGCAGATAGGGGGACTCCCCTGTGTAACTTCAATGTCAACCAGTGGCAGCTCATACGTGACACCTGCCGTTTGCTCAGGCCCTTTGAGGATGCCACTTTATTTGTCAGTCGGCAGGATTACGGGATGAACGACATGATTCCACTGCTTCATGTACTACAGCACATGTTGGAAACCATGGCTGGTCAGGGCACTGGAGACATGGCGTTTACATCTTACGGCCACATGAACCCCGCTGGAGCTGAACTGGAGGAGGAGGAAGAGGAGGAGGAGGAGTTGCCCAGCGAAACACAGTTTAGGCTTGGCGAAATGGCTGGTTTATCTAGTCAGCGGACAGGAGAGGAGGAGCAGGAGCAGCCAGAGGAGCTAGAGGTTTTTGAGGAAGGCGAGACAGAGGACCCGGGCACACCGTGGCAGTATGCAGTGGAGATGGAGACAGGTAGTCCATCCGAGTCACTTGCGCAAATGGCACGAAGCATGCTCACGTGCTTGCGTAGTGACCCCAGAATTGTTTCCATCTGTCAGCGGGATGACTTCTGGCTGTCCACCTTATTGGACCCTCGCTTCCGGCACAAAATGGGGGCATTTTTTAAACCCACCGAGAGGGAGGACAAACTCAACTACTACAAAGACATTCTACGTAGGCAGTTGGCCGATGCCTATCTGCGCCATGGTCCATACTCTCACAGGTCTGACTCGAGGGGACCTCTGCGCTCACCTTCCACTGCCATGGCCGCTGGGGGGGTTGGCAGCAGCAGCAGCAGCAGCAGAAGCTCCATCAGCAGCAGCAGCCTCAGTCTTCAGTCGCTAATGAGTAGCTTTCTACACCCGCATAGTGAGGCTACTCATGAGCAGCAGGAAGACCTGGAGCAGGACCTGAACCAGCAGGTCATGTCATACTTTGACATGACCATGCCAACACACCTTGAGGATCCGCTGGACTTCTGGGCAGCCAAACTTGATTTGTGGCCGCAACTAGCAGAGTTTGCCCTGGAAAAGCTGTCCTGCCCGGCAAGTAGCGTGCCATCTGAGCGGGTGTTTAGTGCGGCGGGGGCCATAGTTACGGCGAGGAGAACTCGTCTGTCAACTAAAAATGTGGAGAGACTCACCTTTGTCAAAATGAATCAGGGATGGATCAGCCAGGATTTCCACCCACCAATGCCTGCGACTAGATTCAGCATGGTGCCACGTTTTACACTTTCCAAATGGTGCAAAACATATTTATGTCTTTAGGCCATTTTTTGGGCTCCTGCTGCTGCCAACTTCTGCCAACTCCAGGGTGTGATTCATCCAATTTTTGGGCTCCTGAAGCCAACTCCAGTGTATATTTGGGCTCCTGCTGCTGCTGCTGCCAACTCCAGGGTGTGATTCATCCAATTTTTGGGCTCCTGAAGCCAACCCCAGGGTCTCTTTAAAGTAATATTTGGGCTCCTGCTGCTGCTGCTGCTGTCAACTCCTGCCAACTCCAGGGTGTGATTCATCCAATTTTTGGGCTCCTGAGGCCAACCCCAGTGTCTCTTTAAAGTAATATTTGGGCTCCTGCTGCTGCTGCTGCCAACTCCAGGGTGTGATTCATCCAATTTTTGGGCTCCTGAAGCCAACCCCAGGGTCTCTTTAAAGTAATATTTGGGCTCCTGCTGCTGCTGCTGCCAACTCCAGGGTGTGAATCATCCAATTTTTGGGCTCCTGAAGCCAACCCCAGGGTCTCTTTAAAGTAATGTTTGGGATCCTGTTGCTGCTGCTGCCAACTCCTGCCAAATCCAGGGTGTGATTCATCCAATTTTTGGGCTCCTGAAGCCAACCCCAGGGTCTGTTTAAAGTAATATTTGGGCTCCTGCTGCTGCTGCTGTCAACTTCTGCCAACTCCAGGGTGTGATTCATCCAATTTTTGGGCTCCTGAAGCCAACTCCAATGTCTCTTTAAAGTAATATTTGGGCTCCTGCTGCTGCTGCTGCCAACTCCAGGGTGTGATTCATCCAATTTTTGGGCTCCTGAAGCCAACCCCAGGGTCTCTTTAAAGTAATGTTTGGGCTCCTGTTGCTGCTGCTGCCAACTCCTGCCAACTCCAGGGTGTGATTCATCCAATTTTTGGGCTCCTGAAGCCAACCCCAGGGTCTCTTTAAAGTAATATTTGGGCTCCTGCTGCTGCTGCTGTCAACTCCTGCCAACTCCAGGGTGTGAGTCATCCAATTTTTGGGCTCCTGAGACCAACCCCAGGGTCTCTTTAAAGTAATATTTGGGCTCCTGCTGCTGCTGCTGCTGCCAACTTCTGCCAACTCCAGGGTGTGATTCATCCAATTTTTGGGCTCCTGAAGCCAACCCCAGTGTCTCTTTAAAGTAATATTTGGGCTCCTGCTGCTGCCAACTCCAGGGTGTGATTCATCCAATTTTTGGGCTCCTGAAGCCAACCCCAGGGTCTCTTTAAAGTAATATTTGGGCTCCTGCTGCTGCTGCTGTCAACTCCTGCCAACTCCAGGGTGTGATTCATCCAATTTTTGGGCTCCTGAAGCCAACCCCAGGGTCTCTTTAAAGTAATATTTGGGCTCCTGCTGCTGCTACTGTCAACTCCTGCCAACTCCAGGGTGTGATTCATCCAATTTTTGGGCTCCTGAGGCCAACCCCAGGGTCTCTTTAAAGTAATATTTGGGCTCCTGCTGCTGCTGCTGCTGCCAACTTCTGCCAACTCCAGGGTGTGATTCATCCAATTTTTGGGCTCCTGAAGCCAACCCCAGTGTCTCTTTAAAGTAATATTTGGGCTCCTGCTGCTGCCAACTCCAGGGTGTGATTCATCCAATTTTTGGGCTCCTGAGGCCAACCCCAGGGTCTCTTTAAAGTAATATTTGGGCTCCTGCTGCTGCTGCTGCCAACTTCTGCCAACTCCAGGGTGTGATTCATCCAATTTTTGGGCTCCTGAAGCCAACCCCAGTGTCTCTTTAAAGTAATATTTGGGCTCCTGCTGCTGCCAACTCCAGGGTGTGAATCATCCAATTTTTGGGCTCCTGAAGCCAACCCCAGGGTCTCTTTAAAGTAATATTTGGGCTCCTGCTGCTGCTGCCAACTCCAGGGTGTGATTCATCCAATTTTTAGGCTCCTGAAGCCAACCCCAGGGTCTCTTTAAAGTAATGTTTGGGCTCCTGCTGCTGCTGCCAACTCCAGGGTGTGATTCATCCAATTTTTGGGCTCCTGCTGCTGCCAACTCCAGTGTCTCTTTAAAGCAATGTTTGGGCTCCTGCCCCTCATAGTGATGCCACTTCAACTCTCTTGAATTCAATTGTGCCGCTCTGCGATTCTATTAGCGATGCCTCTGATCTGCATGTGATATTTCTTCAAAGTATTATTTAACTAACCCAGCACGCATCCTGTGCGTGTTACAGCAAGGCAGAATGGTTTACAACCCTATTGAGGCTCTAGGAGGCTCAGTAATAGCCGTTTTTAATAGCGATTCGTCGCGAATTTATTCGGGTCGAAACGATTTTTGTCGGAAAATTCGGCGAATCAGTCGAATCGAATTTTTCAAAAGTTCGCTCATCTCTATTTATAATCCTTCCTGTATTAGTGTTTTTATGTGCTGATTGTGTTTATAGGTCCTACAATATGAGACTTGGAATACTTTTGGATGATATGTTGCAGGACATAATAATATAATATTAATAAGCTGCTGGGTAACTAATTTATGAGGGAATACAGTAAATTGGCCAATCCAAAGAGGTCTATGCACAGGTGATTTCTAAAAAAGACATTATATTACTTTATATGTGAGTGACTCTAATCTTATTTTGCATGAAATAAAGAACTAGTTGGGTTGCTATAGAAGAATCTAATTTAGTTACAGATGCTACAGACCTAATTCTGAATTCTTAATATAATTTAATATGTGAGCTGTGCGGATTGGCAGGTCATCATATAGCCATAGCCTTAGAGAATAAAAATAATAAGAAACAATTTCCATGGTAGTTCACTTTATGAGCCTGAGAATTTCACTGTTAATGAATCAGCAGCTAGTAAGACAATGACAGTCGGTGGAATGTTTATACTCCTAAGAAAAGTAGAGAATAGTTTACTCCCTTTTATACTGTAATAAAACTTTACTTTGACTTTCATTGTCTTCGGAGCTGATGATTCAGTAACAATGAAATTCTCAGGCTTTTTTCATATAAAATGTTTTTTACTACCATGAGATTTTTTCAGAATTGAGGTTGATATTTTGGTCTGCATGTGATTATATAATTTCTTCTATTTGATGCTTGTCTAATTTACATGCCTTTCTGTATTCTTCTTACAGGCTGAAAATTTTAAAGGAAGCTACATTTTACATATAAATTGATCTCCATCAGGCCATGATGAGTCCTACAGAAGTGAAGCCATCAGTCTCCGAGTGTGGAAAATGGTTTCAATTTAATTCAGGGCTCACATGTCACCAGAGTCACACTGAAGAGAAAACATTCCCATGCACTGAATGTGGAAAATGCTTTATTAATCATTCAAAACTTACTAGACACCAGAGGATGCACAGTGGAGTAAAGCCATACCAGTGCTCTGAGTGTGGAAAATTGTGTAGTTCTAAGTCAAAGCTCACATGTCACCAGAGGTTTCACACTGGAGAGAAGCCATTTTCCTGTCCAGAGTGTGACAAGTGCTTTACACAACATTCTCACCTGGTCAGACACCAGAGGACTCACACTGGAGAGAAGCCATTTTCATGCGCTGAGTGTGATAAGTGTTTTACAGTAATTTCAAGCCTGTTTACACACCAAAGGATTCACACTGGAGAGAAGCCATATTCCTGTCCTGAGTGTGACAAGTGTTTTGCAAAACGTTCTCACCTGGTCATACACCAGAGGACTCACACTGGGGAAAAGCCATTTTCTTGTCCAGAGTGTGACAAGTGCTTTACACAACGTGACAATCTGCTTAGACACCAGAGGACTCACACTGGAGAGAAGCCGTATCAATGTCCTAAATACGGTGAAAGTTACATGTTTATGCCACAGCTGACAAGACACCAAAAGAGACACACTGTCGTGCCTGCAATGTAGAATGAAAGGAGAATCTCTTACTGAGAATTTTGTCTATATTGTTTAGTGAAAGTTACTTTAAAAATATATATAAAAAATAAACATGGGAGGAACTGCTGGTCAGGTACTGAGTTAAGCTAATCATGCCCTATCGACCTTTTTTGTTTATCACTACAAGACAATTTCATTACATGACACCATAATGAACACAATAGACTGAAACTGGGAAAGAAATAAGTTGCAGTCATTGATTGCAAAAGTGTAACAGCTTTATAGTAAAAGATCCTAAACTAGGACACGCACAATTTTTATTTGTTAAATTTCATCAAGTTTTTAATATTTTTATGATTATTATTTAATTATTATTTAATGGTAATAAAACCTAAAAAAGCTTAAGTTATATAGTGCTGGGTGCTAATGTTGAAAGGCGTTTCTTCCCACCCCCTCACATCAAATAGAAGAAAGGGCACACAGGCCAAAATATCAACCTCGATTCAATAAGAAT
Source organism: Gastrophryne carolinensis (assembly GCA_027917425.1). NCBI lineage: Eukaryota > Metazoa > Chordata > Amphibia > Anura > Microhylidae > Gastrophryne > Gastrophryne carolinensis. Next base: position 7,718,608 of record CM051236.1, on the reverse strand, counting down.
CGAAAAAATTCTCATGGTAGTAAAAAAGCATTTTATAAAAATAGCCAAGTCAATGGCACTTTTTTTATTACATTGCAAAGGGAAGTAAAAAGTTCTCTACTTTTCTTAGCAGGTAAAAACATGCCATTGACTGTCATTGTTTCCCTAGCGGGTGATTCAGTAAGAGTGAAATGCTCAAGATTTTTGCTCATAAAGTGATTTTTTACCAACTTGGGATTTTTTTTCAATTCTTATTAAATCAAGGATGATATTATCGTCTGAGTGTCATTATATAATTTCCTTCTATTTCATGTGATGGGGTGGGAAGTTATTTAATTGAGTCCATAGTTTGCAAAGTCTATTCTAGGACAGTTATATTGTAATGATCAAAGTCTTTGCTTCATAAGACAATGTAACATCACATGACTGATATGAGATAACAGCTGTACAGGCAAGATACAGGAAGGCAGGTATCCTGAGCAATATTTCTTCTGGGCATTGTGGTTAGGCTTCCCTTCATGCCGCCAGAAAATGGAAGCAAAAGCAAACGCAAATATTACAACAATATAGGAAAAAGTTAGGAAGGTAGAAATGTTTAGGGTATATATGAAGCCATCTTATGTGGCCCCTGACATGAACTGGGCTGTAAGGTGGTTAAATGGGGCACAGTAAAGATGGGAGTTTGCATGGAGAGTGAAATAGGAAGAGGTGCATTGGGAAATAGTGGTGGCAGCTGTGAATGTAATGACATTAATTATACAACACCACCTCTGTGTGAAACCTCCGGAACAATAACAAGACATGAAGATAATTTTTTTTTTATATTAGCTGTATGCTTAGCAATGGCGGGAGTTGAAATGGGTTGAGCATTGAGTACATGCTTATTTGGGCCTGGAAAAGGCTATAGATGCCGAGCCCATGTATTTGGAGAAGTGAGTCAATCAACATGTGTATCAGAAGCATATGTTACATATAAATATGTTAATGGGGTGAGGTGTAAAGATATATAGTAGGGTGGGCCCCCAGTCAGTTCTAATGGCGGACCCCCAATACCTCAGTTTGACATTTAACTTGCATACAAGCTCTTATACCTGATGTATAAAGAGGGAGAGGGGCACTTTTTTGTAAAGTACAAATATTTAACATTTTCTAGAGATGGACAAATAGTTTGATCAAAAATGTCCTTCTATTTGGGTCTGGCTGAGACGAATCAAATACTCAGGTCTAATGTAACAATGAGCCAAAGCTCATAACCAATTACAATTATATATTGCATATAGTGATGAGAATAGTATAAGCTTCAAGTTATCAGTGGGGTTAACAAGGAATGCTTCATCATATAGACATAACTGTATGAGCCTTCTTTAGTACATGCTAAGTATGATAAATGGAGAGTAATAATATTAATAATCGTAACAGGAGAAAGACATCAAGTGTAAAAACTGCAGCATACAAAGGGGAGGGGGGTTTATTATGTTTCCCTACCGTTTGCTACTTTACACAAAAGTATGCGCATGCGTGACAGACCAACGAGTAAGCAAAACTCACTGCAGCAAACACCAGTGAACACAGACTCTGCAATGCATTTTGCTGTGTCTTTCACTGGTCCAAAAATATGTGGTATTTACTAGTGAACAAATTGCTCTTGGCAGCGGGTGAACTGCAGCGACACAATTCGCTGTAACAAAACCCAAAATGGTGCTGAAAATCCACTCAACAGCTTATGGAAGTGTGGAATTTGTCTCAGAATGGATGTGTTCTGTCTCTAGACAATCTGGGGTGTTTGAATCCTCCCAAAATTGTGAAAAAAGTCAAGTAAAAACCATTTTATGAGTTGTTTCTCCAATACTAGTTATCTATCTGACCTTTATGCTCGACGTATTAGTGACAGATGTAAAAATCACATAGAAAGCCATTCTCGCTAAAATAGCATTAATTCCTATCAGGTTTACCACTAAAAGCTGGCGCACTGAGAAGCTGTTCTGTTGGCATTCACACAGCTAAATGAACGAACTTTAACAGCAAACACAGCCTTGGCCTGGCGAATAGGTTAGACTCCTGATAGGTGACATATTAATGGATTGATTTGCTGTATGGGGTTTATGTAGAGGCTTAACATTGTGATGTTTGAATCAATGGCATTAAAATGGTGGGTATTTTGCTATATTTTTTTTATTTTTGGGGGCATCTGCAGCCCACCAGTAGAACTGACTCTGTGGGCCCATCCTACAGTTACATGCAAATATTTTTAAGAGCTCTGAGTTCACTGAGGGATTCTTCTGCCCCCTTGTGGACTAGTTTAAACATGGATTTAGGATTCCATCTGTACAAGAATCAAGACTCAACAATTACTACCTTTTAACAGCAAACATAGAGTTTTATTGCAAATATAACAGGAGTTGGGGAAATTGCAAAACATTCAAAACATTTCATCGTTTGGGGGTAATAAAGTCAGTATAGAGTGTGACCAGATGCCTTCCAAAATGAAAAGAGAGATATCTGAGGAACTGCAGCAGAAACAGAATACACTGAGGCCTGCTCATTCAGGAAGAAGATCACAAACACGACCAGAGAACACAAAATCCCCTACACCCCCCTCATACCATAGATTTGTGATGAACATTAACAAATCAAATACTAAAATCAGTTACAGTTACTTCATTAAAGAGAGAATCAATGTACATGTTCCCTGTCTGCCACTCACAACATATCGTAACAAACCAATTTAACGCTCAATCTCCAAAGAGCTTGGACTTGGTAAATGATAATGACTAGAGATGAGCGAACTTTTGAAAAATTCGATTCGACTGATTCGCCGAATTTTCCGACAAAAATCGTTTCGACCCGAATAAATTTGCGACGAATCGCTATTAAAAACGGCTATTACTGAGCCTCCTAGAGCCTCAATAGGGTTGTAAACCATTCTGCCTTGCTGTAACACGCACAGGATGCGTGCTGGGTTAGTTAAATAATACTTTGAAGAAATATCACATGCAGATCAGAGGCATCGCTAATAGAATCGCAGAGCGGCACAATTGCAGAGAGTTGAAGTGGCATCACTATGAGGGGCAGGAGCCCAAACATTGCTTTAAAGAGACACTGGAGTTGGCAGCAGCAGGAGCCCAAAAATTGGATGAATCACACCCTGGAGTTGGCAGAAGTTGGCAGCAGCAGCAGCAGGAGCCCAAATATTACTTTAAAGAGACCCTGGGGTTGGCCTCAGGAGCCCAAAAATTGGATGAATCACACCCTGGAGTTGCAAGCAGAAGCAGGAGCCCAAATATTACTTTAAAGAGACACTGGAGTTGGCTTCAGGAGCCCAAAAATTGGATGAATCACACCCTGGAGTTGCAAGCAGCAGCAGGAGCCCAAATATTACTTTAAACAGACCCTGGGGTTGGCTTCAGGAGCCCAAAAATTGGATGAATCACACCCTGGAGTTGGCAGAAGTTGGCAGCAGCAGCAGCAGGAGCCCAAACATTACTTTAAAGAGACCCTGGGGTTGGCTTCAGGAGGCCAAAAATTGGATGAATCACACCCTGGAGTTGGCAGAAGTTGGCAGCAGCAGCAGCAGGAGCCCAAATATTACTTTAAACAGACCCTGGGGTTGGCCTCAGGAGCCCAAAAATTGGATGAATCACACCCTGGAGTTGGCAGCAGCAGCAGGAGCCCAAACATTACTTTAAACAGACCCTGGGGTTGGCCTCAGGAGCCCAAAAATTGGATGAATCACACCCTGGAGTTGCAAGCAGCAGCAGGAGCCCAAATATTACTTTAAACAGACCCTGGGGTTGGCCTCAGGAGCCCAAAAATTGGATGAATCACACCCTGCAGTTGCAAGCAGCAGCAGGAGCCCAAATATTACTTTAAACAGACCCTGGGGTTGGCCTCAGGAGCCCAAAAATTGGATGAATCAAACCCTGGAGTTGCAAGCAGCAGCAGGAGCCCAAACATCACTTTAAACAGACCCTGGGGTTGGCCTCAGGAGCCCAAGAATTGGATGAATCACACCCTGGAGCTGGCAGCAGCAGCAGCAGCAGGAGCCCAAACATTACTTTAAAGAGACACTGGGGTTGGCCTCAGGAGCCCAAAAATTGGATGAATCACACCCTGGAGTTGCAAGCAGCAGCAGGAGCCCAAATATTACTTTAAACAGACCCTGGGGTTGGCCTCAGGAGCCCAAAAATTGGATGAATCACACCCTGGAGTTGGCAGAAGTTGGCAGCAGCAGCAGCAGGAGCCCAAATATTACTTTAAAGAGACACTGGGGTTGGCTTCAGGAGCCCAAAAATTGGATGATTCACACCCTTGAGTTGTCAGCAGCAGCAGCAGGAGCCCAAATATTACTTTAAAGAGACCCTGGGGTTGGCTTCAGGAGCCCAAAAATTGGATGAATCACACCCTGTGGAGAGTCATGTGGAGAAAAAGTAGCTTAGTTAGTAATATCTACATAAAATTATGAATAAACAAATGCAAAATTTTGCCAAAGTGAAGTTTTGTTTGAGGGTGTGTTTCCACCTTTTAATTAAATCAGAAACAAGAAGGTATCATTGCCTCTGACTAATTAGCCCTCAAAAATTCTTGGCATTTTTAATCTGGAATCATGTCTGATCCGTCTTATCCGAAGAATATTAATAAAAAGTAAGAGTAACGTAAAGGATTTTTTATCAATACTTACTTGTGGTCCGATGCGGAGGAATGTCTGTAACTGGAGAGCAGCGCCTTAAATCTGTTTTGCACGATCCATCTTTCTTGGTCTGGCCCCGTCATCAATCTACTGGAATACATCAGGCATTGTTGGGAGGAAAGCTTGGCTGATCCATGCGCCATTTATTTCCACGCAGGGCAGTCTCTGGAAAAAAAAAAGTCTGTATAAACCAGGGTCTTTTTCATATAAAAACAAATGGTTATTCTTGCTTTTCAACCATATGTTCCACAGCTTTACCAGTCATTGTGTCAGCCAATGAAGGAACTTTGTCTCGAAGTGCTGCAAAAGCAGTCCACTGCATCACAAGTGGCATCTGACACCCCCAGTCAACTGTCTGTCTGTTATGCTTTGGGTTCAGCTCCACTATCCATTGATCTGATATCCAAGATCTGATAATCATAAAATTCAGCAGCTACTGCCCAGCCAAGAAGTGGAGGAGACACTCGCCTCTTCTTCCACTATCCGGCAATTAGTGATGAGGAGAGTGTCGTGGGAGGAGGTGTTGCAAGCCGAGGTAGTGGAAGAGGGTCCCTGGAGTCTGCGGCGGTGGCGGCGGCAGCAGCAGCGAATTATTGCGGACTGTTGGTAGGAAAAATCAGCTACTCAGCGATGTGGCAGTGTTCCATGCAGCATCCTGTGGAGAAAAAGTAGGTTAGTTAGTGTATATACATAAAATTATGAATAGACAAATGCAATAGTATTGCGAAAGTGAAGTTTTGTTTGAGGGTGTGTTTCCACCTTGCAATTAAATCAGAAACAACTAGCTATCATTTGCCTCTGAATAATTAGCCCTCAAAAATTCTTGGAATTTTTAATCTTGATGTCTGAGGGATTTCTCCTCTCAGACAGCGTCACCATAAGTCCAGCCTGCTGCATTACCCAGTGGTGGACCTTTCAGAGAACTGATGGCTTGTGCCGAGCCGAGGTGGAGAGTCACATGGCATGGTTGTTGAACAGAAGGTGGGCCAGTCCTTTAGCCTGTCAGTGTGTACCAAAGTGCACAGTGTTGTCTACGCCTGGAGCTGTAACTATAGACTCATGGTGGACAATATATATCCTTTTAGGCCCCCTTGGTGATTGTGGTTTCACGCTGTTCTTCACATGGTTTTCCTTGACCATCAGAGTCACACATGGGAGGAACTACTAAAAATGAGAACTCAATCCATGAAAGCATTGCTTAATCCACGAAAACTGCAAATTTGGACCCATGGTGACTGACACTTGGAAGAACATCTTGTTTGCGCTGCGACAAGGAAGCCAGAGTCATGCGTCCTGACATGGCACACGTGTTCAGTCTAGTTTTGAAGTCTTGCCCCCATCTGAAAGACATCCGAACAACAGGAAAGAAAGTTAGCATGCACTTCTGGCACTCCTACACCACCAAGCACAACCTTATTGAGCCTCAGCGTCACAACGGTGTACCCCACCATAGTCTGATTTGCGATGTTTCCACCCGTTGGAATTCCACCCTCCATATGCAGGATCCACTATAGCAGTGGTCCCCAACCCTGTCCTCAAGGCCCACCAACAGGCCAGGCTTTGCAGATCTCCACAAAGATGCTCAGGTGGAGTAATTAGTGCAGCTGCAGAGCAATAGAGCTGGCTATTTGGAGATCAAAAAAACATGACATGTTGGAGGGCCTTGAGGACAGGGTTGAGGACCACTGCACTATAGGAACAGAGAAAAGCCATCAAGGATTTCTGGATGATCCAAACGGATAGGGGGACACCCCTGTGTAAATTCAATGTAAACCATTGGCAGCTCATACGTGACACCGACCGTTTGCTCAGGCCCTTTGAGGAAGCTACATTATTAGTCAGTTGCCAGGACTATGAGATGAACGATGAGATTCCACTGCTTCATGTACTACAACACATGTTGGAAAGCATGGCTGGTCAGGGCACTGGAGACATGGCACATACATTTCACAGCCACATGAAGCCTGTGGGGGCTGAAGTGGAGGAGGAGGAGGGGGTGGGGCACAGCAAACCACAGTTTAGGTTTCACAAAATGACCATTTTATCTAGTCATCTGACAGGAGAGGAGGTGCAGCCACAGGAGCTAGAGGGTTGTGAGGAAGGCGAGACAGAGGACCCAGACACACCGTGGCAGTTTACAGTGGAGATGGAGACAGGTAGTCCCTCCGAGTCACTTGCACAAATGGCACGATGCATGCTCACATGCTTGCGTACTAGTGAGCGCAGAATTGTCTCCATTTGTCAGCGGGAAGACTTCTGGCTCTCCAACTTATTGGACCCTCGCTTCCGGCACAAAATGGGGGCATTTTTTACGCCCACTGAGAGGGAGGAAAAACTGACCTACTACAGAGACATCCCACGTAGTCAGTTGGGCGATGTCTATCTGCGCCATGGCCCATACTCCCGCAGGTCTGACTCGGGGGGACCTCTGCGATCACCTTCCACTGCCATGGCTGCTGGGGGGGTGGAAGGAGCAGCAGCAGCAGCAGCTCCATCAGCAGCAGCCTCAGTCTTCAGTCGCTAGTGAGTAGCTTTCTACACCCGCATAGTTAGTCTACTCATGAGCAGCAGGAAGACCTGGAGCTGGACCTCAAACAGCAGGTCATGTCATACCTTGACATGACCATGCCAACACACCTTCAGGATCCACTGGATTTGCTGGGAAGCCAAACTTGACTTATGTCCGCAACTAGCAGAGTTTGCCCTGGAAAAGCTGTACTGGCCGGACAGTAGTTGATTTCGATGGCAACTGGGCTGCTCTATATAATGAAGCAAAATGGCAAATTTACCTCACAATATAAGCTATTGCCCCTCAGATTTACACAGGGCCTGCTCCATATAATGGTGCAAAACCATGAATTTACCTCATAATATAAACTATTGCCCCTCAGATTTACACAGGGGCTGCTGTATATTATGCTGCAAAATGGCAAATTTACCTCACAATATAAGCTATTGCCCCTCAGATTTACACAGGGCCTGCTCTATATAACGAAGCAAAATGGCAAATTTACCTCACTATATAAGCTATTGCCCCTCAGATTTACACAGGGGCTGCTCTATATTATGCTGCAAAATGGCAAATTTACCTCACAAATTAATATAAGCTATTACAGCTCTATATAAATAAAAATAAATAAATAAAAAAAGGGCCTGTAGAAGCTTATTTTGTATAACAGGGTGACATGTGCTGGTTTGGGATGCCCATATGGGCTAGTGTTTTGGCAGCAGTACAAAAACCAATGCAAAATGCAATAGCTTAATAAAACTGATGCTGATCAACGCTTATTTAGTATAACAGATGGGGTGCAACATGCAGGTTTGGGATGCCCTGCGGCCTGGTGTATTTAAAGCAGTCCAAAACCAATTCAAAATGCAATAACTTAATAAAGCTGAGGCTGTAGATGCTTATTTAGTATAAACAGGTAGGGTGCAAGGTGCAGCTTTGGGGTGCCCTGCGGCCTGGTTAAATGAAAGCAGTCCAAAAGGAAGTGCAAACTGAAGTAGCTTAATGAAGCTGATCCTGATCAACGCTTATGTTGTATACCAGATAGGGTTAAAATAGCATGTGCCTTGGGATGCCCGTGTGGCCTGGTATATTTCAAGCTGAACAAAAAGTAACAATAATCCAAGTATGAGACATAATTTTGACCTTCTTTACAGCGCCATACTTTGAAAAAAAAAACCTTAATTTCATGCCGATCAATCCAAAGGTCAATGCCCCTAACAAAAATAGTGTTCGGCATAAGTTTTCCTTCTGGAAGGACGTAACCTTTAGTTTACATGGTTGGGGTAGGTTATCTTACAAATTGGGATACCCCAGGCAGCAGTGTCATTGAAAGAGACAGATTGTAATGCAGGCCATACGCAAGCAGAGAAACTCAGGCTGCAACAGGCCTATTTAGTTTACATGGTTGGGGTAGGTTATCTTACAAATTGGGATACCCCACTGTATATGAAACCGAATATAAATGCACACCCAACAGTGGACAATCAGCCTCCAAGAGGCCTGCTTAGTTTAAATAAGAGAGCTGCTTAGTATGGTAGGTAGGTTATGTTATGTTACAGAATGGGATGCCCCAAGCAGACTTGAGATCAGTATATATGCACACAGCAGCAGTGTGTTAGCAGGCTCATACAGGCCAAATTTCTTTAAATAACTGTGCAGCTTACAGTAAATGTAGAGGCTAATGGTATGTTACAGAATGGGATGCCCCAAGCAGACTTGAGATCAGTATATATGCACACAGCAGCAGTGAGTTAGCAGGCTCATACAGGGCAAATTTCTTTAAATAACTGTGCAGCTTACAGTTAATACAGAGGCTAATGGTATGTTACAGAATGGGATGTCCCAAAAACCAGAGAACACCTGGCAGGCAGCAGTAAGACTATGCACAGCAAAAGTGTCTTTATCATGCCTAATTTCAATTAGAATAGGTGCAAATGGTTAGGTTCTTAAATAGAGGCTGGTGTAGTCACAGAATGGGATGCCCTAAAAACCAGCAGTAAGTACACCTGGCAGGGACAAGTAGTGCTATGCCCAGCAAAAGTGTCTTTATCAGGCCTAGTTTCAAATATAATAAGAGCACATGGTTATATGATCTTAAACAGAGGCTGCTATAGTCACAGAATGGGATGCCCTGGCAGGATCCAGTAGTGCTATGCCCGTCAAAAGTGTCTTTATCAGGCCTAATTTCAAATATAATAAGAGCAAATGGTTATATGATCTTAAACAGAGGCTGCTATAGTCACAGAATGGGATGCCCTGGCAGGGTCCAGAAGTACTATGCCGAGCAAAAGTGTCTTTATCAGGCTAATTTCAATTATAATAAGAGCAAATGGTTATATGGTCTTAAACAGAGGCTGCTATAGTCACAGAATGGGATGCCACAACAGAAGTGGACCTGGCAGGGTCCAGAAGTACTATGCCCAGCAAAAGTGTCTTTATCAGGCTAATTTCAATTATAATAAGAGCAAATGGTTATATGGTCTTAAACAGAGGCTGCTATAGTCACAGAATGGGATGCCCCAAAAAAAGAAGTGGACCTGGCTGGGACCAGTAGTGCTATGCCCAGCAAAAGTGTCTTTATCAGGCCTGATTTCTATGAGAATAAGTGCAAATGGTTATTATGCTATTAAATAGAGGCTGGTGTAGTCACAGAATGGGATGCCACAAAAACCAGAGAGCATGCACAGCAAAAGTGTCTTTATCAGGCCTAATTTCTATGAGAATAAGTGCAAATGGTTATGATGGTATTAAATAGAGGCTGGTGTAGTCACAGAATGGGATGCCACAAAAACCAGAGAGCATGCACAGCAAAAGTGTCTTTATCAGGCCTGATTTCTATGAGAATAAGTGCAAATGGTTATTATGCTATTAAATAGAGGCTGGTGTAGTCACAGAATGGGATGCCACAAAAACCAGAGAGCATGCACAGCAAAAGTGTCTTTATCAGGCCTAATTTCTATGAGAATAAGTGCAAATGGTTATGATGGTATTAAATAGAGGCTGGTGTAGTCACAGAATGGGATGCCACAAAAACCAGAGAGCATGCACAGCAAAAGTGTCTTTATCAGGCCTAATTTCTATGAGAATAAGTGCAAATGGTTATTATGGTATTAAATAGAGGCTGGTGTAGTCACAGAATGGGATGCCACAAAAACCAGAGAGCATGCACAGCAAAAGTGTCTTTATCAGGCCTAATTTCTATGAGAATAAGTGCAAATGGTTATTATGCTATTAAATAGAGGCTGCTGTAGTCACAGAATGGGATGCCTCACAGCAGACTTAAGATCAGTTCAGTATATATGCACAGTTAGTTAGTATAAGCAGCCTGAAAACGCTAACAAAGCCTGTCAGGCTGGATGGAAAAAAAAAAAAAAAACTCCCTGTGACAGGCTGACAGCCTCTGATTTTTGTACCTTTCCCTGTTTTCAATGACTTTCTGTCTGTCTCCTGTCTGTCTCCTGCCTGTTTCCAGCCTGTCCCTGTCTGTCCCTGCCTGTCTAACTGTCTCTCTCCCTGCCTACAGCAGCGTCCTGTCTCGCACGAATGCAATAGAGAAATGAGGAAAAGCAAGATGGCCGCCCTTAAATACCGCTGTGACGTCACCGGGCTTGCTGGCTGCTGATAGGCTGCATGTGACTGTCCCAGCTTGCACTGGCGCGGGGTTAATGTCTGGACATGTCCCGTCCGCCATCTTAGAATGCCTGTAATGTAAATGAATGGATGTTAAAGGAAAACTTCGAGCGATCGAATCGCGGGGAAATTCGGATTCGATCCGAATCGAATTTTTCCTGAAATTCGGATCGAATCCGGGTTCGTCCGGATCGATTCGCTCATCCCTATTTAGGGGGTATCTTAATGATTCTCCTTAGGTATTCATCCAGATTTTTCAGGGTTTACAATTTACAACATCAATTTTGGGAACATTTACATACCATAATTTTTTGTTCTTATCCCAAGTTAGCCTTTATCATTCTCATATGGTTATCCCGCTTCACCTGGGTTATGGACATCCATTGCCATAATTTGTTGGCTATTGGTGGTAGTAGGTCTACAGAAATGGAATATGCTTGAGTGGTTGCGTGTTTGTGTTCAGATTCATTAGCATTGCAGCAAGGAGACAAAGGGAGGGAGGAGCCTTATTTGTAACACAATAGACGAGACTCTCATCATTAACATAGAAATCACATGACACTGTAACTGACACAATAGACTGAAACTGGGAAAGAAATTAGGTGCAGTCACAGGTTCATAGTAAATATCCTAAACTTGGACACACAGTATTTGTATCCATTACATTTTGTTATATTGGAGCATTTTTTTCACAATTATACTTACTAGCTATCAAACCTAAAAAAGTTCAAGTGATAAAGTGCTGGGACTAGTGTCAAAATGGTTCTTCCCACCTCACATCAAACAGTCCCTTCTGGAACAATTATATTGCAATGATCAGATTCTTTGCTAGACCAAACACAATAGTATTGAGTTATGGAACTATATTATATTTCAGCTTGTTCCTGGTCCCTGGACAACCCGGTCAATTTCCATAGAATATGATTCACATTTTTCTGACAGGTTGAACATTTATCAGGAAGCTGGAATCCATTTTACAGATAAACTGATTTCCATCAGCCCACAATGAGCCCTAAACCAGGAAAACCATATCAGTGCTCTGAGTGTGGAAAATGGTTCAGTTATAAATCAGAGCTCACAAGTCACCAGAGGAGTCACACTGGGGAGAAGCCATTTTCATGTTCTGAGTGTGACAAGTGCTTTACATGGTGTTCAACCCTGCTTATACATTGGAGGACTGACACTTGAAAAAAAAAGCATTTTAAATTTCTGGAAGGTGACAAGTTTTTTAGTTGAAGTGTGAATTTCCAGCGCCACACTATAATCCATAATTATAGGGCACACACTGGAGAGAAGGCATATCAATGTCGTAACGTGATGAAGGGTATGCACATAAATCACAGCTGACAAGACACCAAAGCAGTCACCTCACCGCGTATGCAATGTTTCTTACAAAAGCAACAAGTTTCACACCAGGAAAATTGGTCACTGATAACAAGTTACATGTTTTGTTGATGAGCCTGAGACGTTTTGACCAGAGAGATGGGAAATATTCAGAGCTCATGTGTTGCAATGTAATTGTTATTTATAAGTTAGTTACATTGTGCCGCATTATCTGCATATATGTCTGTTGCCTACCCTCATCATATGCCTAATAATTAAATGGATTACACATTTAAGCACAACCAGACAATAGCACCTTGAATGGCACCTTGAAAAAGTGACATATCGTCACGGAACGCGTGGGTGGATAATTGCCCCACTCAGCAGGAGACTGGATTCATTGTTTTCACTGAGGTGATTGTTTATATTCTTTTGTTATCATTTTGCAGTTTTTTGCACATCACATACTTACATTTTGGTATTGCACAGGAGCACTTTAGATCATATGGATGGATTTAGTGTTTTTTTATCAAGAATTGATCACATAGAGGTTTTTATAGGGTTATTTGGGTCTCTGCTGCTGGGTTGGGCTGTGTAATGTATTGTCCTTATTTTAGATGTTTGTAATGTTGTATTGTGTATTTTTAATGTAGGATCTTTAATGAATTAAACTATGAATATCAATTAGCAATTGGTTTGGCTTATTAATTAAACAGGAGTGGTGCCACTTTGTCTGGTACCTGTTCTTGTGGTTTACTGGGCCACAAGGTAAAGTTTTTTTTTGTTTTTTTTTTTTTTGTAGGATTTACAGTCGGGACATACAATTTTGGCACACTACCTGTTGTATATTTTATTTTGGTGGTGCTGAACTAAGGCACAATTTTGTGCAGGTTGTACACACAACCAGACAATAGTTATCATCCAGAAAGCCAGTGAGATTGTAAAAAGTAAGATATCATACCATATAAAAACTTCACTTCATCACTGGAAATTTAAAGGTTACATTTTCGTTGCAAATATGTGGTTTCTGGAATGTATTTGTTAACTATATTGTTTTATTTAGGTTTATATATTTGTGAACTTGTAGTGCATTAAATTGACAAATCAAAGGAACTCTCAAAAATACAATACAATATATTTACATTTACAATTCACAATAGCAAAGTCGATATACTATATGAATTATGTAGCATTTTGTATGCAATTGTTTGTGAAACTCTTCTTTCTAAATAAAAAGGCGATAAAAAAGGAGCCAGTAGGATGTTTGGTGAAATGTATTTAAAGAGACAGTCCAGACAATGGCAAAAATAAGGCAGCGAGTAGCTAATCTGTTCAAAATAACGTCACAGGTCAGCAACAAAATTATTTTGCTTGTTCTCAATGATTAACTTTCCTGGTGTGAAGTTTGGTGATTTTATAAGACACATTGCATTTGTGGCAATGTGACTACTTTGGTGTTTTGTCAGCTGTGATGCGAATAACCTTCACCACATTCAGGATATTGATATGGATTCTCTCCAGTGTGTGGCCTATCAGTATGGATCACGGAGTGGTTGAAATTCATTCTTCGACTAAAACACTTGTAACATTCCAGATATCAAAAAGCTTTATCTTCAGTGTTCTCTGATGGTTAAGCAGGGATGCACGTTGTGTAAATCACTTGTCACACTTAGGACATGAAAATGGCTTCCCTGCAGTGTAAATTATCTGATGTTTAAGCACAATCAGGACAGGAATATGGCTTTTCTCAAGAGTGAGTCCTCTGATGTGTAAGCAGGCGTGAACTCTGTGTAAAACACTTGTCACACTCAGGGCATGACAATGGCTTCTCTCCGGTGTGAGTCCTCTTGTGCTTATTCAGGTTTGAACTATCACTAAAGGACTTTCCACATTCAGGGCATGCAAATGGCTTCTCTCCAGTGTGAATTCGCTGATGTGTAAGCAGGGTTCCACGCTGTGTAAAGCACTTGTCACAATCAGGGCAGGAATATGGTTTCTCTCCAGTGTGTGTACTATAATGACCATTTAACACTTTCTTGGATCTAAAACCTTTGCCACATTCTAGGCATGAATATGGCTTCTCTCCTGTATGGATCATGGAGTGGAATTTGAGATGAGCCCTTCGACTAAAACACTTGTTACAGTCCAGACATCTAAACGGTTTCTCTCCAGTGTGAGTCCTCTGGTGTCTGACCAGGTGTGATTTATTTGTAAAGCACTTGTCGCACTCAGTGCATGAAAATGGCTTCTCTCCGGTGTGAGTCTTCTGGTGTGTAAGCAGGTCAGGACGTCGTGTAAAACACTTGTCACACTCAGGACAGGAATATGGCTTCTCTCCAGTGTGATTCCTTTGGTGTATAAGCAGGCTTGAAATTACTGTAAAACACTTATCACACTCAGCGCATGAAAATGGCTTCTCTCCAGTGTGAGATCTCTGGTGTGTAAGCAGGTCAGGACGTTGTGTAAAGCACTTGTCACACTCTGGACAGGAAAATGGCTTCTCTCCAGTGTGAGTCCTCTGGTGTCTGACCAGGTGAGAACGTTGTGCAAAACACTTATCACACTCTGGACAGGAAAATGGCTTCTCTCCAGTGTGAGTCCTCTGGTGTGTGAGCAGGTCAGAACGTTGTGTAAAGCACTTGTCACACTCTGGACAAGAAAATGGCTTCTCTCCAGTGTGAAACCTCTGGTGACATGTGAACTCTGACTTAGAACTACACAATTTTCCACACTCAGAGCACTGGTATGGCTTTACTCCACTGTGCATCCTCAGGTGTCTAGTAAGTTTTGAATGATTAATAAAGCATTTTCCACATTCAGCGCATAGGAATGTTTTCTCTTCAGTGTGACATGTGAGCTCTGAATTAAATTGAAACCATTTTCCACACTTGGAGACTGATGGCTTCACTTCTGTAGGACTCATCATGGCCTGATGGAGATCAATTTATATGTAAAATGTATTAGAGCTTCCTGTTAAATTTTCAGCCTGTAAGAAGAATACAGAAAGTCATGTAAATTACACACGCATCAAATAGAAGAAATTATATAATGACATGCAGACCAAAATATCAGCCTCAATTCTGAAAAAATCTCATGGTAGTAAAAAAACATTTTATATGAAAAAAGCCTGAGAATTCAATTGTTACTGAATCATCAGCTAGAAAGACAATGAAAGTCAAAGGAAAGTTTTATTACAATATAAAAGGGAGTAATCTATTCTCTAATTTTTTTAGGAGTATAAACATTCCACCGACTGTCATTGTCTTACTAGCTGCTGATTCATTAACAGTGAAATTCTCAGGCTCATAAAGTGAACTACCATGGAAATTGTTTCTTATTATTTTTATTCTCTTAGGCTATGGCCTAAGATCACATATTAAATTATATTAAATTAATAAATGGGTTCTAATCTGCAGCCTATCTTCAGTGGGGGTGTTCAGAAAAAGGTCTGTAGCATCTGTTACTAAATTAAATTCTTCTATGTCAACCCAACTAGGTCTTTGTTTCAAGCAAAATACAGCTGTGAAATTCTTGCTACATAGTGATACCGTACTAAATGAGCTAAATGTGGGAATCTTGGGATCAGGATATAGGGTCACTTACATATAAAGTAATATAATGTCTTTTTTAGAAATCACCTGTGCATAGACCTCTTTGGATTGGCCAATTTGCTGTATTATCTCATAAATTAGTTACCCAGCAGCTTATTAATATTATATTATTTTGGCCTGCAACATATCACCCAAAAGTATTCCAAGTCTCATATTGTAGGACCTATAAACACAATCAGCACATAAAAACAATAATACATGAAGGATTATAAACTCCACCTAATCCCACATCTGTCTGACACACAATAACATGCTATGTTTATACTATGGAGCACAATATCACCAGACACAGCCAAATCATTCACCCAGACATGATAATAACCATCACATATAACCTAATAGTAACAGAAGTCATATCTACCTGGTATAGGGCAGTATGGGGATCCCCTCGCCGCTCTCCTGACCCGTCTGCTATTGCTGTGACTGAGCCGGCCTCACCTTATATTGTCTGTACAAACATTCTCTAACATGAGGCGGCTTTGGATTGGCTGAATGGAATGAATCTTAATAAGTAAAGGTATGTTAATGTCGTGTTACTGGGGAGTTTCACTGGGCTTTGTTTCTCACCCAGCAGTATGACAGATTCATTAGCATTGCAGCAAGGAGACAAAAGGGAGGGAGGAGCCTTATTGGAAACACAATAGACAAGACTCTCACCATTAACATAGAAATTCATGACGCTATAACTGACACAATAGACTGAAACTGGGAAAGAAATAAGATGCTGTCATTGCAGAAGTGTAACAGCTTCATGGTAAAAGATTCTAAACTATAAAACACAGAATTTTTATCTGTTACATTTTGTCAAATTGTTAATATTTCTTCAATTATTATTTAATTATTACTTCATTGTAATGAGACCTAATATGCTTTAATGATATAGTGCTGGGTGCTAGTGTGGAAAGGTGTTTCTTCTCACCCCCTCACATCAAATAGAAGGAATTATATACTGACACACAGGCTAAAATTTCAACCTCAGTTCAATAAGTGTTGAAAACATTTTCACGGCAGTAAAAATAACTTCAAAAAAATCACTTTATAGGAAAAAAGCCCGAAAAATCAATGACACTTTTTACTACAGTGTAATGGGAGTAAATAAAATCTCTAATTTTCTTAGGAGTATAAAAGTATCACTGACTGTCATTGTCTTACGAGCTGTTGATTCTGTAACAGTGACATTCTCAGGCTTTTTGCTCACAAGGTGAATTTTTACTATCGTGAGATTTTTTTTTCGCCTCTTATTGAATTGAGTCAATAGTTTGCAAAGTCTCTTCTAGGACAATTATATTGTAATGATCAAAGTCTTTGCTTCATAAGATAATACAATGTAACATCACATGACTGATATAAGATTTCTACAGCATCTGCAATGCTAAGTTACAGCGCCCGATACCCGCTTACAGCATCTACTAGTGGTCGCTTTAAGCGCCCCTATACAGACGCTCATCTGCCAATACTTGGCGCTAGTAGTGAATCAGCCTCTTAATTTTGCTGTTTGTGTCATTTTATCATTTCTATAAAGAAATAGGAGTTTGCTTAATGAAACCATCTCACTTTACATGTCATGCTTATAATGCTTCCAGAAAACACTTACATCAGTTAAAAAATCTTGTCCTGCTTTCTGGTCACAAACATACCATCTGAGGGTCATTTTATAAAAAATGGTGCGGGCGGCACTTGAGCGCCTTGTCCGAGACACTGGGCACCGCAACACCAACTTCAGCCTGCCGGCGCTATCATCTGTAGTGTTCCCGGCCAGGCTGTGTTCCCAGCGCACGGCTTGTATATGCCTATGCTATAGTGACACCTAGCGCCAGCCGAGAGCGCTGCAAGTACCTAGTACCTAGTGCTCTGCAGGGGCGCTAAAAGCAACTGTATTCCAGGCACACAATGTCTGTTTTAATCTCTTTTTTTTTTGTTTTGAGGGTCAGGGATTTTTTTTTTAAATGGTAATTGCATTGGGGACGCCTGAAAGACATGACACTGCTTTTGCACATCCCAAGTTTCCTCATCAAAACCAAAGTGCAAAAAATGCTTCCAAAAATAATCCCAAACAGCCGAGGGATTTCGTGGCACATGCACCAGCCCCTCCCCCCCCAAAAATAGGCAAAATATTTATAAACATAAGTTAGTACATTCTTTTACTGTTTTCGGTTCCCACCCATGACGGACACTGCTATTGGATGTCCCAGTAATCATCTCTACTGGCCATAACCCATCACAAGGTGGCGCAGTTGACTGCAGAAGATGTGTGGCTGCTCCTGGCCCTATAAAAAGCCAGGAATCACCCATAAAACCCAAGTGTTGAAAAGCAGTTATGCAAGAAGCCGGGAGATAAATCATGAAAAAAATACAATTCTGTGAGTACTCACCTGCAGAATCAATTCCACAGTATACAGCGCGTCCTGCTCCAGAAACCCCCCCCCCCACCCGGGCCACCCCGCCACAAGGTGGCGCAGCGGACCGCAGAAAGACCCGCGGCCACCCCCGGACCCATAAATAGCCAGGTACCTCCCACCAATCTCCAGTGATGACAAGCAGTTATACAAGAAGCCGGGAGAAACAAAAAATGGATAAGAACCCAAAATGAACTTTTGAACAATTTGTTATGAAAACTTGTTATGAATACAAAATGAAAACGTATCCATGTGTAATGTATCAGACACAGCAGAGGCCCCTTCCCATGCTTCAGAAAGGTAGCAGTGCCGGGCGTTGTGGTTGAAGCAGCGTTAGTTGTTACCTGCCGCTGTAGGTCAAGATTCCATAGGGAACAATGGGCAGAACTGGATTGAAGAGTTTAATGCTTATTATTAATATTACACACATTCATTTGTACAGAACTTGCATTGGCACCTGTCAGTAATGAAAACGCAGGACCTAGATGTCACAAAATGTATTTTTTGTGGGGGGGGGGTTAAACTTGATTTTCAATGGCTTATTTTGCTTAACAAAGTGTAATTTGGACACCAACAACTAAAATGCAGCCTAAACGCAATGTAAAGTTTGTCACCTTTGTCCCCATCAGTGATTTCTTGTAACTGTAATGATGAAACCTTTACCAGAGCTGGAAAATACAGCGCCAAAGATTTCAAGGAGGAAAAAGTGAATAAATATGCCGGGGAGTGCCGGAATAATGGCGGTACAAAGTGACGCTCACTGGCCCTGGGATAATCAGCTGCCGGGTCCAACAAGCACTGACATAGGCCGGCCAATACCTAGTGCAACAAGTTTATTTTGCGGTGCGGATGGGGCCAGGAAGAGGAAGGGCTCAAGAACCTCAAAACACGCGTCAGGACAGAAACACTATCAGCTTAGTGTGATATATTCCTGTGTCCAAGGTTATATATGAATAGATTGTACATAAGAATGGCATCTCTCTCTCTATATATATATATATATATATATATATATATTTGGGGTATATTGGTGTGCTTTACTGAAATCAGTTGTCATAGTGCACGGTGTGTACCCATAGCTGACTTTACATCCTGATGGTGACTATTTCCTCTTTGGACAGACATCATTTAATCTGCGAACTGTGAGGATTGGCGGGTCATCATATAACAATAGTCTATAATCTTTTGTGTATCTCTGTAACTTTTATTGTCACATGTTCTGCTTTCATTTTTTTAGCTTTATAAATAAATAGATGCTTAAATAGTAAGTCCACTTTCCATTGAATTTTTGAAAGTGTATATTTCTGTGCCAAAATGATGTATTCAATGTAATGGGCTGATGTAGTATTCTTTTCTTATGTTAGTAAATCAGTAATATGTCAGTATCTGTAATCTGTTGCTATTGGCAACGTACACCAAGGCCCTTATTTATCAAGGGCTAGCGCCAGGTAGCGAGTGGTGAGCGCCAGGTAGCGCCAGCTATCGGCGGCTACCGACTCAAGTACGCCCGGCGGCGCTCACAATGACGCATTTATCAAGCAAAATGAGGCTAGCGCCGGCGATAGCGACAGCAAGCGCGGAATTCATCATGAAGCCGCCTGGAACGAACAGCGCCTCAGCAAATTCCATCACAGCGACAGGTATGACCTGTCGCTCCCTGGCGTTGTCCAATGCATTTCAAGGGAGCAATCTTTAATTGATCATAATAAATTGATATTTTTTTTTTTTTGTTTTTTTTTAATGTCAAAAATTCTGAGACCACTTCTGCAATGTTATGTATTTTTTTAAAGTAAAAAAAAAAAAAAAAATATGTGCAGAATTGATATTACAGGTCTGATATTAATGTATTCATATTACAAAATGATTCTAAAAACATGTATAATTTTAAAAACCAAAAATATGGTTGTTTAGGGGTTAAAAACTGTTTTACACCCATCGCCGCAATCGCTCTGGGGTGAAAACAAGGAATGGACAGCGCCAGCAAATTCGGAGCGTGATTTGTTAATGAATATGCAGCTATCTGTTCGCTCTGGCCATTCGTTGTCAGTCGCTCACATACAACGCTGAACCTGTGAAAGAGCGACCCCTAAGCCTGTATTCAACATACCGCACACCGACTGAGTCGCTATCATCAAGCTAACGCCGGCCAAGCACAGCGAATACTGGCTGGCGCTGAGAAAATCACGCTACAGTCGCTCATCTGTCGCTACCTGGCGCTATTAATGAATCGGCCTGCAAGTTTGTGCACCAAAAAGAAAAAAGTGACCCTGTACTCAGAGAACACTGCTGCTGGGCCTGTGTAAGGTTAAGTGATCTTCCTCACCTCAGCAATGGTCATAGCGGCAGTGTTCTGTATGTGCAGGACACAATCCTCTCTTCTTGGTGTACAGACGTGTTGTACGTTGCCAATAGCAAATGTTTGAAGTTAGTGATAAACGCTTCCATAAAACTCACCTTTACTAACATAGGAAAAAATAAATAACATTTTATAAAAATATACACTTTAAAAAATTACATCAAAATCGGACCCTTTATTTTAGTGACCGCAATGTCCAGAGGTAACATTGCTTATGATACCCGCCTTCCTGTATCTTGCTTGTACAGCTGTTATCTCATATCAGTCATGTGATGTTACATTGCTTTATCTTATGACATGTTTAGGATAATTTTCCGATACATTTATACTTGTCCCAAGACATTGCTTAGTTGGGGTGTCTGGGGTGGAGATACTGCACATTATAATAATGGTATTAGTGGGAACTCTTTAATATGATTCTCTGTAAGAGATTCAATAAATTCAGCTAAGTCCCTCCGTGTCAGTGAATGTTTGTAGAGACATTATAATGTGAGGCCGGGGGTCAGTCAGTCATAGGAATCACATAAAGTGACCATAAAACTATACAAAGAAGATGCTATTTCCTATTACTATGATTAGATATGTAACAGTAATGTTGATGTTTGCATTCATTTTATGTTTGAACCAATAAGAATATCATTGGTTCAGTTTGGTTCAATCAGAGTCTAATGTGAATCATATTTTATGGTAATTGACCGGGTTGTCCAGGGACCAGGAACAAGCTGAAATATAATATAGTTCCATAGCTCAATACTATTGTGTTTGGTCTAGCAAAGAATCTGATCATTGCAATATAATTGTTCCAGAAGGGACTTTGCAAACTATATATTGGTCTGTGTGTCATTATATAATTTCTTCTGTTTGATGTGAGGTGTTGGGAAGAACCATTTGGACACAGTCCCAGCACTTTATCACTTGAGCTTTTTTTTAGGTTTCATAACTAGTAAATATAATTGTAAAAATGCCCCAATCTAACAAAATGTAATGGATACAAATACTGTGTTTCCAAGTTTAGGATATTTTACTATGAACCTGTGACTGCACCTAATTTCTTTCCCAGTTTCAGTCTATTGTGTCATGTGATTTCTATGATAATGATGAGAGTCTAATCTATTGTGTTTCAGATAAGGCTCCTCCCTCCCTTTTGCTGCAATGCTAATGAATCTGTCATACTGCTGGGTGATAAACAAAGCCCAGTGAAACTCCCCAGTAACACGACATTAACATACCTTTGTTTATTAAGATTCATTCTATTTAGCCAATCCAAAGCCGCCTCATGTTAGAGAATGTTTGTACAGACAATATAAGGTGAGGCCGGCTCAGTCACAGCAATAGCAGACGGGTCAGGAGAGCGGCGAGGGGATCCCCATACTGCCCTATACCAGGTAGATGACTTCTGTTACTATTAGGTTATATGTGATGGTTATTATCATGTCTGGGTAAATTATTTGGCTGTGTCTGGTGATATTGTGCTATAGAATATAAACATAACTTACAGAGCAATTAATAGAAATTGCCAATTTTGGACACGGGTTGTTCCAGACAGGGAAGGCCCACGCCACGTTGTTGTTGCTGTCTTCTTGAGAAAATGGGATTCAGTCACAACTTTAGAAGAATTTCACAAAATATTTATGTTTGTCCCAATGCATGGGATAGATGGGATATTTAAAATAGAGATAGATGGAGATAAAGTTAGAAGGATCAGAGGTAGACTGTAAAGAAAAGAAAAAAGGGGCAGAGACATGTCTTTAGGAATGCATTTGAATGATTCCAGGAATTGCTGGGTATGAGCCAGTCCCCATCTCCATCCCTATCTAGATGAGCTGCCTGAATTACTAGTAATACTATCTGAGAAGGCTTAGGTCCAAATTGGTTGTGGATTGTTTTCCTTCATGCCACCCAGACATAATCTAAAAAATCAATTTAGCTACTTCTAAACCTCTTGAGAAGTAGAGAATTGAGTTATCCAAATGATTTCTGATTTTTGGAGAGGCTGAGCTTGAAGAGTAAATCTGAGTTTGTCTCAATTAGCACACATTGAAGTAAAAAAAAAAAAGCATCTTTAAAACTCAAAATCTGATGCTCATAAAAGGAAATGGGAAGTGCAAATTATCTTTAGTGGGGTAAGCATTTTATTTTAGAAATTACAACATAAAAACAGCCTATGGAAAATCCAAACATATAAAAATGAGCCTATTTAATTTTATAGGCTGTTGTTGTTAAATAAAATATCTATGAAAAAATGAAAAATGCTCTGTTTCTCCAAGCTCAACCTCTCTAAAAATTACCAAATCATATGGATAACCCACACTGACCTCAAATCAGTAAACCTTCCTTAAAATAACTCACATAAATGAAATCAGGGCAATTTCCAGCTTTATTTCAGAATAGGACACGAGACAAAATAAGGTGTGATTCAAAGAAAATCTTTATCTTTCAGTCACCTGCCATATGCATCACTTATCACAGTGTAGAACCATTAAACAATCACCAACCATCTATTGCAGTATAAAGCTACAACAATATTGACTTCTTTGATTTGTGTACTACGTGTGTAATTAACAAGACTTCCTGTGTTATTCTTACAGGCTGATAATTTAGCCGGAGCTGGAATCCATTGTACAGATAAATTGATCTCCATCAGACCATAATGAGCCCCACAGGAGTGAAGCCATATCAGTGCTCTGAATGTGGGAAACAGTTCAGTCTTAAGTTACAGCTTACATGTCACCAGAGGTGTCACACTGGAGAGAAGCCATTCCCATGTTCTGAATGTGGCAAATGCTTTAGATTGCATAAGCAGCTGCTTGTCCACCTAAGGATTCACACCGGAGAGAAGCCATTTTCATGCCCTGAATGTGGCAAATGCTTTAGAGAGCATAAAAAACTGCTTACCCATCGAAGGACTCACACTGGAGAGAAGCCATTTTCATGTCCTGAATGTGGAAAGTCCTTTACAGATATTTCAAACCTAAATAAGCACAAAATGACTCACACTGGAGAGAAGCCATTTCCATGCCCTGAGTGTGACAAGTACTTTGCACGTCATTCAAACTTGCTTACCCACCAGAGGACTCACACTGGAGAGAAGCCGTATCAATGTCCTGAATGTGATCAAAGTTACGTGCAAAAATCACAGTTGAAAAGACACCAAAAGATTCACACTGCCGTACCTGCAATGTAGAATGTACCAAACTTCACACCCGCAGAATCTCTTACTGAGAGATTTGTCAGAGGTGTATAGTGAAAGTTATCTTTAAAAAAAATAAAGATGGGAAGAACCGCTGGGCAGGAACATTTAGAAACTAAGTTAATGTAATCATGCTCTATTGACCTTTATTGTTTATCACTACAAAACAATCGATTGTGCGGAGGTGATCAGACCACTCTGGATGATGAATTGAAATGTAACATATATTCCTTTAGATCAACATCTTCCATTTTATAACACTTGGTCCCTGTGGATTCATTATCACTGATTATCAATCCCTGATCCAGTGTGTGAACATTTTGGGCTTTAGAGAGAAACCACATAGACACTAATTTCCACAATTGTCTGCTATTGTAACATTGCAATTGTCCTCTATGTCACATGTTGGAAATCTTTAATTTTGCTCTATTCATATACTTTTTATCCGAGAAAAATTTGCTCACCGGGCTCAGCCTCTTCATTATTTTCCTTCTTTCTGAAGGTTTAAATAACCTCCAGGAGGTTTCCAATTTATACATTCCACTTCTTCAATCAAGCCTTGCAGCCTAATGTAAATCTCATTCTCATCATATATTTGCCACATGATGATACTACAGTGTGGAAGTAAAAAATTCAGGACCCAAAGGTGTGAATACTCCAACCAGTATTTCACCCCCCCCATAAGCAAGGTGTCTTGTACGTTGTTTTTAAGAGTCGGCAACCAATAAAATTTATAATTGTATATACTTTTGATTATATCTGAGCTGTGCCCTTTTGTACAGGCCCTTATTGGTTTTGTTGTTGTCTAAAAGTATTTAAAGGGTCTGCTGGGGCACGCTCATGCCTTAAAGGCACATTTCCAGCATTTAGCGTTGCCCACCCCTTTGTGTTGTTTTAAAAACTTACAGTAATTAGCGGTACCCGCCCCTTTGTGTTGTTTTGAAAATATACGCTATATATACAATATAGCAGTAAGCATAATAATATGTATTTGCATTTACAACTCACAATAACAAAAGCCGATATACTATATGAATGTTTACTATTTTGCC
Organism: Gastrophryne carolinensis; assembly: GCA_027917425.1. Lineage (NCBI taxonomy): Eukaryota > Metazoa > Chordata > Amphibia > Anura > Microhylidae > Gastrophryne > Gastrophryne carolinensis. The sequence continues at coordinate 7,693,875 of CM051236.1, read as the reverse complement.
TGTATTTGTCTGTGAAAATCTTCTTTCTAAATAAAAAGGTGATAATAAAAGCCAATAGAATGTCTGATAAAATGTCTTTAAAGGGAAAGTCCGAGCAATTGCAACCATATATTTTAACAAATAAATTCTAGAAGTGATGTAAAGTTTTTAAATGGTATGATATCTTTCTTTTTACAATCTCATTGGCTTTCTGAGCTCAAGAAGGTTTCCTATTCATCTTTTGTAGGAAGGAGATGGAGTAGGAGGAGCTTTGCTCCTGCCGTCCGAGTGCTGCTGCTGCTCCAGGACGTCGTCATGACCTGACCTGACCTGACCTGACCCTGTCTCTGGCTCGACCCTGGACAGTATGTTTTTGTTTTTCTCATGTCCAATCAGTGTAATTTATAGGCTGAACATGTTTTGATTTTATCACATAAACATTTAAAACATTTCATGTTTGGGTATAAAAAATTCAGACATAAATTATATTTAGCATTACTCAAATTTGCTCTGGGCATAGTCTGGCAGACGTGCTTCATAAATCAGGACCTAACTCTCACCTGGGACATTTATATTGTAATTATCAAAGACTTTGCTTCATAATATAAAACAATGGCAACAACATCACATGGCTGCTATGAGCTAAGATACAGAAAGTATAGTGTAATAAGCAATATTAATGCTGGACCATGTGGCTTAGCACCTCCTTCGTGTCGCGGCATTTATGGGTCAGACTTAGAGGAAGGACTCAAGAGCCCTGAACTAGCATCAGGACTGCAGCAGTAAAAGCTTTGGGTAACAGATTCCTATGTCCAGGCTTATATATGTATATATTGTATATAGGCACGTGTATGTATTTATATTTGTGGTGTATTGGTATTCATTATTGAAAGCGGTGGCCAGTGTGTACCAAACACTGACTTCACATCAGGAATGTGACTACTTCCACTATGGACAAAGATAATGTAATCTGTGAACTGTGAGGATTATTCGATCATCCTATAGAAAAAGCCTAAGACTATTTATACTGTGGTATATCCTGATAATCTTTGTATCTCCGTAGCTGTCTTCAATATTATTGCAATTTTTGCATTTCTTTTGCTTTTATTGTTGGCTTCATGAGCGGCTGCTTAACCACAAGGTCCGCAGGAAATATAGCTTATGATCCTAGTATTTCTGTATCTTGCTTGTACAGTTGTTATCTCATAGCAGTCATGTGATGGGATATTGTATCATCTTATGGAGCAATTATTTTGATCATTAAGTGGTCTTGCTTGCAAAGATCACTTATTGTTCTCGCTGATATATTATTAAGTGGTCTTGCTTGGTAGGGTCACACTATTGGAGTAGCGGGATCTTGACTATTAATGATATCCATGAGGGAGGGAGGGGGAGAGGGATGTAGGGGGGGTTGGAGGATGAGGTATAACTCCATCTCACATTTGGGTAGGAGGAATATTAACAAACCCAGAATCTTTAAGATTACGAATGCACAACAAGAAATGTAAATCCACAATGAATAAACCAAAATATATCTCCAATCAGATGTGCACAATATAGCACTAAATGATGAAAGATAGTGGAGATACATGGTCAGAGTGGAGGCAAAAAAATATATTTTTGGCATTTGCATCACCCGGCCATTCATAACAAATATTATGAACAAGCCTTTTCTTTATTTAAATGGCTACTTAAGGCTGAACCAAACCTGGGATCTTGCATGTGCCATGGAGAGCCGCACAAATTGCCCTGTAAAATCACCTTTTCCCGGTCCAACCATGCATGCGCTTGCATGTTCCAAAGTAAAGGGTGCAGCCATTCCCATCACTAACCACACACTACCACACAAGGCATGCCCTGAGACACACAGGCATGCCCTGTACATACCTAGGAACCACCTTCGAGGCAAAAAAACAACAGGGCATAGCCTGCCACTCTGCTCTTGAGCTAGGACACCTGTCATGGTCTTACAGTTGTCCCTGGCAAATGAGTGAAACATCTTGCCATAATCGGGAAAACCCGAGACTCTCACCAAAAGCATTGGACATTACATATAACCATTTCAGGGTGTCAGGTTTATCAACATGCACCTAAGCTCTCAAAATGCTGTCATATTATGAACAATCTAGAATCCATTGGCAGCAGTAACCAATAATACCAAGGAAAACAAAACCCAGATACTCAACTTTTTCCATGACACAACTACAAATTTTCTTTAGACACTTTATGACCACTTTCAAAAAAACATATCAAAAGATCCCCCTTGTCCCCCAGGGTGGCCTCCCAATCAAAACTGCAGAGGAGAAAGTTGTCCGCAGTAGTATGGAACCACGGCCGGGTTTCTAGGCCTTAAGGAGTGGCTCGAAGAACCATTGCATAAACTATTAACCAATACAAATAGCCCTGGGGCAAACGTGACCGGAACCGAATGGTGGGTTGTGTCTCCCTGTCCACTGGCGTGCTGAAAAAAAGTTTCCTAAATCATTGTTGCTATACCAGCCCGTGTCATGAGGAATGGATGTGAGAAGAAATGGCACATCAGGCCCTATTGGGGCAATTGGTATCACTAGACCCCTATTTATGGGCCTGAGATCTTGAACAAATCCTCTGGTTTCAATGTGGCTTTGTAAGATGTGCAGGCGATAAATCCCACATCCAGCAGATCAACATCTATGTCATCTGTCAAGAGGCAAGGGATTCAAGTCTTCTATATGCTTATCTGGCTTTAGTCTGCATACAACTCTCTTTCCTTTTAAGTTTTATTTTGTTTCCCAGTTTGCCTCAAGTGCCAGTGCTCCAGTATGTCAATAATGTCATTCCATGAGGTTTTGCTCTGTGGCTGAGGTTTTCATTGTGAGAACCCCGTCACACTCTGTTCCCCCACACTGCAAACATTCTTACCCAGTTTTGAGCCAAGAACAAAAGCTATTTGCCCTCTGACATTCTGGGGAGCTACATTTCTTAGCGTTCTTCAGTTTTGCACTATTTCCTTTATATTTAAAAAAAAAAAAATAATATTATTTTCTTTAAGGTGAAGCTTGACTAAAACTCACTTATTCATGAAAACCAAGATCCCGAATTATACTTGATTATTTAATCCAGATAAATTCTGGAGGGGTCATTTCTTAAATCATTAAAGATTTTAGTTCAGTTATGATTAGTGACAGTTTAGTGATGATTAGTGACAGTTTAGAGATGATTAGTGACAGTTTCGTGATGATTAGTGACAGTTCAGTTATGATTAGTGACAATTTAGTGATGATTAGTGACAGTTCAGAGATGATTAGCGACAGTTCAGTGATGATTAGTGACAGTTCAGAGATGATTAGTGACAGTTCAGTTATGATTAGCGACAGTTCAGTGATGATTAGTGACAGTTCAGAGATGATTAGTGACAGTTCAGTTATGATTAGTGACAGTTTAGTGATGGTTAGTGACAGTTCAGTGATGATTAGTGACAGTTCAGTGATGATTAGTGACAGTTCAGTTATGATTAGTGACAGTTCAGAGATGATTAGTGACAGTTCAGTTATGATTAGTGACAGTTTAGTGATGGTTAGTGACAGTTCAGTGATAATTAGTGACAGTTTAGTGATGATTAGTGACAGTTCAGTTCTGATGTTTAAGCACAATCAGGACAGGAATATGGCTTTCCTCAAGAGTGAGTCCTCTGATGTGTAAGCAGGTGTGAACTTTGTGTAAAACACTTCTCACACTCAGGGCATGAATATGGCTTCTCTCCGGTGTGAGTCCTCTTGTGCTTATTCAGGTTTGAACTATCAGTAAAGAACTTTCCACATTCAGGGCATGAAAATGGCTTCTCTCCAGTGTGAATTCGCTGATGTGTAAGCAGGGTTTCACGCTGTGTAAAGCACTTGTCACAATCAGGGCAGGAATATGGCTTCTCTCCAGTGTGTGTACTATAATGATCATTTAATACTTTCTTGGTTCTAAAACCTTTGCCACATTCTAGGCATGAATATGGCTTCTCTCCTGTATGGATCATGGAGTGGAATTTGAGATGAGCATTTCGACTAAAACACTTGTTACATTCCAAACATCCAAACGGTTTCTCTCCAGTGTGAGTCCTCTGGTGTGTGACCAGGTTTGATTTATTTGTAAAGCACTTGTTGCACTCAGTGCATGTAAATGGCTTATCTCCGGTGTGAGTCTTCTGGTGTGTAAGCAGGTCAGGACGTTGTGTAAAGCACTTGTCACACTCTGGACAGGAATATGGCTTTTCCCCGGTGTGAGTCCTCTGGTGTATGACCAGGTGAGAACGTCGTGCAAAACACTTGTCACACTCAGGACAGGAATGTGGCTTCTCTCCAGTGTGAATCCTTTGGTGTGTAAGCAGGCTTGAAATTACTGTAAAGCACTTATCACACTCAGCACATGAAAATGGCTTCTCTCCAGTGTGAGTCCTCTGGTGTATGACCAGGTCAGAACGTTGTGTAAAGCACTTGCCACACTCTGGACAGGAAAATGGCTTCTCTCCAGTGTGAAACCTCTGGTGACACGTGAGCTCTGACTTAGAACTACACAATTTTCCACACTCAGAGCACTGGTATGGCTTTACTCCACTGTGCATCCTCTGGTGTCTAGTAAGTTTTGAATGATTAATAAAGCATTATCCACATTCAGCGCATAGGAATGTTTTCTCTTCAGTTTGACTCTGGTGACATGTGAGCTCTGAATTAAATTCAAACAATTTTCCACACTTGGAGACTGATGGCTTCACTTCTGTAGGACTCATCATGGCCTGATGGAGATCAATTTATCTGTAAAATGTATTAGAGCTTCCTGTTAAATTTTCAGCCTGTAAGAAGAATACAGAAAGTCATGTAAATTACACACGCATCAAATAGAAGAAATTATATAATGACATGCAGACCAAAATATCAGCCTCAATTCTGAAAAAATCTCATGGTGGTAAAGAAACATTTTATGTGAAAAAAGCCTGAGAATTCCATTGTTACTGAATCATCAGCTGGGAAGACAATGAAAGTCAAAGGAAAGTTTTATTACAGTATAAAAGGGGGTAAACAATTCTCTACTGATTCCACCGACTGTCATTGTCTTACTAGCTGCTGATTCATTAACAGTGAAATTCTCAGGCTCATAAAGTAGTTGATACCATGGAAATGGTTTCTTATTATTTTTATTCTCTTAGGCTATGGCTATATGATGATGACCTGCCAATTCTCACAGATCACCTATTAAAATTATGATGACCTGCCAATTCTCACAGATCACATATTAAAATTAATAAATGGGTTCCTAATCTGCAGCCTATCTTTAGTGGACGTGCTCAGAATTAGGTCTGTAGCATCTGTAACTAAATTAGATTCTTCTATGTCAACCCAACTAGGTCTTTCTTTCATGCAAAATACAGCTGTGAAATTCTTGCTACATAATGATACCGTACTAAATGAGCTAAATGTGGGAATCTTGGTATCAAGATATAGGGTCACTTACATATAAAGTAATATAATGTCTTTTTTAGAAATCACCTGTGCATAGACCTCCTTGGATTGGCCAATTTACTGTATTCCCTCATAAATTAGTTACCCAGCAGCTTATTAATATTATATTATTATGTCCTGCAACATATCACCCAAAAGTATTCCAAGTCTCATGTTGTAGCACATAAAAACAATAATGCATGAAGGATTATAAACTCCACCTAATCCCACATCTGTCTGACACACAATAACATGCTACGTTTATACTATGGAGCACAATAGCACCAGACACAGCCAAATCATTTACCCAGACATGATAATAACCATCACATATAACCTAATAGTAACAGAAGTCATATCTACCTGGTATAGGGCAGTATGGGGATCCCCTCGCCGCTCTCCTGACCCGTCTGCTATTGCTGTGACTGAGCCGGCCTCACCTTATATTGTCTGTACAAACATTCTCTAACATGAGGCGGCTTTGGATTGGCTAAATGGAATGAATCTTAATAAGTAAAGGTATGTTAATGTCATCTTACTGGGGAGTTTCACTGGGCTTTGTTTTTCATCCAACTATTCTGTTTCTCACCCAGCAGTATGACAGATTCATTAGCATTGCAGCAATGAGACAAAGAGAGGGAGGAGCCTTATTGGAAACACAATAGACAAGACTCTTACCATTAAAATAGAAATTACATGACACCATCAGACACAATAGACTGAAACTGGGAAAGAAATAAGATGCTGTCATTGCAAAAGTGTAACAGCTTCATGGTAAAAGAATCTAAACTATAAAACACAGAATTTTTATCATTAAACGCAATGTAAAGTTTGTCACCTTTGTCCCCATCAGTGATTTCTTGTAACTGTAATGATGAAACGGTGACCAGCGCTGGAAAATACAGCGCCAAAGATGTCAAGGAGGAAAAAAATGAATAAATATGCCGGGGAGTGCCGGAATAATGGCGGTACAAAGTGACGCTCACTGGCCCTGGGATAATCAGCTGCCGGGTCCAACAAGCACTGACATAGGCCGGCCAATACCTAGTGCAACAAGTTTATTTTGCGGTGCGGATGGGGCCAGGAAGAGGAAGGGCTCAAGAACCTCAAAACACGCGTCAGGACAGAAACACTATCAGCTTAGTGTGATATATTCCTGTGTCCAAGGTTATATATGAATAGATTGTACATAAGAATGGCATCTCTCTCTCTCTCTCTCTATATATATATATATATATATATATTTGGGGTGTATTTGTATGCATTACTGAAAACAGTTGTCATAGTGCACGGTGTGTACCCATAGCTGACTTTACATCCTGATGGTGACTATTTCCTCTTTGGACAGACATCATTTAATCTGTGAGCTGTGAGGATTGGCGGGTCATCATATAACAATAGTCTATAATCTTTTGTGTATCTCTGTAACTTTTATTGTCACATGTTCTGCTTTCATTTTTTTAGCTTTATAAATGAATGTATGCTTAAATAGTAAGTTCACTTTACATTGAATTTTTGAAAGTGTATATTTCTGTGCCAAAATGATGTATTCAATGTAATGGGCTGATGTAGTATTTATTTCTTATGTTAGTAAATCAGTAATATGTCAGTATCTGTAATCTGTTGCTATTGGCAACGTACACCAAGTTTGTACACCAAAAAGATAGAAGTGACCCTGTACTCAGAGAACACTGCTGCTGGGCCTGTGTAAGGTTAAGTGATCTTCCTCACCTCAGCAATGGTCATAGCGGCAGTGTTCTGTATGTGCAGGACACAATCCTCTCTTCTTGGTGTACAGACGTGTTGTACGTTGCCAATAGCAAATGTTTGCAGTTAGTGATAAACGCTTCCATAAAACTCACCTTTACTAACATAGGAAAAATAAATAACATTTTATAAAAATATACACTTTAAAAAATTACATCAAAATCGAAACCCTTTATTTTAGTGACCACAATGTCCTGAGGTAACATTGCTTATGATACCCGCCTTCCTGTATCTTGCTTGTACAGCTGTTATCTCATATCAGTCATGTGATGTTACATTGCTTTATCTTATGACATGTTTAGGAGAATTTTCCAATACATTTATACTTGTCCCAAGACATTGCTTAGTTGGGGTGTCTGGGGTGGAGATACTGCACATTATAATAATGGTATTAGTGGGAACTCTTTAATATGATTCTCTGTAAGAGATTAAATAAATTCAGCTAAGTCCCTCCGTGTCAGTGAATGTTTGTAGAGACATTATAATGTGAGGCCGGGGGTCAGTCAGTCATAGGAATCACATAAAGTGACCATAAAACTATACAAAGAAGATGCTATTTCCTATTACTATGATTAGATATGTAACAGTAATGATGATGTTTGCATTCATTTTATGTTTGAACCAATAAGAATATCATTGGTTCAGTTTGGTTCAATCAGAGTCTAATGTGAATCATATTTTATGGTAATTGACCGGGTTGTCCAGGGACCAGGAACAAGCTTAAATATAATATAGTTCCATAGCTCAATACTATTGTGTTTGGTCTAGCAAAGAATCTGATCATTGCAATATAATTGTTGCAGAAGGGACTTTGCAAACTATATATTGGTCTGCGCGTCATTATATAATTTCTTCTGTTTGATGTGAGGTGTTGGGAAGAACCATTTGGACACTAGTCCCAGCACTTTATCACTTGAGCTTTTTTTAGGTTTTATAACTAGTAAATATAATTGTGGAAAAATGCTCCAATCTAACAAAATGTAATGGATACAAATACTGTGTGTCCAAGTTTAGGATATTTTATTATGAACCTGTGACTGCACCTAATTTCTTTCCTAGTTTCAGTCTATTGTGTCATGTGATTTCTATGATAATGATGAGAGTCTCATCTATTGTGTTTCAGATAAGGCTCCTCCCTCCCTTTTGTCTCCTTGTTGCAATGCTAATGAATCTGTCATACTGCTGGGGGATAAACAAAGCCCAGTGAAACTCCCCAGTAACACGACATTAACATACCTTTGTTTATTAAGATTCAATCCATTCAGCCAATCCAAAGCCGCCTCATGTTAGAGAATGTTTGTACAGACAATATAAGGTGAGGCCGGCTCAGTCACAGCAATAGCAGACGGGTCAGGAGAGCGGCGAGGGGATCCCCATACTGCCCTATACCAGGTAGATATGACTTCTGTTACTATTAGGTTATATGTGATGGTTATTATCATGTCTGGGTGAATGATTTGGCTGTGTCTGGTGATATTGTGCTCCATAGTATAAACATAACATTGTATTGTGTGTCAGCCAGATGTGGGATTAGGTGGAGTTTATAATCCTTGATGTATTATTGTTTTTATGTGCTCAATGTGTTTATAGGTCCTACAACATGAGACTTAAAATACTTTTGGGTGATATGTTGCAGGACATAATAATATACTATTAAATAGTCGTTGGGTAACCTTTTTATGAGATAGTAAATTGGCCGATCTAAAGAGGTCTATGCACATGTGATTTCTAAAAAATATATTATATTACTTTAGATGTAAGTGATCCTAAATCTTGAAACCAAAATTCCCACATTTAGCTCATTTAGTGTAGTATAACTGTAGCAAGAATTTCACAGCTTTATTTTGTATGAAAGAAAGACGTAGGTGGGTTGCCATAGAAAAATCTAATTTAGTTACAGATGCTACAGACCTAATTCTGAGCAATAATAGGAAAATAATAATGAAACAATTTCCATGGTAGTAAAACATTCACTTTATGAACCTGAGAATGTCACTGTTAATGAATCACCAGCTAGAGAGACAAAGTGGAACTTTTATACTCTTAAGAAAAATAGAGAATTGTTTAGTTCTTTTTTTATACTGTAATAAAACTTTCCTTTGATTTTCATTGTCTTCCGAGCTGACGATTCAGTAACAATGTAATTCTCAGGCTTTTATCTCATAATATGTTTTTTTACTACCATGAGATTTTTTTAGAATTGAGGTTGATATATTGTTCTGTGTGTCATTATATAATTTCTTCTATTTGATGTTTGTGTAATTTACATGACTTTCTGTATTCTTCTTACAGGCTGAAAATTTAACAGGAAGCTGTAATACATTTTACATATAAATTGATCTCCATCAGGCCGTGATGAGTCCTACAGAAGTTAAGCCATCAGTCTCTGAGTGTGGAAAATGGTTTAAATTTAATTCAGAGCTCACATGTCACCAGAGTCACACTGAAGAGAAAACATTCCCATGCACTGAATGTGGAAAATGCTTTATTAATCATTCAAAACTTACTAGACACCAGAGGATGCACAGTGGAGTAAAGCCATACCAGTGCTCTGAGTGTGAAAAATTGTGGAGTTCTAAGTCAGAGCTCACGTGTCACCAGAGGACTCACACTGGAGAGAAGCCATTTTCCTGTCCTGAGTGTGACAAGTGTTTTGCACAACGTTCTCACCTGGTCAGACACCAGAGGACTCACACTGGGGAAAATCCATTTAGATGTTTGGAATGTAACAAGTGTTTTAGTCGAAGTGCTCATCTGAAAAACCACTCCATGATCCATACAGGAGAGAAGCCATATTCATGCCTAGAATGTGGCAAAGGTTTTAGAACCAAGAAAGTATTAAATGGTCATTATAGGACTCACACTGGAGAGAAGCCGTATCGATGTGCTGAGTGTGGTGAAGGTTACGCATATAAAATACAGCTGACAAGACACCAAATGAGCCACACCGCCATGCCTACAATGTGTCCTACAGAAGCACCAAACTTCACACCAGCAAAATTGGTTTCTAACAACAAGCAAAACAATTCGATTATACTTTGCTGGGCCTGGTAAATTATTGTGACCAGGGGGAAGGATTATATTCAGCGTCGATGTGCTCTAATCTGATTGTTAGTTATATGGTACTTATACATATCAGAGTTCAGTTGGTTTGACTTATTGCTACAGAAACACCACAGAGAAGATAATATATTGCCCATTGTCTGAGGATCTGGTGTTTGGGCTTTTTGGGCTTCGGTGAGAAACCACATATACACTAAATTCCATAATGGGCTTCTATTGTAACATTAAAATTGTCCTCTTTGTCACATGTTTTTTAATATGTTCTATTAAAAAATATACTTTTTTCTCTGAGAAGAATTTGTTAAGTTGCCTTTGGCTTTTGATGCTCCGACTTTCCATAAGAAATCTCCAACTTACCGGGCTCGGCCTCTTCATTCTTTTCCTTCTTTCTGGAGGTTTAATTTCCCTCAAGAAGGATTCTTATTTATATATTCCGCTTTTTTAATCAAGCCTTGCAGCTTAATAAAAATGGAATCCTCATCTTCTATTTGTCACATGTTGATGCTACAGCATTGAAAATATGATGCCTATACAATTATTTATCCGGTGCACATAAGTTGTTATAGAGACACATAGAAATTCATATGACTGTTCTATTTTGCATTAATGTAATTTATAGGCTGAACATGTTGTGATTTCACCTTGAAAAATCATCACTCATGATGAAGCAGATCATTACACACAATGGCCTCGATTCAATAAAGGTAGAAAAAAATTCTCATGGTAGTAAAAAAAATCAATTCTTGAGAAAAAAGCCTGAGAATATCACTGTTACTGAATCACTAGAAAAAGACAATGAAAGTCAATGGCAGCATTTACTACAGTGTAGAAAGGAGTAAACACTTCTCTAATTTTCTTAAGAGTAAAAAAGTGCCATTGATATTCATTGTCTTTTTTTCTACAGTAATTTCAAACCTGCTTACACACCAAAGGATTCACACTGGAGAGAAGCCACATTCCTGTCCTGAGTGTGACAAGTGTTTTGCACGACGTTCTCACCTGGTCATACACCAGAGGACTCACACTGGAGAGAATCCATATTCTTGTCCAGAGTGTGACAAGGGCTTTACACAACGTGAATATCTGCTTAGACACCAAAGGACTCACACTGGAGAGAAGCCGTATCAATGTCCTGAATGCGGTGAAAGTTACATGTTTATGCCACAGCTGACAAGACACCAAAAGAGTCACACTGTCGTGCCTGCAATGTAGAATGAAAGGAGAATCTCTTACTGAGAATTTTGTTTATGTTGTTTAGTGAAAGTTACTTTAAAAATATATATAAAAAATAAACATGGGAGGAACTGCTGGGCAGGTACTGAGTTAAGCTAATCATGCCCTATTGACCTTTTTTGTTTATCACTACAAGACAATTTCAGGAAAAGGGTTCTTAATCCGTGTCTGGATTTTTCAGAAGTAATTGACCTACAGAACAATGGCGACTGAAATGTAACATTTAATCTATTAGATCAACATTTTCCATTTTATAACACTTAGTCTCCATTGATTCATTATATACAAACTGATTATCAACCTTTGATTAACAAAAGACTATTTTTCCCGGCGCCAAGTTATCCAGTGTGCGAGCAATTGGGGCTTCAGGGAGAAACCACATAGACGCTAAATTCCATAATTATCTGCTATTATACCATTGCATTGTTCTCTTTGTCACATGTTGGAAATCTTTGAATTTGCTCTATATAATATATATTATATATTATCCTTTTATCCTCCAAGAGGTTTCCAATTTCTCTTCTTCAATCAAGACTTGCAGTCTAATTTAAAATCTCACCCTCATCTTATATTTGTCACATGATGATGCTACAGTGTGGACTGTACATTTTTGTAGTTATCACGTCCAATCACGTTCACTCAGTGAATCCCCTTTACTGAGTGAACCTGGCTGCGGTGATCACACTTACTGGGCCATATCATGCTACGAGCACTGGGAAAGAAATAAATAAAAGGAAAGGAGGGGCAAAGTTTATAGACTTCCTAAAGCATCTATCGCTCACTTCAGGAAATGAAGAAGGCGCGAATGTGACCGGCATCAGATTAGCTACTCGCTGCCTTATTATTGCAATTGTCTGGACTGGACACCCTTTTGGATTTTCTTTTTTTATCACCATTTTATTTAGGAAGAAGATTTTCTCAGACAATTGCATAATAGTACACAATTCATAGTATATCAGCTTTGGTATTGTGAATTGTAAATACAAATATATGTCTTCATGCTTTCTGCTATATTGTAGAGATTTACTCTATTTTGTCTATTTTAATGCTCTATCAGTTCAAAAATATATAAACCTAAATAAAACACTAACATTTGACTCTATTCGTCTCTTTCAGTTTTCCTAGTATTGTTAGGAAATAGGTAACACGCATTGAGATGCCAGAATAAAAGTAAAGAGCAGAACTACAGAAGATATATGGGTTGATTCAAAGAAACATGTTAAAGCATTGATTTTCTTGCCGAACATCCTATTATTTCCGAACGCTCGTGCGTACGTATGAACTTGCGAGTGATTCTATAAGCAAATACGTTTCTATCCTAAAATATACGTCCGTTCGTATGTTATCTCCCGAACTTGCCTCAGTCAGTTGACAATCGTAAATTTCACGTTCATGTGCTCACCTGTTGCGGCGGCAGCCTGTTTTTTCGGCTGCTTCCATCGTCCACCTCTTCCAATTACTTGCGTTTGCCTCTGGTTTTCATTGGTTTTTGGCCTCTTAGATTCGTGCGTTCGTATGTTTATAAGATCTTGCGCATGCGCACCCTCAACCAGAAACTTACCTAAACCCCTTAGCGCTTGCATCCAACTTCATTTCTCGGTCCCTAAAACTTACCTAAACCCCTTAGCGCTTGTATCCTTCATTTCTCGGTCCCTAAAACTTACCTAAACCCCTTAGCGCCTGCATCCTTCTTCATTTCTCGGTCCCTAAAACTTACCTAAACCCCTTAGCGCTTGCATCCAACTTCATTTCTCGGTCCCTAAAACTTACCTAAACCCCTTAGCGCCTGCATCCAACTTCATTTCTCGGTCCCTAAAACTTACCTAAACCCCTTAGCGCCTGCATCCAACTTCATTTCTCGGTCCCTAAAACTTACCTAAACCCCTTAGCGCTTGCATCCTTCTTCATTTCTCGGTCCCTAAAACTTACCTAAACCCCTTAGCGCTTGCATCCTTCTTCATTTCTCGGTCCCTAAAACTTACCTAAACCCCTTAGCGCTTGCATCCTTCTTCATTTCTCGGTCCCTAAAACTTACCTAAACCCCTTAGCGCCTGCATCCTTCTTCATTTCTCTGTCCCTAAAACTTACCTAAACCCCTTAGCGCCTGCATCCAACTTCATTTCTCGGTCCCTAAAACTTACCTAAACCCCTTAGCGCTTGCATCCTTCTTCATGTTGACGACCCTAAAACTTACCCAAACCACATAATGTACATATGTCTATATGTTTATAAGCGTGTTTTTTCTTGTTTGTGTAATTGTTTTTTGGTGCGCATATTAGAAAAGACACATTTATGAAGGCTTAAAATATAATTTATTAAAATTATTTGGTTTGGTTTTTTTTTTTTTTTTTTTAAACATAGTAATTTTTACTTTTTTTTTGTTTTGTTTAAAACATAGTTAAATTTTTTTTTTTTTTTAACAAACATATTAAAATTAATTTTTTTTGTTTTTTTAAAACATAGTAAAATGTTTTTGTTTTTTTTTTTGTTTTTTAAAACATTAAAAATTATTTACAATAAAAAACTTTTTAAAACTATTTAACAAAAGTAGCCAGGACCAAGGGCACTATTCATCCTCCTCTTCTTCATCTGTTGGCCCCAACGTCGCCTGTATGGCCAGCAGCTCGGCCACCAACTCCTGGATTCTTTTTTTTTTTCTGCCACGGTTTTTGGGATAATCCCTGTAAGCAATAGAGAAATAAACATAAATAGGAGTACCAGACCGGTTTGTATGCTGGAAATAGATTTGGGGTTAATCAAATACATGTAAATGCATGACATATGTCATTCTTCAAAGGGATAAAGTTAATGCATTTCCCACAGGTAAGTATTTAAACTCTTTAAACCGGACCTTCAACATTATTTAATGAAAAGCAATAACTATTCCCAAATGATTCTGCACCAGATCAAAGTACATTTTGGAGGTTTTTTGATTACAGCGCCGCCATCTGGACTCTGAAGCATAACACTTAATGAGGAGTGGAGATTTGGATAAAGTACAGGGGAGTAGGTTACAGTGGTGCGTTGGGAATCCAGAGCATAGCTGGGTTGAGGGAAAGGTCATCAGTCCCACAATGCATGGCAGCACCTTACTTTTTTCAATCTGTATCCCATGCTGCCTGTAAATATTGCGCATTCCATATTCCGCAATATTGGATGTTTTCAGGCTCCTAACATGCATTAGATGGCTGAAGGCTGTTTTTCAATGTTTAAAATCTGTATGTACAGTGTGTTGCCTAATTATTAGCTATGTTCTTAATACAAGTTAGGGTCCGCTTTAAGCTAACGAAGTGCCCACATGAAAGTGTTAACTACACATTGGCTACGCCTTTAGTTATGTGTGTGTTATTAGCTAACAAAACATTAATATGAATAATGGCCTGGAGACTTACGGAGTTGGTGGCCGACAGATGGCTGGTTGGGGCCAACAGGCTGCCCTTGGTCCTGGCTATGCTGTGAAGAACTCCCTGGAGAAACATGTGACATTTGGTTAGTAGTTGTATAGAGTCACTATTCCAAACAGATCTGGCTCCCAGGCTGCCTGACAGCACTCACCTTCGTCAGGATCTCCTTCCAGCATCTCTGCTGCCTCCTCCTCCACTATTTCACCCGCTCCAGAAGATTCTACAAATACATAATAAAGGAGAACTTAGTTTTTGGCCTGCCATGTATATCTTTGTGCCTATACATGAAGAGTGACATACCAGAGCCTTCCCCATGCCTGGCCGGGCATGACTCCACGCCCACGCGGTTGCGCCCCTCCTCTGTGGTAAGGTCCAGGGGCTGGTCTGAGGAGGCCACAGAGGAGGGGTAGGTCCCTCGCCCGGGAGATCCACCACCTTCACTCACAGATGCAGACTCATGCAGCACTGGTCGGCCTGTGCGCCTCCGGGTGCGGCGAATTCTGAAATCCATTTCCAACACTAGCAAAGAAAAGTCATTATAAATAAAGGTATAGCTTATACATTTCCTACATATCACATGCTATCGCTTGGTACTTACTTGGGAAATGGATTCCAAAAAACCTCCGCACCCGGCCCATGTGCAGACGTTTCAGGTCCGACCAATGCTGCATTATCTGGGTGTGAGTGAAGGTGGTGCTGGTCACACGGTGGATTTCCGTGATGATCTCCCGGGCGATGTCCCTTTTTTCGCACACATTGGGCGCGAAGTCATACCGGCGCTGAAGCATGATCTGAAAAACATAATGGACACAGAGCTTTTACTTTTACACACAGACCCATATGTGTTGCATCACAAGTTGAGAATTTCATGTCATTAACACACACATTTAGAGTGGCAGCCATTTTTGGGGAGTGCCTTAAAGCGGACGTTGACTGTGAATGAGAGTCTGGTCTTATGTTATATGTTTCACACACCATGTACATACAGATAATAGCCAACATTAAAAATCAGGCCACCTGCATCTATGGCATGTTAGGATGGTTTAAACATCCAAGATGTAGGCTTATGCTTAGGCTTTTGGACCACGTTTGTGCCTTCCCGTTGTGTTTTTATGGCTTAGGAAAACAGTGTTCCTCAAACATCCGCATCAAGGTCCGAGACACGCCAGGTTTGACAGCTAGCCCCGCTACTCCACAGGTTAATTAACTGTTGCTAAGCCTGAGCAATTGCCCTAATTAGGACATCAGCATAGACAGGTGAAAACGTGGCCAGGCTCGGCCCTTGAGGATGAAGTGTGAGGAGCCAGTTATTAAACATTAAGAGACCCCAAACTAGTTCCAAACGCATCATTTACATTTAGGCCATCATTGACTATTAGATTAAAATGCACAGGCAGCCACTTACCAGCATGAGGATCTCTTCCTGTTGACGGGTGAAGATAGTGGGCGCCATCTTTATGCTTCTTCAAGGCAGCAGATAAGTGAAACCCCAGCGGTTTCCTGGTTCCGCTCGAACGTACGTCCGTACGAGCGCGTAGTCGTGCGCATAGGCGTCACACGCTGGGCTCATTATTTAAAGGTCCCTGCACCCAAAGCTCATTCTCTTTGAGCATTTGTGGAAGATGGCACCTAAAAAGGCAATCTCCAAACGAGCCCAGCAAAGCCAGACCTCGGAGGGCCCAACCACCAGGTCCCAGCAAGGTAGGAAAAAGCTGCGATCCCAGACTACTACCTCTGCCCCACCAAGGGACACTGGACCCTCTGGAAGCCAAAAAAGGGGCCCCAAGGCACGTGCCCCTGCCGCAAAAAAACAGGCAACAGCAGCACCCACCACCTCTGCCCCCAGAAGAGGCCGCCCAAGGGAGCCCACACCGCCCATGGGTTCAAGTAGGGCAGTTCGGCAACCCAGGCCCCGCAGCAGGGCCCGAACCCCATCCAGGGCCCGAACCCCATCCAGGGCCAGAAGCCCAGCCAGGGCCCGAA
Organism: Gastrophryne carolinensis; assembly: GCA_027917425.1. NCBI lineage: Eukaryota > Metazoa > Chordata > Amphibia > Anura > Microhylidae > Gastrophryne > Gastrophryne carolinensis. The sequence goes on along the minus strand of CM051236.1, from coordinate 7,676,981 downwards.
CCCCATCCAGGGCCAGAAGCCCAGCCAGGGCCCGAACCCCATCCAGGGCCAGAAGCCCAGCCAGGGCCCGAACCCCATCCAGGGCCAGAAGCCCATACAGGGCCCGAAGAACATCCAGGGCCCGAACCCCATCCAGGCCCAGAAGAACATCCAGGGCCCGAACCCCATCCAGGCCCAGAAGAACATCCAGGGCCCGAACCCCATCCAGGGCCAGAAGCCCATACAGGGCCCGAACACCATCCAGGGCCAGAAGCCCATACAGGGCCCGAACACCATCCAGGGCCAGAAGAACATCCAGGGCCAGAAGCCCATCCAGGGCCAGAAGCCCAGAAAGGCGAGGCCGGAGGCCAAGAACCCCAGCAAGGGCCCGCAGCAGGGCCAGAAGCCCCTACAGGCCCCGCAGCAGGGCCAGAAGCCCCTACAGGCCCCGCAGCAGGGCCCGAACCCCAGCAAGGGCCCGCAGCAGGGCCAGAAGCCCTTACAGGCCCCGCAGCAGGGCCAGAAGCCCACGACCTGCCACCAGCCGGGAACAGAGCCCCCGACCTGGCACCAGCCGGGAACATAGCCCCCGACCTGGCACCAGCCGGGAACATAGCCCCCCAAGAGGGCCCAGAATGTCCACCATGACCACATCTACACCTGGAAGTTCCCTTGGCCAGTCCAGTCCAGTCATTGGGAAGCCAACAATCCGTCCATTCCCCTACCCAGCCCCAGGCCATAATGTCACCACATGTGTCTGCACACATGGAGGAGCAGCCAAGCCAACCATCTGGCCGCACATTGCGCCGCGGCCAGTTGAGTGGGAGATTCTCCCATGACCAAAATATGGCATTGGCTAGTGGCCTTACATTATACTATGACGAGCTCTATGGGAGCAAATCAAAACACACCACAAAGCAGCGCAAGATGGAATTGTTTGAAACCATCCTACGACAAGTAAATGCAGCGGGGGAAGAGAGGAAAGATGTGTCCCAAATTCAGAAGAAAATCTCGGATCTGAAATATGCTGTACGGCAAAAAGAAATTAAAAGGCATAATTACAGGTAAATAAATGATGTCTCCAAATATAAGGATTAGGATGTACTGTATGCACATTTTTTGAGTACCAAACGATTTTCTCTTTTCAGCATGCAAACTGGAGGTGGATTTCCTACCAAACTGGAGTTTACCCCTGCTGAGGAGATTGTGCTTGGACTTCTCCATCCGGTCGCGGTCGGTGGACATGCTGGTCTAAGGGACACAGACTCACCGACCCGTACCCACGGTGAGTACTCTTAAATCTGCATGTTTGCCTGTTTGCTAAATAATCTAAAGTTCACTAGTAACAAGATGACGGGATGGCCCTATGGTTTGCCTTGCTTGGCCTCGCACTACTGTGCCTGTTTGTGTCCTCTTTTGGTCCCTGTGAATCACACATTTAGGACCACATCCATTATGTCAAAGATCCAATTTCCAATTTTATTGGTCAAGTAATGAAGTTTATCATGAAAAGTGATATATTTGGAATCAATCACAAAACACACATCATTATGGATGGGTTGGCTATTTGTTGTGTGAGTTGTGTTTGAGTTAACAATTTAATTACCCACCCCCGAACATATCTGACCTAGAGCAGCGAGACTCAACTGGCGGCCCGGGGTCCCAATGCGGACCTTGGCACCAGATTCCAGGACCCCTGGCCACACAGCCCTGCACTCAGTTACTTCTGTGTTGACGTGCTCAGAGCTGCCCCCTTGATGGGCGATGTAGTGGTTGTTCTCCTGCCCAATGTCATGGCTCCCTGAAACATAGCATTGCAATATGAAGTACTGCACAGGAAGTGGCATTGCAAGGTACACAGTAACTTGGTACATCTTTCTCTTGGTCCAATCGTGTCCCGCTGCCCCAGCTCTGCCCCATCTGCCACAGTCCCCCCATGTCCCCCCCCCCCACATAAGCCCCATACATTTGTAACAGATTTGCTCCATCCATCCCATCACCATCAATTTGTGAACTCCCCCCCTTTAGCCATCCAATCCCTGTCCCCTCAGCTCTGCCCCATCCAGCACAGCAAGGGCAAGCAGCCTTTATTAGTTTGCACTTTGAAATCTCCAGCCCCTCCACCAGTGTGTTTATTTCTAACTAGACACCCCCTGCGTCAGCCCCATGGCCAGACATTCACCTCTCACCACATACCTTTAAATGGACCTTTACAAGAAGTGTTTGAGTACCCCGGACCTAGCGAATGGTAGTCTTAATCCAAAAATTTGCGTGGCAAGTTGTATGCTGACTGGGTACACTTCCTGACTTAGAACTGAGGTCAGTTAGCAGTTTTCTCGAGGCATTGCACCTATCTAAAATTGCGTGTCTTTTAACAAATGTCCCCATTGCTGTAGAGTTGCTTAATATTACAAATAGTGGTTTATTTGATTACCTATAAAAAAAATGCTTATGTGTGTGTTTACCTTGTTTGTTTTTCTCTTCTTCAGCCCAGCATGATCCCTCAGCAAGGGTAAACTCACCCCCCAGTTTGGTTATGCCTACCAGGTCCGTACAGCATAGGAGCCCAGATCCGAGATTTCCGGTAAGTTAATTTAGTACCATAAATACTACCAAGTGCTTAAGCATGTGTTAAACTGTGGGAATCCCAAATTTGGACGCCAACTTACACTTTTTTTTTATATGTCCCTACAGACCCGCACACTCATGGAAGAGATCCAGGAAATGGAGGAAGCTGATGTCTCCATGCAGGGCACGTCCGATGACCTCCCCCTGGGTCCCAATTTGGAACTGCTCCATAATGTTTCTCTGGCCAATCCTCAGCAGCAGAGTGAATCTCCATCCATTGTGCATGCACATGGGGAGACTGACACAACAGTCCCCAGTGTTCACTCTGCTGCTGAGGATTTGCCAAGCATGCCTGTTGCTGTTGAGGGGACGACACCACGCGGCAGGGCACGCCCAAGAGCCAGGGTAATTGTGCGGCGGACTCCATTACGCCGCCCCACAATTTCCCAGGGGAGGCAGAGTGCCCTGCTTCAATTATGGACCCAAGAAAGGGACTCTTATGAGGCACAGCTCGCTACAGAGCGTGAGGAAAGGCATGCCGACATGGTCAATATCAATAACACCTTACAGGGCATCCTCGCGGAGTTGCGTAGCCTCAACAGCAACATGGTAACTGCAAGTAATGGCATCCAGTCAGCCATGGCTGAGATGACCAATATGCAGAGAAACATTGTGGAGCAGTTTCAAATTCACAATGCTGCCATGGCCCAGGCTAGGTCCCATTCACATGGACCTCCACCTGGACCTCCACCTGGGTATTATGGGCAGCCACCCTATTAAGCCATGGTTGTGTGGGACATCTTTTCTCTTAACCCCCACTGTATTTACTTGTCCTTTGAGGTTTCAAACAATCCATTTTGTGTTGCTCATGCAGGTTGTGTTTTGTATTTGCTCCCATATAGCTCCTTAGAGTAATGATTAAGGCCACTAGCCAATGCCATAGGTCTATGTGGAGTGTATCTGGCCACTTATGGCTTTAAATATGTATTTGGTTTGTGCTCCTCCTGTTTGCAGACATGTTTGTGTGACATTATGGCCATGCCCAAATATCCCTTGCCACAGGCAATATTAATGACTGGACTAGGCTGGCCTTTGGACTGGGTGTCCTTGTTTGGTTGTGCCACTCACTTCCAGGTGTAGATGTGCTCGATGTTTTTTTTGTTATCTCATCCATTTGTAACCACAGATGTATGTGGAATGTTTTCTGTTAAGCACAATAATTTTAACTTTCCTAAGTAAAAAAATATTCTCACTTACAATACTTGTGGCGTTTTTAGTGGGAACACATTTTAAACAGCTTGGGCTAAACCAGATAATTTTTGTTTTAAGAGGTGTAACAATGCAAATATCAAGCTAAGGAAACTACATGAAATACATTAGGCAACAATTAAGGGAAAAATGTTTTAATTTGAGGTAATGCCACATTACGGCAAAACAACATATTTAACAAAAAGGCTAACACAGACACACAGAATGTTGATACACGAAATAAAATTAACTAAAATGCTGCAATATCAAGTTTGCTCTAACTGATTGGGCAGACTCACTGGGTGGCCCAACAAAATTATCTCCATCATCCTCTTGGGCTGTAGAGGGCAGGCTATCCACATAACGTGGGACACGTTCGAGTATTGCAAAATTGTGCAAAACAGCACATGCCATGATTATGTCGATCACTTTTTTGGGATCATATTGCAGGGCGCCCCCAGTATGGTCCAAGCACCGAAAACGGGTCTTCAACAGCCCAAAGGCCCTCTCCACAACAGCCCTGGTCTTGCGGTGCGCACGGTTGTACGCTTCCTGAGAGGCATCCTGGGGCCGCAGCACAGGCGTCATGAGCCAGGGTAGAAGTGGGTACCCGGAATCACCTTAAACAGACAATTAAATGTAATAAAAATTAAAAAGGCAACACAACAAACACAAAGAATTTGACATATATCATAATGATGTAAGGTAAAGGGCAAAAAAATACACCCAGGGCACATTAGCAAAATAACTATTGCCACTAATGTAGTACATAATTAAAAATGGCACTTCAATATACCAATTAATTAACAAACATCTGCACGGCCAAGGGTAGTTGGAATTTAAATATATTTTTAGTTTTCTGACATGTTACAATTAGGATGCTGCTGAGGGGCTAACAACATTTATAAGAAAACTACAATGTATGCAGTTTAAGTCCACTTTGCCATTTAAAGAGCAATACTACAAAAGGAGCAAAAGCTAACAGATACTTGGGTATAAACTCCCAACCAATATATTTAGGGACATGGAACTTACAGACATCCTAACTAAAGGGAAAACATTCTGAAGGACAAAGCGAGGCAAGCATTTTGGTTTGGAGTTCAGAATATATGACCCAACAAAAATGCAGTTTCTGGCTTATGTAAAGAATTCAAATACAAAAATATCAACAAATACAAGATTAATCCCACATTTAATAGCACACAAATAGGACACACTTACCAAGCAGCCATGCACCCGAAAATTCACCTGCCTCAAATCTCCTAAACAACCCTGATCGCCTGAGTATATAGGAGTCGTGCGACGATCCTGGGTAGCCGGCAAGGACACTCATAAATCGCATGTCCGGACCAACCACGGCCTGGACATTAAGGGAGTGTCCCATTTTTCGATTCCTTAAGGCAAAAACATACAAAAAGGGTAATTGATATTTGTAAAAATGAAAAAAAAAAAAAATACTAATGAAAAGCAGGGGCAATCTGCTCTCAGACATCTGGATCAACTCAATGCCAAAAAGCATAAGCCCTTGATGTGCCACAAACTCGCTCCTCTCCATCCTACTCCCAAGGCCAAATAGCTGCCGGCAAACATTTCGTAAAGCAGCTATTTAATGGGCTTCAAAACAATTAGCAATCAGCTCTCTGAATTGGTCGCAAGCCCATGTGAATGACGTAAAAAATAGGAACGGACGCAAAAAATACGATTTGGACGGGAAAAAGACACGAACTAACGTAAAAAAGGAAAAAATGACAAACACCCACCCAAACTTACGATTTGCGATACGAAATCAATTAACTTTTGCTCTTTGAATCGAGGGGATAGAGTAAAGCAAAAAGGGAAGGTGGTGGCTCCTCCATATTATGAATCAGTCAGACACACATTTATCTTAGAGAATCTGAGTATCTGGGTATAATAAAGAATCTGGGTATAATGAGAACAGTTCCCTATGAATGACATGTTTCCCAATGTTTACCAGATCAATTAATGTCATTGCATTCTGCCACAGCTGCCACCACTATTTTCCAATGTACCCCTTCCTATTTCACTCTCCCATCATTACTGTGCCCCATTTAACTACCTTTACAGCCCAGTTCAGGTCAGGTGCTATATCAGATGGCTCCAAGGGCCACAGGACACAGTTTGGGTGTATGTGTCTTACATGAATGTGAATGAGCTGGGGTTGCCATTTTCTATCCGTGCCATTGCATATATATGATATATTTGGGGGCTTGTGTCTGCTGAGGAGGTATAATGCATAGAGGGATATCCTTGATGTCACAGCACATTCCATTGGTTGTGGTTATGAACCTTCAAAATTATTCCTGGGCTTCAATACAGCAAATATTTCAATGGTCGATCAATCAAGGAGCGGAGACGCTTTCATGCTCCCCAAATGCTTTGCCTGCATCACCCTCTGTCTCCCTTGTCAGCCCAATATTTCTTTATCTATTCTCTATCAGGGGTGACATTAATAGAGGATGATATGTGCTGTCACTGGATATTTAATGGGCTCAATGTAACAATTAAGTAAAAACACAGATTAGATTTAAAACAAAAAACTGTGGAGCTGTTTATCATTCCCACCAATTGCTGTGTCCCTGCAAGACACTTCTTTCGTTACTAGACCCCTCTACTTATCACCTTGCAGCTCATTGCTGTTTGGCAAGACCCTGTGGTCTACATTGGTTCTAGCAGTCGCAGTGAAGAATGCTAACTTTAATTTAGCTTTGATTGTTGCACTAGGTAGTGGCCGCATACCGACTACTTTGGGGCCAGTTGGGCTGCAGCTTTTAAAACCCACATTCAATTTCTGCCCCTTAGTCTCCCTCTCAGCCCTCTGTACACAGCGCCACTGTACCCACAAGCAAAGGAACACCACCCCCATGCTTTAGCCTCCCCCCATGCAAATTACAACAAAATCACTATGAGATTGGGACACAATAGGAGAGAGAGTCTGACCCATTTGAGCTTACAATCTAAAGAAAGGGGTAGAAGCCAAGGGAATAGGTCACAAGTAGCAGGTATTGAGCTGTTCAGGTGGCGTGTGCCCATTGGAACTGCTTAAACCATGTTATATGCTTGTCGGAAGGTGTTGGTTTTAAGGGTAGTTTTGGGAATTTTGAGTGTTGTGGAGTCTGATTTAACCCCCCAGAGGCGAAGCTAGGCTTTCTGGCACCCAGGGCAAAGATTTGAAATAGTGACTTACTGCACCCAGGGCATGTGCACCTCCCCCAGCTATATCCCTGCCACCCCATAATAGGGAAATAGATATACAACTTATATATATAACTTTGATTAAACTAATCAAATATTATAATCAATTGTATTTCATTGAAAAAAAATATATTGTGTTGGGAGACTTTTAAGGTTTTAGTGGAAATCTCAGGTGCTACATTTGTTTTGCGATAGTGACGGATAGTGTCCCATCTATCATCAGTCCCAGCTCTAAGTTCCCTACAGCACCAGATAAGACCAGGCGCTCACTCTGGATGGCTTGGGTTCATTTTTGGATGCATTTGTTGCGCTTTTGTTTTGCGCAGCAAACTTGTTGATTTGGGCTTTGTCATTTCTTTCAAGTGTCCCCAATGTAATTCCCATTTAAGAAAAAAAACAACTTCTCTGACCCTTAAAACAGACAGATTATAACAGACGCTGTGTGCCTGGAATACAGCTTTTCTTAGCGCCCCCTGTGAGCGCTAGGTATTTCTCTAGCTGTTGCTAGGTGCCAGTATAGCATAGGCATATACAAGCCATGCGCTGGGAACACAGCCTGGCCGGGAACACTACAAATGATAGCGCCGGCAGGCGGAAGTTGGCGTTGCGGTGCCCAGTGTCTCGGACAAGGCGCTTAAGTGCCGCCCGCACCACTTTTTATTAAATGACCCTCAGATAGTATGTTTGTGACCAGAAAGCAGGACAAGATTTTTTAACTGATGTAAATGTTTTCTGGAAGCATTATAATTAGAGATGAGCGAACTTTTGAAAAATTCGATTCGACTGATTCGCCGAATTTTCCGACAAAAATCGTTTCGACACGAATAAATTCGCGACGAATCGCTATTAAAAACGGCTATTTCTGAGCCTCCTAGAGCCTCAATAGGGTTGTAAACCATTCTGCCTTGCTGTAACACGCACAGGATGCGTGCTGGGTTAGTTAAATAATACTTTGAAGAAATATCACATGCAGATCAGAGGCATCGCTAATAGAATCGCAGAGCGGCACAATTGCAGAGAGTTGAAGTGGCATCACTATGAGGGGCAGGAGCCCAAACATTGCTTTAAAGAGACACTGGAGTTAGCAGCAGCAGGAGCCCAAAAATTGGATAAATCACACCCTGGAGTTGGCAGCAGCAGCAGGAGCCCAAACATTACTTTAAAGAGACACTGGGGTTGGCTTCAGGAGCCCAAAAATTGGATGAATCACACCCTGGAGTTGGCAGAAGTTGGCAGCAGCAGCAGCAGGAGCCCAAATATTACTTTAAAGAGACCCTGGGGTTGGCTTCAGGAGCCCAAAAATTGCATGAATCACACCCTGGAGTTGGCAGCAGCAGCAGCAGCAGGAGCCCAAATATACACTGGAGTTGGCTTCAGGAGCCCAAAAATTGGATGAATCACACCCTGGAGTTGGCAGCAGCAGCAGGAGCCCAAATATACACTGGAGTTGGCTTCAGGAGCCCAAAAATTGGATGAATCACACCCTGGAGTTGGCAGCAGCAGCAGCAGGAGCCCAAATATTACTTTAAAGAGACCCTGGGGTTGGCTTCAGGAGCCCAGAAATTGGATGAATCACACCCTGGAGTTGGCAGCAGCAGCAGCAGGAGCCCAAATATACACTGGAGTTGGCTTCAGGAGCCCAAAAATTGGATGAATCACACCCTGGAGTTGGCAGCAGCAGCAGCAGCAGGAGCCCAAATATTACTTTAAAGAGACCCTGGGGTTGGCTTCAGGAGCCCAAAAATTGGATGATTCACACCCTGGAGTTGGCAGCAGCAGCAGCAGCAGGAGCCCAAATATTACTTTAAAGAGACCCTGGGGTTGGCTTCAGGAGCCCAAAAATTGGATGATTCACACCCTGGAGTTGGCAGCAGCAGCAGCAGGAGCCCAAATATTACTTTAAAGAGACACTGGGGTTGGCTTCAGGAGCCCAACAATTGGATGAATCACACCCTGGAGTTGGCAGGAGTTGACAGCAGCAGCAGCAGGAGCCCAAATATTACTTTAAAGAGACCCTGGGGTTGGCTTCAGGAGCCCAAAAATTGGATGATTCACACCCTGGAGTTGGCAGCAGCAGCAGGAGCCCAAATATTACTTTAAAGAGACACTGGGGTTGGCTTCAGGAGCCCAAAAATTGGATGAATCACACCCTGGAGTTGGCAGCAGCAGCAGCAGCAGGAGCCCAAATATTACTTTAAAGAGACCCTGGGGTTGGCTTCAGGAGCCCAAAAATTGGATGATTCACACTCTGGAGTTGGCAGCAGCAGCAGCAGGAGCCCAAATATACACTGGAGTTGGCTTCAGGAGCCCAAAAATTGGATGAATCACACCCTGGAGTTGGCAGCAGCAGCAGCAGGGGCCCAAATATTACTTCAAAGAGACCCTGGGGTTGGCTTCAGGAGCCCAACAATTGGATGAATCACACCCTGGAGTTGGCAGAAGTTGGCAGCAGCAGCAGCAGGAGCCCAAACATTACTTCAAAGAGACACTGGGGTTGGCTTCAGGAGCCCAACAATTGGATGAATCACACCCTGGAGTTGGCAGGAGTTGACAGCAGCAGCAGCAGCAGGAGCCCAAATATTACTTTAAAGAGACACTGGGGTTGGCTTCAGGAGCCCAAAAATTGGATGAATCACACCCTGGAGTTGGCAGCAGCAGCAGGAGCCCAAATATTACTTTAAAGAGACCCTGGGGTTGGCTTCAGGAGCCCAAAAATTGGATTATTCAAACCCTTGAGTTGGCAGCAGCAGCAGCAGGAGCCCAAATATTACTTTAAAGAGACACTGGGGTTGGCTTCAGGAGCCCAACAATTGGATGAATCGCACCCTGGAGTTGGCAGGAGTTGACAGCAGCAGCAGCAGCAGGAGCCCAGATATTACTTTAAAGAGACCCTGGGGTTGGCTTCAGGAGCCCAAAAATTGGATGATTCAGACCCTGGAGTTGGCAGCAGCAGCAGCAGGAGCCCAAATATTACTTTAAAGAGACACTGGGGTTGGCTTCAGGAGCCCAAAAATTGGATGAATCACACCCTGGAGTTGGCAGCAGCAGCAGCAGCCCAAATATTACTTTAAAGAGACCCTGGGGTTGGCTTCAGGAGCCCAAAAATTGGATGATTCACACCCTGGAGTTGGCAGCAGCAGCAGCAGGAGCCCAAATATACACTGGAGTTGGCTTCAGGAGCCCAAAAATTGGATGAATCACACCCTGGAGTTGGCAGAAGTTGGCAGCAGCAGCAGCAGGAGCCCAAATATTACTTCAAAGAGACCCTGGGGTTGGCTTCAGGAGCCCAACAATTGGATGAATCACACCCCGGAGTTGGCAGCAGCAGGAGCCCAAATATACACTGGAGTTGGCTTCAGGAGCCCAAAAATTGGATGAATCACACCCTGGAGTTGGCAGCAGCAGCAGCAGGAGCCCAAATATTACTTTAAAGAGACACTGGGGTTGGCTTCAGGAGCCCAAAAATTGGATGAATCACACCCTGGAGTTGGCAGCAGCAGCAGCAGCAGGAGCCCAAATATTACTTTAAAGAGACCCTGGGGTTGGCTTCAGGAGCCCAAAAATTGGATGATTCACACCCTGGAGTTGGCAAAAGCAGCAGCAGGAGCCCAAATATTACTTTAAAGAGACACTGGGGTTGGCTTCAGGAGCCCAACAATTGGATGAATCACACCCTGGAGTTGGCAGGAGTTGACAGCAGCAGCAGCAGCAGGAGCCCAAATATTACTTTAAAGAGACCCTGGTGTTGGCTTCAGGAGCCCAAAAATTCGATGATTCACACCCTGGAGTTGGCAGCAGCAGCAGCAGGAGCCCAAATATTACTTTAAAGAGACACTGGGGTTGGCTTCAGGAGCCCAACAATTGGATGAATCACACCCTGGAGTTGGCAGAAGTTGACAGCAGCAGCAGCAGCAGGAGCCCAAATATTACTTTAAAGAGACCCTGGGGTTGGCTTCAGGAGCCCAAAAATTCGATGATTCACACCCTGGAGTTGGCAGCAGCAGCAGCAGGAGCCCAAATATTACTTTAAAGAGACACTGGGGTTGGCTTCAGGAGCCCAACAATTGGATGAATCACACCCTGGAGTTGGCAGCAGCAGCAGCAGCAGGAGCCCAAATATTACTTTAAAGAGACCCTGGGGTTGGCCTCAGGAGCCCAAAAATTGGATGATTCACACCCTGGAGTTGGCAGCAGCAGCAGCAGGAGCCCAAATATACACTGGAGTTGGCTTCAGGAGCCCAAAAATTGGATGAATCACACCCTGGAGTTGGCAGCAGCAGCAGCAGGAGCCCAAATATTACTTTAAAGAGACACTGGGGTTGGCTTCAGGAGCCCAAAAATTGGATGAATCACACCCTGGAGTTGGCAGAAGTTGGCAGCAGCAGCAGCAGGAGCCCAAACATTACTTCAAAGAGACCCTGGGGTTGGCTTCAGGAGCCCAACAATTGGATGAATCACACCCTGGAGTTGGCAGCAGCAGGAGCCCAAATATACACTGGAGTTGGCTTCAGGAGCCCAAAAATTGGATGAATTACACCCTGGAGTTGGCAGCAGCAGCAGGAGCCCAAATATTACTTTAAAGAGACACTGGGGTTGGCTTCAGGAGCCCAAAAATTGGATGATTCACACCCTGGAGTTGGCAGCAGCAGCAGCAGGAGCCCAAATATACACTGGAGTTGGCTTCAGGAGCCCAAAAATTGGATGAATCACACCCTGGAGTTGGCAGCAGCAGCAGCAGGAGCCCAAATATTACTTTAAAGAGACCCTGGGGTTGGCTTCAGGAGCCCAAAAATTGGATGATTCACACCCTGGAGTTGGCAGCAGCAGCAGCAGCAGCAGCAGGAGCCCAAATATTACTTTAAAGAGACCCTGGGGTTGGCTTCAGGAGCCTAAAAATTGGATGATTCACACCCTGGAGTTGGCAGCAGCAGCAGCAGGAGCCCAAATATTACTTTAAAGAGACACTGGGGTTGGCTTCAGGAGCCCAACAATTGGATGAATCACACCCTGGAGTTGGCAGAAGTTGACAGCAGCAGCAGCAGCAGGAGCCCAAATATTACTTTAAAGAGACACTGGGGTTGGCTTCAGGAGCCCAACAATTGGATGAATCACACCCTGGAGTTGGCAGCAGCAGGAGCCCAAATATACACTGGAGTTGGCTTCAGGAGCCCAAAAATTGGATGAATTACACCCTGGAGTTGGCAGCAGCAGCAGGAGCCCAAATATTACTTTAAAGAGACACTGGGGTTGGCTTCAGGAGCCCAAAAATTGGATGATTCACACCCTGGAGTTGGCAGCAGCAGCAGCAGCAGGATCCCAAATATACACTGGAGTTGGCTTCAGGAGCCCAAAAATTGGATGAATCACACCCTGGAGTTGGCAGCAGCAGCAGCAGCAGGAGCCCAAATATTACTTTAAAGAGACCCTGGGGTTGGCTTCAGGAGCCCAAAAATTGGATGATTCACACCCTGGAGTTGGCAGCAGCAGCAGCAGGAGCCCAAATATTACTTTAAAGAGACACTGGGGTTGGCTTCAGGAGCCCAACATTTGGATGAATCACACCCTGGAGTTGGCAGGAGTTGACAGCAGCAGCAGCAGCAGGAGCCCAAATATTACTTTAAAGAGACACTGGGGTTGGCTTCAGGAGCCCAACAATTGGATGAATCACACCCTGGAGTTGGCAGCAGCAGCAGCAGCAGCAGGAGCCCAAATATTACTTTAAAGAGACACTGGGGTTGGCTTCAGGAGCCCAAAAATTGGATGATTAACACCCTGGAGTTGGCAGCAGCAGCAGAAGGAGCCCAAATATACACTGGAGTTGGCTTCAGGAGCCCAAAAATTGGATGATTCACACCCTGGAGTTGGCATCAGCAGCAGCAGGAGCCCAAATATTACTTTAAAGAGACACTGGGGTTGGCTTCAGGAGCCCAAAAATTGGATGATTCACACCCTGGAGTTGGCAGCAGCAGCAGAAGGAGCCCAAATATACACTGGAGTTGGCTTCAGGAGCCCAAAAATTGGATGAATCACACCCTGGAGTTGGCAGCAGCAGCAGCAGGAGCCCAAATATTACTTTAAAGAGACACTGGGGTTGGCTTCAGGAGCCCAAAAATTGGATGAATCACACCCTGGAGTTGGCAGAAGTTGGCAGCAGCAGCAGCAGGAGCCCAAACATTACTTCAAAGAGACCCTGAGGTTGGCTTCAGGAGCCCAACAATTGGATGAATCACACCCTGGAGTTGGCAGCAGCAGCAGCAGGAGCCCAAATATTACTTTAAAGAGACACTGGGGTTGGCTTCAGGAGCCCAAAAATTGGATGAATCACACCCTGGAGTTGGCAGGAGTTGACAGCAGCAGCAGCAGCAGGAGCCCAAATATTACTTTAAAGAGACCTTGGGGTTGGCTTCAGGAGCCCAACAATTGGATGAATCACACCCTGGAGTTGGCAGCAGCAGCAGCAGCAGCAGCAGGAGCCCAAATATTACTTTAAAGAGACACTGGGGTTGGCTTCAGGAGCCCAACAATTGGATGAATCACACCCTGGAGTTGGCAGGAATTGAAAGCAGCAGCAGCAGGAGCCCAAATATTACTTTAAAGAGACCCTGGGGATTGGCTTCAGGAGCCCAAAAATTGGATGATTCACACCCTAGAGTTGGCAGCAGCAGCAGCAGGAGCCCAAATATACACTGGGGTTGGCTTCAGGAGCCCAAAAATTGGATGAATCACACCCTGGAGTTGGCAGCAGCAGCAGCAGGAGCCCAAATATTACTTTAAAGAGACACTGGGGTTGGCTTCAGGAGACCAAAAATTGGATGAATCACACCCTGGAGTTGGCAGAAGTTGGCAGCAGCAGCAGCAGGAGCCCAAACATTACTTCAAAGAAACCCTGGGGTTGGCTTCAGGAGCCCAACAATTGGATGAATCACACCCTGGAGTTGGCAGCAGCAGCAGCAGGAGCCCAAATATACACTGGAGTTGGCTTCAGGAGCCCAAAAATTGGATGAATCACACCCTGGAGTTGGCAGCAGCAGCAGGAGCCCAAACATTACTTTAAAGAGACCCTGGGGTTGGCTTCAGGAGCCCAAAAATTGGATGAATCACACCCTGGAGTTGGCAGCAGCAGCAGCAGGAGCCCAAATATACACTGGAGTTGGCTTCAGGAGCCCAAAAATTGGATGAATCACACCCTGGAGTTGGCAGAAGTTGGCAGCAGCAGCAGCAGGAGCCCAAAAAATGGCCTAAAGACATAAATATGTTTTGCACCATTTGGAAAGTGTAAAACGTGGCACCATGCTGAATCTAGTCGCATGCATCAGGCATTGGTGGGTGGAAATCCTGGCTGATCCATCCCTGATTCATTTTGACAAAGGTGAGTCTCTCCACATTTTTAGTTGACAGACGAGTTCTCCTCGCCGTAACTATGGCCCCCGCCGCACTAAACACCCGCTCAGATGGCACGCTACTCGCCGGGCAGGACAGCTTTTCCAGGGCAAACTCTGCTAGTTGCGGCCACAAATCAAGTTTGGCTGCCCAGAAGTCCAGCGGATCCTCAAGGTGTGTTGGCATGGTCATGTCAAAGTATGACATGACCTGCTGGTTGAGGTCCTGCTCCAGGTCTTCCTGCTGCTCATGAGTAGCCTCACTATGCGGGTGTAGAAAGCTACTCATTAGCGACTGAAGACTGAGGCTGCTGCTGCTGATGGAGCTGCTGCTGCTGCTCCTGCCAACCCCCCCAGCGGCCATGGCAGTGGAAGGTGAGCGCAGAGGTCCCCTCGAGTCAGACCTGCGAGAATATGGACCATGGCGCAGATAGGCATCGGCCAACTGCCTACGTAGAATGTCTTTGTAGTAGTTGAGTTTGTCCTCCCTCTCGGTGGGTTTAAAAAATGCCCCCATTTTGTGCCAGAAGCGAGGGTCCAATAAGGTGGACAGCCAGAAGTCATCCCGCCGACAGATGGAAACAATTCTGGGGTCACTACGCAAGCACGTGAGCATGCTTCGTGCCATTTGCGCAAGTGACTCGGATGGACTACCTGTCTCCATCTCCACTGCATACTGCCACGGTGTGCCCGGGTCCTCTGTCTCGCCTTCCTCAAAAACCTCTAGCTCCTCTGGCTGCTCCTGCTCCTCCTCTCCTGTCCGCTGACTAGATAAACCAGCCATTTCGCCAAGCCTAAACTGTGTTTCGCTGGGCAACTCCTCCTCCTCCTCTTCCTCCTCCTCCTCCTCCAGTTCAGCTCCAACGGGGTTCATGTGGCCGTAAGATGTAAACGCCATGTCTCCAGTGCCCTGACCAGCCATGGTTTCCAACATGTGCTGTAGTACATGAAGCAGTGGAATCACGTCGTTCATCCCGTAATCCTGCCGACTGACAAATAAAGTGGCATCCTCAAAGGGCCTGAGCAAACGGCAGGTGTCACGTATGAGCTGCCACTGGTTGACATTGAAGTTACACAGGGGAGTCCCCCTATCTGCTTGGATCATCAGGAAATCCGTGATGGCTTTTCTCTGTTCATATAATCGGTCCAACATGTGAAGGGTGGAATTCCAACGGGTGGGAACATCGCAAATCAGACTATGTTGGGGGATACCATTCTGACGCTGTAGCTCAAGAAGGGTGTGTTTGGCGGTGTAGGAGTGGCTGAAGTGCATGCAAAGTTTCCTTGAAGTTGTTAGGATGTCTTGCAGATGGGGGGAACACTTCAGAAACCGCTTGACAACCAGATTGAAGACGTGAGCCATGCAGGGGGCATGGGTCAGGCTTCCTTGGCGCAGCGCAGACAAAATGTTCTTCCCATTGTCGGTAACCATGATTCCTATTTTAAGTTTTCTCGGAGTAAGCCATGTTTGGATTTCCTGATGAATACATTTAAGCAGTTCCTCCCCTGTGTGACTCTGTTCGTCAAGACAAACCATGTGAAGCACTGCGTGACACCTCCGTACCCTGCACACATGGTAGACTGGAGGGGCACTGAGACTTGAGCCTACAGTGGAGGGTGAGGAGATGGCGGAGGATGAGGAGGCCGAGTCGCACGGTGTCACAGGCCCAATGGGCAGAGAGCGCGGAGGCCGAAGCGGCGTGACCTGTCCAAGTTGCCGCTGCTGCTGCAAAGGGACCACATTCACCCAGTGGGCCGTAAACGACATGTACTGCCCCTGACCGTAGTTACAGCTCCAGATGTCGGCGCTGCCATGTATTTTGCTACACACCGACAGGCTCAAGGACTGGCCCACCTTCTGTTCAACAAAAGTGTGCAGCGCTGGTACTGCCTTCTTGGCAAAGAAATGATGGCTTGGGACTCTCCACCTCGGCTCAGCACAAGCCATCAGTTCTCTGAAAGGTGCAGATTCCACCACCTGAAAAGGGAGCGACTGCAGCACCAGCAACTTGGACAGGAGCACATTCAGCTTCTGCGCCGTAGGATGAGTGTGCGCATACTGCTGTCTCTTGGACATGGCTTCGCTGATGGATTGCTGGCGGGATGCATGACTTGGAGGAGGAGGAGGAGGAGCAGGAGCGACAGAGGATGAGTATGATGCACAGCTGCCTTCGGCTGAGGTGCTGGAGCCTTGGCTGGCAGAAATTGGGAGCGGCGTGCCACTTGGTGAGGAAGCAGACTGGACCACCCCTTGGGAGCCTCGGTTCTCCCAGGTGGTTTTATGGTGACGCATCATATGTTGACGCAGGGCCGTGGTGCCAACATTTGGACCCTGGCCACGCTTCACCTTTTGCCTACATATCTTGCATGTGGCCATGTTACCCTCCTGCGGATGCCTCAGGAAAAACTGCCACACTGCCGAGTAGCTACTTTTCCCACCCCCTGGCCTCACTGATTCACTGCTGCTGTTGCCAACTCCAGGAACCCCTGCTCCACTACCTCCCGATAAGGTAGACTGCCGCACAGCAGGTGCTCTACCCCGGCCCCGGCCGGCTCCAGCCTTTGGAATTGTGCCCCCATGCTGACTGCTACCACCTTGCTGCCTCAGCTGCTGACTCCGGGGCAACCTGCGCCCCTCTTCTCCTGATGATGACGATGAAGCCCCTTCATCACCCGGCTCCCAAGTGCTATCGGCTTCATCGTCATCATCATCATCACCGAGTTGTGGCTGTACGTCACTGATGTTCGTGGATTCGTCAACAGTGTCTGACGCAGGAGCTGGAACGCTCGCAGCACCCACGACACTGTCCACATCACTATTTGTCTGCCTAGCTAGAGAAGCCACCTCCATTTCTTGGCTGGGCAGTAGCTGCTGACTGTCCTATATCTGATGGTCCTCCTCACTAAAGAGTGGAGCTGAACCCAAAGCATAGGATACGTCGCTGGGGGAGGGAACGGCGTAGGCCAGAGGCAATGGGAGGACAGGGACTGCTCTCGGGGCATGCCAACTCAGGGTTGTGTCAGAGGAACCTACCGACCCTAGACTGGGGGTCTCAGACGTAAGTTGTGATGATGTTGTTGATGAGCGCGTCAGCCAATCTACCACGGCAGATGCGTTACTGGTGGAGACCCGACCGCTAGCAGATACTGGCAGATTAGGTCTCTCAGCGTGACTCCTGCTGCTACTGGCCCCCAGTCTGCTGCGAGCTCTGCCTGCGGAATCTTGGCCTCTGCCACTCCTCTTTTCACTTCCAGGCACTTGTCTGCCCGACATAGTCTTACTGGCGTGGTAGTAGGTGATATTTTAAGAACCCCCGGGCAGCGGTGGGTCTATATGAAACAGAATATAATGCACACCAAAAGTGAGCAGTAACACTCAGCCTCCAACAGGCCTGCTTAGTGTAAATAAGAGAGCTGCTTAGTGTAAATAAAGAGGGGTATGCTATGTTACAGAATGGGATGCCCCAACAGCCAGCAGTGCACCTGTGAGCAGTACTACTATGCACAGCAAAAGTGTCTTTATCAGGCCTAATTTCAATTATAATAAGTGCAAATGGTTATATGGTCTTAAACAGAGGCTGCTGTAGTCACAGAATGGGATGCCCCAAAAAAGAAGTGGACCTGGCAGGGTCCAGTAGTGCTATGCCCAGCAAAAGTGTCTTTATCAGGGCTAATTTCAATTATAATAAGTGCAAATGGTTATATGGTCTTAAACAGAGGCTGCTGTAGTCACAGAATGGGATGCCCCCAAAAAGAAGTGGACCTGGCAGGGTCCAGTAGTGCTATGCCCAGCAAAAGTGTCTTTATCAGGGCTAATTTCAATTATAATAAGTGCAAATGGTTATATGGTCTTAAACAGAGGCTGCTGTAGTCACAGAATGGGATGCCCCAAAAAAGAAGTGGACCTGGCAGGGTCCAGTAGTGCTATGCCCAGCAAAAGTGTCTTTATCAGGGCTAATTTCAATTATAATATGTGCAAATGGTTATATGGTCTTAAACAGAGGCTGCTGTAGTCACAGAATGGGATGCCCCAAAAAAGAAGTGGACCTGGCAGGGTCCAGTAGTGCTATGCCCAACAAAAGTGTCTTTATCAGGCCTAATTTCAATTATAATAAGTGCAAATGGTTATATGGTCTTAAACAGAGGCTGCTGTAGTCACAGAATGGGATGCCCCAAAAAAGAAGAGGACCTGGCAGGGTCCAGTAGTGCTATGCCCAGCAAAAGTGTCTTTATCAGGGCTAATTTCAATTATAATAAGTGCAAATGGTTATATGGTCTTAAACAGAGGCTGCTGTAGTCACAGAATGGGATGCCACAAAAAATAAGTGGACCTGGCAGGGTCCAGTAGTGCTATGCCCAGCAAAAGTGTCTTTATCAGGGCTAATTTCAATTATAATAAGTGCAAATGGTTATATGGTCTTAAACAGAGGCTGCTGTAGTCACAGAATGGGGTGCCCCAAAAAAGAAGTACACCTGGCAGGGTCCAGTAGTGCTATGCCCAGCAAAAGTGTCTTTATCAGGCCTAATTTCAATTATAATAAGTGCAAATGGTTATATGGTCTTAAACAGAGGCTGCTGTAGTCACAAAATGGGATGCCCCAAAAAAGAAGTGGACCTGGCAGGGTCCAGTAGTGCTATGCCCAGCAAAAGTGTCTTTATCAGGCCTAATTTCAATTATAATAAGTGCAAATGGTTATATGGTCTAAAACAGAGGCTGCTGTAGTCACAGAATGGGATGCCCCAAAAAAGAAGTGGACCTGGCAGGGTCCAGTAGTGCTATGCCCAGCAAAAGTGTCTTTATCAGGCCTAATTTCAATTATAATAAGTGCAAATGGTTATATGGTCTTAAACAGAGGCTGCTGTAGTCACAGAAGGGGATGCCCCAAAAAAGAAGTGGACCTGGCAGGGTCCAGTAGTGCTATGCCCAGCAAAAGTGTCTTTATCAGGCCTAATTTCAATTATAATAAGTGCAAATGGTTATATGGTCTTAAACAGAGGCTGCTGTAGTCACAGAATGGGATGCCCCAAAAAAGAAGTACACCTGGCAGGGTCCAGTAGTGCTATGCCCAGCAAAAGTGTCTTTATCAGGCCTAATTTCAATTATAATAAGTGCAAATGGTTATATGGTCATAAACAGAGGCTGCTGTAGTCACAAAATGGGATGCCCCAAAAAAGAAGTGGACCTGGCAGGGTCCAGTAGTGCTATGCCCAGCAAAAGTGTCTTTATCAGGCCTAATTTCAATTATAATAAGTGCAAATGGTTATATGGTCTTAAACAGAGGCTGCTGTAGTCACAGAATGGGATGCCCCAAAAAAGAAGTGGACCTGGCAGGGTCCAGTAGTGCTATGCCCAGCAAAAGTGTCTTTATCAGGGCTAATTTCAATTATAATAAGTGCAAATGGTTATATGGTCTTAAACAGAGGCTGCTGTAGTCACAGAATGGGATGCCCCAAAAAAGAAGTGGACCTGGCAGTGTCCAGTAGTGCTATGCCCAGCAAAAGTGTCTTTATCTGGCCTAATTTCAATTATAATAAGTGCAAATGGTTATATGGTCTTAAACAGAGGCTGCTGTAGTCACAAAATGGGATGCCTCACAGCAGACTTAAGATCAGTTCAGTATATATGCACAGTTAGTTAGTATAAGCAGCCTGAAAACGCTAACAAAGCCTGTCAGCCAGCTAGTAACACTCAGGCTGGATGAAAAAAAAAAAAAAAATCTCCCTGTGACAGCCTCCGATTTTTCCTTCCTTTCCCTGTTTTTCGCTGACTTTCTGTCTGTCTCCTGTCTGTCTCCTGCCTGTCTCCAGCCTGTCCCTGTCTGTCCCTGCCTGTCTAACTGCCTCTCTCCCTCAGCTACACAGCGTTCTGTCTCTCACGAATGCAATAGAGAAATGAGGAAGGAAAAGCAAGATGGCCGACTTAAATAGCGCTGTGACGTCACCGGGCTTGCTGGCTGCTGATAGGCTGCATGTGACTGCCCCAGCTTGCACTGGCGCGGGATAGATGTCCAGACATGTCCCGTCCGCCATCTTAGAATGCCTGTAAATGTAAATGAATGGATGTTAAAGGAAAACTTCGAGCGATCGAATCGCGGGGAAATTCGGATTCGATCCGAATCAAATTTTTCCTGAAATTCGGATCGAATCCGGGTTCGGCCGGATCGATTCGCTCATCCCTAATTATTGCCATTGCCTGGACTGTCTCTTTAAAGACATTTCACCAAACATCCTACTGGCTCCTTTTTTATCGCCTTTTTATTTAGCAAGAAGAGTTTCACAAACAATTGCATACAAAATGCTACATAATTCATATAGGATATCGACTATTGTGAATTGTACATACAAATATATTGTATTATATTGTTGAGAGTTCCTTTAGTTTGTCAATTTAATGCACTACAAGTTCACAAATATATAAACCTAAATAAAACAATCTCGTTAACAAATACATTCTAGAAACCACATATTTGCAATGAAAAGTTAACCTTTTAATTTTCAGTGATGTAAAGTTTTTAAACGGTATGATATCTTACTTTTTACAATCTCACTGGCTTTCTGGATGATAACTATTGTCTGGTTGTGCTTAAATGTGTAATCCATATAATTATTAGGCATGTGCAGAGGGTAGGCAACAGACATATATGCAGATAATGCTGCACAATGTAACTACCTTATAAATAACAATTACATTGCAACTAGAGATGAGCGAATCGATTCGGACGAACCCGAATTCGTTCCGAATTTCATGAAAAATTCGATTCAAAATGAATCAGAATTTCACAGTGATTTGATCGCTCGAATCGCTTCCTTAACCATTTCATTGCCAAGCCTCGTGAAGGGAGGGAAGCAGAGCGCTGAGCAGGAGTGAAGTTGTGCCGTCTCTGTGGACTCAGGAATCAATTAATGGGCTACCTGTACTGTGCCGGCACCCAGCCGCGTGCCAGCCGAGTGAGGCCGCTTTAACCTCTCTTCTCTGTCCCCTGCCAGCACTGCTCGAAGGCCGCCACACATTTCTCCCCCTCACTGCTGTAAGTGTGCCGCACTGTCACCCATGATTAATTAAACCGGACCAACACCCGTTATTACATTAACAGGTGTTGGTCCCGTTCTTTGCTGCTAAGAAACAGCTCGAGGGGGGCATCCAGAACGCTGGAGCCCCCTCGCACCTAACTTCACAGAAAGCTTAAAACACTCACCTTCCTTACAAGCCAGCACCAGGAAAGGAGTCCCGCGATTGGTCGCCCACGTGACTGACCGGTAGATATATAGATATCTATAGATATGAATGTTCAATAATAGACATGTGCGGCTGGGACCACGGCTCCGGACGAAAGTCGGCCGCACGCTCACAGCCCGCTCCGGGTCCCGCCCTCCCCTTTCCCATAGTATGGGGGGTCATAATATCATCGAATCTACGCTACCTGCGGGTGCCGCCCCCCAAACTGCCCACCATTCAGCCGCACGTCTCTCCACCGCACAGCGGTGTTTGACTAAGCGGCCGTGACAGGCAGGGGGAGCGAAGCATCCGCAGTCAGCGCAGATCAATCAAGCAGGAGCATAGAAGCCGTGGAGAGATCCCTCCCCCGTAGTACAAATCATTCACAACAAACATAAACCACACAAGATTGTTACATACAATAAATGCCCCCATTATAAAGATTTGAAAATCACAATGTAATCTTTTTATGTTCTTTTCAGTTCTATTTACATTATTTGTATCTTTCTACATTGCTACAAAGCATACAGATTATCGTTTCACAAAATGTATATGATTAATTCTACACCAGCTTTTGCATGTCTATATGTCATAAACATATGCAAATATCTATATATCCATTTCACATTTGCCTTTTTAAAATTAAGTAATTTATTGGGGTTAAGGGGTAGGCTAGAGGAAATCTTAATTTCATATCATTTATGGTATTTTTGATGTTTCTAAAATTACTCCCAATCAACAACCCCCTACTGCTATGATATTAAAGGCAATAATACCCGTTTTTTTGCCCAGATTCTTTGGGGTAAAGGCCGATTGGGAGTAAACTTTCGCAATCTTTAATTACCTTTCTTTTATCATTATTTTTATCTATTCTTTCTTTTTTTGCAACAAATGGGTATCTGATCTTATAATTATTTCAGAAAAATATATATTGTATATATAAGAAAAAATAAACAAGTGGAAAACATTTACTTTTCTAAAAACACAGAGCAATCAATGACATAGCATCACAGTTTAGGTCAACTTCAACTGCTAAAATAAATTCAAAAGTCCAAACTTCTAAGATGTGTTCACAGATATAGATATCCTCAAAGGTTAAGTGTTTTAATGTCCTTTTATCACAGGGATACTCGCACTCTTGCAGTAATTTCAAAAAATCCACCACGTGTATATGACATCAATTTGCTGGTCTAAGCCTTGTGCCCACCACCTCCTTCAAATTACTCTTACCAAATAGCGATGTGCTTTAATGCCTTATTGAAAATCCTCCTTATTATTCCATTCCTCTCTAGTTAGAAGGAGAGCAGGTTTGATGTTCTTATCCCCACTTTGACTTTTAAAATTGTCCCATAATGGGCAAAACATGTAAAAAAAACCAATAGAAAGATCTAACGTAATAATGTTTTAATCATGTGCGCTATTTGAGCTAAAAATGCACTCACATAAAAACAATGTATAACAGCTGTTAAGAGACGCCAGGCAGGATTCTCACCAAACCCTCAGTGCACCTCGGCCGATCGGTGCCTCGAAGGGGAAATGTATGATGTCCCTGGGGTATTGCCTCTCAATGTGCTGTCAGAAATCCGTCCGCCGCCATCAACGCGTTTCGTTGGTAACCAACTTTCTCAAGACTCTTTTATTTTAGCAGTTGAAGTTGACCTAAACTGTGATGCTATGTCATTGATTGCTCTGTGTTTTTAGAAAAGTATGTGTATGTAGGATCCATAGGGGAAAGGGATTAACACACTTTGAGCAACAGTAATCTATTGAAATTTGCATTATTAAAAATAATCAGCGCGGTTATATTTCAACTTAAAGTGGAAAACATTGTCTTATACATTTAGATTGGGAAATCAAATCACCAATTAAATCCCCCCTGGGGTGGCCTGGTCTGCGCATATAGAACCTGTTCAAATACTTAATAAATAATAAATAAATAAGTGAAATAAATGAAGAATATATACATCCACTTAAATTAAATTAAACTATTCAATATCAAATTTAAAAAATATAAAAAAGTATATATATATAACAATCAATTAAGTAAACCAAAACCAAATATTCAATTAATATAAGTATTAAATGGTATATTCAAACCATACCCCAGTGAGTTAATTTTAAATATGATGTAATATATTATATATTCATATCAACACTATAAAAAGTATATATAATTCATTAAAATAATTATATCCAACCATATTAATTAATCAAAACTAAATTAATCAAATGGATTTAGCTCAAACTATTTATTATATTTTATCTTATTTTACTTTTTCCTATAAGTGCCCAAATAGGATCCTTTATTATAAAGGAATTAATTAATAATATATCAAAGAGTGATGAAAATAATTCCAAAATGTGATAATGACTATAAAATATCCCCCCCCCAAAAAAAAAAAAAAAATATTTTTGTTTTTTGTAGACAGGTATCCTCTTTCAATATTTCAAATGTCGGATTTTGTTCTATTAAACATCTTGTTGATCTTGGGTGGATTCTCCCCTTAGAAGAGGAAATTCCCAAATCCCTTTTTCCTCCTCCTCCTCCTTAGATATATAAATAGAAGCATAGATAGATGGAAAAATTAGATAGATTGATTGATTTTTTTCCTCCCCCTTTTTTTTCCCCTTACCCCCTAAGGGTTGCATTACTTACCTTTTCCCTCTATAATCCCCCCTACAGTAATGCACTGAGGAAGCTACGGTAAGCGAAACGCGTATGCATTTGCTGCAAATAGGAGGTACTAAACCCAAAACTGGACACCTTGCTACAAACGGGGTCCCCCAACATTGCATGGAAAAAGGATCTTTGGAGAGTGGAAAGGCACACAGTGGCCCCCCTCTTCCCTCCCAATAAGACCTACTAAACAAACTAATGGACTATCAGCTGGAAAGCAGTCAAATAGACTGAACACAAGCTGAAACCACCAGGAGTGGAAAGAAGGTGTAAATATATGTGAATTGGTAAAAATGTGTTAAAAATGTAGTGGAAACAAATATGTAAATATATGTAAATTGGTAAAAATGTGTGAAAAAAATGTGAAAACATATATGAATGAATTGCACCAATAAACGGTACAAACTGTATATATCCACACAGTGGTAAGCTCATTGTAACATAGGGTGAAAAAACAGGCGCACCTTGGTCCCCTCCCCAAAGAGAGAGCCAACCCCCCTCTGCACCGATGATAATAGAGTATGAATTTGGCGGATGATAATAGAGTATGAATTTGGCGGATGATAATAGAGTATGAATTTGGCGGATGATAATAGAGTATGAATTTAATGGATTATAATAGAGAATGAATTTGGTGGATGATAATAGAGAATGAATTTAATGGATGATAATAGAGAATGAATTTGGCGGATGATAATAGAGTATGAATTTAATGGATGATAATAGAGAATGAATTTGGCGGATGATAATAGAGTATAAGCCTGGCGGGTGATAATAGAGTATAAGCCTGGCGGGTGATAATAGAGTATAAGCCTGGCGGGTGATAATAGAGTATAAGCCTGGCGGGTGATAATAGAGAATGAATTTGGCGGATGATAATAGAGTGTGAGCCTGGAGGATGATAATAGATAGATGAATTAAATAGATAGATAGATAGATAGATAGATAGATAGATAGATAGATAGATAAATTAAATAGATACATACAAAGATAGATAGATAGATAGATAGATAGATAGATAGATAGATAGATAGACAACAGACAGATAGATAGATAGATAGATAGATAGATAGATAGATAGATAGATAGATAGATATTTGATATATAGATCGAGTAATTAGATACAGTATATAGATAGATTAATTAATTAGATAGCTAGAAAGATAGATAGATTAGATTAATTAGATACCTAGATTAATTAGATATATAGATAGATTAATTAGATATATAGATAGATATGTAGATATATAGATTAATTAAATATATAGATAGATTAATTAGATATATAGATAGATTAATTAGATATATAGATTAGATAGATAGATAGATAAATTAATTAGATAAATAGATTAACTGGATAGATAAATAGATATATAGATATATTAGATAGATAGGTAGATAGATAGATAGATTAATTAGATATATAAATATATATTAATTAGATAGATAAATTGACTAAATTGTCATTACCTCCCCATCCGCTGTCATTCCTCCCTCCTGCCCCACCCACTTTCTTTCCAAGCTGTCATTACCTCAGCGCCCGCTGTAATTCCTCCCTCCCGCCCCGCCCACTTACTTTCCAAGCTGTCATTACCTCCCCGCCCGCTGTAACTCCTCCCTCCCGCCCCACCCACTTTCTTTCTAAGCTGTCATTACCTCCCCACCCGCTGTAATTCCTCCCTCCTGCCCCGTCCACTTTCTTTCCAAGCTGTCATTCCTCCCTCCCACCTCGCCCGCTATCCCCGTCTGCTGTCATTCCTCCCTCCCACCCTGCCCATTTTCTTTCCTAGCTGTCATTCCTCCCTCCCGCCCCGCCCACTTTCTTTCCAAGCTGTCATTACCTCCCCGCCCGCTGTCATTCCTCCCTCCCGCCCACTTTCTTTCCAAGCTGTCATTCCTCCCTCCCACCCACTTTCTTTCCAAGCTGTCATTCCTCCCTCCCGCCCACTTTCTTTCCAAGCTGTAATTCCTCCTTCCCTCCACGCCCACTTTCTTTCAAAGCTGTCATTACCTCCCCGCCCGCTGTCATTCCTCCCTCCCGCCCGCCCACTTTCTTTCCAAGCTGTCATTACCCCCCCACCCGCTGTCATTCCTCCCTCCCGCCCACTTTCTTTCCAAGCTGTCATTCCTCCCTCCCGCCCACTTTCTTTCCAAGCTGTAATTCCTCCTTCCCTCCACGCCCACTTTCTTTCCAAGCTGTCATTACCCCCCCACCCGCTGTCATTCCTCCCTCCCGCCCACTTTCTTTCCAAGCTGTCATTCCTCCCTCCCACCTCGCCCGCTATCCCCGCCTGCTGTCAGTCCTCCCTCCGGCCCGACCCACTTTCTTGCCAAGCTGTCATTACCTCCCCACCCGCTGTAATTCCTCCCTCCCGCCTCACCCACTTTCTTTCCAAGCTGTAATTCCTCCCTCCCGCCCCGCCCAATTTCTTTCCAAGCTGTCATTACCTCCCCGCCCGCTGTAATTCCTCCCACCCGCCCCGCCCACTTTCTTTCCAAGCTGTCATTACCTCCCCACCTGCTGTAATTCCTCCCTCCCGCCCCATCCACTTCCTTTCCAAGCTGTCATTCCTCCCTCCCACCCCGCCCGCTATCCCCGCCCGCTGTCATTCCTCCCTCCCACCCTGCCTATTTTCTTTCCTAGCTGTCATTCCTCCCTCCCGCTCCGCCCATTTTCTTTCCTAGCTGTCAGTATCTCCCTCCCGCCCCGCCCACTTTCTTTCCAAGCTGTCATTACCTCCCCACCCGCTGTCATTCCTCCCTCCCACCCACTTTCTTTCCAAGCTGTCATTCCTCCCTCCCACCCACTTTCTTTCCAAGCTGTAATTCCTCCCTCCCGCCCCGCCCACTTTCTTTCCAAGCTGTCATTAACTCCCCACCAGCTGTCATTCCTCCCTCCCGCCCACTTTCTTTCCAAGCTGTCATTCCTCCCTCCCACCCACTTTCTTTCCAAGCTGTCATTCCTTCCTCCCACCCCGCCCACTTTCTTTCCAAGCTGTCATTTCTCCCTCCCGCCCGCCCACTTTCTTTTCAAGCTGTCATTCCTCCCTCCCACCCCACCCACTTTCTTTCCAAGCTGTCATTCCTCCCTCCCGTCCACTTTTTTCCCAAGCTGTAATTCCTCTCTCCCACCCCGCCCACTTTCTTTCCAAGCTGTCATTACCTCCCCGCCCGCTGTCATTCCTCCCTCCCACCCCGCCCGCTGTCATTCCTCCCTCCCGCCCGCCCACTTTCTTTCCAAGCTGTCATTTTTTCCCAGCCCACTGTCATTACCTCCCTCCCGCCCGCCCAACTTTGCGGCTGGGCTCTTTTTTTCAAATGACAGAAAATCGGGGGGGGGGCTTTTCCTGGGGCTTTCCTGGGGCCAGCCGAGCCCCTAGGGGGGATCGGATGGCACCAAATGAAAGAGGATACCCGGCCAATTCGATAGAGGGGTCAGGTGAGTATTTTTGTACAGTTATTTTTTTACTAGCACGGGGGAAATCAAGGGTGGTTAATAGTGATTCGCCACGAATACATTCGGATCGAAACGATTTTTGACAGAAAATTCGGCGAAACAGCCGAATCAAATTTTTCAAAACTTCGCTCATCTGTAATTGCAACACATGAGCTCTAAATATTTCCCATTTCTCTGGTCAAAAGTCTCAGGCTCATCAACAAAACATGTAACTTGTTCTCAGTGACCAATTTTCCTGGTGTGAAACTTGTTGCTTTTGTAAGAAACATTGCATACGCGGTGAGGTGACTGCTTTGGTGTCTTTTCAGCTGTGATTTATGTGCATACCCTTCATCACATTAAGACATTGATATGCCTTCTCTCCAGTGTGTGCCCTTATATTATGGATTATAGTGTGGTGCTGGAAATTCACACTTCAACTAAAACACCAGAAATGTAAGATGTTTTTTTCAAGTGTGAGTCCTCCGATGTATAAGCAGGGTTGAACGCCATGTAAAGCACTTGTCACACTCAGAACATGAAAATGGCTTCTCCCCAGTGTCAGTCCTCCGGTGTGTAAGCAGGTTTGCATGTTGTGTAAAGCACTTGCCACATTCAGTGCATGGGAACGGCTTCTCTTCGCTCCAGTGTGACTCCTCGTGACTTGTGAGCTCTGATTTATAACAGAACCATTTTCCACACTCAGAGCACTGATATGGTTTTCCTGGTTTAGTGCTCATTGTGGGCTGATGGAGATCTGTTTATCTGTAAAATGAATTCCAGCTTCCTGATAAATGTTCAACCTGTCAGAAAAATGTGAATCATATTTTATGGAAATTGACCGGGTTGTCCAGGAACCAGGAACAAGTTGAAATATAATATAGTTCCATAGCTCAATACTATTGTGTTTGGTCTAGCAAAGAATCTGATCATTGCAATATAATTATTCCAAAAGGGACTGTTTGATGTGAGGTGGGAAGAACCATTTTTACACTAGTCCCAGCACTTTATCACTTGAGCTTTTTTAGGTTTGATAGCTAGTAAGTATAATTGTGAAAAAATGCTCCAATCTAACAAAATGTAATGGATACAAATACTGTGTGTCCAAGTTTAGGATATTTTACTATGAACCTGTGACTGCACCTAATTTCTTTCCCAGTTTCAGTCTATTGTTACAGTGTCATGTGATTTCTATGTTAATGATGAGAGTCTCGTCTTTTGTGTTACAAATAAGGCTCCTCCCTCCCTTTTGTCTCCTTGCTGCAATGCTAATGAATCTGAACACAAACACGCAACCACTGAAGCAAAATAACAAAAAAACACAATCTTACACAAACACAAGTGCACCTCAATGTAGCTCACCACAAAACCAATTAGCTTGCTGAATAAACCATCAGGCTGCTGAAAGAATGCTTCCTAAGTTTGGGCCAGCCAAGAGGGGAGATGCTGCACAGCCCAAAATGGTCTTCAAAAAAATCTAAACTAGCTGTGTCCTACACAATATGGGCATCCGTCACAAAATGCAGAGATCAGGGAAACAACACTGATGTCAGCCAGGCCAGACAATACCACAAACACTGGTAAACACACACAGATTGGCTCTGCCGCCTAGAATCACTATTCTCAAACAGAATGACGCTACAGCCTTTACCACAGCATCCACAGATGATACACACAACACACAGCCCTTTATTTATACTTATCCACTTGTAATGTATCAGACGCAGCAGAGGCCCCTTTCAATGCTTCAGAAAGGTAGCAGTTCCGGGCACTGTGGTTGAAGCAGTACCATTTGTTACCTGCTGCTGTAGGTCAAGATGTCACAAAATTTATTTTTTGGGGGGTTAAATATTATTTTAAATGGCTTATTTTGCTGGGGGCTTATTTGTCCCCAGCAATGATTTCTTGTAACTGTAATGAGGAAATGGCGACCAGCGATGGAAAAATAGAGCGCCAAAAATTTCAAAAATGAATAAATATGCTGGGGAGTGCCGGAAGAATGGCGGTACAAAGTGATGCTCACTGGCACTGGGATAATCAGCAGCCGGGTCCAACAGTCGCTGACATAGGCCGGCCAATACCTAGTGTAACAATCGAAGCTAATAAATTAGCATTCTGCACGGCGACTGCTAGCACCAATGTAGACCACAGCGCAGTGCCAGATGTCACTCTGAAACTAACACTGAAGCCACGAGAAAGATTCTAAATGGCGCAAATACTGCATCCAGTAAAATCGAGGGCTGATTTTTTGCCCCGGTTCCCCACTGCATATAGCTGAGGAGCTGAAGCGGAAACAGTATACACTGAGGCCTGTTTATTCAGGTAGAAGATGACAGACAGGAGCAGAATAAGGGGTTATTCCCGCCCCGCTGCCATACCAGGTAGATATGCCACCAAGCACAGCTGCTAGCAGCTCAATGCAGGGAACTGTTTTTTGCTGGACAAGCTGGCCGACTACACTACCCTCCACCCAGAATGGCAAAGCAGGAGTTCCAGTGCAGTCTGCACCTTAACAAGGGTGGCACAAGGGACTCGATCTGACGTTCCAGTAAGTGGGCGTGTGCCAGACAATCATCAATCAGTTACTTGGCTGGAAAAAATGCTTTTTCTGGGGTATCCACCAGATTTTGTGAACAAGGGCCTCCGCCACACTTAATCCGGCCCTTTACGCAATCCCCATAGGTGTAGATAAAGCCTGACACCCCTTGGATGTCCGAGGTGAAAGACATATGTAGGAGCTGACAGCATCCATTAAAGGAAGATCTGGTAAACATAGGGAAACACGTCATTCATGGGAACTGTTCTCATTATACCCAGAATGTTCTCTGTTTCTCTAAGATGAATGTGTGTCTAATTGATTTATCATATGGAGGAGCCCCACCTTCCCTTTTTGCTTTACTCTATATCTTCTGTAGCTCTACTCTTTCCTTTTCTTCTCTCATGTCAATGCTTGTTACATTGTTACATATTCAATACCAGAAAAATGAAAGAGGCAAATAGAGTCAGATGTTTTATTTAGGTTAAAATATATTTGAACTGTTAGAGCATTAAAATGGACAAAATAGAGCAACTCTGTACAATATGGCAGTAAGCATGAACATATATGTTTGTATTTACAATTCACAATAACAAAGCCGATATTCTATATGAAGTTTGTAGCATTTTGTATACATTTGTCTGTGAAACTCTTCTTTCTAAATAAAAAGGTGATAAAAAAAGGAAAGCCAAAAGGTGGGGGGGGGGATGTCTTTAAAAGGCCAGTCCAGACAATTGCAAAAATCGGCAGTGAGTAGCTAATCTGATGCCGGTCCCATTCGCATCTTCTTCATTACCTGAAGTGAGCGATAGATGCTTCAGGAGCTCTCTAATCTTTGCCCCTCATTTCCATTGAATTATTCCTGTCCAAGTACTCGTAACATGTAATGGCTCAGTAAGTGCGACCAGTGCAGCTAGGCTCAGAGGGACAGAGACGACTTTGTGTCCACATTTTGAAGTGGTCATTGAAAAATGGTGCTACAGCATCAACAGTGAGGTGAGTAAATAAGTACTGCTTTATTTTTAATTGAATGCTGGGATTCTTTTTCTTATACCCACATATTTATCTCAACCATATATTTTAACAAATCAATTCTAGAAACCATATATTTCTAATGAAAGGTTAACATTTAAATTGCCAGTGATTTAGCTTTTAAATGGTATGATATCTTTCTTTTTACAATATCACTGGCTTTCTGGATGATAACTATTGTCTGCTTGTGCCTGAATGTGTAATCCATATAATTATTAGGCATGTGCAGAGGGTAGGCAACAGACATATATGCAGATAATGCGGCACAATGTAACTACCTTATAAATAACATTTACATTGAAAAACATGAGCTCTGAATATTTCCCATCTCTCTGGTCACAGGCTCATCAACAAAATTATGTTTTACGTTATGTTTTCAGTGACCAGTTTTCCTGGTGTGAAATCTGGAGTTTTTGTAAGACACATTGCATTTGTGGCGAGTTGACTCCTTTGGGGTCTTGTCAGCTGTGATTTATGTGCATAACCTTCACCATGTCATGACATTGATATGACTTCTCTCCAGTGTGTGCCCTATAACTATGGATCGTGGTGCTGGAAATTCACACTTCGACTAAAACACTTGTCACCTTCCAGACTTTTAAAAGGTGAGTCCTCTGATGTGCAAGCAAGTTTGAACGCCGTGTAAAGCACTTGTCACACTCAGGACATGAAAATGGCTTCTCCCCAGTGTGAGTCCTCCGATGTGTAAGCATGTTTGTATGTTGTGTAAAGCTCTTGTCGCACTCAGGACATGAAAATGGCTTCTCCCCAGTGTGAGTCCTCCGATGTGTAAGCAGGGTTGCACGTTGTGTAAAGCACTTGTCACACTCAGGACATGAAAATGGCTTCTCCCCAGTGTGAGTCCTCCGATGTGTAAGAAGGGTTGCATGTTGTGTAAAGCACTTGTCACACTCAGGACATGAAAATGGCTTCTCTCCAGTGTGAATCATCTGATGCTTAAGCAGGTTTGCATGGTGTTTAAAGGACTTTTCACAATCAGGGCATGAAAATGTTTTCTCTCCGGTATGAATTTTCTGGTGTGAAAGTAAGTAACTACGTTGTGTAAAGCACTTGCTACACTCAGGACAGGAATATGGTTTCTCCCCAGTGTGAATCCTCTGATGTTTAAACAGGGATGAGCACTGTTTAAAGCACTTGTCACACTCGTTGCATGAAAATGTATTATCTCCAGTGTGAGTCCTCTGATGTGTAAGCAGGTTTGCACGATGAATAAAGCACTTGTCACACTCAGGACATGAAAATGGCTTCTCTCCAGTGTGAGTCCTCTGATGTATAAGCAGGGTTGCACGTTGTGTAAAGCACTTGTCACACTCAGAACATGAAAATGGCTTCTCTCCAGTGTGAGTCCTCTGATGTGCAAGCAAGTTTGAACGCCGTGTAAAGCACTTGTCACACTCAGGACATGAAAATGGCTTCTCCCCAGTGTGAGTCCTCCGATGTGTAAGCATGTTTGTATGTTGTGTAAAGCTCTTGTCGCACTCAGGACATGAAAATGGCTTTTCCCCAGTGTGAGTCCTCCGATGTGTAAGCAGGGTTGCACGTTGTGTAAAGCACTTGTCACACTCAGGACATGAAAATGGCTTCTCCCCAGTGTGAGTCCTCCGATGTGTAAGCAGGGTTGCATGTTGTGTAAAGCACTTGTCACACTCGTTGAATGAAAATGTATTATCTCCAGTGTGAGTCCTCTGATGTGTAAGCAGGTTTGCACGATGAATAAAGCACTTGTCACACTCAGGACATGAAAATGGCTTCTCTCCAGTGTGAGTCCTCTGATGTGCAAGCAAGTTTGAACGCCGTGTAAAGCACTTGCCACACTCAGGACATGAAAATGGCTTCTCCCCAGTGTGAGTCCTCCGATGTGTAAGCATGTTTGTATGTTTTGTAAAGCTCTTGTCGCACTCAGGACATGAAAATGGCTTCTCCCCAGTGTGAGTCCTCCGATGTGTAAGCAGGGTTGCACGTTGTGTAAAGCACTTGTCACAATCAGGGCATGAAAATGTTTTCTCTCCGGTATGAATTTTCTGGTGTGAAAGTAAGTAACTACGTTGTGTAAAGCACTTGCTACACTCAGGACAGGAATATGGTTTCTCCCCAGTGTGAATCCTCTGATGTTTAAACAGGGATGAGCGCTGTTTAAAGCACTTGTCACACTCGTTGCATGAAAATGTATTATCTCCAGTGTGAGTCCTCTGATGTGTAAGCAGGTTTGCACGATGAATAAAGCACTTGTCACACTCAGGACATGAAAATGGCTTCTCTCCAGTGTGAGTCCTCTGATGTATAAGCAGGGTTGCACGTTGTGTAAAGCACTTGTCACACTCAGAACATGAAAATGGCTTCTCTCCAGTGTGAGTCCTCTGGTGTGTAAGCAGGTTTGCACGTCCTGTAAAGCACTTGTCACAATCAGGACAGGAATATGGCTTCTCCCCAGTGTGAGTCCTCTGGTGTGTAAGCAGGTTTGCACGTCCTGTAAAGCACTTGTCACAATCAGGACATGAAAATGGCTTCACTCCAGTGTGGATCCTCTGATGTATAAGAAGTTTTGAACGAGTAATAAAGCATTTGCCACATTCTGAGCATGGAAATGGCTTCTCTCCAGTGTGACTCCTCTGGTGACTTGTGAGCACTGATTTATAACGGAACCATTTTCCACATTCAGAGCACTGATATGGTTTTCCTGGTTTAGGGCTCATTGTGGGCTGATGGAGATCAATTTATCTGTAAAATGGATTCCAGCTTCCTAATAAATGTTCAACCAACCTGTAAGAAAAATACAGAAAGTCATGTAAATTTCACAAGCAGTATTTCAGTGTGACTTTTTTGGAGTCTACAAAGTTTTGAATGAGAAGTAAAGCATTTGTCTCTATCTGAGCATGAGAATGGCTTCTCAGTTTTTGTTATGGAAAAAAGTCAGCACACGTTAAATATATATTGTAATGCGATAAGCTTAATGTTTAATGCATAGATGGCCATTGTATGCTTGCGCACACATAGGAATTTGTCCTCCACATTTAACCAATGCCCGGAGTGGTGGGCTGCCCTAATTACTGCCCAGGGAGCAGTTTCGGGGTTCGGTGCCTTGCTCTAGGCCACAAGCACACACTAGTTACCAGTATGAGATATTTTGGAAATATTACATTTACAGGTCTGAGAGCATAGTACAGGTTACCGGTGAGTAATTACAAACATGCAACAATGGCATTCCCAGCGTCCCCCTGGGAGGAGTATCTTACTCTTGGTGTTAAACTATTGCTGCACTTCTACTGTGTCCAAGAATATAGTTTCAGGATGGTTCAAGGATAGTTTTGGAGATGGGACCAATTGAGATGTATTCGGGTTTGATTAACGGTTCTCATTTCTGAATCTGTTGGCAGGGGTGATGGCCATCCTCAGAGCCCGGGGTATCTGCATTATGCCATATCTGGCCGATCTTCTCATCATGGCGTCTTCACTCAGCCAGGCAGAGCCGAACACCAGGACTGTGGTATCCACTCTGGAGAGTTTCAGCTGGGTGATACATTATCCCTAGTCCTCCCTCTCTCTGTCCAGGGTGGTGTCATTTCTGGGAATGTCTCTGGATACTGCTCAGTTCAGGGTGTTCCTTCCTCAACCCAAGGTTCTTTTGATTCGGGAATTGATTCAGCTCCTACTGTCCACCCCTCACCCGTCCATCCGACTGGGGATGAGACTGGTGGGATTGATGGTGGCTTCCTTCAAGGCGGTTCCCTTTGCTCAGTTTCACACACGGACGCTCCAGCTTCATCTCTTGGCGGCCTGGGACAGGTCTCCGTTGTCATTGGATCAGTCTTTTCTGATGTCCCCCCGGGTTCGGCATTCCCTTCAGTGGTGGCTGGAACCAATGAATCTGTTAAGGGGCAGATCTCTTCTGACTCCTCGTTGGTTAACGGTCACCACGGATGCCAGTCTGTCGGGCTGGGGGGGGGGGTTCTGGAAGGATCATCAGTTTCAGGGACTGTGGGGGCCTCTGGAGGCTCACAATTCCATCAATGTTCTGGAGCTGAGAGCCATCAGGTTGGTTCTGTCCCGCTTGACTCATCAGTCACAGGGCTTACCAGTTGGAGAACATGGAGGCGGACTCACTGAGCAGGTTCTCATCTCGCCAGGGGGAATGGTCTCTCAGGCCCAAGGTGTTTCGCTCACTTTGCCACAGGTGGGGGACTCCGGAGGTGGACCTCTTTGCCTCTCGGCACAATCACAAGCTTCCGGCATTAGTGTCTCTCTTGCGAGATCCTCTGGCTCTGGCAGTGGATGCCATGTCTGTGAGCTGGAGGGATCTGGGGTTTCTTTACTTGTTCCCTCCTTTCCCTATGGTGGGCAAGATGGTGCGCAAACTGGTTCTAGAAGGGGCGCCAGCAATCCTGGTGGCTCCAAGATGGCCAAGACAGGTTTGGTTCACAGACGTCGTGCGGTTGGCGGTGGATCAGTTATATCTGCCCGTTCTGCCGGATCTGCTCACTCAGGGTCCACTGCTCTACCCCAATTTACCATTGCTGGCTTTGACGGCATGGCTGCAGAAACCTCCATCTTAAGAGAAGAGGGTCTTTCTGATGCTGTGATTCAGACTCTTGTTAGCACTAGGAAGAGGTCTTCCTCTACCATCTATTATAGGACTTGGAGGTCTTATATTGATTGGTGCGAGGCCAGGGCCTTGCCTTGCAGGGTGTTTTCTATCCCTAGGATTTTGGAATTTCTGCAATATGGTCTGGATTTGGGTTTCCAGCTTAGTACATTGAAAAGGCAGGTTTCTGCCCTGGTGGTTTTCTTTCAAAGGTCTTTTGCTCTTCATCATTTGGTTAAGACCTTTTTCCAGGGGGTTACGCATGTGTGGCCTCCTAGGAAGCCTTTGCTCCCAGTTTGGGATTTGAATTTGGTCTTTTCTGCTCTTAAGGGTCCTCCTTTTGAGCCTTTGCAGGATATTGCTCTTTCTTTGCTTACTCAGAAGGTTGTCTTTTTGGTTGCCATTACTTCGGTTCGGCGTGTCTCGGAGTTGGCGGCCTTGTCCATTCAGGCCCCATACTTTAAGAGGCATCAGGACAAGGTTGTTTTCCGTTTCAAGCCAGATTTCCTTCCTAAGGTGGTTTCTGTCTTATATCCTAATCTGGACATTGTTCTGCCTTCCTTGTGTCCTAAGCCCAGCAATGACAAGTCTTGCATTCACTGGGTGTGGTTCGCTGTGTGAAGTACTACTTGGTGACCACTTCTTCATTTCATAAGACTGACGCTTTGTTCTTGGTGCCCTCCAGGCCAAGGAAAGGTTTGGCGTCCGCCAAGTCTTCCATTAGTAAGTGGATTCGACAGGCCGTTGTTGGGGCCTATTCTGCTAAGGGGAAGGTTCCCCCTTTTAGTGTTACTGTTAATTCTACTCGTGCTGTTGGGGCTTCCTGGGCCTTCCAGCACCAGGCTTCTGTTGAACAAGTTTGTAAGGCTGCTACTTGGTCTTCTGTTCATACCTTTTCCAAGTTTTATAAGGTTGATGTGTGGGCCTCAGCGGATGCTGTTTTTGGCCGCAAGGTTCTGCAAGCTGCAGTGGTTTAAGTTTGCTTTTTTGCCTTGTTTGGATCCCCACCCATTATGGACACTGCTATTGGATGTCCCACATGAAATGAATGTTTTGAAGCGGGGTGTGTGACAAACTTGGAATAATACCATTTTGTGATTATTCACCTGTAAAATGGGTATTATAAGTATGTCACACACTCCGCTTCACCCTGCCCTTTGGTATTCTGGATCCTTTATATGGTGAACCTTTTTTAGTTTTACTGGTTATAATTGGCACACAGTGTGTGCAGCTTGGGGCTGGGGGATCTGTGACCCAGTTATTTATGATTCTGTGTTGGTACCGGCTGCTTGAAGGGACTTTCATGCATGTGATGGAAGGCAGCTCCCTGCAGGGGGTCACTCATGGCTGGGACACTGTGGCTTTGTCTCAGGCCAGGGGTGTAAGATGCAACATGGATTTTTTTTTAAGTTCCCCACCTTGTGGGTGTGAGGTCTGCACAACTTTCTGAGAGCAGGACTGGGTTGAGAATTACAACTGCCCGCGCTACCTATGGAACTAGCTTTTTGATAAGGAACATTTGCTATGGGAATAGAATGAGCTGGAGAAGTCAGGAATAACAGATAATATTTGTCCTGATTGTCTCTACAATTATTATTTAACTAAACAAATGAAAATACATCTACTCAGCACTGGGGGTCATTCTGATTATTTGGTGAACCAAGCTTAACTTTACTAAAACTTCCATCTCAGTGAGCTCATCTACTTTAACACACTAACAAGTGCAAAACATATTTGTTACAGTTTTTCCCCAAATGTCACCTGTACATGTGATGGGGGATTTTTACAGGTAAGGGAAGGGGTATTTGTTCGGAAAATAGTTTGTTGGAAAAATGGTGAATTCTTCTTGAACATTCCTCATATTGACTTTCAAAAAAAAACTATCCTCATCTCATTTAAAAAATTAGACACTTCACCTGTAGAAATGCCCCATTGCAAGTTCTGGTGATTTGTTATGAATACATAAAAAACAATATTGTTATTGCATTTTTTTGTGTGTTAAAGTAAAAAACACACTCAGAGCTAGGGATGGCGTATCAAATAATTAGTGTGGCCCCCATAAGGTCCATACCCCCATTTTCTGCAAAAAAAACACACACTCTTATTGAGATATGAAACTACATTATATCTCTATGTAAAATATGTTTATCCTTTAGTAAGAATCTGTGGACTGCGCTGATTAATAAATGTGCCGATGCACAGAGATTCCTTTTAGGTACAATACACCTATTTACTGTTCCCTCTAAAGTGTACCATGTGTTTTATCTGGATATTTTAGTGGCTACCCATCAGGGTTGGTGTCATCTCCACTTACTCCTACTGCATCAATCATCAGATGGATAATACAATACTTTTCTTAGTACTTTTCATGCAGTATAGACATTCCTTAGTACTATAGATATCTGATGCATATTATTGACTGAGCATGTCATATTTTATATTATCATTTATTAATATTCACATGTGCATAGACATATTTAAATTAACTAATGTACAGTAATGACTAAATAGTTACCCAGCAGCTTATTAATTCCATCTATTATTTCCTTTAATATATCACAAATTGTGACAAATCTCCTCTTGGAATTATATAAAATCAATTCAGCACATAAAAGACACTAATATATGAAAGATTGTATAGATAATATGGTCAGCCCCAAATAATCCCACATCTTTATGACACACAATAACATGTTATGTTACACTATGTAGCACAATATCACCAGACACAGCCAAATCATTCACCCAGACATGATAATAACCATCACATATAACCTAATAGTAACAGAAGTCATATCTACCTGGTATAGGGCAGTATGGGGATCCCCTCGCCGCTCTCCTGACCCGTCTGCTATTGCTGTGACTGAGCCGGCCTCACCTTATATTGTCTGTACAAACATTCTCTAACATGAGGCGGCTTTGGATTGGCTGAATGGAATGAATCTTAATAAGTAAAGGTATGTTAATGTCGTCTTACTGGGGAGTTTCACTGGGCTTTGTTTCTCACCCAGCAGTATGACAGATTCATTAGCATTGCAGCAAGGAGACAAAAGGGAGGGAGAATCTTTATTTGAAACACAATAGACGAGACTCTCATCATTAACATAGAAATTACATGACACCATAATAAACACAATAGACTGAAACTGGGAAAGAAATAAGTTGCAGTCATTGATTGCAAAAGTGTAACAGCTTTATAGTAAAAGATCCTAAACTAGGACGCACACAATTTTCATCAGTTAAATTTTGTCGAGTTGTTAATATTTTCACAATTATTATTTAATATTACTTAATAGTGATGAGACCTAAAAAAGCTCAAGTGATATAGTGCTGGGTGCTAGTGTTGAAAGGTGTTTCTTCCCACCCCCTCATATCAAATAGAAGAAATTTTACACAGGCCAAAATATCAACCTTCGATTCAATAAGAATAGAAACAATTCTCATGGTAGTAAAAAATCACTTTATAATAAAAAAAGGCAGATAAGTTAATGGCACTTTTTACTACATTGCAAAGTGGAGTAAAACGTTCTCTACTTTCTTAGCAGGTAAAAAAATGCCATTGACTGTCATTGTTTCCCTAGCGGGTGATTCACTAACAGTGACATTGTCAGGCATTTTGCTCATATTGTGAATTTTTACTAACATTAGATTTCTTTACAATTCTTATTAAATCAAGGTTGAAATTTGGTCTGCGTGTCATTATATAATTCCTTCTATTTGATGTGACTGGGCGGGAAGTTATTGAATTGAGTTCATAGTTTTCAAAGTCTTTTCTAGGACAGTTATATTGTAATGATCAAATTCTTTGCTTCATAAGATAAGACAATGTAACATCACATGACTGATATGAGATAACAGCTGTACAGGCAAGATACAGGAAGGCAGGTATCCTGAGCAATATTACCTCTGGACATTGTGGTTAGTCTTCTGTTCATAAAGCCAGAAAATGGAAGCAAAAGCAAATGCATACATTTCTACATTCAAGGAAAAAGTTAGGAAGATAGACAATGATCAGGGAATATCATAGTATCAAACAGCACCAGGTAACTGCTATATGATGACCCACAAATCCTCACAGTTCACTGAATAAATTATGTATATCCATAGTGACAATAATCACATTCACTATGTGGCTACTTATATACTATATATACATAGATAAGGTTGGTATAGTTATGGAGATGGGACAAACTGAGCTGGATTTGGCTTTGATTCATGGTTCTGGTTTCTGATTCTGTAACTCAAAGGGGTCAGAGTCTCTCACTACAAACTTACCTCATTAAAGTGCATTCTAAATATTTGGGTTTTTTTTTTCTTTATTTCATTCATTTTGTAGTAACCAACCATTAATGAATGCATTTGCATAAGTAAATCTTACTTT
Organism: Gastrophryne carolinensis; assembly: GCA_027917425.1. Taxonomy (NCBI): domain Eukaryota; kingdom Metazoa; phylum Chordata; class Amphibia; order Anura; family Microhylidae; genus Gastrophryne; species Gastrophryne carolinensis. Next base: position 7,636,716 of record CM051236.1, on the reverse strand, counting down.
GTTTAATTTTTAGTTCACTTGCATTTTTTACTTGTGGATTTAATTTTAATATTTTGGCTCTAAATGGTACAACATAAAATTTTTTGTGTGGTTACCCACACCCTCTACAAACAGATTGCTCTCAAAAATTTAAAAACACCCAGCAACTTCTGCATGTTATGAGCCTAGAAACAGCCAAGATGGCGGCTCAGGTATTATCGGGCAGCCTGCAAACAGAAAGGGCCTTGTGACTGTGTTGCTCTGCATTCTTTGATTTCTGACCTTTCCGTGCCCCCAGCTCTGCTGTGTCTGTGCAAAATACAGCAGTAACCCACATCCTGCACTTTATCCCGCTCTCCTCTCCTCAGTAAGTGTGATGCATCTGACCAAAGATGAGCTAAAATAATTAAACAAAGCAAAGATAAACAACTACACCAATAAATTCAAATTAAAAATATGATTCTAGTACATCAATTTAAAAATAAAAAACAAAAGACATAAGTTTCTTTAAATAACGCAAATATATGGATGTGTTGCAAAATAAAGGTTTACATGCAAAGGACTAATTAAGGTCCACATTAAAATGCTTTTATAAGGCATACATGAAATGTATTGAATCAGGTATGCATTGCCATACAATTTATGGCCTCGGCCATGCTGATACATGCAGTTCATTGGAGCTCAAGACGCGCAGACTCCTCCACATAGCCAAAAAACCTGTTCAAGAACAGCAATCCGACTGCTAAAAGGTGTCGGAAGTGGCTTGCTTTAAAACGGATTTAGAGGTTGGAAAACAGCTCTCTGAATTACACGTAAACACATCCGATTATCCTAAGTTTTACGTTTTGATCCTAAGTTTTAGGTTTTGATCCTAAGTTTTAGGTTTTGATCCTAAGTTTTAGGTTTTGATCCTAAAATTTAGGAACGAACTTCCGATGATCGTAAGAGAATATACGAAATCGTGCGTAGGCTCGTGCGAGTCGGAAATGGCCAAAAAAACAGGAAAAAATGACTAACACCCACCCAAACTTACGATTCTCGATCCGAAATCAATTAACTTTTGCTCTTTGAATCGAGGGGATAGTGTTTTCATTGTAATTTCTTGCATTGGGTCATTCATTGTCTGTGTACTATATGTTTTACCCTGTCTCCAATTGCTACATAGTAAAGCTCTACAGACATAGAATAGGACATTAAATATAATTAAATAAATAACAAAAATCCGTCTCTGCTCTTTGGTGATTTTCCCGTCCCATTCCTTCTTCCATTCCCCTACATACTTGTTGCACCTTGGTATGGACAGAATCCCTGGGCATTAACTATGATCCCTCAACAAGCCAGGTGAAATACATATACATATCTAATATAAATCTTTATTAGTTGGATACTTTACACTCGTGTTTTCTAGTTTAGTATCACAATTACATCACTATATTTTTTTCCCAGTTTCAGTTCATTGTGTCAATCAGCAGCCTGGTGGTTTATTCTGCAAGCTAATTGGTTTTGTGGTGAGCTACCTTGAGGTCCACTTGTGTTTCTATAAGATTGTGTATGTTTGTTATTTTCATTGAGTGGTTGCATTTTTGTGTGACAGATTGTGTGGGTTGTATTTGTGAGTGTATTGGCAATGGAGAGATGTGAGGAGGAAGCTTTTGGCCTGATGTTTGCTGTGTGGCTGTGATGTGTTGCCAGCGCTGAGGTATCATAGGAGGTTTTGGAAGCCAGGGTGGTGAGATTATAGGCTAATAGATGTTTTAGTATACACCTGTCTGTGTGGGTTTTGAGTGTTAAACAAATCTGCAGCAGGTTTTAGCTGAATCATGCTGCGCTTTTATCCTTGTATGACCACATCTGACACGGAATTGACCCCACCGCTGGCTGCAGCCAGGCTTTACCTGGTATTGTGTGCCTTCTTGAATATCTTGGCATGGGGCACTTTTCAGACCACTGCTGTTCTCTGCAAAGGCATCAGCCAGGTGACCACTTCTCACTCTCATTGGTCCTCTTTTTTACTTTTCTCTTTCTTTCCCCCTTACACTTTCTGCACCTCTTGAAAAGTAGAGAATTTAGTTATCCAAATGATTTCGGATTTGTGGAAAGGCTGAGCTTGAAGAGTAAATCTGAGTTTGTCTCAATTAGCACACATCTGAGTATCATTTAGCACACATTGAAGTAAAAAAAAAACATCCTTCTCTGGTAAAAACTCAAAATCTGATGCTCATAAAAGGAAAGGGAAAGTGTAAATTATCTAGTGGGGTAAACATTTTATTTTAGAAATTACAATATAAAAACAGTGTATAGAAAATACAACCATATAAAAATGAGCCTATTTAATTGTATAGGCTGTTGTTGTTAAATAAAATATCTACCCCATGAAAAATGCTCTGTCTCTCCAAGCTCAACCTCTCTAAAAATACCAAATCATATGGAAAACCCACACTGACCTCAGTTCTGAAAACCTTCCTTAAAATTACTCACAGAAATGAAATTTGGGCAATTTCAAGCTTTATTGCAGAATAAGACACAAGACAAAATAAGGTGTAATTCAAAGATAATATTTATCTTTCAGTCACCTGCCATATGCATCACTTATCACAGTGTAGAACCATTAAACAATCACCAACCATCTATTGCAGTATAAAGCTACAAAAATATTGACTTCTTTGATGTGTAGTTAACATGACTTCCTGTGTTCTTCTTACAGGCTGAAAATTGAGCAGGAGCTGGAATCCATTATACAGATAAATCGATCTCCACGATGAGCCCCACAGGAGTGAAGCCATATCAGTGCTCTGATTGCGGGAAAGAGTGTAGTTGTAGGTCAGAGCTTATTTGTCACCAGAGAATTTACACCGGAGAGAAGCCATTCCTATGCTCTGAATGTGGAAAAAGCTTTAATCAACACTCAAACCTGCTTACCCATGAAAGGGCTCACACTGTAGAAAAGCCATTTTCATGTCCTGAATGTGGAAATTCCTTTACGCTTATTTCAAACCTGAGAAAGCACAGGCTGACTCACACTGGATAGAAGCCATTTCCATGCCCTGAGTGTGACAAGCGTTTTACACAACGTGAAACCCTGCTTAGACACCAAAGGACTCACACTGGAGAGAAGCCATTTCGATGCTCTAAAGTGACAAGCACTTTGCACATCATTCAATTCTGCTTTTACACCAAAGGACTCACACTGGAGAGAAGCCGTATCAATGTCCTGAATGTGGTGAAAGTTACATGTTTAGATCACAGCTGACAAGACACCAAAAAATTCACACTGCCGTGCCTGCAATGTAGAATGTACCAAACTTCACACTCTGAGAATCTCTTACTGAGAGATTTGTGAAAGGTGTATAGTGAAAGTTATCTTTTACAAAAATTAAGATGAGAAGAACCGCTGGGCAGGTACATTTAGAAACTTAGTTAATCTATTGACCTTTTTTGTTTTTCACTGCAAGACAATGGATTGTGGGGAGGTGATAAGACCAGTCTGGATTTTTGTGAAATAATGATTAATTGAAATGTAACATCTATTCTTTTAGATCAACATCTTCCATTCTATAACACTTGGTCACTGTGGATTCATTATATACAAACTGATTATCAATCCCTGATTAACAAAAGACAATATTGCCCAGTGCCCGATGATCCAGTGTGAGAGCAATTTGGGCTTCAAAGAGAAACCACATAGATGCTAAATTTAATAACTGTCTGCAATTCTATCATTGCAATAGTCCTCTGTCTCATGTTGGAAATCTTTAATTTTGCTCTATTCATATACTTTTTATCCGAGAAAAATGTGCTCACGAGGCTCAGCCTCTTTATTATTTCTTTCTTTCTGAAGGTTTAAATGACATCCTGGAGGTTTCCTATTTATACATTCCCTTTCTTCAATCAAGTCTTGCAGCCTAATAAAAATCTAATTCTCATCCTATATTTGCCACATAACGATACTACAGTGCGGACAGTATGTTTTTTTTATTTCTCACGTCCAATCAGTGTAATTTATAGGCTGAACATGTTGTATTTTACCTTGAAAAAGCATTTTACTAGTAGCAATACATATCTGGAAAATAGAACCCGCACATTATGTGCCATAGGAACTCTGATAACATGCAGGAAATGGCATTGCACTGTGATTGTTTTCATTTTCACATTTTACATGCTGCAGTTTTCAGACTTAAAACAATAAAGTTGAATATTATTATAACAAAAAAACGTTTTTCTGTTTTTATTATTCATGTTATTAACACAGCTATATCTGTATGATAGAGCATCCCTCGGGGCTCCCCTTGAAATTTAAGCGTATAAAATATATATGTTTATCTCGTGAAATTCTATGTATACAATATATAATACAAATTGGTGATTAGCTTTGGCTTTGGACCAGTGTTACATTACACCTAAATATTTGGTTCAGGTCAGACCTAAAAAATCTGAACATTTGGGTCAAACTATTTGGCCCTTTTAAAAAATATTTATATTTTTCCCATATGGAAGAAACATTGATGTTCCCTTCCCCTGCCCACCCAAGCCACTTAGGTAAATATACAAATTACAAAGGTCATGAGTCTATAATAATGATAGTCCACACTTATTATGTATTTGGAGATTCTAAATATACTAAGGAGTATCCCGGTTTCTTTTACTACACACAGCCATGTTTTGTGCTTGCCGCCTTGCCGTTCATGGGCGCCCTGATAATATTTATTATTCTCTTGTGGGTTTCCCAGTATGACGGGCTTATCTTCACTCTTCTCCTTCTCTCCCCCTGTTTTCTCCCTCCCAGCGCATGCCGTGGCGGGATGCAGGTAATACAGGCCGGAGCGGCTTGATGGCCGGCCGTGGATAAGTTAATGTATGTGGGGGTGGTTTTTACATGTGACGGGGATAGGTGGTGGGGTGTAATGGGCTACTATCATTGGTCAGCTGGAGCGCTATACACAGCGCTTTGTCAGTTGACATTGGTTGCTATGGCGACCACGTATACTGCCATCTGGTTTCATTTCCTCTAGGGGAGTGTCATTTCCTGTTGGCTTAGTGATCTCACTTCCGGTGCACTGCCTATGGAACGCAGCTGCACTCCAGCATTTACTTCCTGATTGATGTGCGGCGATGAACGGCAATGGCGGCAGATAAAAACAGGTGTGTGTGCACTGTTATGTTTCTCTCACCCCACGAAGCGGCACGGGCGGCCGCGAACGTAGGTGTCCCCCTTGCTGATCCCCTGATCCAAATTGTTGTGGTGCTGACCCTGTTGCCCGGCTCTTAACAGTTCTGTATGCTTTTTTTTACTACCAAAACAAAAAGGTTCAGATGAACCCACAGTATACAACCCAACCAAACAGTGTAAAACGGAAAAAATGAAAAACAACAAAAAAAAAAAAAAAAGGGAAAACGCCGCCTGGAAGAACCAGGAGACCTAAACAGATTGGGCTGGTGTAGTACCGGGCTCAAAGCCTACTATAACAACAAGAGAAAAGACAGGGGTTAATTGCGTGCCCCCCGGAAAAGAAACAGCGGCAGAGCTCCGGTTGGCTACACCACGCCACTAAGAAAGACTTAGATACATTATCATAACATATACCAATAAATTTATTGATCCACAAAATGTAGAAATTCAATTCCACAAAGATTTTGTGTAGAAACAGCAACAATATTTTTCATAATAATCCTAGTACAAACAACATGTAGATACAATATAAATATACAAATAACATACACATATTAATAAAACAACCATTGGATGATCATACAGTGTGTTAATTCTATGACCATAGAGGTTCTGGGCGGACTAGTTTCGCCTGTATCCCAGGCTTCTTCAGCGCCCCTTTGTTCACACTAAATAGAAAATACATTATAGCATCTGAAGACACACACAAACAGATAAATTATGAGAACATCAAAATGAATATCTCAAATCACATATCAAAAAGCATCCATTTATATGGATGATAAGTATTTAAAGCACAATACCTGTTCCAAGAATACACATACAGGTCCTGGCTTGGGAAACCGACATATAGGTCCTAATATTTCAATGGTTGCTCAAGGGCAGGAAATATTCAGTAAAAGCACAACACCTGCAGCCGATCTAGGTGGGGTTAAGTATAAGAAGTTAGGGTAACCAGAAAGGTCAGGCAAAGTCAGAAATGATCAAATACAACGTTGGGGCACTCTGTGGCACTGAGCAAGGAAGGAGTGCATACCAGTAAAAAGCTATCCAATATTAAATAACAGATTATGTTTATTGAAAGCGTTATCTTTTTTATTGTATATATAAGTGGCTTCTCAAGCAGGCTATTCAAATATAATATGCACAGCTTAGTATTAGGACAGATGGATATAAAAGGTACCTTGAAATTCTTTTAATGTGCCTCCCACCTTCACACAGGAGAACTCCCAGCATGGAGGTCTCCCCAACGAGGTGCTGCTGCCCAGCTGTCAACTTACCAGAGGCCGCCCAAAGACGCGTGCGGCCGGGTGATGGTGTGCCGGCTCACCCAGCTGTTCCCGCCGATATAAAGGTGGCGGTTTCCGGCGTGGCTAGGGAAGCGCATCACCAACAGTGACGTATGATGGACGGGCCAAGCGCGCGGGGCAGGCCGCCGACGTCACAGACACTCCCTCCACCACACGTAATGATAGTGGAGGAGGCCAGAACGTCATGCACCGGCCCCGCACGCCACGGACACGCCCCCCACTAATAATATGTGTATGTTATTTGTATATTTATATTGTATCTACATGTTGTTTGTACTAGGATTATTATGAAAAATATTGTTGCTGTGTCTACACAAAATCTTTGTGGAATTGAATTTCTACATTTTGTGGATCAATAAATTTATTGGTATATGTTATGATAATGTATCTAAGTCTTTCTTAGTGGCGTGGTGTAGCCAACCGGAGCTCTGCCGTTGTTTCTTTTCCGGGGGGCACCCAATTAACCCCTTTTTCTTGTGTATTATGTGTCTGATATGAGTTTTCAAGGTAGTGATTTTGCACTTTTGAGTATTCATGACCAATAGGTTATTTATTATAATTATTTAGATATTTATTCACAACATATGCACATTATTTGTATTTCATTGTTTATATTTATATTTTATATTAATTATTTATTCTCACCAGGGTTATTGATATAAATTATTGGTAATTAACTTATTTTTCTATATATTCCATATTAATTCTTTTGATTAATGATATATAAGCACAGTCACTTTAGGGTCGTTATGACTGGACAGTTATGGTATGATTATACATTGCAAATAGGTTATATAACACCGCGCTGATGAATTAAAAAACAATTAGATAAACAAAAAATATGAAGAACAAGCTCAACGTGTAAGAAAACTCCCAAAATTTTCCCAATGAATGTAGATAAATATACACAGAGCTATCTACTAGTTAGATTGCAAATAAATATGTTGGGTAAATATGTCCAAACAATATAATAAAATAGTGCAAAAGAGTTCAGAACATCCAGTTAGTCCTGTTTCTTCAACCGCATCCCAAAGTGCATGTGCTCACAAAAAACTCTTCTCTGTGCTCTTATCACCCCTATGTGCAGATCCTTACCAGAAGGATGGCTTGAATATAGCCCAATACAACATAGATAGATAATTCCCAATGGGTCAGCTTTAGATCAGGATCTCCCAATCCGAGTATGGAATTTTTCGCAGGGCACAGAAGATCGATACTCAAAAAAGTTGTATAATGCAGTACATGATGATCATAGATGAGGGGAAGAGAAAATGGCAACACTAGTGCAATACCGTTTAAAATTCCAATTTAATCTTAATTTAAAAAGCAGGAATCGCACTCACAATAAAGTTAAAGTAAAACAGCATGTCAGCTCTTGACAAGAGCAGTAAACTGAGCAAAGTCTCACCGCCAGTCCTCAACGCTCTTAGTGGTTCCTCCAGAACTTAGTGGCCGCTCCTATAAGTGTGTCGCCCTGCAGGTCCGCAGGCAAAAGTCCAGATAACTGCCAAAACTCCCAACGCGTTTCGTCGCGGATGCGACTTTAACCAGGTGTAAGGCAGTTGTAAAAAGCAAATGTGTTTATAGCGGGCCTGGGGAGGTAGCCCCGCCCATTTCCTCTTCCTTATTATGCCAATAGTTACCCATTTAGCCAGTAGACGGACGCGCTGAACCGAGCAGCGTCCGCCCCCCTCCCAGCACATCCCGTCACATGACCGGAACGGGGCCAAGTCACGCTGCGTTCCAACACCGCGTCTCTCAACGCTGCGCCTCGGCCCACTGCGCTCCAACGCTGCGTCTCTCAACGCTGCGCCTCAACCTGAAGCGCCAAGTCACGCTGCGTTCCAAAGCCACGTCTCTCAACGCTACGCCTCGGCCCGCTGCGCTCCAGCGCTGCGTCTCTCAACGCTGCGCCTCAACCTGAAGCGCACACCGCAGCTTCAATGCGTGCTCAAACAGGGAGAAATCCAATCCGTCTACGTTAGGCTCCATTCTGGAGCGCAGACAACGGCTCCTCCCCCTTACAATCCACCTCGACTCAGAGCGAACCCACGTTCCATGAGTCACAATTGGTTGCCTAGACAACCCTGACTGCGGACCTCCACACACAATCAAGCCCACTCAGCGTGCGCTCCTAAATAAAAGTGCCTCTGGTCCTGAATGCATTGTCAGTGGATTGGGGGCTATTAACCCTACAATGCTCACAATTACAAAAGGGCAAAAGTGAAAGAAAAAATATAAAAGAGGGGGGAACCTTGCCCCAATTAACTGTACAGAGCCTTGTGGAATGGCTATGAGGCCCTCCTCCAGTGCAAACAGACAATATAAAGCATATATATATAGTATAAAAATCTACAATTAGATTTTGTCCAGTGTATTGGCACTGATCATAACAACTCTATCACAAAAATAGGACAAGAGAAACTTTAAAAAATTTTTAAAAAATTAATAAATTATTAATAAGACCTAAAAAACATGCAGCGTAGGATATGATATAGAAATTAAAAAACCTAAACTACATATCTAAGAGTTTTCGATAAAACAATTCAAATCGAACTCTATATTCAGTCCGTTAGGGCTGAGAGTATTAAAATCAAATATCCACTTTCCTTCTCGCTGCGAGAGATCTCTGATGACATTGGAACCTCTCCAGTGGCGTGTCACACGATCCACCCCCATAAAAAACAATGATTTGGGGTTACTGGCATGCACCATTTTGTAATGGGCAGATACGCTGTGGGCTTCGTAGCCTCGTTTAATATTATAAATGTGTTCGCGAACCCTTATACATAGCTGCCTAGTGGTCCGTCCCACATAAAACAAGTTACAGGGGCATCTTAACAGGTATACCACATTGTTGGTTTTGCATGTTATCAATTGGGAGATCTTTACCTCCTGACCTGTATGTGGATTGGTAACAGTTTTAAATGACTTGGCTGTTGTAGTTGTACTCTTGCAACCACAGCATGCCCCACATCTGTAGAAACCCTCCAATTTATTAGAAACTATAGGGATTGATCTTGGTGGGTCCACGAAACTTCTTATCAGTTTCTGTCTCAGATTTGGTGCTTTCCTATACATACAGACTGGCTTGTCCGGAATAACGGCCCCCAACACTGGGTCCTCTTTAAGCAAGTGCCAATGGGCTTCCAATACTTTTTTTATTTGCCGATGTTGTGTGTTAAACCCGGTGATGAAAGCATACTGGCTTTTATCTCCGGTTCCCGATTCCTTATTTGCTCTATTTTTATTTTTATATAGAATGTCTTCTCGTTTCATAGATCTAACATATAGGTATTGTGTTTCAATTTCATCTTTTTTATAACCCTTTTCTATAAATCTATTTGTTAGAGAGGTTGCCTGTCTGTCATAGTCACATATACTGCTACAATTTCTTCTTAGCCGCATGAACTGCCCATGCGGGATCGCTCTTAGCCAGTTCGGATGGTGACAGCTGTTTGATGGTACATAACCATTGCGGTCCGTGGTTTTGAAAAAAGTCTTAGTGGTCAGTTTCTGGTCCTCTTTTTTAATTGTAAGATCTAGAAAATTCACTGACATTGAGTCTATCTCGGCCGTAAATTCCAAATTTTTTCGATTTTCATTTACTTGCTGAAAGAATTGATGCAGGGAGGCTTCAGAGCCTTCCCATATTACCAACACGTCGTCTATGTAGCGCCTCCAAATTTTTAAGCTGGGTATGTCCTGTCCGAAAATAAAGGAGGACTCCCAGAGGCCTACATAAAGGTTAGCCATACTGGGAGCAAATTTAGCTCCCATGGCTACCCCCTTTATTTGGAGGAAAAATTTACCATTATACCAGAAATAGTTGTGATTTAGTGCGAAGGCTAAACATTCAAGTATAAAGTTAATTTGTGATAATGGAAGGCCTGAGCTTAGCTTTAAAAAGTATTCTACTGCTTCTATGCCCTCTCGGTGGGGGATCACAGTGTAAAGAGAAGTGACATCTGCTGTTGCAAGAATAGAATCCATACTTATTGTTAAAGAGTCACATAGTTGCAAAACTTGTCCAGAGTCCCTAAGGTAGGCCGGTAAGGCACAGACCAGGGGCTGCAGAAATGAGTCCACATACTCCCCAAGTCTGCATGTTATAGAATCTATGCCGCTAACTATCGGACGGCCAGGGGGATTATCCAGTCTTTTGTGGATCTTGGGCAATTGGTAAATTGTAGGTATTCTAGGTACTCTAATATTTAGGTATCCAAATTCTTTATTGCTAAGAATCCCCATTTCCTTCCCTTTAGTAAGTAATACAAGTAGGTCCTCTTGATATACTGCCGTTGGATCTCTGGCAAGTGGGGCATAGGTATCTGTATCCATTAGCAGTCTATTCATTTCTTCTAGGTAATCCTCTTTATTCAAAACCACTAGGCCCCCCCCCTTATCGGCCGGTTTGATGACCAAATTGTGTTTCCCTTCTAGTGATTTAATACTCCTAGACAGGTCAGATGGACATTTAGTCCCCTTTAGTGGTATATTATTGAGGTCCCTAATAACCACCTTACGGAATACCTCTAAGTGTGAATTTGAGGGAATGACTGGGTTGAATACAGATCTGTTCTTCAATTCTGTATGTCTAAATTGTTCAGGCTGATCCCCTGTTACAGCCTGATTTGAAGATGAAGGCGCAGACATGGAGATTATAGATTGGCTCATAAACCATTTTTTCATATTTAATTTTCTAATGTATTTTTGAACATCAATGTAGGTGGCAAATTTGTCCATATTCTTAGGGGGGGCATATTTCAACCCCTTATCTAATAGTCTCAATTCACTTTCAGTAAGGGTAACCGAGCTGAGATTAAATATGCCATCCCCTATAGCCTTCTTTTTGTGCTTGGCTCCCCCTCGTTTTCCACGTTGTCCCAGCCTTTTCTCTTCATTAGACCTACCCTTCCCCTGTCTCTTATTGGTGAGTGTTCCTTGGGGGTGGGTGGTCTTTTTGGGGCCACGTGAAAAGGGGAGTCTGAGAGTAGTTCTTGCTCTCTCTCCCTTTCAGAAACCCCCTTATTTGCTTCCATCCCTCTTTTATAGAAGTTGTTAATTGCCCCCCTTCCTTCAGATCTATTATGATCTCTCCATGACGGTGATCTCCTCCTCCAACTAATGCCCGGTCTCCTCTGGGGTCCTCTATCAGGTCTTTCATTTGAGGTATTATATCTATTAAGCGACTGTCCATTTTGTACAATTGGGTACTGGCCCCCCCTTCTAAATGAAGGAGGTCCAGGACGTTCATACCCCATTTCCTGACGTCTAGGTTTTGAATCAGGGGTCCTTATATATCTCCTCTCATCCTCCCTCCATCTGGGTGGTCGAGGTTTAGGAGTATCTAGCTTTGGGCCTGATATTGTTTCCTTATCAAAGCCATCCTGGAATTGCCACTTGAAGACTTTACCATTGGCATATTCCTTAGTATCCCTTTGTAGCTTCTTCAGCTTTTTATTTTTAATGACTATATCTTCCTTCTCTAACTTAATCTTAAAGTCGCTTGTTCGTTTCACAAATTGCTCAGAGGTACCCAGAGGGCTAAGCTTTTGCTTTAGCTCCTCTTTAATCAAATCAATCCCTCTTAGCTGAATTTTTTTCTTAGTAATCAATTTTTCGACCAATAGCAACCCACATGAGTTAAAGAAGTCAAACCACTCCCTTTTTGATTCCACACTATCATCCCCATCGAATATACGCAAGGACCATCGTAATTGTTGAGGGACCATTTTCAATTTTACATATCTTTCTAAAGCCGCTATATCCCACTTTAGACGTAATTCTTTGTTTAATAGGCGGAAGAGGTTTTTACACTCTTCCTCCAGGTCTAAATCAGGAGTGGTATCTGCTTCCCTATTCATTAATTCATTAAAGTCTGCCCCTTTAAAGGTACTAAACGTGAAAATATCCATAATGACTAGCTGCAGGTGATAAAAATTAGGAAAACGAAAATAGTGCAAATAGGTTATATAACACCGCGCTGATGAATTAAAAAACAATTAGATAAACAAAAAATATGAAGAACAAGCTCAACGTGTAAGAAAACTCCCAAAATTTTCCCAATGAATGTAGATAAATATACACAGAGCTATCTACTAGTTAGATTGCAAATAAATATGTTGGGTAAATATGTCCAAACAATATAATAAAATAGTGCAAAAGAGTTCAGAACATCCAGTTAGTCCTGTTTCTTCAACCGCATCCCAAAGTGCATGTGCTCACAAAAAACTCTTCTCTGTGCTCTTATCACCCCTATGTGCAGATCCTTACCAGAAGGATGGCTTGAATATAGCCCAATACAACATAGATAGATAATTCCCAATGGGTCAGCTTTAGATCAGGATCTCCCAATCCGAGTATGGAATTTTTCGCAGGGCACAGAAGATCGATACTCAAAAAAGTTGTATAATGCAGTACATGATGATCATAGATGAGGGGAAGAGAAAATGGCAACACTAGTGCAATACCGTTTAAAATTCCAATTTAATCTTAATTTAAAAAGCAGGAATCGCACTCACAATAAAGTTAAAGTAAAACAGCATGTCAGCTCTTGACAAGAGCAGTAAACTGAGCAAAGTCTCACCGCCAGTCCTCAACGCTCTTAGTGGTTCCTCCAGAACTTAGTGGCCGCTCCTATAAGTGTGTCGCCCTGCAGGTCCGCAGGGAAAAGTCCAGATAACTGCCAAAACTCCCAACGCGTTTCGTCGCGGATGCGACTTTAACCAGGTGTAAGGCAGTTGTAAAAAGCAAATGTGTTTATAGCGGGCCTGGGGAGGTAGCCCCGCCCATTTCCTCTTCCTTATTATGCCAATAGTTACCCATTTAGCCAGTAGACGGACGCGCTGAACCGAGCAGAGGTATATGTGCCAGCACAGGTAGTCAGTGGCTATTGCAGCTTCACCACAATTAACAGTAGGGAGCTTCCCAGAAATATATTTGGCTGTACATTTTTTTTTTTGGCACTCGAAGCCATTTGGGGAGATGCATTGTTTTTAACTGTGTGTTGTTAAAGTGTTGTTTGTTGGAGTATTCCTAATAAATCATGCTATTTGCTGAATTTTACCATTAAATGACTGTTGTGTATATATTTTTTGGTGCTCCTGCAATTAGGGGGTAGAGGTAATATACCTCTCAAAACCCTATAGTTCTTGTTTGGATGTACTGATTTTAGGCAGTGTAGCACATTGAGATTAGGATATGCGTTGCGCCCCTGGTTTGTGATTTCCATTGCAGCAACATAAACACTGGCAATAGGGAGGATCCTTATTTAAATACAATAGATGAGACTTTCATCATTATCATGGAAATGAAGAGACACAATTACTGACTGAAACTGGGAAAAAAATATAATGATGTCATTGTGATACTAAACTAGGACACACAACTTTAAAATATCCAACTAATAAAGATTTGTATTATATATATATATATATATATATATATATATATATATATATATATATATATATTACCTGGCTTCTCGAGGGATCATAGTGAGTGCCCAGGGATTTTGTTAAATATAAACAAGGCCATACCAAGGTGCACCAAGTATGGAGGGGAATGGAAGAAGGAATGTGACAGGAAATTCACCAAAGTGCTGAGACAGATTATTATTATTTATATAACACCCTCTTCTTCTTCTTCTTTTGTAGAGCTTTACTAGGTGGTAATTAGAGGCAGGGTAAAACATATAATACACAGACAACTGCAGATCTAATGCAAAAAATAACAACTCAAACACTATGAGAGAGAGACACAATAGGAGAGAGAGTCTGACCCCTTTGAGCTTACAGTCTAAAGGAAGAGGTAGAAGCACAGGGAATGGGTCACGAGTAGTAGTTATTGAGTTGTTCAGGTGGCGTGTGCCCAGTGGAAATGCTTAAACCAGGTTATGTGCTTGTCTGAAGAGGTGGGTTTTGAGGGTAGTTTTGGAAACTTTGGGTGTTGTTTAGTGTCGGATTTAATAAGAAAGGTCATTCCAGAGAAGGGGAGTTAGGCCTGAGATGTCCTGTAGAGATGGGAATGAGAGGAGGTGACCAGGGTAGAGGACAGGAGAAAGTCAGAGGCAGACCAAAGCCTGTGTCTGTGTTGATAGCGTTGGAATCGAAGTTAAATAAAAGGAAGAACCTGGCTGGAGAATTAGAATTTTAAACTGAATTTTCCATGAGCGACAGGAGATAAAGAGAGCGGCAGATTATATTCAAACTAGCTCATAAATTATCTATTTCCAATACATATATAGAAGCCTTATACAAGATCTTAACAAGGTACCAGGTACCACCCAAACTATCTAAGATGTCTCCTACTGTCTCCTCTTTATGTTGGAGATGTATGAAGGCACAGGGCATGGTGCTCCGTATCTTCTGGAGCTGTCCTAAATTATGACACACAAATTAACTGGATTTATTTCTAAAAGATCACCTGCCTAGTTACCTAATAATGTTAGCAGTGACATCTATCTAAAACAAGAAGAAACCATTACATGCAGCCTTGCAAATGGCCCCTGATAGAGAATACACGAAGAAGTATTGGGCTGACAGGGTGACAGAGGTGATGCAGGCAAAGCATTTGGGGAGCATGAAAAGCATCTCTGTGGCTTGATTGATTGACCATTAAAATATCCCTCTATACAATATGTCTATACAATAACAAGACAATACGAAGATATGTTTTTTTCTATATTAGTTGTATGCTTTGCAATGGTGGAGGTTGAATGGGTTGAGTATTGAGTACATGCTTATTTGGGCCTGGGGAGGGCTACACATGCAGGGCCCATGTATTTGGAGAAATGAGACAATTAACATGTGTATCAGAAGCATGTGTTACATATAAATATGTAGTAAATATGCAATAGGGTGGGCCCCCAGTCAGTTCTATTGGCGGACCCCCAATACCTCAGTTTGACATTTAATTTGCATACAAGCTCTTATACGTCATGCATAAAGAGGGAGAGGGGCACTTTTTTTTAAAGTACAAATATTTAAAATTTTCTAGAGAGGGACAATTTGTTTGATCAAAAATGTCCTTCTATTTGGGTCTGGCTGAGTCGAACAAAATATTCAGGTCTAATGTAACAATGACCCAAAGCTCATAACCAATTACAATTATATATTGCATATAGTGATGAGAATAGTATAAGCTTCAAGTTAACATTTTGCTGTGTCTTTCACTGGTCAAAAATTATGTGGTATTTACTAGCAAACAGGGCGCTCTTGAGAGCGGGCGAACTGTAATGGCATAATTTGCTGTAACAAAACCCGAAATGGTCCAGGAAACCCACTTAACAGCTTATGGCAGTGTGGAATTTGTCTCAGAATTGGATATGTTGTGTCTCCGGAGGGTCTGGGGTGTTTTTGAAGTCTCCAAAAAATATTTTTTTTAAAAATCACGAATTCATGAAAACCTCTTTATTAGTAGTTTCTCCAATACTAGTTATCGAACTGACCTTTAAGCTTGACATATTAGTGACAGATGTAAATATCACATAGACAGCAATTCTTGCTAAAAATAACATTGATTCCTATCAGGTTTACCACTAAAACTGGCGCACTGAAAAGCTGTTCGTTGGCATTCGCCCGGCAAAGATGAACAGACTTTTAACACAGCAAACACAGCCTTGGCCTGGCAAATAGGCCATTTTTTGCATAGGAAATGTACGCAAACTAGCAGATGCACAGCGTTTTGTAACTGACCCCCGCAATATGAACATCAAAGCAAACATTGTGCAATGCCATTTCCTGCATGATATCAGAGTTCTTATGGCACATGTTGTGTGGTTTCTGCTTTCCAGACATGTTTCATCACAAGTGAGATGTTTTCATGGGAAAATCATGTTTGGCCTATAAAATACAGTAATTAGATATATTAGACTATAAAAAATAATATACTATGAACATTTCTATGATAAAACATGTGCGATTTAGGAGGAATTATTTGGCATGTGTGTTGTAGCATTGTGGAAAATACAGGATGAAAATCGTATTTTTATTTGGCTGCAAGGCTTGATTTTAAAAAGTGAATGTATGGATAAGAAACATCCATGAGGAAAATTAAATATCTAGAAAGGCCCGGTGAGTTGGAGATTCCTCATGCTGAGTACAGACTCGAAGCATCCAAAGCCAAAGGCAACTTAGCTAATTGTTCTCAGAGAAAAAGTACATTATAAATAGAGTTTATTCATAAAATCTCAAAATGTGACACAGAAGATAATAGCAATGATAAGGTAGTAGCCCACCATGGAATTTAATGTCTTTGTGGTCACTCACTGAAGCCCAAAAATCTAGGACACTGGATCACCGGGCACTGGAAAATACTGTCTTATCGGTGGTGTTTCTGTAGCAGTCAGTTGAACCAGCTGAACTATAATTTTTCTAGCAGACATTTTTGCCAGTCCCTTGACTGCTTCTCTCAGCTATGAAATTTGGTGCTTTTGTAAGACACATTGCTTTCGTGGTGAGGTGACTCCTTTGGTGTCTTGTCAGCTGTGATTTATGTGCATAACCTTCACCACATTATGACACTGATATGGCTTCTCTCCAGTGTGGGCCCTATAATTATGGATCATGGCGTGGCAGTGGAAAATCACACTTCCAGACTTTTAAAAGGTTACTCTCCAGTGTGAGTCCTCTGATGTTCAAGCAGGTTTGAACGCCGTGTAAAGCACTTGTCGCACTCAGGACATGAAAATGACTTCTCTCCAGTGTGAATCTTCTGGTGTGTAAGCAGGTTTGTATGTTGTGTAAAGCACTTGCCACAATCAGGACAGGAATATGGCTTCTCCCCAGTGTGAGTCCTCTGATGTTTAAGCAGGTTTGAAAGCCTTGTAAAGCACTTGTCGCACTCAGGACATGAAAATGGCTTCTCTCCAGTGTGAGTCCTCTGATGTATAAGCAGGGTTGAACGGTGTTTAAAGCACTTGTCGCACTCAGGACATGAAAATGGCTTCTCTCCAGTGTGAGTCCTCTGATGTGTAAGCAGGGTTGCATATTGTGTAAAGCACTTGCCACAATCAGGACAGGAATATGGCTTCTCTCCAGTGTGAGTCCTCTGATGTGTAAGCAGGTTTGTATGGTGTGAAAAACTCTTGTCACACTCAGGACATGAAAATGGCTTCTCTCCAGTGTGAATCATCTGATGACTTTTGAGCTCTGACTTACAAATATACAATTTTCCACACTCGGAGCACTGATGTGGCTTCACTCCAGTGTGGATCCTCTGATGTCTAAGAAGATTTGAATGATGAGCAAAGCATTTGCCACATTCAGAGCATGGGAACGGCTTCTCTCCAGTGTGACTCCTCTCGTGACTTGTGAGATCTGATTTAAAACTGAACCATTTTCCACACTCAGAGCACTGATATGGTTTTCCTGGTTTAGGGCTCATCATGGGCTGATGAAGATCAATGTATCTGTAAAATGGATTCCAACTTCCTGATAAATGTTCAACCTGTAAGAAAAATACAGAAAGTCATGTAAATTACACAAGCAGTATTTCAGTGTGACTTTTTTGGAGTCTACAAAGTTTTGAACGAGTAGTAAAGCATTTGCCACTATCAAAGCATGAGAATGGCTTCTCTCATTTTGGTATTTTAGTTATGGCAAAAAGTCAGCTCAAGTTAAATATATATTGTAATGTGATAAGTGCACACTAGTTACCAGTATGAAATATTTGGAAATATTACATTTACAGATCTGAGAGCAGAGTACAGGTTACAAGTGAGCAATTACAAACATGCAACAATGGACATTTCCAACGCCCCCCTGGTAGGAGTATCTTCCCCTTGGTGTTAAACTATAGCTGCACCTCTGGTGCATCCAAGAATATAGTTTTAAGGTGGTTCAGAACTGGAGACCTCCATATTTATGGTTCAAGGATAGTTATGGAGATGGGACAAACTGAGATGGATTTGGCTTTGATTCACAGTTCTGATTTCTGATTCTGTATTTGGCTTGGGGCTAGGGCTATCTGTGACCCAGTTATTCATGGTTCTGTGTTGGCACCGGCTGCTTGAAGAGATTTTCCTTTCATGCATGTGATGGAAGGAATCTCCCTGCAGGAGTCACTCATGGCTGGGACACTGTGGCTTTATTTCAGGCCAGGGGTGTGAGATGCAACATGGATTTTGCACCCCCCTCCCCGTGGGTGTGAGGCCTGCACAACTTTCTGAGAGCAGGACTGGGTTGAGAATTACAACTGCCCTCGCTACCTATGAATCTAGCTTGTTGAGAAGGGACATTTGCTATGGGAATGGAATGAGCTGGAGAAATCAGGAATAACAGATAATATTTGTCCTGCTTGTCCCCACAATTATTATTAAACTAAATGAATGAAAATACATCTACTCAGCACTGCGGGTCATTCTAATTATTGGGTGAACCAAGCTTAACTTAACTAAAACTTCCATCTCAGTGAGCTTATCTGGGGCATTTTTACAGGTAAGAGAAGGGGTATTTGTTTGAGAGTTCGGAAAATACAAGTATGTGAATTGGAAAAATGGTGAATTCTTCTTGAACATTCCCCATATTGTGCTGTTTCTGAACTTTCAAAAAAAAACAATCCTCATCTAATTTGAAAAATTAGACACTTCACCTGTAGAAATGCCCCATTGCAAGTGCTGGTGATTTGTTATGAAAACATGAAAAACAATATTTTTATTGCATTTTTTTTTTATGTTAAAGTAAAAAACACTCTCAGAGTTGGGGATGGCTTACCAAATAATTAGCATGGCCCCCATAAGGTCCATACCCCCCTTTTCTGTAGACACAACACAATCTTATTGAGATATGAAACTATATTATATCTCAATGTAAAATATGTTTTGCCTTTATTAAGAATCTGTGGACTGTGCTGAGTAATATATGTGCCGATCAACAGAGATTCCTTTTAGGTACAATACACCTATTTACTGTTCCCTCTAAAGTGTAACATGTGTTTTATCTGGAAATTTTAGTGGCTACCCATCAGGGTTGGTGTCATCACCACTTACTCCTACTGCATCAATCATCAGATGGATAATACAATATTTTTCTTAGTACTTTTCATGCAGTATAGACATTCCTTAGTACTATAGATATCTGATGGGTATTATTGACTGAGCATGTCATACTTTATATTATCATTTATAAATATTCACATGTGCATAAACCTCTTTAGATTAACTAATGTACAGTAACTGCTAAATAGTTACCCAGCAGCTTATTCATTTTATCTATTCTTTCCTTCAATATATCAATTAAAATTATGACAAGTCTCCTCTTGGAAACCTATACAATCCATTTAGCACATAAAATACGCTAATATATAAAATATTGTATAGATAATATGGTCAGCCCCAACTAATTCCACATCTGTCTGACACACAATAAAATGTAATGTACAATGTTATTAGCACAATATCACCAGACACAGCCAAATAATTTACCCAGACATGATAATAACCATCACATATAACCTAATAGTAACAGAAGTCATATCTACCTGGTATAGGGCAGTATGGGGATCCCCTCACCGCTCTCCTGACCCGTCTGCTATTGCTGTGACTGAGCCGGACTCACCTTATATTGTCTGTACAAACATTCTCTAACATGAGGCGGCTTTGGATTGGCTAAATGGAAAAATCTTAATAAACAAAGATATGTTAATGTCGTCTTACTGGGGAGTTTCACTGGGCTTTGTTTCTCACCCAGCAGTATGACAGATTCATTAGCATTGCAGCAAGGAGACAAAAGGGAGGGAGAATCTTTATTTGAAACACAATAGATGAGACTCTCATCATTAACATAGAAATTACATGACACCATAATGAACACAATAGACTGAAACTGGGAAAGAAATAAGTTGCAGTCATTGATTGCAAAAGTGTAACAGCTTTATAGTAAAAGATCCTAAACTAGGACACACACAATTTTTATTTGTTAAATTTCGTCGAGTTTTTAATATTTTCACAATTATTATTTAATTATTACTTAATAGTAATAAAACCTAAAAAAGCTTAAGTTATATAGTGCTGAGTGCTAATGTTGAAAGGTGTTTCTTCCTGTCACATCAAATAGAAGAAATTTTATAAGGACACACAGGCCAAAATATCAACCTCGATTCAATAAGAATCGAAAAAATTCTCATGGTAGTAAAAAATCATTTTATTAAAAAAGCCAAGTCAATGGCACTTTTTACTACATTGCAAAAGGGAGTAAAAAGTTCGCTACTTTTCTTAGCAGGTAAAAACATGCCATTGATTGTCATTGTTTCCCTAGCAGGTGATTCAGTAAGAGTGAAATGCTCAAGATTTTTGCTCATAAAGTGATTTTTTACCAACTTGAGATTTTTTTTCAATTCTTATTAAATCAAGGATGATAATATCGTCTGAGTGTCATTATATAATTCCTTCTATTTGATGTGCTGGGGTGGGAAGTTATTGAATTGAGTCCATAGTTTGCAAAGTCTCTTCTAGGACAGTTATATTGTAATGATCAAAGTCTTTGCTTCATAAGATAAGACAATGTAACATCACATGACTGATATGAGATAAAAGCTGTACAAGCAAGATACAGGAAGGCAGGTATCCTGAGCAATAGTGCATTGGGAAATAGTGGTGGCAGCTGTGGAAGAATACAATGACATTAATTATACCACACTACCTCTGTGTGAAACCTCTGGAACAATAGATATTTTTTTTCTATATTAGTTGTATCCTTAGCAATGGCGGGAGTTGAAATGGGTTGAGCATTGAGTACATGCTTATTTGGGACTGGGAAAGGCTATAGATGCAGAGCCCATGTATTTGGAGAAGTGAGTCAATCAACATGTGTATCAGAAGCATATGCTACATATGAATATGTTAATGGGGTGAGGTGTAAAGATTAGGGTGGGCCCCCAGTCAGTTCTAATGGTGGACCCCAATACCTAAGTTTAACTTGCATACAAGCTCTTATACCTGATGTATAAAGAGGGAGAGGGGCACTTTTTTTGTAAAGTACAAATATTTAACATTTTCTAGAGATGGACAAATAGTTTGATCAAAAATGTCCTTATATTTGGGTCTGGCCGAGACAAACCAAATACTCAGGTCTAATGTAACAATGACCCAAAGCTCATAACCAATTACAATTACATATTGCATATAGTTATGAGAATAGTATAAGCTTCAAGTTAACAGCGGGGTTAACAAGGGAGGCTTCATCAGACATAACTGTATAAGCCTCCTTTAGTACATGCTAAGTATGATAAATGAAGAATAATAATATTAATAACCGTAACAGGAGAAAGACTTCAAAGTCTAGAAAGACATCAAGTGTAAAAACTGCAGCATACAAAGGGGAGGGGGGTTTATTATGTTTCCCTACCGTTTGCTGCTTTACACAAAAGTATGCGCATGCGTGACAGACCAACGAGTAAGCAAAACTCACTGCAGCAAACACCAGTGAACACAGACACTGCAATGCATTTTGCTGTGTCTTACACTGGTCAAAAAATATGTGGTATTTACTAGTGAACAAATTGCTCTTGGCAGCGGGTGAACTGCAGCGACACAATGTGGAATTTGTCTCAGAATGGATGTGTTCTGTCTCTAGACAATCTGGGGTGTTTTTGAAGCCTCCAAACATAGTGAAAAAAAGTGAAAACCATTTTATGAGCTGTAACTCCAATACTAGTTATCTATCTGACCTTTATGCTCGACGTATTAGTGACAGATGTAAAAATCACATAGAAAGCCATTCTGGCTAAAAATAGCATTAATTCCTATCAGGTTTGAAGGGTGAAATGCTTGGCCTAATGGCGGCCATGTTAAAAAGAAGACTAAATTTTGTGTGTGACATTCTGTATAAATATGCATATGATTTCTGAATAAACTTAGATCAGTCTTTGAACCGTACCTGGTGTACAAGCTTGTGGTTCTTAGTATCTGATCTCAAGCAGCTGCTGACGGAACACTGACAGACCTTGGGCGAGGGAGGCCAGACAACCCTTAAAAACCCCAACAATCAATGGTGGCAGTGGGTGGGATCCGCTGTGCAAGTCTAGGTAGGTGGATTTATATTTTCACTTACCGAGACCTCTGCCATAGGGCGGACCTATTAAGAACCTAGTGGGGTAAATTGGAAGGGTTTGAATCTGTCCCGAGAGACAGATAAAAGAAAAAGGGACTCTGAGAAGTGCACTAAGAGAAAAAGGGACTCTGAGAAGTGCACTAAGAGAAAAGGGACTCTGAGAAGTGCCCTAAGTAAAATAAGAGTAGTGCTACTAGATAAAAGGCTTCCTGACAAGGTGTTCAGTGTTCTGTCCCAAACTTTTGCTTTTTCTTCTCTGTCGCATAGAATTGTAAGATAATTTGTCTTTGTTGTGTGGGACTGATAGGTGTGAAGGTGAGCACACCTTAAACCACTGTTACTGATAGGTGTGAAGGTAAGCACGCCTTGAATTACTGTTTAATATGGGAAGAATGATAGCAAATCTAAACCTTTGATAAGGGGAAACTTGTAAGAAATTTGTAATTAGAATATCGAAATCTGAATATTATGTAGATCCATGGGTAGCTCCAGTCCATTTCAACAGGTTGGAGATAATGACAAGTTTCACATGGATTTAATGATTAAAGGTTTATGTTTGGGTGATCAATAGGCATTCTTATATTATCAAGGAGACCAAAATTGGGATAAAGATTTTATGAAGAAGGGAGGTGAAAACTGGCTAGAATATGCCCCTCATTGGTTTAGAAGGATGCCTAAAAGTGCCAAAAAGACATGTAATTCAGGAGACAAAAGAGTCCCCTGGATTTCATGCCCTGGAACACAAGCTAGGAACAAGTTTAAAATGTAAACAAAAGTCTAGGCCTAAAACAAAGGTCCCTACGGGCCTTATGTACCACTTAAGAAAAACAGCCTCTATCCCTGAGTCAGGAAACAAATGGGCAGTGATAGACAGAAGCTGTCTGTTGATCAGCTTATCAGCTAGGAAAAGAGGAACCCAAAGAGTAAAATGAGCTAGATGAAAGTAACTGCTGGACTTCTTATGGGGGTCCCACTGCAAATACTAGGAGCAATTTAGTTGAAAGAGTTAATATAGAAGCCCCTTTCCCAACTGCCGAAAAAGGTCAGCATACCATGAGGAAGATTAAGAAAAGTTTGAGAGTGCTTTTCCACATAAATATTCTCTGTCTACTGCCATAGCTGGTAAACAGAAAGTGAGAGTATCTGTCTCAGATTTCTTTAAAAGATTCATAGATGTATGGGCTACAGCGTCTTATTCAGACCTTCATGGGTAATCTGAATCTGAGATATGTTTTAACTGTAAAACAACAAATCATAGATGCTTTGATCCACATCAGTTTGGAATTGGGATAATGTGAAAATTATTTTAGAGATATGCCATGCTGTGGGGAGCGTATGGGTTGAAAACACGCAAACTGGCAGGAACGAAATGTGTGTGTGAAAGGGGGGGTCACAGATGGAGATGAAAAGTGCAGAAATTTACAGTTTTTTTTTTACGAGGGGCTCAGCCCGCGCTACGCTTTGATAATAGAGCAGGAAAGGGGGGTTGTATGCAGAATTTAACCAGATAAGCATATAGAAGGCTTGGATTTCTTGCCTCTCGACGGATGACATGGTCATAGATCCGCAGCTGTGGGCTGAGGGCTCACTGGATGTAAGATTTTTCTCTTGCACACCTTACAAAGCCACATTGAAACTAGGAGATTTGTTCAGAACCCCAGGCCCATTTCTTCTAACCTCCATTCCTCATGACACGGGCTGGTAAGCATCCCAGTGGATGAGGAGAAACAACGTACCTTTCAGGTCACTTTTTGCCCCAGGGCTATGTGTATTGGCTAGTAGTTTTTGCAATAGTACTCCAAGCCACTCTTAAGGACTGGACACCCGGCCATGGATCCGACCTACTGCAGACAACCTTCTCCTCGGCAGTTTTGCATCGGGAGGCCACCCTGGGGAATGAGAGGAAAATTATTAAAATTAAAATATTGTTAAATGTCTTTTTGAAAGTGGTCATAAAGTGTCTAAAGAAAAGTTGCAATGGTGTCAGAAAAGTTTGAATACCTGGTATTTGTGCTTTCCCAGGGAATACGAGAAGTGAGCCATGAGAGAGTAGTTGCTGTTGTGGGTCTGCCTCGCCCACTTACCAGGAAGGACACTCTAACCTTCCTTGGTATGATTGGTTACTGCCACCAATTTCAGATTGTTCATAATGTGACAGCATATTGAGAGCTTAGACGTATGTTGATAAGTGCTATGGTGACAGCCCCGGGGCAAGATGTTTCACTGATTTGCCAAGGACAAAATGTAAAACCATGGCAGGTGGTCCATGCACAAGCGCATGGAGGTGCCCTGTTTTTTTTTCTCGAAGGTGGGCCCTAGGCAGGTACAGGGCAGGTGTGTCTCAGAGCCCTGGCCTCATGTGCAATGGTGGTGGAAATGGCCGCAGCCTTTACCTTGGGACATGTAAATGCCCATGTTAGCACCAGATATACCCCTCCCTGACTAGACCTTGACTGACTTACAAAAATATGCTAGTACAGAAGACAGGGAGAATTAGGAAAGGTAAGGGTGGAAGGTAAGGTAAGAATGGACTTTTGTGCAAAGAGGGGGAAACTAGCAAAAACAAGGGAAACGGTGCAACAGCTAGTGCACCTCTTTTTATTTCCCAATATAATAGTGTAGAACATAGAGGCTGGAAGCCGACATGTAAACATGAGCACCGGACATATCCAACAACCTGATTCACACATCTGCAGATTGATTTTACTCACATGCCTAGATTAGGAAGAGACAGGAGTACCTTTTAGTGAGAGTGGATATGTTCGCAGGGTGGGTTGAACTTTTTGTCATGACAAGGGAAGATGCCAGGACTGTGGTAAGCATTGTCACATGAGAGATTATTCCTAGATGGGGATGCCCTTTGCAGATAATTTTAAATTGCCTGTCCTTTACCATGAAGGTATGTCAGGATCTAGTAGAAAACCCTCAGGATAGAGTGGAAGTTTCACATCCCATACCACCCTCAGAGCTTAGGAATAGTTGAAAGAATGAATAAGACCATAAAGGATAAAATCAGAGAAGCCACAGGGGGGAACTTATGCTAAATGAAAAAGAGTCCTTCAAGGAGTAGCATTGTCAGTAATTAGGATGAGCCCTTCTAAAGTAACTGGGTATTCACCATTTAAGGTTTTAATAGGAAGACCATTACTCCCCACCTGGGTTAGGGTGCCTTCTTATGTTAGAAAGAGGGGACTTAGACCTGATACAGGATATGTGAGGAAGCGGATTCAAACTTTGGATAATGTTAAAAGAAATGTGGCTTGCACCTCTGTCTTGCATCTCTTTTTCTTCACAGGACACCACCCATCCTTTTGAAGTAGGTGACGCAGTCGTGGTCCTGTAGCTGAATCGCAGAAAGAAGCAAGACTACCCCCTTGGTGCCCCAGCCACGGTGATCGCAGTGACCAGAACCACAATCTTGTGGAGTACTGCCAGTCTAGGATACATGCTTCCAGAGTGAAGAGGATTCAGGAAAAGAAGGGTCAGACACTGCTACCTAGAGCATAGGACAAGCAGACCGTGTTACCTAGAGCACAGAAAAAGCAGGAAAATGATGACCAATACGGGGGATCTAGGGTCCCCGAAGAAAAAACAGATGAAGAAGCCCCAGCCCTTGACCAGACCTTCTTTGTGAGACTGAAATTGCTAAACTTTTGATAGCTGCATTTATCCTTTTTATACTAACATATGTGCTTACTTCATGCATTTTCGACCCACATTTGTTAGGCCAGGATGTGAAAAAAAATGGTTAGAGTAGGTCAGAGAGAGACTGGTAAAGCACGGGATCAGTTCTCAAATCAATTCCAGGTTCAAAGTTGCACCAATCATCTACTCTATTTCTCTCAGTGTTTCTATTGGTCAGCCATCTTTTAAATAGAGTTTAGCCCTGACCCGTTGTCCGTTATAGCTAGTGCTGCTCAGCGTGTGACTTTATCAGTGCTGTACTTGAGATTGACCCGGCTTAGACGTACTTTCGGACTGATTTCCAGTGAACGACATTGGCCATAGTATGACCTAGTGTTCCTTCTATCTCACAGAAGGTGGAAGACTCACAGGGCATTACATTAAATATGCATAGGCCTGGAAATCAGGTTATGACAAGTGTTGGATCTGTAGTAAATGACACCCTGAAACATCACAGGTTGGAATATAACGCTAATCAACCCACTCCTGACTAATTTAGATTAAGATAAGATTTCTGGTAGAGGAGATATTTTGCCCAAAAAATATGGCAATCGATGTCCTTGTAGTCATTTTTGTGATTATTATGCTTTCCTTCAAACGTATTATGTGCCTGATTGCAAGCTGTGGGACAGAGAGCCCAGCTGCTACATTTATGGCTTACCGAGCCAATAGGCACAGAACGTGAATTAAGGAGATCATCCAGAGATGATCTAAGAGGGGATTGTAGGGTGAATTGCTTGGCCTAATGACGGCCATTTTAAAAAGAAGACTCCATTTTGTGTGTGACATGCTGTATAAATATGCATATGATTTCTGAATAAACTTAGATCAGTCTTTGAACTGTACCTAGTGTACAAGCTCATGGTTCTTAGTATCTGATCTCAAGCAGCTGCTGACGGAACACTGACAGACCTTGGGCAAGGGAGGCCAGACAACCCTAAACAACCCCAACAAGGTTTACCACTTAAAGCTGGCGCACTGAAAAACTGTTCGTTGGCATTCACCCGGCTAAATGAACAGACTTTAACACAGCAAACACAGCCTTGGCCTGGCGAATAGGCCATTTTTTTGCATAGGAAATTTACGCAAACTAGCAAATGCACTGACCCCCGAAATATATCAAAGCAAACATTGTGCAATGCCATTTCCTGCATGATATCAGAGTTCTTATGGCACATGTCGTGTGGTTTCTGTGGTTTCATCACAATTGAGATGTTTTTCACGGGAAAATCATTTTTAGCCTATAAAATACAGTAATTAGATATATTAGACTATAAAAACTCATAAACTATGAACATTACTATGATAAAACATGTGCAATTAAGGACGGAATATTTGGCATTGTAGTGTTGTAGCATTGTGGAAAATACAGGATGTGAATCTTATTTTTATTAGGCTGCAAGTCTTGATTTTAAAAAGTGAATGTATAGATAAGAAACATCCTTGAGGAAAATTAAATCTCTAGAAAGGCACGGTGGCTTGGAGATTCCTCATGCTGAGTACACACTCGGAGCATCCAAAGCCAAAGACAACTTAGCAAATTGTACTCAGAGAAAAACAACATTATAAATCGAGTTTATTCAGAAAATCTCAAAATGTGACACAGAAGATGGTAGCAATGATAAGGTAGTAGCCCACCATGGAATTGAATGTCTTTGTGGTCACTCACTGAAGGCCAAAAATCTAGGACACTGGATCACCGGGCACTGGACAATACTGTCTTATCAGTGATGTTTCTGTTGTAGTCAGTTGAACCAGCTGAACTATATTTTTTCCAGCAGACATTTTTGCCAGTCCCTTGACTGCTTCTCTCAGCTATGAAATTTGGTGCTTTTGTAAGACACATTGCTTTCGTGGTGAGGTGACTCCTTTGGTGTCTTGTCAGCTGTGATTTATGTGCATAACCTTCACCACATCATGACACTGATATGGCCTCTCTCCAGTGTGTGCCCTATAATTATGGATCATGGCGTGGCAGTGGAAATTCACACTTCCAGACTTTTAAAAGGTTATTCTCCAGTGTGAGTCCTCTGATGTTCAAGCAGGTTTGAACGTCGTGTAAAGCACTTGTCACACTCAGGACATGAAAATGGCTTCTCTCCAGTGTGAGCCCTCTGATGTTTAAGCATGTTTGAACGGTGTGTAAAGCACTTGTCACACTCAGGGCATGAAAATGGCTTCTCTCCAGTGTGAGTCTTCTGGTGTGTAAGCAGGTTTGTATGGTGTGTAAAACACTTGTTACACTCAGGACATGAAAATGGCTTTTCTCCAGTGTGAATTCTCTGGTGTGTAAGCAGGGTTGCATGTTGTGTAAAGCACTTGCCACAATCAGGACAGGAATATGGCTTCTCTCCAGTGTGAGTCCTCTGATGTGTAAGCAGGTGGGTATGGTGTGTAAAGCTCTTGTCACACTCAGGACATGAAAATGGCTTCTCTCCAGTGTGAATCATCTGATGATTTTTGAGCTGTGACTTACAAATATACAATTTTCCACACTCGGAGCACTGATGTGGCTTCACTCCAGTGTGAATCATCTGATGTCTAAGAAGTTTTGAATGATGAGCAAAGTATTTGCCACATTCAGAGCATGGGAACGGCTTCTCTCCAGTGTGACTCCTCTCGTGACTTGTGAGCTCTGATTTAAAACGGAAACATTTTCCACACTCAGAGCACTGATATGATTTTCCTGGTTTAGGGCTCATCATAGTCTGATGAAGATCAATTTATCTGTAAAATGGATTTCAGCTTCCTAATAAATGCTCAACCTGTAAGAAAAATACAGAAAGTCATGTAAATTACACAAGCAGTAATGCAGTGTGACTTTTTTGGAGTCTACAAAGTTTTGAACGAGTAGTAAAGCATTTGCCACTATCAAAGCATGAGAATGGCTTCTCTCATTTTGGTATTTTAGTTATGGCAAAAAGTCAGCTCAAGTTAAATATATATTGTAATGTGATAAGTGCACACTAGTTACCAGTATGAGATATTTTGGAAATATTACATTTACAGATCTGAGAGCAGAGTACAGGTTACAGGTGAGTAATTATAAACATGCAACAATGGACATTTCCAATGCCCCCCTGGGAGGAGTATCTTCCCCTTGGTGTTAAACTATTGCTGCACCTCTGGTGCATCCAAGAATATAGTTTTAAGGTGTTTCAGAACTGGACACCTCCATATTTATGGTTCAAGGATAGTTATGGAGATGGGACAAACTGAGATGGATTTGACTTTGATTCACAGTTCTGATTTCTGATTCTGTACTTGCCTTGGGGCTAGGGCTATCTGTGACCCAGTTATTCATGGTTCTGTGTTGGCACCGGCTGCTTGAAGAGATTTTCCTTTCATGCATGTGATGGAAGGAATCTCCCTGCAGGGGGTCACTCATGGCTGGGACACTGTGGCTTTATTTCAGGCCAGGGGTGTGAGATGCAAAATGGATTTCCCCCCCCCTCCCCGTGGGTGTGAGGCCTGCACAACTTTCTGAGAGCAGGACTCGGTTGAGAATTACAACTGCCCGCGCTACATATGAATCTAGCTTGTTGAGAAGGGACATTTGCTATGGGAATGAAATGAGCCGGAGAAATCAGGAATAACATATAATATTTGTCCTGATTGTCCCCACAATTATTATTAAACTAAATGAATGAAAATACATCTACTCAGCACTGGGGGGGTCATTCTAATTATTTGGTGAACCAAGCTTAACTTAACTAAAACTTCCATCTCAGTGAGCTTATCTACTTTAACACACTAACAAGTGCAAAACATATTTGTTACAGTTTTTCCCCAAATGTCACCTGTACATGTGATGGGGCATTTTTACAGGTAAGAGAAGGGGTATTTGTTTGAGAGTTCGGAAAATACAAGTTTGTGAGTTGGAAAAATGGTGAATTCTTCTTGAACTTTCTGAATTTTCAAAAATAACTATCCTCATCTAACACTTCACCTGTAGAAATGCCCCATTGCTGGTGATTTGTTATGAAAACATGAAAAACAATATTTTCATTGCATTTTTTTGCATGTTAAAGTAAACAACACTCTCAGAGTTGGGAATGGCTTACCGAATAATTAGCATGGCCCCCATAAGGTCCATACCCCCCTTTTCTGTAGAAAAAACACAATCTTTTTGAGATATGAAACTATATTATATCTCAATGTAAAATATGTTTTGCCTTTAATAAGAATCTGTGGACTGTGCTGAGTAATAAATGTGCCGATCAACAGAGATTTCTTTTAGGTGCAATACACCTATTTATTGTTCCCTCTAAAGTGTAACATGTGTTTTATCTGGAAATTTTAATAGCAACCCATCAGGGTTGGTGTCATCACCGCTTACTCCTACTGCATCAATCATCAGATGGATAATATAATACTTTTCTTAGTATTTTTCATGCAGTATAGACATTCCTTAGTACTATAGATATCTGATGCGTATTATTGACTGAGCATGTCATATTTATATTATCATTTATAAATATTCACATGTGCATAAACCTCTTTAATGACTGTAATGACTAAAGCTAGCAGCTTATTCATTTTATCTATTCTTCACTTCAATATATCAATTAAAATTATGACAAGTCTCCTCTTGGAAATCTATAAAATCCATTTAGCACATAAAATACACTAATATATAAAATGTTGTATAGATAATATGGTCAGCCCCAACTAATTCCACATCTGTCTGACACACAATAAAATGTTATATTCATACTATATAGCACAATATCACCAGGCACAGCCAAATCATTCACCCAGACATGATAATAACCATCACATATAACCTAATAGTAACAGAAGTCATATCTACCTGGTATAGGGCAGTATGGGGATCCCCTCGCCGCTCTCCTGACCCGTCTGCTATGGCTGTGACTGAGCCGGCCTCACCTTATATTGTCTGTACAAACATTCTCTAACATGAGGCGGCTTTGGATTGGCTAAATGGAATGAATCTTAATAAACAAAGGTATGTTAATGTCGTCTTACTGGGGAGTTTCACTGGGCTTTGTTTCTCACCCAAATGTTCTGTTTCTCACCCAGCAGGATGCCAGATTCATTAGTATTGCAGCAAGGAGACAAAAGGGAGGGAGGAGCCCTATTGGAAACACAATCGATAGGATTTTCATTATTAACATAGAAATTACATGACACCATAATGGACACAATAGACTGAAACTGGGAAAGAAACAAGTTGCAGTCATTTCATAAGTGTAACTGCTTCATGGTAAAAGATTCTAAACTATGAAACACATAATTTATATCTGTTACATTTTGTCGAATTGTTAATATTTCCACAAATATTTATTTATTACTTTATAGTAATCACACATGATAAAGCTCAAGTGATAAAGTGCTGGGTGCTGTGTGTTTCTTTCCACCCCCTCACATCAAATAGAAGAATTTTTATACTGGCACAAAGACCATAGTATCAACCTCAATTCAATAAGAATTGAAAAAAATTCTTATGGTAGTAAAAAAATCACTTTATTATAAAATGTCTGAGAAATCAATGGCACTTTTTACTACATTGTAAAAGGGAGTTCTCTACTTTTCTTAGCAGGTAAAAACGTTCCATTGACTGTCATTGTTTCCCTAGTGGGCGATTCATGAACAGTGAATCCTTTTTTTAAGTGGCATTACTGGTAAATATAATTGTGCAAATTGTATTAATCTGACAAAATGTAATGGATACAAATACTGGACCTTATTTATGATGTGCGCCATTTAGAATCTTTCTTGTGGTGTCAGTGCCAGTTACGGAGTGACGGCATTTTTGTCTTATCTGGTGCTGCGCTGTGGTCTACATTGGTGCTAGCAGTCGCTGCGCAGAACACTAACTTATTAGCTTTGATTGTTGCACCAGGTATTGGCCGGGCCCAGTATATTTATGAATTTTTACCTCCTTGAAATCTTTGGCGCTGCATTTTTCAGCTGCTGTTCGGCATTTCATCATTACAGTTACAGGAAATCACTGCTGGGGACTAAGGGGACAAAATTTGCATCGCGTTTAGATTTCATATTAGTTGTTGGTGTATAAATTGCACATTGTTAAGCAAAAGAAGCCATTGAAAATGTTAAACCCACCTCCAAAAAATACTTTTTGTGACATCTAGGTCCTGCATTTCCATTACTGACCAGTCCCAATGCAAGTTCTGTACAAATGAATGTGTGTAATATTAATTATAAGCATTAAACAAAACCCATTTCTGCCCATTGTGCTCTTTAGGATCTTGACTTCCATCGACAGGTAACAACTAGTGCTGCTACAACCACAACACCCGGCACTGCTACCTTGCTGAGGCACGGAAAGTGGCCTCTGCTGTGTCTGATACATTACAAGTGGATAAGTATAAATAAAGGGCTGTGTGTTGTGTGTATCATCATTGGACATTGGGGTAAAAGCTGTAGCGTCATTATGTTTGAGAATAGTGATTCTAGGCCGGCAGAGCCAATCTGTGTGTGCTCGCCAGTGTCTGTGGGATTGTCTGGCTGACATCAGTGTTGTTTCCCTGATCTTTGCATTTTGTGATGGATGATCATATTGTGTAGGACACAGCTAGTGTGGATTTTTCATAGAGTCCATTTGTGGACTGTGCAGCATCTCCCCTCTTGGCTGGGCCAAACTTAGGAAACATTCTTTCAGCAGCCTGATGGTTTATTCAGCAAGCTAATTGGTTTTGTGGTGAGCTGCATTGAGGTGCACTTGTATTTGGTTTGTATTGGTGAGTGTATTGGTAATGAAGAGGTGTGAGGAGGAAGCTTCTGGCCTGATGTTTGCTGTGTAGGTCCAATGTGCTGCCAGTGCTGAGGTATCACAGGAGGCTTTGGAAGCCAGGGTGGTGAGATTATAGGCACAGAGATGTTTTAGTTCCCGCCTGTCTGTGTGGGTTTTGAGTGATGAGTAAATCCGCAGCAGGTTTTAGCTGAATCATGCTGCGCTTTTTTCCTTGTATGACCACATCCGACAGAGAATTGACCCCACCACTGGCCGCAGCCAGGCTATACCTGGCATTGTGTGCCTCCTGGAATATCTTGGCATGGGGAACTGTTCAGGCCCCTGCTGTTCTCCGCAGTGGCATCAGCCAGGGGACCATGAGGTAAGTGACCTAAGCAGAGACTTAATGCAAAACATAAACAGAGGGTATGTGGCTAACATTCAGGAGCTGAAGCAAACCATGGCAAATATAAAAGCAAAATACAAGATTAAGGTCATCCGCAGCTCAAGCAAACTGAACATAAAAGAGATTGAAATTACTAAACACACAGGAAAATATAATAAATGTTTTATATATTACATATATTAACACATAACACTTTTGTCTCCCTTACAGGCAGCATAAGAACAAGGAAAACACAACTGCTGTGTGGAATGATGTGTAAAGAACATCTTTTTACTTAAAAATATATATTGTTAATGAACACAATAAAATCAAATGTGATGTGTAATTAAGCCGTTTGGTTAATGTGGGTGAAAAAGAACGCTGCTGCAGATTGGTTAGGAAAGAAGAACCTCATTGGTATTCTCAGGCACTGCATTGATTCAGGGGGAGCGCTTCCACAGCGCCGTCCACACATCGCATTTTTGAATACTGGATAGGATACTACAGCATCACTTGTCCAGTGCCAAAGTTAGGTTATTCTGCCAGACACCTGGTTTCAGCGCCCACTTGTGAACGCTCAAAGCACTGCTACATAGACACAGAGTCTCGATGCTAGTCCTAAATCAGCCTCTTAATCTGTGAACTGTGAGGATTAGTGCGTTATCATATAGCAGTTACATGGCATTGTTTGATATTGTGATATACCCTGATCATTTTCTATCTTCCTAACTTTTTCCTTTATTGTTGCAATTTTTGCATTTGATTTTGCTTCCATTATTTGGCTTCATCATCGGGTGACTGACCACAATGTCCAGAGGTGCTATTGCTCAGGATACCTGCCTTCCTGTATCTTGCTTGTACAGCTGTTATCTCATATCAGTCATGTAATGTTACATTGTCTTATCTTATGCAGCAATGCCTTTTATTATTACAATATAATTGTCCTAGAAGAGACTTTTTTTGGTCTGTGTGTCATTATATAATTTCTTCTCTTTGATAACACCCAGCACTATATCACTTGCGCTTTTTGTGTGATTACTATTAAGTAATAAATAAATTATAATTGTGGAAATAATAACAATTTGACAAAATGTAATGGATAAATATTTTTTCCTAGTTTAGGATCTTTTACCATGAAGCTGTTACACGTTTGCAATGACAGAATCTTATTCCTTATTTCAGTCTATTGTGTCAGTTATGGTGTCATGTGATTTCTATGTTAATGATGAGAGTCTCATCTATTGTGTTTCCAATAAGGCTCCTCCCTCCCTTTGTCTCCTTGCTGCAATGCTAATGAATCTGTCATCCTGCTGGGTGAGAAACAGAACATTTGGGTCATGAACAAAGCCCAGTGTAACTTCCCACTTAGACGACATTAACATATCTTTACTTATTATTAATATTACTTGTGATCCCAGCCTTTCTGTATTGTACAGTTATTGGCTCATAGCAGTCATATGATGTCACGTTGTTTTTTTCTTATAAAGCAAAGAATCTGATCATTACAATATAATTGACCCAGTAGAGACTTTGCAAACAATGGGGGTTATTTAAGAAAGGATAGCGCCAAGTAGCGCCACGTAGCGGCAGGCAGCGTCTGGTGAAAGACGGGCACTCTACGCAAAACCACATTTAAGAAAGTGAATCAGTTGAGCGCCTCTAACAGCACCATGTAGCGTCACATGTATTATTACAGGTGGCTCAGTGTATATCGCCGACGCTCTAGGCTCAGCAGCGCCATGTAGCGTCACATGTATTATTACAGGTGGCTCAGTGTATAGCGCCGACTCTCTAGGCTCAGCAGCGCCATGTAGTACCTGTCGCTCAGTGTCGATTTCCCATACATTTCAATGGGCTTTCATTAGTTGTGTATAAACAGCGTGTTAGGCAATTCATTTTTTTTTCTTTTCCTCCAATCAGTGTGTGACCTTTTTATACATTTTTGGGACTTTTTATATTTTTATGCAGAATTGTCATTACAGTTCTGGCACTAAAGTGTTAATGTCACAGCCTTATAACAATGTCAGTCCCGGGTTTTTGCTTTGTTACTGCTGTATATGTGTTCAAAGACAGACTTTAATCACACAGTGCCTGGCGCTCTATAGTACAGTACCCAGCTTTAGAGCCCCGACACTGTGTGTGTGTGTAGCTTTTTGTTAAATATTGTGTGGAGCGCCGAGTGTCGGATGCACTGAGCTGGTGCTACCTCTCACTCCCTGTAGTGCTATACTGTTGTTAGAGCTACCGACACACATCATATTCATCAATGCTGGCCAGGTTACTACGGCGACTGCAACGCTAGGTTGCAGCACCCGATAACCGCTTACAGCATCTACTAGTGGTTGCTCTAAGCGCCGATATACAGACGCTCATCTGCCGATACCTGACGCTAGTAGTGAATCAGCCTCTAAATTTTGTTGTTCATGTCATTATATAATTTCTATAAAGAAATAGGAGTTTTGCTTAATGAAACCGTCTCACTTTCCATGTCGTGATTATAATGCTTCCAGAAAAAATTTACATCAGTTAAAAAATCTTGTCCTGCTTTCTGGTCACAAACATACCATCTGAGGGTCATTTAATAAAAAGTGGTGCGGGCGGCACTTAATCGCCTTGTCCGAGACACTGGGCACCGCAACGCCAGCTTCAGCCTGCCGGCGCTATCATCTGTAGTGTTCCCAGCCAGGCTGTGTTCCCAGCGCGTGGCTTGTATATGCCTATGCTATAGTGACACCTAGCGCCGGCCGAGGGCGCTGCAAGTACTAAAAATTGATTAGAGAAATATCTAGCGCTCACAGGGGGCGCTAAGAAAAGCTGTATTCCAGGCACACAGCGTCTGCTATAATCTGTCTGTTTTAAGGGTCAGAGACGTTTTTTTTTTAATGGGAATTACATTGGGGACACTTGAAAGAAATGACAAAGCCCAAATCACAAGTTTGCGGCGCAAAACAAAAGCACAACAAATGCATCCAAAACGAACCCAAACCGTCCAGAGTGAGCGCCTGGTCTTATCTGGCGCTGTAGGGAACTCAGAGATGGGACTTATCCCATCGCCGGCACTGATGATAGATGGGACACTATCTGGCACTATCGAAAAACAAATGTAGCGCCTGAGATTTCCACTAAAACCTTGAAAGTCTCCTAACACTATATATTTTTTTTTGTCAATGAAATGCAATTGATTATAATATTTGATTAGTTTCATCAAAGTTACATATCTATTACCCTATTATGGGGTGGCAGGGATATAGCTGGGGGAGGTGCACATGCCCCGGGTGCAGTAAGTTAGAGGTCACCAATTTGGGGGAGTCAGAATAGGTGGGGGCACTATTTCAAATCTTTGCCCTGGGTGCCAGAAAGCCTAGCTTCGCCTCTGGGGGGTTAAATCAGACTCCACAACACTCAAAATTCCCAAAACTACCCTTAAAACCCACACCTTCCGACAAGCATATAACATGGTTTAAGCAGTTCCAATGGGCACACGCCACCTGAACAGCTCAATACCTGCTACTTGTGACCTATTCCCTTGGCTTCTACCCCTTCCTTTAGACTGTAAGCTCAAATGGGTAAGACTCTCTCTCCTATTGTGTCCCAATCTCATAGTGATTTTGTTGTAATTTGCATGGGGGGATGATAAAGCATGGGGGTGGGGTTCCTTTGCTTGTGGGTACAGTGGGGCTGTGTACAGAGGGCTGAGAGGGGGACTAAGGGGCAGAAATTGAATGTGGGTGTTAAAAGCAGCAGCTCAACTGGCCCCAAAGTAGTAGGTATGCAGCCACTACCTAGTGCAACAATCAAAGCTAAATTAAAGTTAGCGTTCTTCACTGCAATTGCTAGAACCAATGTAGACCACAGGGTCTTGCCAAACAGCAATGAGCTGCAAGGTGATAAGCAGAGGGGTCTAGTAACATAACACGAGTCTTGCAGGGACACAGCATTTGGCGGGAATGATAAACAGCTCCACAATTTTTTGTTTTAAATCTAATCTGTGTTTTTATTTAATTGTTACATTGAGCCCATTAAATATCCCGTGACAGCACATATCATCCTCTATTAATGTCACCCCTGATAGAGAAAAGATAAAGAAATCTTGGGCTGACAAGGGAGACAGAGGGTGATGCAGGCAAAGCATTTGGGGAGCATGAAAAGCATCTCCGCTCCTTGATGATGACCATTAAAATATTTGTTGTATTGAAGCCCAGGAATAATTTTGAAGGCTTATAACCACAACCAATGGAATGTGCTGTGACATCAAGGATATCCCTCTATGCATTATACCTCCTCAGCAGACACAAGCCCCCAAATATATCATATATATGCAATGGCACGGATAGAAAATGGCAACCCCAGCTCATTCACATTCATGTAAGACACATACACCCAAACTGTGTCCCGGTGGCCCTTGGAGCCATCTGATGTAGCACCTGACCTGAACTGGGCTGTAAAGGTAGTTAAATGGGGCACAGTAATGATGGGAGAGTGAAATAGGAAGGGGTACATTGGAAAATAGTGGTGGCAGCTGTGGCAGAATGCAATGACATTAATTGATCCGGTAAACATTGGGAAACATGTCATTCATAGGGAACTGTTCTCATTATACCCAGAATATTATCAGATTCTCTAAGATAAATGTGTGTCTGACTGATTCGTCATATGGGGGAGCCACCTCCTTCCATTTTTGCTTTACTCTATATCTTCTGTAGTTCTGCTCTTTACTTTTATTCTGGCATCTCAATGCGTGTTACCTATTTCCTAACAATACTAGGAAAACTGAAAAGGCGAATAGAGTCAAATGTTAGTGTTTTATTTAGGTTTATATATTTTTGAACTGATAGAGCATTAAAATAGAAAAAAATAGAGTAAATCTCTACAATATAGCAGAAAGCATGAAAACATATATTTGTATTTACAATTCACAATACCAAAGCTGATATACTTTATGAATTGTGTACTATTATGCAATTGTCTGAGAAAATCTTCTTCCTAAATAAAATGGTGATAAAAAAAAGAAAATCCAAAAGGGTGTCCAGTCCCGGCAATAATAAGGCAGCGAGTAGCTAATCTGATGCCGGTCACATTCGCGCCTTCTTCATTTCCTGAAGTGAGCGATAGATGGTTTAGGAAGTCTCTAAACTTTGCCCCTCCTTTCCTTTCATTTATTTTTTCCCCAGTGCTCGTAGCATGATATGGCCCAGTAAGTGTGATCACCGCAGCCAGGTTCACTCAGTAATGATTCACTGAGTGAACGTGATTGGACGTGATAACTACAAAAATGTTCTGTCCACACTGTAGCATCATCATGTGGCAAATATAAGATGAGGGTGAGATTTTAAATTAGACTGCAAGTCTTGATTGAAGAAGTGAAAGGTAGAAATTGGAAACCTCTTGGAGGATAAAAAGAATAATATATAATATATTCAAATTCAAAGATTTCCAACATGTGACAAAGAGATGGCAATGATATAATAGCAGATAATTATGGAATTTAGCGTCTATGTGGTTTCTCCCTGAAGCCCAAATTGCTCGCACACTGGAAAACTCGACGCCGGGAAATATTGTCTTTTGTTAATCAAAGGTTGATAATCAGTTTGTATATAATGAATCAATGGAGACCAAGTGTTATAAAATGGAAGATGTTGATGTAATAGATTAGATGTTACATTTCAGTCGCCATTGTTCTGTGTAGGTCAATTACTTCTGAAAAATTCAGACACGGATTAAGACCCCTTCCCTGAAATTGTCTTGTAGTGATAAACAAAAACGGTCAATAGGGCATGATTAGCTTAACTCAGTACCTGACCAGCAGTTCCTCCCATGTTTATTTTTTATATATATATTTAAAGTAACTTTCACTAAACAACATAGACAAAATTCTCAGTAAGAGATTCTCCTTTCATTCTACATTGCAGGCACAACAGTGTGAGTCTTTTGGTGTCTTGTCAGCTGTGGCATAAACATGTAACTTTCACCGCATTCAGGACATTGATACGGCTTCTCTCCAGTGTGAGTCCTCTGGTGTCTAAGCAGATATTCACGTTGTGTAAAGCATTTGTCACACTCAGGACAGGAATATGGCTTCTCTCCAGTGTGAGTCCTTTGGTGTATAAGCAGGCTTGAAATTACTGTAAAACACTTATCACACTCAGCGCATGAAAATGGCTTCTCTCCAGTGTGAGCCCTCTGGTGACATG
This sequence comes from Gastrophryne carolinensis, assembly GCA_027917425.1. NCBI lineage: Eukaryota > Metazoa > Chordata > Amphibia > Anura > Microhylidae > Gastrophryne > Gastrophryne carolinensis. Next base: position 7,597,230 of record CM051236.1, on the reverse strand, counting down.
TGAGCTTTGACTTAGAACTACACAATTTTCCACACTCAGAGCACTGGTATGGCTTTACTCCACTGTGCATCCTCTGATGTCTAGTAAGTTTTGAATGATTAATAAAGCATTTTCCACATTCAGCGCAGGGGAATGTTTTCTCTTCAGTGTGACTCTGGTGACATGTGAGCTCTGAATTAAATTGAAGCCATTTTCCACACTCGGAGACTGATGGCTTCACTTCTGTAGGACTCATCATGGCCTGATGGAGATCAATTTATATGTAAAATGTAGCTTCCTGTAACAATTTCAGCCTGTAAGAAGAATACAGAAAGGCATGTAAATTACACAAGCATCAAATAGAAGAGATTATATAATCACAGGCAGAGCAAAATATCAACCTCAATTTTAAAAAAATGTCATGGTGGTAAAAAACATTTTATATGAAAAAAGCCTGAGAATTCCATTGTTACTGAATCATCAGCTCCGAAGACAATGAAAGTCGAAGGAAAGTTTTATTACAGTATAAAAGGGAGTAAACAATTCGCTACTTTTTTTAGGAGTATAAACATTCCAACAACTGTCATTGTCTTACTAGCTGCTGATTCATTAACAGTGAAATTCTCAGGCTCATAAAGTGAACTACCATGGAAATTGTTTCTTATTATTTTTATTCTCTTAGACTATGGCTATATGATGACCTGCCAATCCGCACAGCTCACATATTAAAATTAATAAATGGTTCCTAATCTGCAGCCTATCTTTAGTGGACGTGCTCAGAATTCGGTCTGTAGCATCTGTAACTAAATTAGATTCTTCTATGTCAACCCAACTTGGTCTTTGTTTCAAGCAAAATACAGCTGTGAAATTCTTGCTACACAGTGATACCGTAATAAATGAGCTAAATGTGGGAATCTTGGTATCAAGATATAGAGTCACTTACATATAAAGTAATATAATGTCTTTTTTAGAAATCACCTGTGCATAGACCTCTTTGGATTGGCCAATTTACTGTATTTCCTCATAAATTAGTTACCCAGCAGCTTATTAATATTATATTATTATGTCCTGCAACATGTCACCCAAAAGTATTCCAAGTCTCATGTTGTAGGACCTATAAACACAATCAGCACATAAAAACAATAATACATTAAGGATTATAAACTCCACCTAATCCCACATCTGACTGACACACAATACAATGTTATATTTATACTATGGAGCACAATATCACCAGACACAGCCAAATCATTTACCCAGACATGATAATAACCATCACATATAACCTAATAGTAACAGAAGTCATATCTACCTGGTATAGGGCAGTATGGGGATCCCCTCGCCGCTCTCCTGACCCGTCTGCTATTGCTGTGACTGAGCCGGCCTCACCTTATATTGTCTGTACAAACATTCTCTAACATGAGGCGGCTTTGGATTGGCTAAATGGAATGAATCTTAATAAACAAAGGTATGTTAATGTCGTCTTACTGGGGAGTTTCACTGGGCTTTGTTTATCCCCCAGCAGTATGACAGATTCATTAGCATTGCAGCAAAAGGGAGGGAGGAGCCTTATCTGAAACACAATAGACGAGACTCTCATCATTATCATAGAAATCACATGACACAATAGACTGAAACTGGGAAAGAAATTAGGTGCAGTCGCAGGTTCATAGTAAAATATCCTAAACTTGGACACACAGTATTTGTATCCATTACATTTTGTTAGATTGGAGCATTTTTTCACAATTATATTTACTAGTCATGAAACCTAAAAAAAGCTCAAGTGATAAATCGCTGGGACTAGTGTCAAAATGGTTCTTCCTACCACCTCACATCAAACAGAAGAAATTATATAATGACACACAGACCAATATATAGTTTGCAAAGTCCCTTCTGAAACAATTATATTGCAATGATCAGATTCTTTGCTAGACCAAACACAATAGTATTGAGTTATGGAACTATGGGCCTTATTTATCACGGGCTAGCGCCAGGTAGTGTCTGACGAGCGCCAGGTCCCGCCAGCTAACGGCGGCTACCGACTCAAGTACGCCTGGCGTCGGCCACAATGACGCATTTATCAAGCTAAATGAGGCTAGCGCCGGCGAGAGCGTCAGCTAGCGCGGGATTCATCATGTAGCCGACTGCAACGAACAGCGCCGCTACTAATCCCATCACAGCGCCAGGTATGACCTGTCGCTCCCTGGCGCTCTCCAATGCATTTCAATGGAGCAATCTTTAAATATTCATAATTAATTGAGTTTATGTTTTTTTGTTTTTTTTAACTGTCAAAAATTCTGTGACCACTACGGCAATGTTAGATTTTTTTTTTAAGCAAAAAAAAACAAATATGTGCAGAATTGAGATTACAGGTCTGATATTAATGTATTCATATTACAAAATGTTTAGAAAAACTTGTATAATTTTTACTTTTAAAAAAAATGGTCGTTTGGGGGTTAAAAACTACTTTACACACATTTTTGAGCGTGATTTGTTAATGAATCTGCAGCAAGCTGTTCGCTCTGGCCATTCGCTGTTCGCTGTCAGGCGCACCCATACAACGCAGACCCCTAACCCCGTATTCAACATTACCGACCGACTGAGTCGCTGTCAACAAGCAAACCCCGTCCAAGCACAGCGAATACTGGCTGGCGCTGGGAAAATCACGCTACTGGCGCTCATCTGTCGCTACCTGGCGCTATTAATGAATCGGCCTCCCCATTTTATTTCAGCTTGTTCCTGGTCCCTGGACAACCCGGTCAATTACCATAAAATATGATTCACATTAGACTCTGATTGAACCAAACTGAACCAATGATATTCTTATTGGTTCAAACATAAAATGAATGCAAACATCAACATTACTGTTACATATCTAATGATAGTAATAGGAAATAGCATCGTCTTTGTATAGTTTTATGGTCACTTTATGTGATTCCTATGACTGACTGACCCCCGGCCTCACATTATAATGTCTCTACAAACATTCACTGACACGGAGGGACTTAGCTGAATTTATTTAGAAACATAGAAACATAGAAGGTTGACGGCAGAAGGAGACCATACGGTCCATCTAGTCTGCCCTTATGTGTATACTGTATGTTCTCTTTATCTTAGGATAGATGTGTGCTTATCCCAGGCATGTTTAAATTCAGTGACTGTTGATTTTTCAACCACCTCTGCTGGAAGTTTGTTCCAAGCATCATATTTAATCTCTTACAGAGAATCATATTAAAGAGTTCCCACTAATACCATTATTATAATGTGCAGTATCTCCACCCCAGACACCACAACTAAGCAATGTCTTGGGACAAGTATAAATGTATCGGAAAATTATCCTAAACATGTCATAAGATAAAGCAATGTAACATCACATGACTGATATGAGATAACAGCTGTACAAGCAAGATACAGGAAGGCGGGTATCATAAGCAATGTTACCTCTGGACATTGTCGTTACTAAAATAAAGGGTCAAATTTTGATGTAATTTTTAAAAGTGTATATTTTATTATATTTTTTATATATTTTATATATATTTTATTATAAGTGTATTATTTAAAAATGTTAATTATTTATTTTTTCCTATGTTAGTAAAGGTGAGTTTTATGGAAGCGTTTATCACTAACTGCAAACATTTGCTATTGGCAACGTACAACACGTCTGTACACCAAGAAGAGAGGATTGTGTCCTGCACATACAGAACACTGCCGCTATGACCATTGCTGAGGTGAGGAAGATCACTTAACCTTACACAGGCCCAGCAGCAGTGTTCTCTGAGTACAGGGTCACTTCTTTCTTTTTGGTGTACAAACTTGGTGTACGTTGCCAATAGCAACAGATTACAGATACTTACATATTACTGATTTACTAACATAAGAAAAAAAACCACATCAGCTCAGTATATACGTCATTTCTGCACAAAAATGATTTTTGCCATTGCTGAGTGGTGCAGACAGCGCCCAGGCAGCAGCACTGCAAAGTGGTAAATGGCGCTGACAGCATTCGCTGCTGCCCAGGTGGTGCTGATAACTTGTGCTGTTGCATTGATTATTATTGGCGCTCAAGTACAGATATCCCTCATTTCCACTGTGTGAAATATTTAAAACTACAAACCAAAATCATTACAATTGCAAACAATGAATATTGTGCAAATTAATGTAAAAAATGCCGAGCTTGTCTAGTGATTTTTTCTTATGTTAGCTAATGTGTGTTTTATAGAAGCAGTTTTCACTACCTGGAATCTTTTGCTATTGGCACCTGCACAGATGTTTGGCACAAGATAAATAAACACATTCAAAAATTCAGTTGAACGTGGACTTTCCCTTTACCTAATGGTGTAGATAATTTCTCCATTTAATGAAATGTAACTGATTATAATATGTGATTGTTTCTATTAAACTCACAAAGTTTCTCTGATCCTGTCTGTGATCTTCTATCTCGTTGTTCCCCAACCTTCTCCTCCTGAGCCACCAACAGGTCAGGTTTTGTGGATCTCCACACGGACACTCGGGGGAATAAATCAGAGCTCAGACAGAGGTACAGAAACATGATCTGTTGGTGACTGATGAGGAGAGGGTTGGGGGACACTGTTCTACCTGAATGAGCAGGCCTCAGTATATATGTTTCTGCTGCAGCTCCTCCATTATATCTCTTTTCATTTTAATCCTAGATTTTGTGTGGGATCCATCTTTATGTGTCTAGGTCTTCTCAGAACCTTAGTGTGATATATGGCCGGCAGTGATGGACAGGCTGCTTCTCCAGAGAGTTTTATGATCTTGGGCAGCCCCTATAGAACTTTGGCATCTAAAACTTTCATTTATTTCTCAAGTACAAATGTTGCTGTGTCTCCTTTGCCAGGGGAGATGTTATATGTTCTCTATGCCAGACATAATGTTAATGTTGCAAGGTGTTTATGCCTTATTAGGAAAAGTTAGTATTCTTAAAAAGCTTCAATTGAATAAACAATAGATGCCAGTCGCAACTTCCATAAAACTTTACCTTTATTGACAATGTATTTAATTTGAGCCAAGATGGACGATCATGAAACCGCAGTAGATACAATTTCAGACTCATATTGTTTAATATATGTAACTTCTCTTTAAAAGCAAAAACATCTCTTTCACATTTCCTGGTGGGAAGTGCACTTCCATGAAACACATTCTACATTGCAGGCACAGCAATGCGAATAATTTGCTGACTTGTGAACTGGGATTTATGTGCATAACCTTCACCACATTCAGGACTTTGATACGGCTTCTTCAGTGTGTGTTCTATGGTGAATATTTAGGATTCCAGAGCCATTATCATTGCAGCAAGGAGACAAAGGGAGGGAGGAGCCTTATTTGAAACATAATAGACAAGACTCTCATTATTAACATAGAAATTACATGACACAATAGACTGAAACTGTAAAAGAATTATGTTGCAGTCATTGAAAAACTGTAACAGCCTCGTGGTAAAAGATACTAAACTATGACACACAGTATTTTTTAGCCATTACATTTTAACAGGTTAATACAATTTTCACAATGATACTTACTAGTAAGCACACCTAAACAAGCCGGTTATATAGTGCTGGCTGCTAGTGGTAAAATGGGTTCTTTCCACCTGCTCACAATAAAAAGGCCAAAATATAGTTTACAAAGTCTCTTCTAGGACAAATATATTGTAATAATCAAAGTATTTGCTTCCTAAGATGAAACAATGTAACATCACATGGCTGATAGAAGATAACAACTGTATAAGCAAGATACAGGAAGGCGGGTATGCTATTGCCTCTGGACATTTTAGTTATGCACCTGTTCATGAAGCCAAGCAAAAGCAATAGGGTTGCAACAATAAAAGAAAAAGTCATGTTTATACCAATTTTATTTATTTAATGAAATAGAAAGAATGATCATATTTGATTGGTTTAATCAAAATTACGAATCTATCTCCCTGTCATGGCGGCGGGGCAGAGACAGGAATATATCTTTTCTGATGTTCCCCTGTAAACATCCCTCCAGCCTTTTGGATGACAGTTTTATCTAAAACGCAGACATCCGGCAAATATGTTTTTAGTCAAATCACAACTTTGATTAAACCAGACCAGCACATAACCTCCCAGAATGCCCAGTATCCTCACCTTTATTACGAGCCTGTGCTGGGAATGTAGCACTGTGATTGGCCAGCAGGCCGGTGGCTAACCAGAGGACTCTCTTCCGAGCGCTGTGTCATAGTGAAGGTTATAATGGATATAATGCATTCTGGGGGTGTTATGTGAACCCCGGGGGGCTTCAGAATGCTTGTCCACAAGACCAACACCAATTACAAAATGGGTTTAGGATAAAATCACAACATGTTCAGCCTATAAATTACTCTAATTAGACATCAGAAATAAAAACTCCTCCAACTTTGTACGTTCCTCTAGGACAAAATACATGCACTTGATAGGTAATTGTATAGACACCGTATTGTCAATGTTGTAGCATCATCATGCACCATATATAAGATGCAAATTCGATTTCTATTAGGCTGCAAGGCTTGACTGATGAAGTGGAAAATAGTAATAAGAAACCCCCTTGAGGGAAATAAAACTTCCAGAAAAAGGAAAAGAGTGAAAAAGCTGAGCCCAGTGAGTTGGAGATTGCTCATGCCAAGAACAAACTCGCAGCATCCAAAGCCAAAGGCTACCTGGGAAATTTGCTCTCATAGAAAATGTATACTATCAATAGAGGATGATTTCATTGTTACAATAGAATTCCATTATGGAATTTAGCGTTTATGCGGTTTCTACCAGAAGCCCAACTTGCTTTCACACTGGATCCCCAGACACTGGACAATATTTTCTGTAGATGTAAGTTAAACCAACTGAACTTTGTATACTTTCTAAAAGGCATTTTTGTCAGTCACCTGACTGGTTTTCTCAATTACGAATTAACAATAATGTGCTGTACCATGTTATCCATTAAGAGCAGAAGAATACACAATACATTTTAGAGGCTAATTTTATTAAGTATCTTGGAATACTTATTTTTCTTACTCAGACTTGATGATTTCTTTATTATGTCTAACAGAACTTAGGCCCTTATTTAAAAAGGGATAGCGCCAGGTAGCGAATGGTGAGCGAACGGTAATGACAGGCACCGCCACGAGAACGCCGACTCCCCACCGCAATCACACATTTATCAAGCCGATCCTGCTTAGCGAACGGCAGAGCGCCAGATAGCGAATCATTCATGATTATTCCAGCCTCACCACACAGCGCCAGCGAGCGAACTTGAACAGCGACAGGTATGACCTTTCGCTACCTGGCGCTCTCCAATGCATTTCAATGGGACAATCTTTAATTATTCAGAATTATTGTTAATATATATATATTTTTTTTTTTTAAATGTCAAAAATTGTGTGACCACTTCTGCAATGTTAGATTTTTTTTTAAAGTAAAAAAAAAAAAAAATTTGTGCAGAATTGATATTACAGGTCTGATATTAATGTATTCATATTACAAAATATTTTGAAAAACTGTTTTTTTTTCCAAAAATATGGTTGTTTGGGGGTTAAATAATTACTTTTAACCCATCGCCGCCAGTGCTCTGGGGTTTAAACAAGCATTTCACAGGGCGAGAATTTTTTGAGCTTGATTTGTTAATGAATATGCTGGGAGCCGGTCGCTATGGCCATTCGCTGTCATGCAAATGGGGGCTTGACTATAGGCAGAAGCGGCGGTGGTTGCCTGCTTACAGAAGGCTGGTGTCCCGCTGGGCATCACAATTATCATAGAAATCACATGACACCGTAATAGACTGAAACTGGGAAAGAAATTAGGGGCAGTCACAGGTTCATAGTAAAATATCCTAAACTTGGACACACATTATTTGTATCCATTACATTTTTTTAGATTGGAGCATTTTTCCACAATGAAATTTACTAGTTATGAAACATAAAAAAAGCTCAAGTGATAAAGTGCTGGAACTAGTGTCCAAATGGTTCTTCCCACCACCTCACATCAAACAGAATAAATTAGATAATGACACACAGACCAATATATAGTTTGCAAAGTCCCTTCTGGAACAATTATATTGCAATGATCAGATTCTTTGCTAGACCAAACACAATAGTATTGAGCTATGGAACTATATTATATTTCAGCTTGTTCCTGGTCCCTGGACAGCCCGGTCAATTTCCATAGTATATAAAGGAAACGTCCTGGACGTCATTTAAACCTTTAAAAAGAATGAAGAGGTCGAGCTTGGTGAGTTGGAGATTCCTCATGCCAAGTACAGATTCAAAGCATCCAAAGCCAAAGACAACTTAGCAACTTTTTCTTGGATAAAAAGTTTAATAGAAATGGAGCAAATTCAAAGATTTCCAACATGTGACAAAGAGGGCAATTGCAATGGTATAATAGCAGATAATTATGGAATTTAGTGTCTATGTCTTTTCTGCCTGAAGCCCAAGGTGCTCGCACACTGGATCACTGGGTATTGGGTAATATTGTCTTTTGTTAATCAAAGGTTAATAATCAGTTTGTATATAATGAATCCACGAGGACCAAGTGTTATAAAATGAAAGATTAGATATTACATTTCAGTCACCATTGTTCTGTAGATCATGGAAATAACTTCTCAAAAATCCAGACTGGTCTTAACCCCCCCCCCCCCCCCCACAATCGATTGTCTTCTATTGATAAACAAAAAAGGTCAATAGAGCATGATTAGATTAACTCAGTTTCTAAATGTTCCTGCCCAGCGGTTCTTCCCATCTTTATTATCTATATAAGATAACTTTCAATATACACCTTTGACAAACCTCTCAGTAAGAGATTATCTGGGTGTGAAGTTTGGTACATTATACATTGCAGGCACGGCAGTGTGAATCTTTTGGTGTTTTTTCAACTGTGATCTATGTGTGTAACTTTTACCACAGTCAGGGCATTGATACGGCTTCTCTCCAGTGTGAGTCCTTTGGTGTGAAAGCAAGTTTGAATGACTTGCAAAGAACATGTCACACTCAGGGCATGGAAATGGCTTCTCTCCGGTGTGAGTCCTCTGGTGTGTAATCAGGGCTGAATGACGTGTAAAGTACTTGTCACACTCAGGGCATGGAAATGGCTTCTCTCCAGTGTGAGTCCTCTGGTGTGTAATCAGGGCTGAATGACGTGTAAAGTACTTGTCACACTCAGGGCAAGTAAATGGCTTCTCTCCAGTGTGAGTCCTTTGGTGGGCAAGCAGCTTTCCACGCTCTCTAAAGCATTTGTCACACTCAGGGCATGAAAATGGCTTCTCTCCAGTGTGAGTCCTCTGGTGTCTAACCAGGTTTGCACATACTGTGAAGCACTTGTCACATTCAGAGCATGAAAATGGCTTCTCTCCAGTGTGAGTCTTCTGGTGTGTAATCAGGGCTGAATGACGTGTAAAGTACCTGTCACACTCAGGGCATGTAAATGGCTTCTCTCCAGTGTGAGTCCTTTGGTGTCTAAGCAGGTTTGCATGTCCTGTAAAGCACTTGGCACATTCAGAGCATGAAAATTGCTTCTCTCCAGTGTGAATCCTTACGTGGGCAAGCAGCTGGTCATGCAGTCTAAAGCTTTTGCCACATTCAGAGGATGGGAATGGCTTCTCTCCAGTGTGACCCATCTGGTGAACTATGAGCTGTGATTTCAAACTAAACTGTTTCCCACACTCAGAGCACTGATATGGCTTCACTCCTGTGGGGCTCATTATGGGCTGATGCAGATCAATTTATCTGTATAATGTATTCAAACTTACTGAAAAATTGTCACCCTGTAAGGAGAACACAGAAAGTCATGTTAATTACACAAGCAGGACACACAACACAGTCAATATTTGTGTAGCTGTATACTGGGATTTATGGTTGGTGATTGTTTGATAGTGATAAACTGTAATAAGTGATGAGTGACTGCGTGTGGCAGGATTAATGTAATTAATAGATACAGCAAAATGATGCAATATCTAACAAATGTGTGACACCACAACTTATTACAGTGAAAAGGCAACTTAGAAGTAATCCAATGCCAAATCCGATGGCTGTATTGTGCGTAATGCAAATAACAAATGACCAGAATCTTCATGGTGTTTGTAACTTTACAATGTGTAATTTATTTGTAGAATGGTCAGAAAGCATTGAACTAGGAGTTGTGATATAAAAGTATATTTATCCAAATTAACTAAAGGACTGAATTAATAAATGTGTGACATGGAAACCCTAAATACCCCACTGCCAGCCAATCACAGGAAAGGCCCAAGACATAAAAATACATGTCTTTGGTCCAGTAAATTGTCTGCCAAGGAAAGCTCCTTCCGTGCTGTTTCTTTTTGTCGGTTCTTCCAGTGGATTTTTTTTAAATCCAGGTCCGCTTACATTCATTACTGATCAAAAATACTAAAGTAACAACCCATTTTAATGATTGGAACATGCCCTTGTTGAGCCTCTATAAAATCCATCTGCAGTACGTCAATCCATTAAAGCAGAACTGCAGTCAAAATTGACAATAATTCCACACTGCTAGTCAGCGGGGGGCAGCACAACCTCTATGAACACAAGAAACTGGGTGCCTGTATACTCATCATTTCTGGTCCTGTAGTTCCACTTGAATAAGTAATTTGCATGTTAAAGTGAAAAAGCTCAAAGTTAAAGTTTCCTTATCAAATATTTAGCACAACACAATGTTATTGAGCTATAAAACTATATTAAATCTCAGTTTTTGAATTTTTGAGGTTCTTATGTACTCAGTTCCCCCCCCCCCCCCCCAAGCTGTCTGTTTGACTGTATGACTTTTTCCTGGTCCCTGGACGACAAGCTGAATTTCCATAATATATTATTTACATTAGGTTCTTATTAAACCAAACAGAACCAATGATATTCTTGTTGGATCAAATATAAAACAATGCAAAATCACTGTTACCAACCTAATCCCACATCTAGGTGATACACAATAAAATGTTATGTTTATACTATGGAGCACAATATCACCAGACACAGCCAAATCATTTACCCAGACATGATAATAACCATCACATATAACCTAATAGTAACAGAAGTCATATCTACCTGGTATAGGGCAGTATGGGGATCCCCTCGCCGCTCTCCTGACCCGTCTGCTATTGCTGTGACTGAGCCGGCCTCACCTTATATTGTCTGTACAAACATTCTCTAACATGAGGCGGCTTTGGATTGGCTAAATGGAATGAATATTATTAAGCAAATGTATGTTAATGCCATCTTAGTAGGTAGTTTGATCTGGGCTTTGTTTATCCCCCTGCAGTATGACAGATTTATTAGCATTGCAGCAAGGAGACAAAAGGGAGGGAGGAGCCTTATTGGAAACACAATAGATAAGACTCTCATCATTAACATAGAAATCACATGACACAATAGACTGAAACTGGGAAAGAAATTAGGTGCAGTCACAGGTTCATAGTAAAATATCCTAAACTTGGACACACAGTATTTGTATCCATTGCATTTTGTTAGATTGGAGCATTTTTCAACAATTATATGTACTAGTTATGAAACCTGAAAAAATGGTTCTTCCCACCACCTCACATAAAATAGAAGAAATTATATAATGATACACAGACCAATATATAGTTCGCAAAGTCCCTTCTGGAACAATTATATTGCAATGATCAGATTCTTTGCGAGACCAAACACAATAGTATTGAGCTATGGAACTATATTATATTTCAGCTTGTTCCTGGTCCCTGGACAACCCGGTCAATTTCCATAAAATATGATTCACATTAGACTCTGATTGAACCAAACTGAACCAATAATATTCTTATTGCTTCAAACATAAAATGATGCAAACATCAACATTACTGTTACATATCTAATCATAGTAATAGGAAATAGCATCGTCTTTGTATAGTTTTATGGTCACTTTATGTGATTCCTATGACTGACTGACCCCCGGCCTCACATTATAATGTCTCTACAAACATTCACTGACACGGAGGGACTTAGCTGAATTTATTTAATCTCTTACAGAGAATCATATTAAAGAGTTCCCACTAATACCATTATTATAATGTGCAGTATCTCCACCCCAGACACCCCAACTAAGCAATGTCTTGGGACAAGTATAAATGTATTGGAAAATTATCCTAAACATGTCATAAGATAAAGCAATGTAACATCACATGACTGATATGAGATAACAGCTGTACAAGCAAGATACAGGAAGGCGGGTATCCTGAGCAATGTTACCTCTGGACATTGTGGTCACTAAAATAAAGGGTCAGATTTTAATGTAACTTTTAAAAGTGTATTTTTTTAAATGTTATTTATTCTTTCCTATGTTAGTAAAGGTGAGTTTTATGGAAGCGTTTATCACTTACTGCAAACATTTGCTTATGGCAACGTACAACACGTCTGTACACCAAGAAGAGAGGATTGTGTCCTGCACATACAGAACACTGCCGCTATGACCATTGCTGAGGTGAGGAAGATCACTTAACCTTACACAGGCCCAGCAGCAGTGTTCTCTGAGTACAGGGTCACGTCTTTCTTTTTGGTGTACAAACTTGGTGTACGTTGCCAATAGCAACAGATTACAGATACTTACATAATACAGATTAACTAACATAAGAAAAAAAAACACATCAGCTCAGTATATACGTCATTTCTGCACAAAAATAATTTTTGCTTTTGCTGAGTGGTGCAGACAGCGCCCAGGCAGCAGCAACGCAAAGTGGTAAATGGCGCTGACAGCATTGGGTGCTGCCCAAGTGGTGCTGATAATTTGTGCTGCTGCATTGATTAATATTGGTGCTCAAGTACACATATCCCTCATTTCCACTGTGTGAAATATTTCAAAATACAAACCAAAATAACTACAGTTGCAAACAATGCATATTGTGTAAATTAATGTAAAAAATGCCGAGCTTGTCTAGTAAATTTTTCTTATGTTAGCTAATGTGTGTTTTATAAAAGCAGTTTTCACTACCTGGAATCTTTTGCTATTGGCACCTGCACAGCTGTTTGGCACAAGATAAATATACACATTAAAAATTCAGTTGAACGTGGACTTTCCCTTTACCTAATGGTGTAGATCATTTCTCCATTTAATGAAATGTAACTGATTATAATATGTGATTGTTTCTATTAAACTCACAAAGTTTCTCTGATCCTGTCTGTGATCTTCTACCTCGTTGTTCCCCAACCTTCTCCTCCTGAGCCACCAACAGGTCAGGTTTTGTGGATCTCCACACGGACACTCGGGTGAATTAATCAGTGCTCAGACAGAGGTACAGAAACATGATCTGTTGGTGACTGATGAGGAGAGGGTTGGGGGACACTGTTCTACCTGAATGAGCAGGCCTCAGTATATATGTTTCTGCTGCAGCTCCTCCATTATATCCCTTTTCATTTTGGAAGGCATTTGATCCTAGATTTTGTGTGGGATCCATCTTCATGTGTCTAGATCTTCTCAGGACCTTAGTGTGATATATGGCCGGCAGTGATGGACAGGCTGCTTCTCCAGAGAGTTTCATGATCTTGGGCAGCCCCTATAGAACTTTGGCATCTAAAACTTTCATTTATTTCTCAGAAGTACAAATGTTGCTGTGTCTCCTTTACCAGGGGAGATGTTATATGTTCTCTATGCCAGACATAATGTTAATGTTGCAAGGTGTTTATGCCTTATTAGGAAAAGTTAGTATTCTTAAAAAGCTTCAATTGAATAAACAATACATGCCAGTCAGAACTTCCATAAAACTTTACCTTTATTGACAATGTATTTAATTTGAGCCAAGATGGACAATCATGAAACCGCAGTAGATACAATTTCAGACTCATATAGTTTAATATATGTAACTTCTCTTTAAAAGCAAAAACATCTCTTTCACATTTCCTGGTGGGAAGTGCACTTCCATGAAACACATTCTACATTGCAGACACAGCAATGGGAATAATTTGCTGACTTGTGAACTGGGATTTATGTGCATAACCTTCACCACATTCAGGACCTTGATACGGCTTCTTCAGTGTGTGTTCTATGGGGAATATTTAGGATGCCAGAGCCATTAACATTGCAGCAAGGAGACAAAGGGAGGGAGGAGCCTTATTTGAAACATAATAGACAAGACTCTCATTATAAACATAGAAATGACATGACACAATAGACTGAAACTGTGAAAGAATTATGTTGCAGTCATTGAAAAACTGTAACAGCCTCGTGGTAAAAGATACTAAACTATGACACACAGTATTTTTTAGCCATTACATTTTATCAGGTTAATACAATTTTCACAATGATACTTACTAGTAAGCACACCTAAACAAGCCGGTTATATAGTGTTGGCTGCTAGTGGTAAAATGGGTTCTTTCCACCTGCTCACAATAAAAAGAAGAAATTATATAATGACATACAGACCAAAATATAGTTAAGTAAAGTCCCTTCTAGAACAATACAATCGTAATGATGAATGTTTTTGGTTTGCCTAAACAACGCACCAACCACAAGGTCCAGCAGTCATATAGTGTATGATTCTAGAATTTCAGGGTCTTGCTGGTACATTTGTTAGCTCATAGCAGCCATGTGATGTCACATTGTTTTATGTTATCAAGCAACGATTCTGATCATTAAAATATAATTGTCCCAGAGGAGACTTTGCAAACTATATGTTGGTCTGTGTGTCTGTTCTAATTGTGAGATTATTAGAAATTGGGATTTTTTTCTTAATGAAATAATCTCGCTATATAAGTTGTGCTTATAATGTTTTCAGATATTTCATATTGAAACATTTCTGGTCACATACATACAGTTACTTTTGATAATGAAACAAATGTAGTATCTGAGATTTCCAATAAAACCTTGAAAGTGTCCCGACACTGCAAAATGGAGGGAACAGGATATTTTAAAATATTTTTTTTTTCTGTTACAAAATTTTGTAATTTATTTTACAAATTACAAGTACAGATATGTGGGGTCCCAATGGGAATTGCAAATACAATAAATGGAAGGTTTGACAAACGTTCATAGTCATTATCATTTACCAAGTCCAAGCTCTTTGGAGATTGAGCGTTAAATTGGTTTGTTACGATAGGTTGTGAGTGGCAGACAGGGAACATGTGCATTGATTCTCTCTTTCATGAAGTAACTGTAACTGATTTTAGTATTTGATTTTTTAATGTTCATCACAAATCTATGGTATGGGGGGTGTAGGGGATTTTTTGTTCTCTGGTCCTGTCTGTGATCTTCTACCTGAATGAGCAGGCCTCAGTGTATACTGTTTCTGCTGCAGTTCCTCAGATATCTCTCTTTTCATTTTGGAAGGCATCTGGTCACACTCTATACTGACTTTATTTCACCCAAATATGAAATGATTTGAATGTTTTGCAATTTCCCCAACTCCTGTTATATTTGCAATAAAACTCTATGTTTATTGTTGGAAAATAGTAATTGTTGGGTCTTTATTCTTGTACAGATGGAATCCTAAATCCATGTTTAAACTAGTCCACAAGGGGGCAGAAGAATCCCTCAGTGAAGCTCTTAAAAATCTTTGCATGTAACTGTAGGATGGGCCCACAAAGTCAGTTCTACTGGTGGGCTGAAGACGACCCCCCCAAAAAATAAAATAAATATAGCAAAATACCCTCCATTTTAATGCCATTGATTCAGACATCACAATGTTAAGCCTCTACATAAACCCCATACAGCATATCAATCCATTAATATGTCACCTATCAGGAGTCATGAACACACTGACCATCTGCATCTGAGGCAATTATAAATTATGCCAAAGAAATATATTGAATGAGCCTCTCAGATCTAAAGTAATATAATATATTTGGCAGCAGATACATCTTAATGGAAGCAGTTCTGCCCTGGAATATTTTAGATTCCAGGGCGTATTTTGTTACGATTTACATTTCTACGGGGCACCGGCGAATGCTCTATCATACAGATTTTATTTCCTTTACTACATGCTAAATATCATAAATGTACAATAATAACAGTAATATTAACAAGAGGAATATTTTTTTATTCAAATCACAACTTTGATTAAACCAGACCAAGACCCGTTTTTTATTTAATGGGTGTTGGTCCTGCAGACGGCTAATCAAAGCAAGCTGGGGGGCATCCAGAATGCTGGAACCCCCCTGCACATAACCTCCCAATATCCTCACCTTTATTATGAGCCTGCGCTAGGATTGTAGCGCCGTGATCAGCCAGCAGGCCGGTGGCCAACCAGGGGACTCCTTTCCCAGCGCTGGTTTGTAGTGAAGGTAAGGATATAATGCATTCTGGGGGTGTTATGTGAACCCCGGGGGGCTTCAGAATTCTTGATGCTTGTTTTGATTAGCTGTCTGCAAAAAATGGGTTGTTGGTCCTGTTTAAGATAAAATCATAACATGTTCAGCCTATAAATTACTTTAATTAGAAATCAGAAATAAAAACTCATACAACGTTCCTCTAGGACAAAATACATGCCCTTCATAAGTAATTGTATAGGCACCGTATTGTCAATGTTGCAGCATCTTCATGAGCCAAATATAAGATGCGGATTTGATTTCTATTAGGCTGCAATGCTTGACTGATGAAGTGGAAAATAGTAATAAGAAATCTCCTTGAGGGAAATTAAACCTCCAAAAAATGGAAAAGAATAAAAAGGCCGAGTCCAGTGAGTTGAAGATTCCTCATGCCAAGTACAGACTCGCAGCGTCCAAAGCCAAAGGCAACCGGGAAATTCTCTGTAGAATTACGTTAAACTAGCTGAGCTTTGTATATTTTCTAAAAGACATTTTGGTCAATTACCTGACCTCTCATTTATGAATTAGCAATAATGTGTTGTACCATGTGATTAATTGAGAGCAGAAGAATGGGAAGTATCACACAATACATTTTAGAGGCTAATTTTGTTGAGTTTCTTGGAATACTTATTTTTCTTTTCCTTTTACAATAATTTTTATTGTTTATAGAAAAGCAGTAGTAGACAATACAAAATTTGGGTAAAGACATTCTGTTGACTTCGTCAGTAACAGCATGTACATATAAAATGACAAAACCAGCATGTATAGAAAGTTCACTTTACATAGTCCAAGAAGAAAAAGAGAGCAAAATATAAAAAGTTTCAATTAAGCATAATGTAACAAGTGGTTATTGTAAGAAGCAGTTATTATCATTTTGTCAATGACGAGGCATAGCCTCTACCTATATATATGCCATTACATGAGAGCCGAACAGTAAGAACAAAAAGAGGGGGTGAGGGAGAGGAGAACCCACTGACACAGAACAGAGGGAAAAAGAAAAGAGAAGGGAGTGATCGAGGGGTGTTATATTAGGAAGAAAGAGGGGGGGAGGGTAATAGGGAGTGGGGAGGGGGGGGGGGAGGACCCAACCAACAGTTCCCGTCTATATCGTGGTTCCTAGACGTCCCCAACTTTTCTACTCACTCCAATATAGTTTATCCATGGGGACCATATTTCACTAAAGCGATCATAGTCATCATGAGCTATTGCCGTCAGTTTTTCCATTAGCATAATATCAGAAATTTTAGTAATCACCATCTGCCAGGGTAAGTGTCCACTCCTCCAATTCCTAGCTATTATCAGTCTTGCTGCTGAGAAAATATGTAAAGCTAATTTCCATTGGGTAAATTTAAAATTATTTGTCTTATAAGAGAGGAGGGCTTCCCATGTGCTAGGGGAGAAAGTGCCTGTAAAGAGCGTAGATAGGAGGTTGTATACACCGCTCCACATCTTGTAGGCATGAGGACAGCTCCACCATATGTGGTGCATAGTCCCTTCCTCCTGACATCCCCTAAAGCACATGGGAGAGGTATTTGCATCAAACTTGTGTATTCTGGCAGGGGTGAGGTACCATCTAAACAGGACCTTGAAAGAGTTCTCCTGAATGAGAGTGTTGTAGGAGACCTTCCCTGCTGATTTCCATATATTTGACCAGGTTTGCTCGTCACCTATTTTCCCTAAATCTTCTTCCCACCTAGCCATATATAAGTGTGAGTTTGTCCCCTCAGGTTTGACCAGGGATGCGTAGAGTTTTGAAATTGCTCCTCTCGCCAATGGGTCATATTGGCATCTCTGTTCAAAGTCCGAAGGTTTACAGAATACTTATTTTTCTTACTCAGACTTGATGATTGCTTTACTATGTCTAACAGAACTAAGTATTCTGGAAAGCTTACCTAAAATATGCTCAGGGGTCTTTTTTGAGGAAAAATATCAAACATATTATTTTTGATAAAAAGGGCCAAAAAGTGTAACCCAAATGTTCCTTCTATTCGTGTCTGGCCAAGCTGTACTCAGTATTCATGTCTTGTCATCAACAATTATTATTATTATTATTAATATTTAAAGATTGTTCCATTGAAATGCATTGGAGAGAGCCAGGTAGCGAGAGGTCATACCTGTCGCTGTTCAAGATCGTACGCTGGCGCTGTGGGCTGAGGCTGGAATAATGATGAATGAGTGGCTATATGGTGCTATCTCAGTCGCTAAGCAGGATCGGCTTGATAAATGTGTGATTGTGGTGGGGAGCCGGCGTTCTCGTGGCGGGGCCCGTCATTACCGGCCGCTCACCAGTCGCTACCTGTCGCTATTCCTTCATAAATAAGGGCCTAAGTATTCTGGAAAGCTTACCTAAAATATGCTTGGGGTCTTTTTTGAGGAAAAATATCAACCATATTATTTTTGATAAAAAGGGCCAAATAGTGTAACCCAAATGTTCCTTCTATTCGGGTTCGGCCGAGCTGTACTCAGTATTCATGTCTTGTCATCAACAATTATTATTATATATTGTATATAGTAATAAGAATTTTAAACACTTGAATATGCAGGGAAGGTCACAGAGTGATGCGCCATCATACAGCTAAAACGGTGTTAGCCTAATTATGTTTCTGATGCTACGTATCATCAATGGACAATATTAATTATATTATTTATCAATAATAATAATATCGAAAGGAAATTATTTTTGTTAAAATCACATTCAACTTTATTGTTTTTCAGTCTAAAAACTGCAGCATACAAAATATGAAAATGTAAACAAACCCTGTGCAATGCCATTTCCTGAATGTTATCAGAGTTCCCTATGGCACATCGATTCAATAAAGGTAGAACAAAATTCTCATGATAGTAAAAGATTCAATTCTACAATTCTACAAAGCTGATCTGAAACATCATATTCAGCAATGTAGGCGTTGTTCCCAACAACGCCAGGTAGCAACTGAGGAGGCCTGCTATAGCGAATCGCTACCGCCCGCGGCGTACGCTAGCGGCGCTCATAGCGCCATACTTCAGTCGCTCATCTGTCGCTACCTGGCGCTATTAATGAATCGGCCTCAAAGACAATGAAAGTCAATGAAAGTCAATGGCACTTTTTTAATCTTAGGAAAAGTAGAGAACTGTTTACTTCTTTCTACACTGTAGTAAAAGCTGCCATTGAATTTCATTGTCTTTTTTTCTAGTGATTCAGTAACAGTGATATTCTCAGGCTTTTTTGTCATGAATTTTTTCTACCTTTATCGAGGCCATTGTGTGTAATGATCTGTTTCATCACGAGTGATGATTTTTCAAGATGAAATCACAACATTTTTAGCCTATAAATTACATTGATGAAAAATAGAACAGTCATATGGATTTCTATGTGTCTCTATAACAACATATGTGCACCGGAAAATAATTGTTTAGGCATCATATTGTCAATGCTGTAGCATCAACATGTGACAAACAGAAGATGAGGATTCCATTTTTAGTAGGCTGCAAGGCTTGATTAAAAAAGCGGAATATATAAATTAGAATCCTTCTTGAAGGAAATTAAACCTCCAGAAAGAAGAAAAATGATGAAGAGGTCGAGCCCAGTAAGTTGGAGATTTCTTATGGAAAGTACAGAGTCGGAGCATCAAAAGCCAAAGGCAACTTAAATTCGTCTCAGAGAAAAAAGTATATTTTTTAATAGAACATATTAAAAAAACATGTGACAAAGCAAGGGAGCTTTAAGGGACAGAGACGGCTTTGAGGCCACATTTTGAAGTGCTCATTGAAAAATGGTGCTACAGCATCAACAGTGTGTGGTTAGATAAGTATTGAAATATTGAATGCTGGGATACTTTTTCTTATAGCCACGTATTTATCTCAACCATATATTTTAACAAATATATTCTAACAACCATATATTTCTAATGAGAAGTTAACCTTTTAATTGCCAGTGATGTAAAGTTTTTAAATTGTATGATATCTTACTTTTTACAATCTCACTGGCTTTCTGGATGATAACTATTCTCTGCTTGTGCCTGAATGTGTAATCGATATAATTATTAGGCATGTGCAGAGGGTATGTAATGTTACGGTACAGAGCAATAAATAAATAACACCTTAAGTGAAATACAAAGAAAAATAGTTAATTCCACATATAAAGTGTCACAATTAACTTAGGAAAAACGTGAGTTTAGATCATTAATCCAACCCCATGAATAATGTAATGATAAGTGTCCCAAAGTCCATGCACCACAGAAAGTGCCAAATTGTGAATGTAGTTCAAGAGGGATACAAATGCGCACTCTGCCAGACCTCCCCCGTTGGTGTGCTCCACAAGGTGATGATCTTCACACCGTGATCACTCCTTACACTTATATGTGCTTACCAGAAAAAAGAATCAAAAAATCCTTATGATCAAAATCTTAAACCATTGACCTCGTGATGATGCCAAAATTCCATGCGATCAATTCCTTTCTTGTATACAATCCACGGTACTCAGTAGTTATGTGAAAAAGAAACAGAAGAAAATAGTGCAACCCCGCTTGATATATTCAACTATTTATTAAATCAAATTGCACTCACAAAATTTCAGAAGCATGTACACATTGAGTATATAAAGATGGTTCCTGCTCCCTGTTCCACTATGGCCAGTAGTAGATGTGGGTATAGACTCAATGGCACATTCCCCTTTAAGAAAAAGAAAGAGAGAAACTTCGCCGCTACCCTGCCTAACGCGTTTCACTGCCCATGCAGCTTTGTCAAAGGCTGGGAGCGGTAAGGCGGCTTTTAAAATGACAACTCGTACAAAAGGAATAAAAACACCAAACAAGCTTTGATCCATGATAAAGGACCTACCTTTAACCCTGGTGCGTTTGTCTACCACGTGTATAGGCGTCTGCAGTACGCCAGCATTCCCAGCTCTGAACAGGGCCGGAAACAAATACGGAAGCCGGGTCTGATAACCACACCCCTCGTGTGCGTCACCGTGCAGTCTGAAAGCCGGCTCAGCAGCCTGACGTTACAGGCCCGCCCTTACTACAGGACGGGGCACTACGCCCCCTCCAAACGTCACAAATACGTCAGTGAAGCCGGGTTTGATGTCCACGCCCCACATGTACGTCGCCGTGCAGCCTGAAAAGCCGGCTCAACAGCCCGACATTACAGGCCCGCCCCTACTGCAGGGCGGAACACTACGCCCCCTCCAGACGTCACGAGTACGTCAGAGAAAGCACAATGACAGCTGGCCATTGCAAGTCCGTTCCACTCTAAGGCGGAACGCCACCCGCCGTTTTAACTGTCAGCGCCAAAACAAAAAACATCCAGCGGCGGTTCCCTCTATAAGGGGGAGCCCCACTAACAACTCAAATACTGACAACAGTTTCTGTTATAAAGGCGCAATATATTCGGCCAGCGCCGATTCCTTAAGTACAGGGGGGGAGGTTATCTACCAATGTGACAACAAAAGCCCCACTGTGCCTATTTAAAAATCAAAAACATAACTGTCCCAACCCATTGGTATAAATATTGCCCAGTAAGTGGCAAATTAATATATAGAATGTAAAAGGGGATTAAAATACTGTAGGTCCAGGGAAAAGGAACCTCTTTGTACAAAACTGTCCTATAAAAGGAATCACCATCACAGATAATATATAATATGAAAATGGCTATAAAATTAAAATAAAATAAATAAAAGACACAATATCAAACGATTAATCTAAGAGTTATCTAAAAAACAATTTAAGTCGAACTCCACATTGAGACCCCTAGGGGATAATGTGTCTAATTCAAAGATCCACTTACTCTCCCTTTGGGATATTTCCCTAGTAAGATTGGAACCTCTCCAATTTTTTTCTACATGGTCGATACCCATGAAGGACATGAGACAAGGGTCACTACGATGCACACTATGAAAATGGGCAGATAGATTATGTGCCAAAAAACCCCGTTTAATGTTATATATATGTTCTCTAATACGTGTTTTTAAATCTCTGGTAGTCCGGCCCACATAATATAGTTGGCAAGGGCACCAAATCAAATAAACCACATGTTTAGTGTGGCACGTAATGAGAGTGGAAACCTCGTACATCTTTCCCGTGCTACCTAGTTGGAAGGTTTTTTTTGGCTTTTCAACTGGCTTGCATATCTTACAGCCCATACAAGAGCCGCATTTGTAGAAACCTCTCATGGAGTTACTAGTTAATGAAACCTTCTTTGGTGGATCCACAAAGCTTCGAGTTATGAGGTCCTTTAGGTTGGGTGCCCTCCTAAAAACAACTCGAGGGTTGTCAGGTAAAATAGGGCTAAGTACCGGATCATCTGGACATTAAAATCGGTGATAAAAAGTGGGGACACCATGCTTTCTTTATTGTCCCCACTTTTTATCACCGATTTTAATGTCCAACACAAGGACGTAAAACGGCTGTTATTTAGACACTGGCATCTTTTGAAAGATGATCCGGTACTTAGCCCTATTTTACCTGACAACCCTCGAGTTGTTTTTAGGAGGGCACCCAACCTAAAGGACCTCATAACTCGAAGCTTTGTGGATCCACCAAAGAAGGTTTCATTAACTAGTAACTCCATGAGAGGTTTCTACAAATGCGGCTCTTGTATGGGCTGTAAGATATGCAAGCCAGTTGAAAAGCCAAAAAAAACCTTCCAACTAGGTAGCACGGGAAAGATGTACGAGGTTTCCACTCTCATTACGTGCCACACTAAACATGTGGTTTATTTGATTTGGTGCCCTTGCCAACTATATTATGTGGGCCGGACTACCAGAGATTTAAAAACACGTATTAGAGAACATATATATAACATTAAACGGGGTTTTTTGGCACATAATCTATCTGCCCATTTTCATAGTGTGCATCGTAGTGACCCTTGTCTCATGTCCTTCATGGGTATCGACCATGTAGAAAAAAATTGGAGAGGTTCCAATCTTACTAGGGAAATATCCCAAAGGGAGAGTAAGTGGATCTTTGAATTAGACACATTATCCCCTAGGGGTCTCAATGTGGAGTTCGACTTAAATTGTTTTTTAGATAACTCTTAGATTAATCGTTTGATATTGTGTCTTTTATTTATTTTATTTTAATTTTATAGCCATTTTCATATTATATATTATCTGTGATGGTGATTCCTTTTATAGGACAGTTTTGTACAAAGAGGTTCCTTTTCCCTGGACCTACAGTATTTTAATCCCCTTTTACATTCTATATATTAATTTGCCACTTACTGGGCAATATTTATACCAATGGGTTGGGACAGTTATGTTTTTGATTTTTAAATAGGCACAGTGGGGCTTTTGTTGTCACATTGGTAGATAACCTCCCCCCCTGTACTTAAGGAATCGGCGCTGGCCGAATATATTGCGCCTTTATAACAGAAACTGTTGTCAGTATTTGAGTTGTTAGTGGGGCTCCCCCTTATAGAGGGAACCGCCGCTGGATGTTTTTTGTTTTGGCGCTGACAGTTAAAACGGCGGGTGGCGTTCCGCCTTAGAGTGGAACGGACTTGCAATGGCCAGCTGTCATTGTGCTTTCTCTGAAGTACTCGTGACGTCTGGAGGGGGCGTAGTGTTCCGCCCTGCAGTAGGGGCGGGCCTGTAATGTCGGGCTGTTGAGCCGGCTTTTCAGGCTGCACGGCGACGTACATGTGGGGCGTGGACATCAAACCCGGCTTCACTGACGTATTTGTGACGTTTGGAGGGGGCGTAGTGCCCCGTCCTGTAGTAAGGGCGGGCCTGTAACGTCAGGCTGCTGAGCCGGCTTTCAGACTGCACGGTGACGCACACGAGGGGTGTGGTTATCAGACCCGGCTTCCGTATTTGTTTCCGGCCCTGTTCAGAGCTGGGAATGCTGGCGTACTGCAGACGCCTATACACGTGGTAGACAAACGCACCAGGGTTAAAGGTAGGTCCTTTATCATGGATCAAAGCTTGTTTGGTGTTTTTATTCCTTTTGTACGAGTTGTCATTTTAAAAGCCGCCTTACCGCTCCCAGCCTTTGACAAAGCTGCATGGGCAGTGAAACGCGTTAGGCAGGGTAGCGGCGAAGTTTCTCTCTTTCTTTTTCTTAAAGGGGAATGTGCCATTGAGTCTATACCCACATCTACTACTGGCCATAGTGGAACAGGGAGCAGGAACCATCTTTATATACTCAATGTGTACATGCTTCTGAAATTTTGTGAGTGCAATTTGATTTAATAAATAGTTGAATATATCAAGCGGGGTTGCACTATTTTCTTCTGTTTCTTTTTCACATAACTACTGAGTACCGTGGATTGTATACAAGAAAGGAATTGATCGCATGGAATTTTGGCATCATCACGAGGTCAATGGTTTAAGATTTTGATCATAAGGATTTTTTGATTCTTTTTTCTGGTAAGCACATATAAGTGTAAGGAGTGATCACGGTGTGAAGATCATCACCTTGTGGAGCACACCAACGGGGGAGGTCTGGCAGAGTGCGCATTTGTATCCCTCTTGAACTACATTCACAATTTGGCACTTTCTGTGGTGCATGGACTTTGGGACACTTATCATTACATTATTCATGGGGTTGGATTAATGATCTAAACTCACGTTTTTCCTAAGTTAATTGTGACACTTTATATGTGGAATTAACTATTTTTCTTTGTATTTCACTTAAGGTGTTATTTATTTATTGCTCTGTACCGTAACATTACATTTCATTTAGGCTTTTCTAGGGACTTGAAGTCTGGTACGTTGTAGCATCTCATAGTTTTACACAGGTTATAGGAGCGCGGTGTTTTATTTAATTAATTATTTTATTATGTGCAGAGGGTAGCATACAAGATTGGGAAAGATGCTCTCCAGACCAAAATTTTTTAGTAATGCAAAAAAGCTGTATTAGTGTATATACATAAAATACATAAATCAGTGCTGTACAGAATAGTGCACTATAGTAAATAAGTACAACTATGATTAGTGCCACTCGGGTATACAACTTATGAAAAGGATATATTGGGAGAAAATACCCTCACCTTGAAGCGACATGGGAGTTGCGGGCGCGGTGATTTATATTTGATGACCCTGTGATGCTGACTCTATGTGCCATTCTTTATTCTTGAATATTCAGGTTTGCTGGTGTCATGTAGCACGCAGACGTGCACTTTGAGTATATCTTTATTGTTTCCATTCACTTATAACTGTTTGAACTGGGCGAGCCTGCCAATATATTTTCTGTGGAATTTAGTTTTTTATTCATTTTCACATATGAGGTATTGTTGTTAAGAGTTGATATTTATTAGAGGTTTTACACTTTGAGGGTTTACACATATAATTTTTATGCCGGCATAAAATAACTGTTATAATAGGATCTAATAAGCGCACATAGGGTCTTTTGATGCATTGTTTCCCTTAGGGGTTTTTTCATTAATATTATTGTGACCATGGGGTCATCCATGTGATTTTAATTGTCCAGTGTGCTTTTGTGTATTTTAATAGTATCTCCTTATTCATAATAAAGAATTTTGTATCCATATTGATATTGGTGCTCCTTTTTGAAGAAAGGTGTGTAATTGGACACGTCCACTTCAGTCTTGTTTGGTTCATGTGAGTGAGCACATGTTTATATTCAGTGGTATTGTCTGGTGCACCCCTGTTACTAGATATATTGGGAGAAAGTCGCTACCTTGATAAAGGAGCCGTGCGCTCCGTAACGTAGGCGTGAGACTTAGCGATCACCCTTCATACTTAGCTGCTTGGTAATTCCAGTATATTTGTATCTTAGCCATTTGTTATGTTTACTATGATGTGCCACGTCATGATTATTACTTGACTGTATACTGTATGCTGCATGAGGTTGCCCCTGGTGTGATGCAGACTTTCAGTACTGACCAGAGCATTGCGGTCAGACAATGTATTTTTCATGCTGTAATAAGTATTATCCTTAACTGATAACACACACTTTTTCAATGTATGGTTGCACCAATTGTCAGGAATGCCTCTCAAGCACCTCTTAGACTTGCATGGTAACTTTTTTACCTTATTATAGTGCTGTTGATAGGTACCGTTATAGTTACAGATATCATTACTATATACTCTCCATTATTTTTTGAGGTGCCAGGACTATCCTGACGACGGTTGCAAGGGCACACAGGGACTTTCTCCCAATATATCCTTTTCATAAGTTGTATACCCGAGTGGCACTAATCATAGTTGTACTTATTTACTATAGTGCACTATTCTGTACAGCACTGATTTATGTATTTTATGTATATACACTAATACAGCTTTTTTGCATTACTAAAAAATTTTGGTCTGGAGTGCATCTCTCCCAATCTTGTATGCTATTGATATAATTGAGGTACATTGTGGTGGGGTACCTCGGGACATTTGCACCCATAGCTGATAATCCTCGATTACTCTGTATGTATATGTTCTATGGTGTGCTTGTTATCCTATTATTTATTTCAATGTGCAGAGGGTAGGCAACAGATATATATGCAGAAAATGCGGCACAATGTTACTACCTTATAAATAACAATTACATTGGAACACATGAGCTAAATATTTCCCATCTCTCTGGTCAATATAACAGTTAAAAGTTCATCAACACAATTATGTTACATTGCATTTGTGGCGAGGTGACTCCTTTGGGGTCTTGTCAGCTGTGATGTATGTGCATAACCTTCACCATGTCACAAGATTGACATGGCTTCTCCCCAGTGTGTGCCCTATAATTATGGATCATGGCGTGGCGCTGGAAATTCACACTTCGACTAAAACACTTGTCACCTTCCAGACTTTTAAAAGGTTATTCTCCATTGTGAATCCTCTGATGTACAAGCAGGTTTGAACGCCGTGTAAAGCACTTGTCACACTTAGGGCATGAAATTGGTTTCTCTCCAGTATGAATTTTCTGGTGTACAAGTAGGTTACTACGTTGTGTAAAGCGCTTACTACACTCAGGACATGAATATGGCTTCTCTCCAGTGTGAGTCCTCTGATGTTTAAGCAGGTGTTAACTCTGTGTAAAGCATTTGTCACATTCAGTGCATAAAAATGGCTTCTCCCCAGTGTGAGTTCTCTGATGTTTAAGCAGGTTTGCACGTAGTATAAAGCACTTGTCACACTCAGGACATGAAAATCGCTTCTCTCCAGTGTGAGTCCTCTGGTGTGTAAGCAGGTTTGCATGTTGTGCAAAGCACTTGTCACAATCAGGGCATGAAAATGGCTTCTCTCCAGTGTGAGTCCTCTGGTGTGTAAGCAGGTTTACATGTTGTGTAAAGCACTTGTCACAATCAGGGCATGAAAATGGCTTCTCTCCTGTGTGAATTTTCTGGTGTCTAAGCAGGTGTTTATGCTGTGTAAAGCACTTGTCACACTCGGGACATGAAAATGGCTTCTCTCCAGTGTGAATTCTCTGGTGTGTAAGCAGGTTTGCATGATGTGCAAAGCACTTGTCACACTCAGGACATGTGAATGGCTTCTCCCCAGTGTGAATTCTCTGGTGTGTAAGCAGGTTTGCATGTTGTGTAAAGCACTTGTCACAATCAGGACAGGAATATGGCTTCTCCCCAGTGTGAGTCCTCTGGTGTGTAAGCAGGTTTGCATGTTGTGTAAAGCACTTGTCACAATCAGGACATGAAAATGGCTTCACTCCAGTGTGAATCCTCTGATGTATAAGAAGTTTGGAACGAGTAATAAAGCATTTGCCACATTCAGAGCATGGGAATGGCTTCTCTCCAGTGTGACTCCTCTGGTGACTTGTGAGCTCTGACTTACATCTGTACAATTTTCCACACTCAGAGCACTGATATGGTTTTCCTGGTTTAAGGCTCATTGTGGGCTGGTGGAGATCAGTTTATCTGTAAAATGGATTCCAGCTTCCTGATAAATGTTCAACCTGTAAGAAAAATACAGAAAGTCATGTAAATTAAACAAGCAGTATTTCAGTGTGACTTTTTTGGAGTCTACAATGTTTTGAACGAGTAGCATGTGTCACTATCAGAGCATGAGAATGGCTTCTCTCATTTAGGTATTTTAGTTATGGCAAAAAGTCAGCTCAAGTTAAATATATATTGTAATGTGATAAGCGCACACTAGTTACCAGTATAAGATATTTTGGAAATATTACATTTACAGATCTGAGAGCAGAGTACAGGTTACATGTGAGTGATTACAAGCATGCAACAATGGACATTTCCAATGCCCTCCTGGGAGGGGTATCTTCCTCTTGGTGTTAAACTATTGCTGCACCTCTGGTGCATCCAAGAATAAAGTTTTAGGATGGTTCAGAACTGGTGACCTCCATATTTCTGGTTCAAGGATAGTTATGGAGATGGGACAAATTGAGGTGGATTTGGCTTTGTTTTCTGATTCTGTATTTGGCTTGGGGCTAAGAGGAGCTGTGACCCAGTTATTCATGGTTCTGTGTTGGCACCGGCTGCCTGAAGAGATTTTCCTTTCATGCATGTGATGGAAGGCAGCTCCTTGCAGGGGGTCACTCATGGCTGGGACACTGCGGCTTTATTTCAGGCCAGGGGTGTGAGATGCAACATGGATTTTCTTTGAAGTCGCCTGCACAGATTTCTGAGAGCAGGACTGGGTTGAGAATTACAACTACCTGCGCTAACTATGAAACTAGCTTGTTGAGAATGGACATTTGCTATGGGAATGGAATGAGCAGGACAGAGAAATCAGAAATGACATATAATATTTGTCATGATTATCCCCACAATTATTATTAAACTAAATGAATGAAAATACATCAGCTCATCAGTGGGGGTCATTCTAATTATTTGGTGAACCAAGCTTAACTTGACTAAAACTTCCATCTCAGTGAGCTTATCTACTTAAACACGCGAAAACAAGTGCAAAAAAATGTTGTTACAGTTTTTCCCCAAACTTCACCTGTACATGTGATGGGGCATTTTTACAGGTAAGGGAAGAGGTATTTGTTTGAGAGTTCGGAATAAACAAGTTTAAGAGTTTGTTGGAAGAAAGGTGAATTCTTCTTGAACATTCCTCATATTGTGCTGTTGTTTCCAAACTTTTGAAAAAAAAAAAACTATCCTCATCTCATTGAAAAATGTTGCACTTCACCTGTAGAAATGCCCCATTGCAAGTGCTGGTGATTTGTTATGAAAACTTGAAAAACAATATTTTTATTGCATTTTTTTGCGTGTTAATGTAAAAACACACTCAGCGTTAGGGATGACTTACCAAATAATTAGCATGGCCCCCATAAGGTCCATACCCCCCTTGTCTGTAGAAAAACACATTCGTATTGAGATATGAAACTATATTATATCTCAATGTAAAATATGTTTATCCTTCAGTAAGAATCTGTGGACTGCGCTGAGTAATAAATGTGCCGATCAACAGAGATTGTCCTTTTAGGTACAATACACCTATTTACTGTTCCCGCTAAAGTGTAACATGTGTTTTATCTGGAAATTTTAGTGGCTACCCATCAGGGTTGGTGTCATCACCACTTACTCCTACTGCATCAATCATCAGATGGATAATACAATACTTTTCTTAGTACTTTTCATGCAGTATAGACATTCCTTAGTACTATAGATATCTGATGCATATTATTGACTAAGCATGTCATACTTTATATTATCTTTTATAAATATTCAAATTAACTAAAGTACTGTAATGATTAAATTGTTTCACAGCAGCTTATTAATCCCATCAATTATTTCCTTCAATATATCACAAATTATGACAAGTCTCCTCTTGGAATTCTATAAAATTCATTCAGCACACCAAATACACTAATATATAAAAGACTGTATAGATAATATGGTCAGCTCCAACCGATTCCACGTCTGGCTGACAAACAATAAAATATTATGTTTATACTATGGAGCACATAGTATGGGGACAGCCAAAATCATTCACATAGTACACAGCCAAATCATTTACCCAGACATGATAATAACCATCACATATAACCTAATAGTAACAGAAATCATATCTACCTGGTATAGGGCAGTATGGGGATCCCCTCGCCGCTCTCCTGACCCGTCTGCTATTGCTGTGACTGAGCCGGCCTCACCTTATATTGTCTGTACAAACATCCTCTAACATGAGGCGGCTTTGGATTGGCTAAAAAGAATGAACCTTAATTAACAAAGGTATGTTAATGTCATCTTATTGGGGAGTTTCACTGGGCTTTGTTCATGACCCAAATGTTCTGTTTCTCACCCAGCAGTATGACAGATTCATTAGCATTGCAGCTGGGAGACAAAAGGAAGAGAGGAACCTTATTGGAAACACAATAGATAAGACTCTCATCATTTACATAGAAATCACCATAACGGACACAATAGACTGAAATTGGGAAATAAATAAGTTGCAGTCATTGCAAACGTGTAACAACTCCATGGTAAAATATACTAAACTAGGAAAAAATGTTTATCCATTAAATTTTGTCAAATTGTTAATATTTCCACAATACTTATTTAATTATTACTTAAAAAAGCACAAGTGATAGTGCTGGGTGCTATCAAATTGGAAAGAAATAAAATTATATAAAATTATATAATGACACACAGACCAAAATAAAGTTTGGAAAGTCTCTTCTAGGACAGTTATATTGTAATAAACAAAGTCTTTGCTGCATAAGATAAAACAATGTAACATCACATGACTGATATGACCTAACAACTGTAAAAGCAAGATACAGGTACAAGCAAGGCAGGTATCCTAAGAAATATTACCTCTGGACATTGTGGTGAGGCACCCGATCATAAAGCTAAAAAATGGAAGCAAACTCAAATGCAAAAATTACAACAATAAAGGAAAAAGTTAGGAAGATAGAAAATGATCAGGGAATATCACAGTATCAAACAATGCTATGTAACTGCTATATGATAACACACTACTCCTCACAGTTCATAGATTAAGAGGCTGATTTAAGAGTAGCATCAAGACTCTGTGTCAATGTAGCAGTGCTTTGAGCGTCCACAAGTGGGCGCTGCAACCAGGTGTCTGGCGCTATAGCCTAACTTTGGGGCTGTACAAGTGATGCTGTAGTATCGTGTCCAGCATTGAAAAATGCGATGTGTAGAGGGCGCTGTATAAGCGCTCTCCCTGAATCAATGCAGTGCCTAAACATACCAATGCTGTTCTTCTTACCTAACCAATCTGCAGCAGCGTTCTTTTTCCCCCACATTAACCAAACAGCTTAATCACATTTTATTTTTTAGTATTTATTAACAATATATATATATATATATATATATATATATATATATATATATATTTAAGTGAAAAAAAATGTTCTTTACACCACATTTCACACAGCTATTGTGTTTTCCTTGTTCTTATGGAGCCTGTAAGGGAGACAAAAGTGTTAATATGTGTAATATATGAAACTTTCATCATATTTCCCTGTGTGTGTAGTCATTTCAGTTTGTTTTATGTTCAAAAAGTTTGCTTGAGCTGAGGATGACCTTAATCTTGTATTTTGCTTTTATAATTGGCATGGCCTGCTTCACCTTTTAAGGTTCTGCTTGAATGTTAGCCACATACCCCCCTGTTTATGTTGAAAAGTGCCCCGCTCCAAGATATTTAAGGAGGCACACAATGCCAGGTATAGGCTGGCTGCAGCCAGCGGTGGGGTCAATTCTGTATCGGATGTGGTCATACAAGGACAAAAGCGCAGCACAATTCGGCTAAAACCTGCTGTGGATTTGCTGATCACTCAAAACCCACACAGACAGGCGGGTACTAAATCATCTCTGTGCCTATAATCTCACCACCCTGGCTTCCAAAACCTCCTGTGATACCTCAGCACTGGCAGCACATTGGACCCACACAGCAAACATCAGGCCAAAAGCTTCCTCCTCACACCTCTCCATTGCCAATACACTCACCAATACAAAACAAACACACACAATCTGTCACACAAACACGCAACCACTCAATCAAAATAACAAACACACATACAAACACAAGTGCATCTCAATGCAGCTCACCACAAATCCAGATGGCTTGCTAAGAGGGGAGATGCCACACAGCCCAGAAATGCTGTGTCCTACACAATATGGGCATCAGTCACAAAATGCAAGAGCAACACTGATGTCAGCAAGGACAGACAAGCTCACAGACACTGGTGAACACACACAGATTGGCTCTGCCTGCCTAGAATCACTATTCTCAAACAAAAAGATGCTACAGCTTTTACCACAGCGTCCAACGATGATACACACAACACACAACCCTTTATTTATACTTATCCACTTGTAATGTATCAGACACAGCAGAGGCCCCTTTCCGTGCCTCAGCAAGGTAGCAGTGCCGGGTGTTGTGGTTATAGCAGCACCAGTTGTTACCTGCCGATGGAAGTCAAGATCCCAAAGAGTACAATGGGCAGAAATGGGTTTTGTTTAATGCTAATAATTAATATTACACACATTCATTTGTACAGAACTTGCATTGGGACTTGTCAGTAATGGAAATGCAGGACCTAGATGTCACAAAATGTATTTTTTGGAGGGGGGTTTAAATTGATTTCCAATGGCTTTTTTTGCTTAACAATGAGTAATGTGTACACCAACAACTAATATGCAGCCTAAAACGCATTCTAATTTTCCCCCTTAGTCCCCAGCACTTAGTTCCTGTAACTGTAATAATGAAACACCGAACAGGAGAGGAAAAATACAGCGCCAAATGAAAAAATTCATAAATATGTGGGGGGGGGGGGTGTCAGAATAATGGAGGTACTAAGTGACGTTCACTGGCACTGGGATAATCAGCTGCTGGGTCCAACAGGTGCTGACATAGGCCGGCCAATACCTGGTGCAAAAATCAAAGCTAATATGTTAGTGCTCTGCGCAGAGACTGCTAGTACCAATGTAGACCACAGCGCAGCACCAGATAAGACAAAAATGCCGGCACTCCGTAACTGGCACTGACACCACAAGAAAGATTCTAAATGGTGCACATAATAAATAAGGCCCAGTATTTGAATCCATTATATTTTTTCAGATTAATACAATTTATACAATTATATTTAACAGTAAGCCCACCTAAAAAAAGCTTCAGTGATATAGTGCTGGGGGCTAGTGTCACAATGGATTCCTTCTGCCCCTCACATTAAATAGAAGAAATAAAATAAAGTCACATAGAACAAATTGTTATGTTAATGTGGTGTTATCTGGTTATTTCTGTTTATCACCCAACAGTATGTTGAATTCATCAGCATTGCAGCAAAATAAACACTGGCGATAGGGAGGAGCCTTATTTGAATACAATAGACAAGACTCTCATCATTATCATAGAAATGAAGAGGCACAATAACTGACACAATGAACTGAAACTGGGAAAAAATATATAATGATGTCATTGTGATACTAAACTAGAAAACACAATTGTAAAGTATCCAACTAATAAAGATTTGTATTAGATATGTATATGTATTTCACCTGGCTTGTTGAGGAATCATAGTTAATGCCCAGGGATTTTGATAAATATAAACAAGGCTGTACCAAGGTTCACCAAGTATGTAGGGGGATGGAAGAAGGAATGGGACAGGAAAATCACCAAAGAGCAGAGGCAGATTTTTATTATCTATTTATATAACGCCCTCTTCTTCTTCTGTAGAGCTTTACTATGTAGTAATTAGATACAGGGTAAAACATATAGTACACAGACAATTGCAGACCCAATGCAAGAAATTACAACGAAATCACTATGAGATTGGGACACAATAGGAGAGAGAGTCTGACCGATTTGAGCTTACAGTCTTAAGGAAGGGGTAGAAGTCAAGGGAATAGGTCACAAGTAGCAGGTTTTGAGCTGTTCAGGTGTTGTGTGCCCATTGGAACTGCTTAAACCATGTTATATGCTTGTCGGAAGGTGTGGGTTTTAAGGGTAGTTTTGGAAATTATGAATGTTGTGGA
This sequence comes from Gastrophryne carolinensis, assembly GCA_027917425.1. NCBI lineage: Eukaryota > Metazoa > Chordata > Amphibia > Anura > Microhylidae > Gastrophryne > Gastrophryne carolinensis. Next base: position 7,563,146 of record CM051236.1, on the reverse strand, counting down.
GTCTGATTTAACCCCCTAGAGGCAAAGCTCGGCTTTCTAGAACCCAGGGCAAAGATTTGATTCTCAGGCCCCCAGTTGGTGACCCCCTTACCTACTGCACCCGGGGCACGTGCCCCTCCCCCAGCTATATCCCTGCCACCCCCATACCAGCAAAATAGATGTGTAACTTTTATTGAACTAATCAAATATTATAATCAATTGCATTTCATCGAAAAAAAAAAAAAATAGTATATTTGTTATTTTCAAATATTCCGTCTCCTCCATTTTCCACTGAGAGTGTTGGGGGCCTTTAAGGTTTTAGTGAAAATCTCAGGCGCTACATGGGTTTTGCGATAGTGCTGGATAGTGTCCCATCTATCATCAGTGCCGGCGATGGGATAAGTGCCAGCCCTGAATTCCCTACAGCGTCAGATAAGACCAGGTGATCACCCGGCACTGTATGACCTTATCTCATACATTGTAATGGGCTGGGATGGTTATAAATATATTGGATGGGGGGAGGGGGGCTGGTGCATGTGCCACGGGATACCTGGGCTGTTTGGGAATATTTTTGGATGCATTTTTGGCACTTTTGTTTTGCGCAGCAAACTTGTGATTTTGGCTTTGTCGTTTCTTACAAGTGTCCCCAATGCAAATCCCATTTTAAAAAAAAACAGACAGATTATAGCAGACACAGTGTGCCTGGAATCCCACCCCTGTGAGCACTAGGTATTTCTGTAATACATTTTTAATACTTGCAGTGCTCTCGGCCAGCGCTAGGTGTCACTATAGCATAGGCATATACAAGCCGTGCGCTGGAAACACAGCCTGGCCGGGAACGCTACAGACGATAGCGCCGGCAGGCTGAAGTTGGCGTTGCGGTGCCCAGTGTCTCGGACAAGGCGCTCAAGTGCCGCCCGCACCATTTTTTTATAAATGACTCTCATATGGTATGTTTGTGACCAGAAAGCAGGACAAGGTTTTTTAACTGATGTAAATGTTTTCTGGAAGCATTATAATCACGACATGGAAAGTGAGATGGTTTAATTAAGCATATCTCCTATTTCTTTATAGAAATTATAAAATGACACAAACAGCAACATTTAGAGGCTGATTCACCACTATCACCAAGTATTGGCAGATGAGCATCTGTATAGGGCCGCTTAGAGTGATCACTAGTAGAGACTGTAAGGGGGTATCGGGCGCTGTAACCTAGCATTGCAGTCGCTGTAGTAACCTGGCCAGCACTGATGAATATGATGTGTGTTGGGCGCTCTAACAACAGTATAGTGCTACAGGGATTGAGAGATAGCGCCAGCTCAGTGTGTCTGGCGCTCGGTGCTCCACACCATATTTAAAAAGAAAACTACACACACAGCTTTGGCGCTCTAAATCTGGGCACTATAGCATAGAGCGCTAGATGCTGTGTGATTAAAGTCTGTATTTGAACACATATACAGCAGTAACAAAGCGAAAACACATGGAATGACATTGTTATAACACTGTGACATTAACACTTTAGTGCCAGACCTGTAATGACAATTCTGCATAAAAATATAACAAGTCCAAAAAATGTATAAAAGTGTTTGTTTGCAGCCAGGAGACGCCACACACTGATTGGAGGAAAAGAAAATGAAATTGTTTGCCAAACACGCTGTTTATACACAACTAATGAAAGACCATTGAAATGAATTGGAGAGCGAAACTGAGTGACAGGTACTACATGGAACTCCTGAACCTAGAGCGCCGGCGCTATACACTGAGCCGCCTGTAATAATACATGTGACGCTACATGGTGCTGTTAGAGTCACTCACCAGATTTGCTTTCATAATTGTGGTTTCCCATAAAGCGCCGGGTTTCACCAGACGCTGCCTGCCGCTACGAGGCGCTACCTGGCGCTATCCTTTCTGAAGTAACCCCCATTGTTTGCAAAGACTCTACTGGGGCAATTATATTGTAATGATCAGATTCTTTGTTTTATAAGGAAAAACAACATGACATCATATGACTGCTATGAGCCAACAACTGTACAATACAGAAAGGCTGGGATCACGAGTAATATTAATGCTGCGACTTGTGGATAAGCGCCTTCGTGTTGCAGCCTGGACGTGGTCAGGAAGACTTAGAGGAAGGACTCAAGAGCCTCAAAATGTGCATCAGGACAGAAGCACCAACAGCTGCGACCAACCTTATCTATATATATATAGTATATAAGTAGCCACATAGTGAATGTGATTATTGTCACTATGGATATACATCATTTATTCAGTGAACTGTGAGGATTAGTGGGTCATCATATAGCAGTTACCTGGAACTGTTTGATACTATGATATTCCCTGATCCTTGTCTGCCTTCCTAACTGTTCCCTTTATTGTTCTTCTTCCATTTTCTTTTGCTTCCATTTATTGTTTTCATGAACAGAATCCTAACCACAATGTCCTGAGGTGATATTGCTCAGGATACCTGCCTTCCTGTATCTTGCTTGTACAGCTGTTATCTCATATCAGTCATGTGATGTTACATTGTCTTATCTTATGAAGCAAAGACTTTGATTATTACAATATAATTGTCCTAGAAGAGACTTTGCAAACTATGGACTCAATTCAATAACTTCCCAACCAGTCACATCAAATAAAAGAAATAATATAATTGCAGCTGATAAAAATATCAACCTTGACTTCTCAGGCTTTTTTTAATAAAGTGATTTTTTTTTAACTTTATTAATGATAATGATAATTTTTTCTATTCTTATTGAATTGAGGTTGATACTTTGGTCTGTGTTGCATTATATAATTCCTTCTATTTGATGTGAGGGGGTGGAAAGAAAGACCTTCCGACACTAGCACCCAGCACTATATCACTTGAGCTGTTTTAGGTGTCATTAATATTAAGTAATAAATAAATAATAATTGTGGAAATATTAACAATTTGACAAAATGTAACAGATAAAAAGTCTGTGTTTCATAGTTTAGAATCTTTTACCATGAAGCTGTTACACTTCTGCAATGACAACATCTTATTTCTTTCCCAGTTTCAGTCTATTGTGTCAGTTATGGTGTCATGTAATTTCTATGATAATGATGAGAGTCTTGTCTATTGTTCCTCCCTCCCTTTTGTCTCCCAGCTGCAATGCTAATGAATCTGTCATACTGCTGGGTGAGAAACAGAACATTTGGGTCATGAACAAAGCCCAGTGAAACTCCCCAGTAAGACGACATTAACATACCTTTACTTATTAAGATCCATTCCATTCAGCCAATCCAAAGCCGCCTCATGTTAGAGAATGTTTGTACAGACAATATAAGGTGAGGCCGGCTCAGTCACAGCAATAGCAGACGGGTCAGGAGAGCGGCGAGGGGATCCCCATACTGCCCTATACCAGGTAGATATGACTTCTGTTACTATTAGGTTATATGTGATGGTTATTATCATGTCTGGGTAAATTATTTGGCTGTGTCTGGTTATATTGTGCTACATGGTATAAACATAACATGTTATTGTGTGTCAGCCAGATGTGGGATTAGTTGGGGCTGACCATATTATCTATACAATCTTTTATATGTTAGTGTATTTTATGTGCTGAATGGATTTTATAGATTTCCAAGAGGAGACTTCTCATAATTTTAATTGATATATTGAAGGAAAGAATAGATGGAATGAATAAGCTGCTGGGTAACTTTTTAGTCGTTACAGTACATTAGTATATCTAAAGAGGTTTGTACACATGTGAATATTTATAAATGATAATATAAAGTATGACACGCTCAGTCAATAATATGCATCAGATATCTATAGTACTAAGGAATGTCTATACTGCATGAAAAGTACTAAGAGAAGTATTGTATTATCCATCTGATGATTGATGCAGTAGGAGTAAGTGGTGATGACACCAACCCTGATGGGTAGCCACTAAAATTTCCAGATAAAACACATGTTACACTTTAGAGAGAACAGTAAATAGGTGTATTGTACCTAAGAGGAATCTCTGTTGATCGGCACATTTATTACTCAGCACAGTCCACAGATTCTTACTGAAAGATGAACATATTTTACATAGAGATATAATATAGTTTCATATCTCAATAAGAATGTGTTGTGTCTACAGAAAAAGGGAGGTATGGACCTAATGGGGGCCATGCTAATTATTTGGTATGTCATTCCTAACGCTGAGTGTTTTTTATACTTGTACCCAAAAATAATGCAATAAAAAATATTGTTTTTCATATTTTCATAACAAATCACCAGCACTTTGCAATGGGGCAAATTAATGTCTAATTTTTCCAATGAGATGAGGATTGTTTTTTTTGAATGTTCAGAAACAACAGCACAATATGAGGAATTTTCAAGAAGAATTCGCCATTTTTCCAACAAACTCACATACTTGTATTTTACGAACTCTCAAACAAATACCCCTTCCCTTACCTGTAAAAATCCCCCATCACATGTACAGGAGACATTTGGGGAAACACTGTAACAAATATGTTTTGCACTTGTTAGTGTGTTAAAGTAGATAAGCTCACTGAGATGGAAGTTTTGGTTAAGTTAAGCTTGGTTCACCAAATAATTAGAATGACCCCCACAGCTGAGTAGATGTATTTTTATTAGATTAGTTTAATAATAATTGTGGGGACAATCAGGACAAATATTATATGTTATTCCTGATTTCTCCAGCTCATTCCATTCCCATAGCAAATGTCCCTTCTCTTCAAACTAGCTTCATAGGTAGCGCGGGCAGTTGTAATTCTCAACCCAGTCCTGCTCTCAGAAAGTTGTGCAGGCCTCACACCCACGGTTGCATCTTACACCAATAGAATGAAATAAAGCCACAGTGTCCCAGCCATGAGTGACCCCCTGCAGGGAGCTGCCTTCCATCACATGCATGAAAGGAAAATCTCTTCAAGCAGCCGGTGTCAACACAGAACCATGAATAACTGGGTCACAGATAGCCCTAACCCCTAGACAGGGTAGAAACATATGGTACATATACTATTTCAAATGCAGTTTTTTTCAGATTTGACAGTGGATATTCTGAATACAAGATAAAATAGGGGAGAGAGCCCGGCCCCTGAGGAGCTTACAGTCTAAAGGAAGAGGGGTGAAGACGAGGGGGAAGGATCGCAAAGAGTCAGTATTGAGCTTTGTGCCCTTTAGAAGATTGGTTAGGCCAGATTATATGCTTGTCTGAATAAATGAGTTTTAAGGGCGCCTTTGAAGGTTTTGAGGGTTGTGGAGTGGCGGATTGGGTGTAGGAGGGCATTCCAGAAGATTGAAGTTGCACGTGAGAAGTCCTGGAGGCAGGTGTGAGAGGAGGTGAACAGGTTGGAGGACAGGAGAAGGTCAGCAGCAGAGCGAAGACTGCGTCTAGGTTGATATTGTTGGATTAGAGATGAGATGTAGGGAGGGGCTTGGTTAGAGAGAGCTTTGTATGCGAGAGTTAGAGTTTTGAACAGGATTTACTGTGGGACTGGCAGCCAGTGTAGGGATTGGCAGAGAGTAGCAGAGCTGGATGAGCGGGAGGAGAGATGGATGAGGCCAGCAGCGGAGTTCAGAATAGATTGGAGTCTGTTAGTTGGTAAGCCACAAAGAAGGATATTGCAGTAATCCAGTCAGGATATGCTCAGGGCTTGCACTAGCATTTTAGTGGTGTCAGATGAGAGGAAGGGACGGATGCGGGAGATGTTTTTAAGTTGGAGGTGACAGGAGGTGGCCAGGGAGTGAATATGTGGTTTGAAAGAGAGGTCAGAGTCCAGAATGACTCCCAGGCACCAAGCTTGGGGAGTTGCTGTTATTGTGTAATTGTTGACAGAAATAGATGTGTTAAAGAGGGGAGGGGAGTTAGATGGTGGGAATGTTTAGCTTGAGGCAGCGAGATGACATGAATGAAGAAATAGCTGTAAGGCAGTGGGGAGGCGAGGTAGGAGAGAGGAGAGATTGGGACCTGAGAGATATATCTGAGTGTCATCCGCATAGAAGTGGTATTGAAATCCTAGTGAAGTTATAAGTTTGCCAAGGCCATAGGCATAGACTGAGAAAAGCAGGGAGCCTAGGAGAGAACCTTGTGGCACACCAATAGAAAGGGAACATGAGGATGAGACTGTGTTAGAATAGGATACACTGAATGATCTGTCAGAGAGGTAAGAGGTGAGCCAAGAGAGTGCAAGACCTTGAACCCCAAGAGAGGAGAGAATATCAAGAAGCAGAGAGTGGTTGACAGTATCAAAGGCTGAGGAGAGGTCAAGAAGGATGAAGATGGAGTAGTGACCATTGCTTTTGGCAGTGTGCAGATCATTGGTGACTTTGGTGAGGGCAGTTTCAGTGGAGTAGTTACGGAGGAATCCTGGTTGTAAGGGTCAAGTAAGTTGTTAGTGGATAAGTATTGTGCCATTTCTGAGTGGACATGTTGTTCAAGAAGTTTGGAGGAGAAAGGGAGTAGTGAGATAGGGCGGTAACTGGAGAGGGGAGCAGCGAGATAGGGCGGTAGCTGGAGAGGGCAGAGGGTTTCTTGATTATCGGAGTAATAACAGCATGTTTGTAGGAGGAAGGAAAGGTACCAGAGGAGAGGGAAAGGTTGAATATAGAGGTTAAGGCTGGAGTGAGGGATGGAGACAGTTGAGGAATAAGGTGGGATGGAATAGGATCGAGGGAGCAGGTAGTCAGGTGGGCCCTAGAAATGAGAGAGGTTAGTTCAAGCTCAGGTATTGGAGTGAAGAAAGTAAGAGAGTGAAGCGGGGGAATAGTTTGAAGTGGTGAGGGATTCTGAGGGGCAAAGCCAAGTCGAATGTTGTCATTTTTTTCTTTGAAGAATGTAGAAAATTCTTCTGCTGCTATTTGAGAGGTTGGAGGAGGGGGTGGTGGGCGGAGTAAGGAACTGAAAGTGTTGAAGAGTTGTTTTGGATTCTGGGCTTGTGCAGAAATCAGTGAAAAGAAATAAGCTTGCTTAGCAGATGAAAGGGCCATCCTGAGTTCCTGAAGGGCTTGTTTATAGAGCAGAAAGTCATGATTGGCTTTGGTTTTCCTCCATCACCTTTCAGCAGCTCGAGACAGCTGTTTCAATCTGGTTGTGCTTGCATTTAGCCAGGGTTGGGGATTTTTGGTGTGGGGACGGCTATAGGTGAGGGGGGCGGCAGAGTCCAGAGCTGAGGAGAGTGTATTATGGTAGTGTGATGATGCAGCGTCTATGTCCGTGAATGAGGTCAAGGTCTGAAGAGGCTAAAGTGGAGCAGAAAGGGATCTAGGTTACTTAAGTTCCTGCGTTGAGTTGTGGGTTTGTGTGGAGGGGGGTTTGCAGGCATTGGAGAGAGGGTCATAGTCAGCAGATTATGGTCAGAGAGGGGGAGCAAAGAGGATGAGAGGTTTGATACAGAGCAGAGGTTAGAGAAGAGGAGGTCAATTGTGTGGCCGTCTTTGTGGGTGGGTGCAGTAGACCATTGCTTGAGTCCAAAAGATGAGGTTAGTGACAGTAGTCTGGTGGCAGCAGGGTTGCTAGTGTCAACAGATATGTTGAAGTCACCCGTGATGATTGCAGGGATGTCTGTGGACTGAAAATGAAGGAGCCACTTAGAAAAGTGGTCGAAGAAAAGAGTAGTAGTTCCAGGAGGGCGGTAGATGACGACGATTTTCAGGTTACAGGGAGAATATAAACGGACACAGTGAGCTTCAAAAGATGAGAAGGATAGAGATGAGTGGGTTAAAGGAGCAGATTTTGGACAGAAGGATGCCCACACCCCCACCCTGTTTGTTGTTGGATCTGGGGGTGTGGCTGAGATGTAGCCCCCCATGTGAGAGGGCAGCGGGTGAAGCTGTGTCTGATGGGGTCAGCCATGTTTCTGTGAACCCCATGAAGGTAAAAGAGTTAGAGAGAAACAGGTCATGAATATAGGTGAGTTTATTGCGCACTGAGCGTGCATTCCACAGTACGCAGGTGACAGTGGTGGGAAGGGGTGGGGAGGGAGTAAGATGAATCAGATTAGATGGGTTGTGTGTGTATCCAGGTTTAACGTGGTTGCAGATTTTTGGCTTTGATGCAAAGTGAATAGTTCTGGAGCAGAAGGGTGGAGAGAGTGGGCCTGGATTAGGACTGATGTCGCCGGCGGCAAGTAAGAGTAAAAGGAGAGAGAAGAGATGGTTGTGGCTTTTGAGGGTGGAATAATGTGTCTTGCGCTTGGATATAGAGGGGGTGAGTGATTTTGCCAAAGAAAGGAATTTCTGAGCTGAGAGGTAGGGGGAGGAGAGCAAAGGGGGGGAGATATATAGGGACTTACCAGTAGCAGGGGGATACGGGATACTATATACCTAGGATTCTGAGGGTAAGAGGAAGTAGTGTGATGATATAAAAGGTAATCATTGTTGTTGATGCTGGGCTATTCAGACAATCAGAATCCGGTGTAGGTTTCCTTCAGGTTAAATTCAGATTAAATTCGCTGCAGACTTAGAAGGATTCAGACTTGGAAAGGAGTCTGAATTGCAGCCATGGGGGTTTGCAGTCACTGCCACTCAATATAAACAGTTTCTAAGTGGCTTTGATGCACAACAGTTGGGCCTCCTAAAGGGTGGGGCTCAGGTCAGTGAACACACAAGGGGCAAGATTGGTCAATTTAAGTTTAGCAGAAAGTAACAGATGATAGTTTCACAAATATAAATATGGGCAGGGGAACCAGATGGGGCATTCAGAATATTCACATAACTCTTAAATAAGGCATAGGCACAAAAAGGTGACAAGGAAAAAATCAAGCTTTAAATAGTGAATCTGATGAGAGAATGGCAGCAGGTTTTACACAGGCAGGAAAGGGTTAAAAGTTGCAGATGGGATCAAAATGCACACCTGTGAATGAGAGAGGAGACATATCAGAATGCAGAAGGTGGTGATGTGGAGGAAGAGTGGTGTGGTTCTGGGTCCATAGAGTGAATTCAGATTAAATTCCCTGCAGACAAGGATTCAGACTAGGAAAGGAGTCTGAATTGCAGCCTGAGAGTGGCTTGCAGCCACTGCCACTCAATATGGAATATGGAGGTCTCTAGTTCTGAACCATCCTAAAACTATATTCTTGGACACACCAGAATTGCAGAAACACTTTTAACACCAGATGGTAAGATGCTCCTCCCAGGGGGGCATTGTAGCATGTTTGTAATTACTCACCCTTAACCTGTACTCTGCTCTCAGATCAGTAAATGAACTATTTCCAAAATGTCTCATCTCGTAACTAGTGTGTGCTTATCACATTACAATATATATTTAACTTGAGCTGACTGTTTGCCTTAACTGAAATTCCAAAAAGAGGGAAGCCATTCTCATGCTCTGATAGTGGCAAATGCTTTACTACTCATTCAAAACTTTGTAGACTCCAAAAAAGTCACACTGAAATACTGCTTGTGTAATTTACATGACTTTCGGTATTTTTCTTACAGGTTGAAGATTTATCAGGGAGCTGGAATCCATTTTACAGATAAACTGATTTCCATCAGCCCACGATGAGCCCTAAACCAGGAAAACCATATCAGTGCTCTGAGTGTGGAAAATGGTTCCGTTGTAAATCAGAGCTTACAAGTCACCAGAGGAGTAACACTGGAGAGAAGCCGTTCAAATGCTCTGAATGTGGCAAATGCTTTACTACTCATTCAAAACTTCTTATACATCAGAGGGCCCACACTGGAGTGAAGCCGCATCAGTGCTCTGAGTGTGGAAAATTGTATAGTTTTAAGTCACAACTCAAAAGTCATCAGAGGAGTCACACTGGAGAGAAGCCATTTTCATGTCCAGAGTGTGACAAGTGCTTTACACACCATACAAACCTGCTTACACACCAGAGGACTCACACTGGGGAGAAGCCATATTCCTGTCCGGATTGTGACAAGTGCTTTACACATCATTCAACCCTGCTTACACACCAGAGAATTCACACTGGAGAGAAGCCATTTTCGTGTCCTGAGTGTGACAAGTGCTTTTCACACAATGCAGCCCTGCTTACACATCAGAGGACTCACACTGGGGAGAAGCCATATTCCTGTCCTGATTGTGACAAGTGCTTTACAGAGCGTTCAAACCTGCTTACACACCAGAGGACTCACACTGGAGAGAAGCCATTTTCATGTCCTGAGTGTGACAAGTGCTTTACACAACATGCAACCCTGCTTACACATCAAAGGACTCACACTGGGGAGAAGCCATTTTCATGTCCTGAGTGTGACAAGCGCTTTACCCAGCGTTCATACCTAACATAGTAACATAGTAACATAGTATGTAAGGCTGAATAAAGACTTTAGTCCATCCAGTTCAGCCTGTTTAACTCCTTCCAGTGGTCTAGTAGCCATAGCCGGAAATGTTATTACATGCCAGGAAGGCATCAAGGCCACTTTTGAACATTTTTAATGTATCCCTCATTACTACCTCCTCTGGCAGCGAGTTCCATAGTCTCACTGCTCTTACAGAGAAGAATCCCCTCCTATGTCGGTGGAGAAAGCACCTTTCCTCTAACCTTAGTGGATGCCCCCGGGTTATGGTTACACTCCGGGGTATAAATAGATTGTGGGACAGATCCTTGTATTGACCCCGAATATATTTATACATAGTTATTAGATCACCCCTCAATCGTCTTTTTTCTAGACTAAATAAGCCTAACTTGGACAATCTTTCCGGGTACTCTAGCCTATCTGCACACCAGAGGACTCACACTGGAGAGAAGCCATTTTCATGTCCTGAGTGTGACAAGTGCTTTACACAACATGCAACCCTGCTTACACATCAGAGGACTCACACTGGAGAGAAACCATTTTCATGTCCTGAGTGTGACAAATGCTTTACACGGTGTTTGAGCCTGATTAGACATCAGAGGACTCACACTGGAGAGAAGACATTTTCATGCCCTGAGTGTGACAAGTGCTTTACACAGCGATCAACCCTGTTTAAACATCAGAGGACTCACACTGGAGAGAAGCCATATTCCTGTGCTGAGTGTAGCAAGTGCTTTACACAACGTAGTAGCCTACTTGCACACCAGAAAATTCATACTGGGGAGAAGCCGTTCTCATGCCCTGAGTGTGACAGGTGCTTTACACACCATACAAACCTGCTTAAACATCAGAGGATTCACACTGGGGAAAAGCCATATTCCTGCCCTGATTGTGGTAAGTGCTTTACACAACATGCAACCCTGATTACACATCGGAGGACTCACACTGGGGAGAAGCCATTTTCATGTCTTGAGTGTGATAAGAGCTTTACACGGCATTCATACATGCTTAAACATCAGAGGACTCACACTGGAGAATAACTTTTTTAAAAGTCTGGAAGGTTACAAGTGTTTTAGTCGATGTGTGAATTTCCAGTGCCATGCCATGATCCAAAATTTCTGGTCACACACTGGAGAGAAGCCATATCAATGTCGTGACGTGGTGAAGGTTGTGCACATAAGTCACAGCTGACAAGACACCAAAGGATTCACCTCGCCACGAATGCACTGTGTCTTACAAAAGCTCCAAATTTCACACCAGTAAAATTGATCACTTGAGAACAAGCAACATAATTTTGTTGTGAACCAAGAAGGCTATATGCAATAATACAGCATGACTCTGCGGGATAGAAAGGCAATAATTAGATTTCTAAATCCCTGATCTTCACAGTTCAAACAGGAAAAACTTTTCACCAGTAGTGCTCTTAAAACGCTGTGTATCCCAACACCAGGCTCTTAAATACACGTACCAGAAACATTCTTTCAATATGGCATAATGATTTTAATCACTCCCAAACTCGATTGCTTCCTCTGATGTTGATAATGATAATACTTTCCTCATACAAAGCTCCGTTAATTGTTTAAGGGTCATTAAGCAGAGGGTAGGATAAAGAAAAAACACATAGCGTGATACTGTTTTAAGATTAAAATGGTTGCAAATTTATTGCGCTTACCAAATAGCGGGGTTAAAATGCGCACATATCCACATCCAGACAATATCTTCAAAATGTAAAGAGAAAGCTTTGCCCTTCAATTCTCCTCGTTCAGGTCTTACAATAACTAGTTTAAAACACCGCGCTACCCCGGCCGTGGGTAACGCAGCTGAGCTCCAGCGCGCACAGCTGACTGCAAAGGACGTCTGACGTTGTGATGAGGCCACGCCCAACGCGTTTCGTCTCCAGGACTTTGTCATAGGCTGCGGGCCCACCACCTCGTCATTAATTTATTCACTTCGCTTGGTGACGTCAGCTCCAATGTTAACTATATCCTCTCCAAAAGCTTTTAAGAATATGCGGCAGCTTTCAATCTAATTGCGCTGTTACAATGGCATTCAATCTGGATACTCTCTCATAAACAGACCAAATCTATGTTATGGGATTACACTTATTTTAAAAGGAGATGAATGAAAGGCATTGCTCTCTAGCATACAATAATAAACTTACGCTATTAAGACTCTTTATATCGCTATAGTATATTATGGTAAAAACATCTTTATGCCGCATCATTTCAATGTATATTAAGGTAAAAACATCTTTATGCCACATCATTTCAATGACATATATTTCTAATATCTAAAATAAATAAATTGTCACATTAATGAACCTACCAAATCATTAAAACATGAATACATGAATATAAAAAACAGAAACACATTTCTATTATACCACTAATTCAATTAGCATATAAAGAAGTTATAAAATTAATAAAAGGGGAATTAATGTTTACCTATAAAGCAATTTATATCAAATTCTATATTTAATCCATGTGGGGTCAACGTTTTCATTTTAAAAATCCATTCTGATTCCTTTTGTGAAAGGAACCTCAGAATGTTTCCCCCTTTTAGATCAAGTTTAACATTGGATCACAACCATGTGCAAATTAAAAATGGGCTGACACACTATGTGTCTCTACACCTTTCTTTATATTGTACAGATGTTCTCTTATTCTAATTTTAAGTGTTCTGCCCGTCCTCCCTATATACTGTAAGCCACATGGGCATTCTAATAAGTAGACAACATTTGCACTGTTACATGTTATAAATTGATTCAGTTTGTATTTTTCCCCAGTCTTATTTGATATAAACTCCTTATACGCCCTAGGTGCATTTGCTGCAGAAATCGTACACGCCATGCATTTTTTACATCTATAAAAACCTACCAAATCATTAATGGTGCCCATCATTCTATTCTGTCTGGGCCTCACATAGCTCCTTACTATTTTCGTCGCTAGTGTAGGGGGTCTCCTAAAAATAACTTTTGGTTTATCTGGTAATGTAGGTCCCAGAATATCATCATTTTTAAGTATATGCCAGTTTTTTTCCAGCACTTTTTTTAAAATTCTATGATTTTTCCCAAATTGGGTGATGAAAGCAAATTCAGCTGTATTTTTTTCCAGTGTTTTTTTCCTTCCTGTTCCAACTATCATCTTTTTTCTGTCCATTTTTCTTACCTCATTCATTTCTCTCTCTATTAATAATCTATCATATCCTTTATTGATGAAACGATCTCCAATGATACTCGCCTGGTTATTATAATCATCGTCCTCTTTACAATTTCTCCTGACTTTAATAAATTGGCCCTTAGGAATATTCCTAAGCCAATTAGGGTCATGGCAGCTGGATATTGGTACATAGGCATTTCTATCTGTCTCTTTACAAAACGTTTTGGTAACCAATTCTCCACCCCTCTTACTAATTTCAAGGTCCAGAAAATGTACCACCTCCTTGCTTTTTTTAAAAGTGAAGGAAATTCCCCAATTATTTTTATTTATCGAATTGAAAAACTCCAAAAAGGATTGTTCATCACCCTCCCATATAATGAGGCAGTCATCTATATAGCGCCTCCAAACCTTCAAACATGTGTGCTGTTTTTCATAAATGTGTAATAATTCCCATAATCCCATAAAAAGGTTGGCGAGGCTGGGGACAAATTTCGCCCCCATCGCCACTCCTTTTACCTGTAAAAAATATTTACCACCAAACCAAAAATAATTGTGTGTTAGAACAAAATGAAAACAGTCAATTAAAAATTCGACTTAAATAATAAAATCGGGTGAGCTCTTAAGAAAATATCTAAGGGCAAGAAGTCCCTTCTCGTGCGGAATGTTTGTATAAAGGGACACCACATCTGTTGTTGCTAAAAGGGTAGAATCACTGATATTGACATGTGTAATTAGTTGTAATACTTGTTGACTATCCCTTAAAAAATATGGTAATTGGTTAACCAAAGGTTGCAGGAAAGAGTCCAGATATTTTCCCAGATTACTACTAATAGAACCAATACCATTTATTATTGGACGATGGGGAGGGTTACATTGGTCCTTATGAATTTTAGGTAGCCTGTATAAAGTTGGTGTTCTAGGGTAACTAGCCCTACAGAACTCGACCTCTTTTTTATTCATAATTCCGAGAGCTAAACCTTTCCCTAGGATCTCTTCAAGCTCTCCCATATAAGGTTTAATGGGATCAGAATCCAATTTCATATAAGTGTCTTTATCTTCCAACAACTTCCACATTTGTGCATCATAATCCTCCAAATCTTGCACTACTATCCCCCCCCCTTATCTGCTTGTTTTATAAGTTTAATCCCATAACATAGATTTGGTCTGTTTATGAGAGAGTATCCAGATTGAATGCCATTGTAACAGCGCAATTAGATTGAAAGCTGCTGCATATTCTTAAAACCTTTTGGAGAGGATATAGTTAACATTGGAGCTGACGTCACCAAGCAAGGTGAATAAATTAATGACGAGGTGGTGGGCCCGCAGCCTATGACAAAGTCCTGGAGACGAAACGCGTTGGGCGTGGCCTCATCACAACGTCAGACGTCCTTTGCAGTCAGCTGTGCGCGCTGGAGCTCAGCTGCGTTACCCACGGCCGGGGTAGCGCAATGTTTTAAACTAGTTATTGTAAGACCTGAACGAGGAGAATTGAAGGGCAATGCTTTCTCTTTACATTTTGAAGATATTGTCTGGATGTGGATATGTGCGCATTTTAACTCCGCTTTTTGGTAAGCGCAATAAATTTGCAACCATTTTAATCTTAAAACAGTATCACGCTATGTGTTTTTCTTTATCCTACCCTCCGCTTAATGACCCTTAAACAATTAACGGAGCTTTGTATGAGGAAAGTATTATCATTATCAACATCAGAGGAAGCAATCGAGTTTGGGAGTGATTAAAATCATTATGCCATATTGAAAGAATGTTTCTGGTACGTGTATTTAAGAGCCTGGTGTTGGGATACACAGCGTTTTAAGAGCACTACTGGTGAAAAGTTTTTCCTGTTTGAACTGTGAAGATCAGGGATTTAGAAATCTAATTATTGCCTTCTATCCCGCGGAGTCATGCTGTATTATTGCATATAGCCTTCTTTGTTCATTACCAATCAGACTGATCTGACACAGTCTATGGACTCCTGCGTTTTGGATTTTAATTAATGGTTTAACATGCTGGTATATTAATTGATACATTTGTAGCGCGGCTTGATAAGGTAGTGAAACTTGTGGAGCCTCCAGCCTTCCTTTCTATTCATTACTGTGATTATTTGTTTCTTTGAACATAATTTTGTTGATGAGCCTGTGACGTTATTTTGACCAGAGAGATGGGAAATATTCAGAGCTCATGTGTTCCAATGTAATTGTTATTTATAAGGTAGTTACATTGTGCTGCATTATCTGCATATATGTCTGTTGCCTACCCTCTGCAAATGACCACCAATTATATGGATTACACATTCAGGCACAACCAGACAATAGTTATCATCCAGGCGACTAGGCGGACCCCAGCACCAATACAATAAAGGAACTTTGCAATTTCGGAAAGCGAACTCCCTCTCCCCCTCGTGGACACCAGCGGCCCAGGTGAACCGAAAGTAGGGTGAGAGCTTTGCCTATGTTACTATATGCTGTACATCAAGGATTTTAAATGTGAGTGCACATTTTTAACCTTTTAGAGGTTTTTATTATTAAAGGCGATATCACGCTATACATTTCCTTCATTGATTTCTTTCATGCATTAACTCATATTGAGCCACCTTCAAGCCCAAAATCTATGGGTATTCATGGTGGATTAAACCGCTAAGGAAACCAAAGGTGCTATATTGAAATGCTTTTTTTCAACCCCTATCTGGTACGTTTAAAGTGTGACAAATGGTGGATTTGCACTAAATTGAAATCCTGGTACCCCACGTGGTGAATTTAAATAAGATTAGTTCAACTGTCCCGCGGAGATCTGCACATCGGTGTATGTTTATATTTACTAGTAAGCCCACCTAAAAAAGCTTCAGTGATATAGTGCTGGGGGCTAGTGTCACAATGGATTCCTTCTGCCCCTCACATTAAATAGAATAAATGAAGTAAAGTCACATAGAACAAAGTGTTAATGTGGTTTTACTGGGTTATTTCCCCTGTTCTTTGGTTCTGTTTATCACCCAACAGTATGTTCCATTCGTCAGCATTGCAACAAATTAAAGACTGGCAATGGGGAGGAGCCTTATTTAAATACAATAGACAAGACTCTCATTATCATAGAAATGAAGAGACTCAATAACTGACACAATGGACTAAAACTGGGAAAGAAATATGTTGAAGTTATTGTAAGTGTGTAACAGCTTCATGTTTTAAGATACTAAATTAGTACACATGACTGTAAAATATCCAACTAATAAAAATGTGTATATATATATATATATATATATATATATTTCACCTGGCATGTCGAGTCATATTGATTTTGTTAAATATAAACAAGGCCATACAAAGGTTCACTAAGTAAGTAGGGGAATGGAAGAAGGAATGGGAGAGGGAATTCACCAAAGGGCAGAGACAGATTAGTATTCTTTATTTATGTAACCCCTTATTCTTCCTCTGTAGAGCTTTACTATGTAGTAAATAGAGACATGGTAAAAAATATAGTAGAAAGACAACTACAGACCCAATGTAAAAAATGAAAAAGCAAATTTTATGAGAATAGGACACAAAAGGAGAAAGAGTCTGACCCCTTTGAGGTTACTGTGACAGACGCTCTGCCTTTTGCATGTCATCACTATTCCATTGCCCACCGGGTCATTCACTGGCCTTTTCTTAATTAGGTTCCAGACAATGTCATTGTATTTTGATACTGTTACAGGCAATGTCATTGTAGTTTGGATTGTATTACAGGCTGCCATTGTGTTGATTGATTATGTCACAGACAATGGCATTGTTCTGATTGAGTGTGTTACAGACGTCTATTGTGTTGCTGATTGCGTCACCGGCAGAGTTGAGGGATTGTGTGCCCTGCTGCTATTGGTCGGTGTATTTGTCATGCAGTCCTCCATCAGGTCCACGGGGGAGGTCCCCTTGCATGGAGCTTTGCATATAAGGCACAGTGTGGCACTAATAAAGTTAACTTCACCTTCACCCTCAATACTGAAGTTCTGTCTCTTATTGGGGGAAACGCTATATTACAATTCACTAGCCCTTGTAAGGGCTGTTCCTGTTTCCTCACGGACGACTCTGGAATTCCAGCAGCACCTCTTACGATTGGGAAAAGGACGTCTCGGGCGGTGAAGCCCTCCGGCGATAAGGGATATCGCTACAATTGGTGGCAAGCGGTCGGATGGTCCTTTCTACCCAGAGAGAGTGCTACCCTGATGGAGAGTCAGTAGGACAAGTTGAAAAGGCTGACCCTGAAGGATCTACTCGAGAGCCGGGGAAGGTCAGCTAGCAACCGCCCACGTCAGGAACTGATAGCCGAGCTGATCGAAATGGATCGTGCAGCAGTGAGGACCGAAACCAATATAGAGATCGATGAAGACGCTGCTCTTGTTCAAGCGGTTCGGAACAGATTGTCGGTCTATGGCCCGAATCCATCACAGGAACTGATCGACCGAGTCACTGTGCAGCGGAGGCAGATGCCAGTAAGCGAAAGGGAAGATCTGCGACTTTCAACCCAGCAGCCTCTCAGCCTCAGTTACACTGGAGGAAGAAAGATTCCATTTGCAGCATTTAAGTCCTTCCAGGAAAGTGGCGACGAGATTGACGGATTTTTGGCCGATTTTGAACGGCAGTGCGCTTTACACCGGGTACCCACGGAGGAATGGGTCACCATATTATCAGGGAAACTATCTGGGAAAGCTTCCGATGCTTTCCGGGCCATCCCTGATGCGGACTTACCACACTACCATCTGGTAAAGGAGGCTTTGTTAGCCCGGTACGCTGTCACCCCGGAAGCCTACAGGCGACGATTTCGGGAATCCCAAAAGAAGGGAGGGGATTCTTACACGGAGTGGGCATGTCGCCTCCATCGTACAGCATCACACTGGGTCACTGGATGCAAAGCCACGACCGCTGAGGATGTACTACAGTTGTTTTTACTAGAACATTTTCTCAATGCCCTTCAACCAGAGCTAAGAGAGTGGGTACGTGACCGGAGGCCTCTGACGCTACCTGACGCTGCTCGTCTAGCCGACGAGTACACCGATGCACGCCGGACAGAACAGTCCGCTCCAAAACCACAACCTCCCATCAAATTTCAAGCACCTGTGGCTTCAGCACCAACTCGTGACTCTGGGCCACATAGGCAAGCGCAGCAACCGAACCTCTCCACAGTTCAGTGCCATTGTTGCAAACAATGGGGACATTATCGCAGTGATTGCGCCATAGAGCGTCCCCGAAACACGTGGGGGCAAAAGCAACCTTCCACCTCTCGTACTCCTGTGGCACACTGTTTGGAAGCTGAGAGCAGTTCGGAAGAGTATCTGGGGGTACTGTATGAAGCTGATCCTGTACAAGCGGCCATCCAAGACAACCGACAGCACCATTGCCAGGAGGTACGAGTCAATGGGCGCACCGCGCAAGGATTACGCGACACCGGAGCCACACTTACCTTGCTCCAGCCTCATTTGGTCAAGAACAAAGACCGCACTGGACACACCGTTGCATTAAGGGTGGCGGGGGAAGCTGTGTTTCGACTCCCCACCGCCCGAGTACATCTTGACTGGGGAGCTGGATCTGGCAGGGTACAGGTGGGACTTATGGACAACTTACCAGCAGAAGTACTATTGGGAAATGATCTAGGACCAATGACTTCTGCCTACGCTACCTCTGGGCCAGCCAGCGTCAACCCTGTTACAACCCGGTCTCCAGCCCGAGCTGCCGACTCCAGCCCACTGTTCGGGGAGACCCAGGGGTTTCGTCTGCATCACGTCATGTCTGTTACACAAAGTCAAGAAGAGGATCAGCCATCAGGTTACGTCCTTCCAGAAGGGAAACTTATGCCAAACACTATTTTTGTTGGGGGCATTGACCGTCGGATTAATCAGCATGAAATTAAGTATTTCTTTTCAAAGTATGGTGCTGTAAAGAATGTCAAAATTATTAGGGATGCCTCTGGCGTTTCTAAGGGTTATGGTTTTGTCTACTTTTACGATGATGTAGATGTGCAGAAGATTGTGGATTCTCCGATCAGCTTCCATGGAAAGAGATTGAAACTTGGGCCAGCTATAAAAAAGCAAAGCACCTGTGCACACATCCAACCAAGGACTTTGGTGCTGAACTCACCAACGCCACAATATCCCAATGTTTGGACCCCACCCATGACCGATTCCTATGAACAGCCCACGTCAATGTTTAGTCCGGTTACTCACTATTTGCAGACTTGTCCTTACACAGAACTCTGCCCATAACAAGAGTCCGGACAGCCCCACGTTAACCCGAACAGGGTCAATCCGGGTCTGCCGGGTGTTCCACAAAAGGGGGCATTGTGACAGACGCCCTGTCTTTTGGATGTCATCACTATTCCATTGCCCACCAGGTCATTCACTGGCCTTTTCTTAATTAGGTTCCAGACAATGTCATTGTATTTTGATACTGTTACAGGCAATGTCATTGTAGTTTGGATTGTATTACAGGCTGCCATTGTGTTGATTGATTACGTCACAGACAATGGCATTGTTCTGAATGAGTGTGTTACAGACGTCTATTGTGTTGCTGATTGCGTCACCGGCAGAGTTGAGGGATTGTGTGCCCTGCTGCTATTGGTCGGTGTATTTGTCATGCAGTCCTTCATCAGGTCCACGGGGGAGGTCCCCTTGCATGGAGCTTTGCATATAAGGCACAGTGTGGCACTAATAAAGTTAACTTCACCTTCACCCTCAATACTGAAGTTCTGTCTCTGATTGGGGGAAACACTATATTACAATTCACTAGCCCTTGTAAGGGCTGTTCCTGTTTCCTCACAGACGACTCTGGAATTCCAGCAGCACCTCTTACGATTGGGAAAAGGACGTCTCGGGCGGTGAAGCCCTCCGGCGATAAGGGTTATTGCTACAGTTACAAAGGGGGAGATTCCAGAAAAGGGGAGTGACGTCTGAGAAGTTCTGTAGAGATGAGAATGAGAGGAGGTGACCAGGTTGGAGGATAGGAGAAGGTCAGAGCCAGACCAAAATCTGTGTCTGCATTGATAACGTTGGATTAGAAATATATGGGTGGGCCTGGATGGAAAGTTAAAATTTTAAACTGAACTCTTCATGAGTTTGGCAGCCAATGGAGAGACTGGCTGAGAGGAGAAGAACTGGGAAAGCGAGAGGAGAGAAAGTGATGTGCAAACTAGCTCATAGATCATCTATTTCCAATACAGATGTAGAATCCTCATACAAGATCATAACAAGATGGTACCAGTTATTATCCAAACTATCTAAGATGTCTACTACTGTCTCCTCTTTATGTTGAAGATGTATGAAGGCACAGGGCGTGGTGCTCAATATCTTCTGGAGCTGTCCTAAATTATCACACACAAATTAACTGGGTTTATTTCTAAGTGATCACCTGCCTAATTACCAAATAATCCTAGCCGTAATATCTATCTAAATCAAGAAGAAATCATTACATGAAACAGGGCTGGATTATGAGGAAGGTGCAAATGGCACTCGCCCCGGTACCTCTGCCACTTGCCCTGCAAAGGGGGCCTCCAAAAGCCTTTGGGTTATGGTCTGGTCCAAGAGGCTTTTCAGACATTGGTCTGACGGGTCATGGGGCTGGCAACAAAGCTGTTGACAGCAGTGGGGACCCCCCATGCCTGAGCAAACCTTTTTTTAGTTTTTTCAAACCTGCAGGCAAAGGCAGTATGCAGAGTCTAGAGCAGCAAAGCCCCCATCAGTAACGCTACAGTGATAGTGGGTTCAGAGATGTCAATCGGCAGCCTCTCCCTGCATATAAGCCACCAATCACACCTGCTGGCTGCTCAATGCAGATAACTGTTTTCTGCTGGATGTCTACACCCCCAGCAGCATGCATCCAAACAAGGGTGGCACAAGGGACTCGATCTAACGTTCCAGTAAGGAGGCGGGTGCCAGGAAACCAACAATCAATTACTTGTCTGGTCTATTATTTTAAGGAACAAAATACTGTATCTGGGGTCTCCACCAGATTTTTTGCCCAGTGGCCTCCACCACACTTAATACGGCCCTGCATGCACCCCCCATAAAAGCAACCAAAGCCTGCCACCCCTCCTATGGGTTTCCAAGGTGAGAGCCATACGTAGGAGCTGACTGTGTCCATTAAAAAAAGATCCTGTAAACATTGGGAAATACATCATTCATTGTTCTCATTACACCCAGAATATTCTGGGATCTCCAAGATGAATGTGTGTCTGATTGATTCATCATATGGAGGAGCCACCGCCTTCCCTTTTTTGCTTTACTCTATATCTTCTGAAGCTCTGCTCTTTACCTTCTTCACTCATCTCATTGCTTGTTACCTGTTTCCGAACAATACCAGAAAAATGAAAGAGGCGAATAGAGTCAGATGTTGGTGTTTTATTTAGGTTTATATATTTGTGAACTTGTAGTGCATTAAAATTGACAAATTAGAGGAACTCTCTACAATACAATACAATATATTTGTATTTACAATTCACAATAGCAAAGTCGATATACTTTATTAATTATGTAATATTTTGTATGCAATTGTCTGTGAAACTCTTCTTTCTAAATAAAAAGGATTTAAAAAAGGAGCCAGTAGGATGTTTGGTGAAATGTCTTTAAAGAGACAGTCCAGACAATGGCAGTAATAAAGCAGCGAGTAGCTAATCTGCTAAAAATAACGTCACAGGTCAGCAACAAAATTCTTTTGCATGTTCTCAGTGATTAATTTTCCTGGTGTGAAGTTTGGTGCTTTTATAAGACACATTGCATTTGTGGCAATGTGACAACTTTGGTGTCTTGTCAGCTGTGATGTGAATAACCTTCACCACATTCAGGATATTGATATGGATTCTCTCCAGTGTGTGGCCTATCAGTATGGATCACGGAGTGGTCGAAATTCACTCTTCGACTAAAACACTTGTAACATTCCAGGTATCAAAAAGCTTTATCTTCAGTGTTTTCTGATGGTTAAGCAGGGATGCACGTTGTGTAAATCACTTGTCACACGCAGGACATGAAAATGGCTTCTCTCTAGTGTGAATTCGCTGATGTTTAAGCAGGTGTGAACTCCGTGTAAAACATTTGTAACATTCAGTGCATGAAAAAGGCATCTCTCCAGTGTGAGTCCTCTGATGTGTAAGCAGGTGTGAACGCTGTGTAAAACACTTGTCACACTCAGAGCATAAAAATGGCTTCTCTCCGGTGTGAGTCCTCTTGTGCTTATTCAGGTTTGAACTATCAGTAAAGGACTTTTTACATTCAGTGCATGAAAATGACTTCTCTCCTGTGTGAATTCGCTGATGTTTAAGCAGGGTTTCACGTTGTGTAAAGCACATGTCACACTCAGGACAGGAATATGGCTTCTCTCCCGTGTGAGTCCTCTGATGACTTTTGAGCTCTGACTTACAACTATACAATTTTCCACACTCGGAGCACTGATGTGGCTTCACTCCAGTGTGGATCATCTGATGTCTAAGAAGATTTGAACGATGAGCAAAACATTTGCCACATTCAGAGCATGGGAACGGCTTCTCTCCAGTGTGACTCCTCTGGTGGCGTGTGAGCTTTGATTTACTATGAAACCATTTTCCACACTCAGAGCACTGATATGGTTTCACTGGTGTGGGGCTCATCGTGGGCTGATGGAGATTTATCTGTAAAATGGATTCCAGCTTCCTGATTAAAGTTCAACCTGTAAGAAAAATACAGAAAGTCATTACACAAGTAGTATTTCAGTGTGACTTTGTTTTCTTTCTCAGAGCATGAGAATTTTAGCATCTTAGCTATGACAATAGGTCAGCTCAGGTTAAGTTTATATTGTAATGCGATAAGTGCACATGAGTTACAAGTATGAGATATTTTGGAAATGTTACATTTACAGGTCTGAGAGCAGAGTACAGGTTACAGGTGAGTAATTACAAACATGAAACAGTGGATATTCCCAATGCCTCCCTGGGAGAAGTATTTGCCCCTTAGGCGTTAAACTATTGGGCCTGATGCTGCACATCTGGTGGGTACAAGAATATGATCTTAGGATAGTTCAGAAGTGGAGACCTCCATATTTCTGTTTCAAAGGTAGTTATGGAGGTGGAACAATGTGAGGTGGGTTGGCTTTGATTCACGGTTCTGATTCTGTATTTGACTTCGGGCTAGGGGTAAATGTGACCCAGTTATTCCTGGTACTATGTCGGCACTGGCTGCCTGAAGAGACTTCCCATTGGTGCATGTAAAGCAAGGCAGCTCACTGCATGGGGTGGCTCATGGCTGTGACACTGTGGCTTCACACACTGGTGAGAAACCATATAAATGTTGTGACATGGTGAAGGTTATGCACATAAATCACAGCTGACACAACACCAAAGGAGTCACCTCGCCAATAATTCATTGTGTCTTACAAAAGCACCAAATTGCACACCAGGAAAATTGGTCACTGAGAACAAGTAACATAATTTTGTTGATGAGCCTGTGACGTTATTTTGAACAGAGAGATTGGGAATATTCAGAGCTCATGTGTTCCAATGTAATTGTTATTTATAAGGTAGTTATATTGTGCCACATTATCTGCATATATGTCTGTTGCCTACCCTCTGCACATGCCTAATAATTATATGGATTACACATTCAGGCACAAGCAGACAATAGTTATCATCCAGAAAGCCAGTGAGATTGTAAAAAGAAAGATATCATACCATTTAAAAACTAAACATCACTGGCAATTTAAATGTTAAGCTTTGCCCCCTTTTTTCTTTACCATCTACCTCTTCTCCTTCTACCTTTATCTCTATCTATCTCCATTTTAAATACCCCAACTATCCCATGCATTGGGACGAGCATAAATATCTTGTGAAATTCTCCTAAAGTTGTGACTGAATCCCATTTTCTCAAGAAGACAGCAACAAAAATGTGGCATTTGCCTTCCCTGTCTGGAACAACACGTGTCCAAAATTGGCAATTTCTATGGATTGCTCTGCAATGGAACAAAGCCATATATCTGACACTACAAACCCACCATCATGCAGTATAGGCATTCATTAGATTATATATAATACTACTGTTAGATTATAGTGTCTCTACAAACCTCCACTAACATGGGATGACTTAGATGGTTTGATTTAATCTCTTACAGAAATTCATCATAAACTTGTCTATTATAATATAATGTGAGGGATTTCAAACACCTTAACTAAGCAATGCCTTGGGACTAAGCATAAACATCTTGTAAAATTCTCCTAATGTCATCATTGCATCTCATGTTCTCAGGCACATAGTGCAAACTGCACCAAAATGTGTTCTCTGCCTTGACCACATTGAACAACCCATGTCCAAAATTGGCAATTTTTATGAACTACTCTGGGACTTTGCACAGAAAAGGCCATACATTTGACACAAAATAACTGTCAGTGTGTACTATAGGAATCTGATTTTATTTTTTTTATAAATATTTATATGGACATGTTGCCTCTTTGGGTTAACACATTTAATGTAATCTCCCAATTAAAAGATACCCAGCAGCATATACATATTCAACTATTCTTTCCTGCAACATCTTGGAGGACCTATAAAACCATTCAGCACATAAAACACACTAATATATAAAACATTGAGCAGAGAAGACAACTGACCTAATCCCACATCTGACACGCAGTTATGTTTATATTCTATAGCACAATATCACCAGACACAGCCAAATCATTCACCCAGACATGATAATAACCATCACATATAACCTAATAGTAACAGAAGTCATATCTACCTGGTATAGGGCAGTATGGGGATCCCCTCGCCGCTCTCCTGACCCGTCTGCTATTGCTGTGACTGAGCCGGCCTCACCTTATATTGTCTGTACAAACATTCTCTAACATGAGGCGGCTCTGGATTGGCTAAATTCTGAATCTGAATAAACAAAGGTATGTTAATGTCGTGTTTCTGGGGCGTTTCACTGGGCTTTGTTTATCCCCCAGCAGTTTGCCGGATTTATTAGCAGTGCAGGGAGGAGACAAAAGGGAGGGAGGGACCTTATATGAAACACAATAGACGAGACTCTCATCATTAACATAGAAATTACATGACACATTAACAGACTAAAAAAACTAAAAAAAGTTCAAGTTATACAGTGCCGGGGGTTAGTGTTAGAAATGGATTCTTTCCACTCCAAACCTCAAATAGAAGAAATTATATAATGACATAAAGACCAAATAATAGTCTCTTCTAGGACAACACTGTAATGATCAAAATAAGATAATAATCCATAAGATAATACAATATCCCATCACATGACTGCTATGAGCTAACACCTGTACAAGCAAGATACAGAAATACTAGGATCATAATCTATATTACACCTGGACCTTGTGGTTAAGCAGTCGCTCATGAAGCCAACAATAAAAGCAAAATAAAATGCAAAAATTGCAACAATAATGGAGACAGCTACGGAGATACAAAGATTATCAGGATATACCACAGTATAAAAAGTCTTAGGCTTTTTCTATAGGATGATCGAATAATCCTCACAGTACACAGATTACATTATCTATGTCCGTAGTGGAAGTAGTCACATTCCTGATGTAGTGTAGTCAGTGTTTGGTACACACTGGCCACCGCTTTCAATAATGAATACCAATACGCCACAAATATATATACATACACGTGCCTATATACAATATATACATATATAAGCCTGGACATAGGAATCTGTTACCCAAAGCATTGCTTATTACACTATACTTTCTGTATCTTACTTGTTAGCTCATAGCAGCCATGTGATGTTGTTGTCATTGTTTTATATTATGAAGGAAATCTTTGATAACTACAATATAATTGTCCCAGCGGAGACTTAGGTCCTGATTTATGAAGCACGTCTGCCAGACTATGCCCCAAGTAAGTTCGAGTAATGTTAAATATAATTTATGTCTGTCCAGGGTCGACCAGAGACAGGGTCAGGTCAGGTCAGGTCAGGTCATGACGATGTCCTGGAGCAGCACTCGGGCGGCAGGAACAAAGCTCCTCCTACTCCATCTCCTCCTCCTTCCTACAAAAGATGAATAGGAAACCTCCTTGAGCTAATTTAAACCTAAAGAAAGAAAGGAATGAAGAGGCCAAGCTCAGTGAGTTGGAGATTTCTCATGCCAAGTACAGACTCGGAGCATCCAAAGGCAAATTTTTCTTGGATAAAAAGTATAATATAAATAGAGCAAATTCAAAGATTTCCAAAATGTGAGAAAGAGGATAATTGCAATGTTACAGTAGCTGACGATTATGGAATTTAGACTCTATGTGTGTTCTATTTTCCAGACATGTATTGCTACGAGTGAAATACTCTGTTATTGTTTTTGCCAGTCACCTGTCTGGTTTTCTCAGTTACAAATTAGCAATAATGTGTTGTGCCATGTCATGCATTGAGAGTAGAACAATGGGAAGAAATCAGAAAATACAATTTAGAGTATACAGTACACCATATACAGCGTATGCTCAACACTCTAGGATACGGGCGCTGCCATCTTGTCACAGAAGCCTCAAATACTGAGGAGAGAAGAGGGGGACAACACACAGGGGGCAGGTTATAGCTGTGCTTTGCACAGACAGAGCAGAACTTGGACCAGGAAAGGGACAGCAATCCCAGAATGCAGAGCAGCACAGTCAGTAGGTACTCTCTGTCTGCAGGCAGGCTGAGACTCCATGGGCCGCCCTCTTGGATGTTTAAAGACTTAGAAAACGCAGTAGGTGCAGGTAGGATGATTTCTTATGTTGGGCAATCTGTATGTACAGGGTGGGGGGGCGAAAGTGAGGCTCCACCTCCTCCATTCATTGTCACTGTTGTGTGTGGCAATTATGTAATTGCCACGCCTATGCAATGACTGTTCTTCCGTCATCGCACAAAGAAGAACAGCAAAACAATAGTGTTCCAGGACTACTTGAAAGTGAAAATATCCATTTCTAGCTCTACACCCTAAGAAGTAAGTATCGGCAGTTTCATAAATGGACAATATTAATTATATTATTTATCAATAATAATAATATTGAAAGGAAATTCTTTCTGTTAAAATCACATTCAACTTTATTGTTTTTCAGTCTAAAAACTGCAGCATACAAAATATGAAAATGTAAACAAACCCTGTGCAATGCCATTTCCTGCAAGTTATCAGAGTTCCCTATGGCACATAATGGCCTCCATTCAATAAAGGTAGATAAAAATTCTCATGGTAGTAAAAGATTCAATTCATGAGAAAAAAGCCTGAGAATGTCACTGTTACTGAATCACTAGAAAAAAAGACAATGAATATCAATGGCACTTTTTTACTCTTAAGAAAAGTAGAGAAGTGTTTACTTCTTTCTACACTGTAGTAAATGCTGCCATTGACTTTCATTGTCTTTTTCTAGTGATTCAGTAACAGTGATATTCTCAGGCTTTTTTCTCAAGAATTGATTTTTTTACTACCATGAGAATTTTTTTCTACCAATATTGAATCGAGGCCATTCCCCTCGATTCAAAGAGCAAAAGTTAATTGATTTCGGATCGAGAATGGTAAGTTTGGGTGGGTGTTAGTCATTTTTTCCTGTTTTTTTGGCCATTTCCGACTCGCACGAGCCTACGTACGAATGCGTATATGCTCTTACGATCATCGGAAGTTCGTTCCTAAATTTTAGGATCAAAACGTAAAACTTAGGATCAAATCCTAAAACTTAGGATCAAAACGTAAAACTTAGGATAATCGGATGTGTTTCCATGTGATTCAGAGAACAGTTTTCAAACCTCTAAATACGTTTTAAAAGAAAGCCACTGGCGACACCTTTTAGCAGTTGTATTGCTGGTCTTGAACAGGTTTTTTGGCTATGTGGAGGAGTCTGCGCGTCTTGAGCTCCAATGAACTGCATGTATCAGCATGGCCGAGGCCATAAATTGTATAGCAATGCATACCTGATTCATGTATGCCTTATAAAAGCATTTTAATGTGGACCTTAATTAGTCCTTTGCATGTAAACCTTTATTTTGCAATCTATTTGCGTTAATTAAAGAAACTTATGTCCTTTGTTATTTATTTTTAAATTGATGTACTAGAATAAAATTTTTAGATTGCATTTATTGGTGTAGTTGTTTACCTTTGCTTTGTTTAATTATTTAAGCACATCTTTGGTCAGATGCATCACACTTACTGAGGAGAGGAGAGCGGGATAAAGTGCAGGATGTGGGTTACTAACTGTATTTTGCACAGACACAGCAGAGCTGGGGGCACGGAAAGGTCAGAAATCAAAGAATGCAGAGCAACACAGTCACAAGGCCCTTTCTGTT
Organism: Gastrophryne carolinensis; assembly: GCA_027917425.1. NCBI lineage: Eukaryota > Metazoa > Chordata > Amphibia > Anura > Microhylidae > Gastrophryne > Gastrophryne carolinensis. Next base: position 7,534,530 of record CM051236.1, on the reverse strand, counting down.
TGCAGGCTGCCCGAGAATACCTGACCCGCCATCTTGGCTGTTTCTAGACTCATAACATGCAGAAGTTGCTGGGTGTTTTTTTATATTTGAGAGCAATCTGTATGTAGAGGGTGTGGGTAACCACACACAAAAGTAAAAAATGCAAGTTAACTAAAAATTAAACAAAGTAAGATTTACTTATGCAAATGCATTCATTCATGGTTGGTTACTACAAAATGAATGAAATAAAGAAAAACAAAAGACCAAATATTTAGAATGCACTTTAATGAGGTAAGTTTGTAGTGCGCAGCCGCAAGATCAGAAGGATTTACGTCCAGACAAAAAAGGAAAAAGGGCAAAACCAATGTTGCAACCTGAGAAATGAAACGGAAAATTCAGGATGGAAACTGACATAGGTCTGATTCCCGAACTGCCATACGAACGGACGGACATTTTAGGATAGAAACGTATTTGCTTATAGAATCACTCGCAAGTTCATACGAACGCACGAGCGTACGGGAAAAATAGGATGATCGGCACCAAAATCCAAGCTGTTACATGTTTCTTTGAATCGACCCTATTGTGTGTAATGATCTGCTTAATCATGAGTGATGATTTTTCAAGGTGAAATCACAACATGTTCAGCCTATAAATTACATTGATGAAAAATAGAACAGTCATATGACTTTCTATGTGTCTCTATAACAACATATGTCCACCGGATAAATAATTGTTAGGAATCATATTGTCAATGCTGTAGCATCAACATGTGACAAATAGAAGATGAGGATTCCAATTTTTATTAGGCTGCAAGGCTTGATTAAAAAAGCGGAATATATAAATAAGAATCCTTCTTGAGGGAAATAAAACCTCCAGAAAGAAGGAAAAGAATGAAGAGGTCGAGCCCCGGTAAGATGGAGATTTCTTATGGAAAGTACAGAGTCGGAGCATCAAAAGCCAAAAGCAACTTAACGAATTCTTCTCAGAGAAAAAAACTATAAACTAATCCAGTTATATTATGATAAATGCTTGTGTGTAACAGATAGGGTTAAATAAGCCACTGCATAGATGGGATGCACAGTGGCAAGGCAGATTTACAGCACAAAGAACTGAAATTGAATTGAAAACTGATCTGGCTAATGAAAATGAAAAAATGAAAAAATTTCACTGTCACTTCTAAGCTGTCCCTGGCTGGATGGTTTTGGTTTTTCCCTATCTTTCCCTGGCTCTGTCTACCTCACTGTCTGCCTCTCTGACTCTCCCTGCCTGTCTGTAAGTCTCTCCCTGTCTGTAGCAACCTCCGTTCTGTCTGTAATGCAAGGCTGAAATGCGCAAAAGGAAAATGGCCACCGGTTTATATAGCACGGTGACGTCACCAGGCTTCCTGGCTGCTGATAGGCTGCATGTGACCTTCCCATGATAACTTGCCCCAGGGGATATGTCCAGTCATTTCCATCCACCATTTTACAATGCCTGTAATTGAAGTAAATGGAGTTTAAAGGAAAACTTTGATCGATCCAATAGCAGGGATATTCAGATTCGTTCGGAATCGAATTTTCCATGAAATTTGGAACGAATCCGGGTTCGTCCGGATCGATTCGCTCATCTCTAGTTATAATGTATGGCCAATGGGTGGCAGCAGCGGCACAAACTTTGCTTCTGCTATTAATCAATATTCTGTTATTTGACCACTAGGTGGCAGGGAACGTCCACCCCAGTCTCCCAAAGCCTGCACCACCAAATATTACCACTAGGTGTCAGTGTCTGCACCAGAAAACCAGATCTGAAACCCTCCCTGATCCTCCCTGTGTATGACTCAAAGCAAGTATTTACTCCTCAGATTTGTGCTGCTTTATGCCTGCAATGCAAAATGTGTTAATTACGTTACTCCGGTTAAACCTGTAATAAAGATTATGTTAATATGTGCAGAGTCCAGTGTGTCTGAACTTTAGAGATCCTGTCAGAAATTCTCTGGACTTGTAGATTTCTGGCTGCTGTTGATGATAAGAGTCCAGCTCGGTTTCACTGAAGCCCTCTGTGAGATTGGAGTCAGATTGAGGGAGATCTCTCTCACAGCTGATTCTTTATAAGCCAAGGGATGTTCTGCTCCTCCTTAGTGGGGGATGGTCTGGAGCTTACATGGGGTAATCACCCTGGGGCAAGTTCACAGTTCCAGTGGCTCAGCTATCTGCTCTGGAGGTTTAATAAGGGGCTCCCACATGCGCTGCTCCAGGGGATAGAGCACAGCAGGCTTGAATGCTGGCTAGGCTGATGGCAGTGAAAGTGGGAGGGAGTTGTTCCTACACTGTGCTCCAAACCCTAGCTTGATGGCTTGTATCCCTCAGTCCAGACACCAGGGGCTTCAGCAGGCTTCTTTCAGGGGGTTCCTTTAGTGTGTGTCCTTATGGGATGGGACAGGGACAGTGTATGCCTCTTTTGGCAGTTCCTCGCTAGGTCCCCCCACAGCACCAATCCCCCTACCTTCTGCCAGCTCTGGATGGAGATGTCTGGTGTCCTCTGAGACAGCACAGGCTGGATTTCTCTTTCCTGGCTCTGAATGGAGATGTTTGGTGTCCTCTGAGACAGTGCAGGCTGGATTTCTCTTTCCTGGCTCTGGATGGAGATGTCTGGTGTCCTCTGAGACAGTGCAGGCTGGATTTCTCGTCCACCGACCTGCAGTCTCTCCTCCTGGCACGCTCCCGCAGGGTGTCTCATCTTCTGTGAAGCTCAGCAGTGGGGGGGGGCGGCAAGGTCTCTCCAGGAGGTGTTGAGTGATTGCCTCCCTGGTTAGACAGCTCAGGCAGGGATGTAAAGGGTGGATGGACAGTCTCTCCTCAGCTGGGAATCAGTCTGCTGCAGTGAGGGTTAAGTGCTTCACAGCCTCTCTCTTTGTCTTTCTCCCGTGCCAGCAATGAGGGGGAGGAGGGGGGTCAGCTACGAGCAGGAGAGGTTCTGTCTTCTGGGGTAAAGGTCACCTTCCTTCACAGAATAACACGCTGATTATCTCCTCAGTGATCCCAGCAGCTCAGTGGATGAGTTGATGAGGGGATAATTGTGAACTGCTTGTTCAGTGTTGATGGGCTCTGCCCCTGCTTCTCTGATATCAGGGAGCCTTGCAACGTCTGTTACCACATGTAGTGAGGCTCGGTGTTACAGCTGCAGGCAGGGACCTCCGGGCAGTAAAAGGGGGGCATAGATCAGTACCTCTTATCAGGCTGGGTTTGTCCTCCTTGTTCTTTGTGCTCCTTTCTCTCTGACGGCAAAGATTCCATAAGATTTTGTCTGGTGATGAGGGAGCACTTATAAAATGCGGCCATGCTGCTTGGCCCCTCCCCCGGAAGTCTTCCTTGAAGTTTTTTTTTACTACCGTGAAAATGTTATCATTACTTATTGAATTGAGGTTGAAATTTTAGCCTGTGTGTCAGTATATAATTCCTTCTATTTGATGTGAGGGGGCGGGAAGAAACACCTTTCCACACTAGCACCCAGAACTATATCATTTGAGGTCTCATTACTATGAAGTAATAATTAAATAATAATTGTGGAAATATTAACAATTTGACAAAATGTAACAGATAAAAATTCTGTGTTTCATAGTTTAGAATCTTTTACCATGAAGCTGTTACACTTTTGCAATGACAGCATCTTATTTCTTTCCCACTTTCAGTCTATTGTGTCAGTTATGGTGTCATGTAATTTCTATGATAATGGTGAGAGTCTTGTCTATTGTGTTTCCAATAAGGCTCCTCCCTCCCTTTTGTCTCCTTGCTGCAATGCTAATGAATCTGTCATACTGCTGGGTGAGAAACTGAATAGTTGGATGAAAAACAAAGCCCAGTGAAACTCCCCAGTAACACGACATTAACATACCTTTACTTATTAAGATTCATTCCATTCAGCCAATCCAAAGCCGCCTCATGTTAGAGAATGTTTGTACAGACAATATAAGGTGAGGCCGGCTCAGTCACAGCAATAGCAGACGGGTCAGGAGAGCGGCGAGGGGATCCCAATACTGCCCTATACCAGGTAGATATGACTTCTGTTACTATTAGGTTATATGTGATGGTTATTATCATGTTGGGTAAGTGATTTGGCTGTGTCTGGTGATATTGTGCTAATGAAATTGTACATTACATTTTATTGTGTGTCAGCCAGATGTGGAATCAGTTGGAGCTGAACATATTATCTATACAATCTTTTATATATTAATGTATTTCGTGTGCTGAATGGATTTTATAGAATTCCAAGAGGAGACTTGTCATACTTTTGGGTGATATATTGTAGGAAATAATAGATGGCATTAATAAGCTGCTGGGTAACAATTTAGTCATTACAGTACTTATAATTAAATTTAAAGAGGTTTGTACACATGTGAATATTTATAAATGATAATATAAAGAATGACATGCTCAGTCAATAATATGCGTCAGATATCTATAGTACTAAGGAATGTCTATACTGCACGAAAAGTACTAAGAGAAGTATTGTATTATCCATCTGATGATTGATGCAGTAGGAGTAAGTGGTGATGACACCAACCCTGATAAGTAGCCACTAAAATTTCCAGATAAAACACATGTTACACTTTAGAGGGAACAGTAAATAGGTGTATTGTACCTAAAAGGAATCTCTGTTAATCGGCACATTTATTACTCAGCGCAGTCCACAGATTCTTACTGAAGGTTAAACATATTTCACATTGAGATATAATATAGTTTCATATCTCAATAAGACTGTGTTCTTTCTACATAATAATGGGTCCATGCTAATTATTTTGTTAGCCATCCCTAACTTTGAATGTGTTTTTTTTTACTTTAACATGCAAAAAATGCAATAAAAAAATTGTTTTTCATGTTTTCATAACAAATCACCAGCACTTGCAATGGGGCATTTCTACAGGAGAAGTGCAACATTTTTCAATGAGATGAGGATAGTTTTTTTTTTCAAAAGTTTGGAAACAACAGCACAATATGAGGAATGTTCAAGAAGAATTCATCTTATTTCGAACAGACTCTAAAACTTGTATTCCCTTCCCTTACCTGTAAAAATGCCCCATCACATGTACAGGTGACGTTTGGTGAAAAACTGTAACAAATATGTTTTGCACTTGTTAGTGTGTTAAAGTAGATAAGCTCACTGAGATGGAAGTTTTAGTCAAGTTAAGCTTGGTTCATCAAATAATTCGAATGACCCCCACTGCTGAGTAGATGTATTTTTATTCATTTTGTTTAATAATAATTGTGGGGACAATCATGAGAAATATTATATGTTATTCCTGATTTCTCCAGCTCATTCCATTCCTATAGCAAATTTCCCTTCTCAACAAGCTAGCTTCATAGGTAGCGTGGGCAGTTGTAATTCTCAACCCAGTCCTGCTCTCAGAAAGCTGTGCAGGTCTCGCACCCACAGGAGGGGACTTCAAAGAAAATCCATGTTGTATGTCACACTCTGAAATAAAGCCACAGTGTCCCAGCCATGAGTGACCCCCTGCAGGCAGCTGCCTTCCATCACATGCATAAAAGGAGAATCTCTTCAGGCAGCCGGTGCCAACACAGAACCATGAATAACTCGTTCACAGCTCCCTCTAGCTCCAAGCCAAATACAGAATCAGAAATCAGAACCGTGAATCAAAGCCAAATCCATCTCAGTTTGTCCCATCTATATTCTTGGACACACCAGAAGTGCAGCAATAGTTTAACACCAAGGGGAAGATACTCCTCTCAGGGGGGCACGTTGGAAATGTCCATTGTTGCATGTTTGTAATTACTCACCTGTAACCTGTACTATTCTCTCAGTAATATGTAATATTCCAAAATATCTCATCCTGGTAACTAGTGTGGCCTAGAGGTAAAGGGAGTGTACTTGTGACCCGAGGGTGGCAAGTTCAAATCCCAGTCCTGACTGAAGAACATAACTGAAATGCTCTTGAGCAAGGCACCTAACCCTGAAAATGCTCCCTGGGCAGTAATTAGGGCAGCCTACAGCTCAGGGCATGGGTTAAATGTGGACTACAAATTCCTATGTGCACAAGCATACAATGGCCATCTATACATTAAACATTAAGCTTATCGCATTACAATATATATTTAACTTGTGCTGACTTTTTTCCATAACTAAAATACCAAACTGAGAAGCCGTTCTCATGCTCTGATAGAGACAAATGCTTTACTTCTCATTCAAAAATTAGTAGATTCCTAAAAAGTCACACTGAAATACTGCGTGTGTAATTCACATGACTTTCTGTATTTTTCTTACAGGTTGAACATTTATCAGGAAGCTGGAATCCATTTTACAGATAAACTGATCTCCATCAGCCCACAATGAGCCCTAAACCAGAAAAACCATATCAGTGCTCTGAGTGTGGAAAATGGTTCCGGTATAAATCAGAGCTCACAAGTCACCAGAGGAGTCACACTGGAGAGAAGCCGTTTCCATGCTCGGAATGTCGCAAATGCTTTACTACTCGTTCAAAACTTCTTATACATCAGAGGATCCACACTGGAGTGAAGACATTTTCATGTCCTGATTGTGACAAGTGCTTTACACAGCATACAAGCCTGCTTACACACCAGAGGACTCACACTGGGGAGAAGCCATATTCCTGTCCGGATTGTGACAAGTGCTTTACAGGACGTGCAAACATGCTTACACACCAGAGAATTCACACTGGAGAGAAGCCGTTTTCATGTTCTGAGTGTGACAAGTGCTTTACACAACGTGCAACCCTGATTATACATCAGAGGACTCACACTGGAGAGAAGCCATTTTCATGTCCTGAGTGTGACAAGTGCTTTATTCATCGTGCAAACCTGCTTACACATCGGAGGACTCACACTGGAGAAAATACATTTTCATGCAACGAGTGTGACAAGTGCTTTACACAGCGATCATCCCTGTTTAAACATCAGAGGACTCACACTGGAGAGAAACCATATTCATGTTCTGAGTGTAGTAAGTGCTTTACACAACGTAGTTACTTACTTTCACACCAGAAAATTCATACTGGAGAGAAAACATTTTCATGCCCTGATTGTGACAAGTGCTTTACACACCATACAAATCTGCTTAAGCATCAGATAATTCACACTGGAGAGAAGCCATTTTCATGTCCTGAGTGTGACAAGTGCTTTACACAACAGGCAAACCTGCTTAAGCATCAGATGATTCACACTGGGGAGAAGCCATTTTCATGTCCTGAGTGCGACAAGAGCTTTACACAACAGGCAAACATGCTTACACATCGGAGGACTCACACTGGGGAGAAGCCATTTTCATGTCCTGAGTGTGACAAGTGCTTTACACGGCGTTCAAACCTGCTTGTACATCAGAGGACTCACCTTTTAAAAGTCTGGAAGGTAACAAGCGTTTTAGTCGAAGTGTGAATTTCCAGCGCCACGCCACGATCCATAATTATAGGGCACCAATATCGAAGCCATATCAATATCGTGACATGGTAAAGGTTATGCACATAAATCACAGCTGACAAGACCCCAAAGTAGTCACCTCGCCACGAATGCAATGTGTCTTACAAAAGCACAAAATTTCACACCAGGAAAATTGGTCACTGAGAACAAGTAACATAATTTTGTTGATGAGCCTGTGATGTTATTTTGACCAGAGAGATGGGAAATATTCAGAGCTCATGTGTTTCAATGTAATTGTTATTTATAAGGTAGTTACATTGTGCCGCATTATCTGCATATATGTCTGTTGCCTACCCTCTGCACATGCCTAATAATTATATGGATTACACATTCAGGCACAAGCAGACAATAGTTATCATCCAGAAAGCCAGTGAGATTGTAGAAAGAAAGATATCATACCATTTAAAAACTACATCACTGGCAATTTAAATGTTAACCTTTCATTAGAAATATATGGTTTCTAGAATTGATCTGTTAAAATATATGGTTGAGATAAATATGTGGGTATAAGAAAAAGAATCCCAGCATTCAATTAAAAATAAAGCAGTACTTATTTACTCACCTCACTGTTGATGCTGTAGCACTATTTTTCAATGACCACTTCAAAATGTGGACACAAAGTCGTCTCTGTCCCTCTGAGCCTAGCTGCACTGGTCGCACTTACTGAGCCATTTCATGTTACGAGTACTTGGACAGGAATAATTCAATGGAAATGAGGGGCAAAATTAAGAGAGCTCCTGAAGCATCTATCGCTCACATCAGGAAACAAAGAAGATGCGAATGGGACCGGCATCAGATTAGCTACTCACTGCCCTATTTTTGCAATTGTCTGTACTGGCCTTTTAAAGACACCCCCCCCCCCCCCTTTGGCTTTCCTTTTTTATCACCTTTTTATTTAGAAAGAAGAGTTTCACAGACAAATGCATACAAAATACTATAAACTTCATATAGAATATCGGCTTTGTTATTGTGAATTGTAAATACAAACATATATGTTCATGCTTACTGCCATATTGTACAGAGTTGCTCTATTTTGTCCATTTTAATGCTCTAACAGTTCAAATATATTTTAATCTAAATAAAACATCTGACTCTATTCGCCTCTTTCATTTTTTCTGGTATTGAAGATGTAACAATGTAACAAGCATTGACATGAGAGAAGAAAAGGAAAGAGTAGAGCTACAGAAGATATAGAGTAAATCATAAAGGGAAGGTGGTGGCTCCTCCATATGATGAATCAGTCAGACACACATTCATCTTAGAGAAACAGAGAACATTCTGGGTATAATGAGAACAGTTTCCATGAATGACGTGTTTCCCTATATTTTCCGGATCTTCCTTTAATGGATGCTGTCAGCATCATGTAGGAACATATGTCCTTCACCTTGGACATCCAAGGGGTGTCAGGCCTTATCTACACCTATGGGGATTGCATAATGTGGAGGAGGCCCTTGGTCACAAAATCCGGTGGATACCCCAGAAAAAGCATTTTTTTCCAGCCAAGTAACTGATTGATGATTAACTGGCACACGCCCACTTACTGGAACGTCAGATCGAGTCCCTTGTGCCACCCTTGTTAAGGTGCAGACTGCACTGGAACTCCCGCTTTGCCATTCTGGGCGGGGGGTAGTGTAGTCGGCCAGCTTGTCCAGCAAAAAACAGTTCCCTGCATTGAGCTGCTAGCAGCTGTGCTTGGTGGCATATCTACCTGGTATGGCAGCGGGGCGGGAATAACCCCTTATTCTGCTCCTGTCTGTCATCTTCTACCTGAATAAACAGGCCTCAGTGTATACTGTTTCCGCTTCAGCTCCTCAGCTATATACAGTGGGGAACTGGGGCAAAAAATCAGCCCTGGATTTTACTGGATGCAGTATTTGCACCATTTAGAATCTTTCTCGTGGCCTCGGTGTTAGTTTCAGAGCGCCATCTGGCACTGCGCTGTGGTCTACATTGGTGCTAGCAGTCGCCGTGCAGAATGCTAATTTATTAGCTTTGATTGTTGCACTAGGTATTGGCCGGCCTATGTCAGCGCCTGTTGGACCCGGCTGCTGATTATCCCAGTGCCAGTGAGCATCACTTTGTACCGCCATTCTTCCGGCACTCCCCAGCATATTTATAAATTTTTTAAATTTTTGGCGCTCTATTTTTCCATCGCTGGTCGCCATTTCCTCATTACAGTTACAAGAAATCATTGCTGGGGACAAAGGTGACAAACTTTACATTGGGTTTAGGCTGCATTTTAGTTGTTGCTGTCCAAATTACACATCATTAAGCAAAATAAGCCATTTAAAATAACATTTAACCCCCCCCAAAAAATACATTTTGTGACATCTTGACCTACAGCAGCAGGTAACAAATGACGCTGCTTCAACCACAGTGTCCGGCACTGCTACCTTTCTGAAGCATGGAAAGGAGCCTCTGCTGCGTCTGATACATTACAAGTGGATAAGTATAAATAATGGCTTTTGTGTTGTGTGTATCATCTTTGGACACTGTGGTAAAGGCTGTAGAATCATTATATTTGAGAATATTGATTCTAGGCCGGCAGAGCCAGTCTGTGTGTGTTCACCAGTGTCTGTGGGATTGTCTGGCCTGGCTGACATCAGTGTTGTTTCCCTGATCTCTGCATTTTGTGACAGCTGCCTGATGGTTTATTCAGCAAGCTAATTGGTTTTGTGGTGAGCTGCATTGAGGTGTACTTGTGTTTGTGTAAGATTGTGTTTGTTTGTTATTTTGCTGGTTGCGTTTTTGTGTTCAGATTCATTAGCATTGCAGCAAGGAGACAAAAGGGAGGGAGGAGCCTTATCTGAAACACAATAGATGAGACTCTCATCATTATCATAGAAATCACATGACACCGTAACTGACACAATAGACTGAAACTGGGAAAGAAATTAGGTGCAGTCACAGGTTCATAGTAAAATATCCTAAACTTAGAAACACAGTATTTGTATCCATTACATTTTTCACAATTATACTTGCTAGTTATGAAACGTTAAAAAGCTCAAGTGATAAAGTGCTGGGACTAGTGTCCAAATGGTTCTTCCCACCACCTCACATCAAACAGAAGAAATTATATAATGACACACAGACCAAAATATAGTTTGCAAAGTCCCTTCTGGAACAATTATATTGCAATGCTCAGAATCTTTGCTAGACCAAACACATAAGTATTGAGCTATGGAACTATATTATATTTCAGCTTGTTCCTGGTCCCTGGACAACCCGGTCAATTACCATAAAATATGATTCACATTTTTGTGACAGGTTGAACATTTATCAGGAAACTGGAATCCATTTTTACAGATAAACTGATCTCCATCAGCCCACAATGAGCCCTAAACCAGGAAAACCATATCAGTGCTCTGAGTGTGGAAAATGGTTCCGTTATAAATCAGAGCTCACACGTCACCAGAGGAGTCACACTGGAGAGAAGCTGTTCCCATGTACTGGATGTGGCAAGTGCTTTACACAGCATACAAGCCTGCTTACACACCAGAGGACTCACACTGGAGAGAAGACATTTTCATGCACTGAGTGTGAAAAGTGTTTTACACAGCAATCTTCCCTGTTTAAACATCAGAGGACTCACACTGGAGACAAACCATATTCATCTTCTGAGTGTAGCAAGTGCTTTACACAACATAGTAACTTACTTTCACGCCAGAAAATTCATATTGGAGAGAAAACATTTTCGTGCCCTGATTGTGACAAGTGCTTTACACACCATACAAACCTGCTTAAGCATCAGATAATTCACACTGGGGAGAAGCCATATTCCTGTCCTGAGTGTGACAAGCGCTTTACAAACCATACAAACCTGCTTACACACCAGAAGTCTCACAATGGAGAGAAGCCATTTTCATGTCCTAAGTGTGACAAGTGCTTTACATGGCGTTCAACCCTGCTTACACATTGGAGGACTCACACTTGAAAAAACATTTTAAATTTCTGGAAGGCAACAAGTTTTTTAGTTGCAGTGTGAATTTCCAGCGCCACACTATAATCCGTAATATAAGGGCACACACTGGAGAGAAGGCATATCAATACCTTCATACCTTCATACGTGATGAAGGTTATGCACATAAATCACAGCTGACAAGACACCAAAGGAGTCACCTCACCACGTATGCAATGTCTCTTACAAAAGCAACAAGTTTCACACCAGGAAAATTGGTCACTGAGAACAAGATACATATTTTGTTGATGAGCCTGAGACTTTTGACCAGAGAGATGGGAAATATTCAGAGCTCATGTGTTGCAATGTAATTGTTATTTATAAGGTAGTTATATTGTGCCGCATTATCTGCATATATGTCTGTTGCCTACTCTCTGCACATGCCTAATAATTATATGGATTACACATTTAAGCAAAACCAGAAAATAATTATCGTCCAGAAAGCCAGTGAGATTGTAAAAAGTAAGATATCATACCATTTAAAAACTTTACATCACTGGAAATTAAAAGGTTAACTTTTCGTTGCAAATATGGGGTTTTTAGAATGTATTTGTTAATGAGATTGTTTTATTTAGGTTTATATATTTGTGAACTTGTAGTGCATTAAATTGACAAATTAAAGGAACTCTCAACAATACAATACAATATATTTGTATTTACAATTCACAATAGCAAAGTCGATATACTATATGAATTTTGTAGCATTTTGTATGCAATTGTCTGTGAAACTCTTCTTTTTAAATAAAAAGGCGATAAAAAAGGAGCCAGTAGGATGTTTGGTGAAATGTCTTTAAAGAGACAGTCCAGGCAATGACAATAATAAGGCAGCAAGTGTTCTGCTTTTTCTCAGTGATTAATTTTCCTGGTGTGAAGTTTAGTGCTTTTATAAGACACATTGCATTTGTGGCAATGTGACTACTTTGGTGTCTTGTCAGCTGTGATGTGAATAACCTTCACCACATTCAGGATATTGATATGGATTCTCTCCAGTGTGTGGCCTATCAGTATGGATCACGGAGTGGTCGAAATTCACTCTTCGACTAAAACACTTGTAAAATTTCAGATATCAAAAAGCTTTATCTTCAGTGTTCTCTGATGGTTAAGCAGGGATGCACGTTGTCACACTCAGGACATGAAAATGGCTTCCCTGCAGTGTAAATTATCTGATGTTTAAGCACAATCAGGACAGGAATATGGCTTTTCTCAAGAGTGAATCCTCTGATGTGTAAGCAGGGTTTCACGCTGTTTAAAGCACTTGTCACAATCAGGGCAGGAATATGGGTTCTCTCCAATGTGAGTACTATAATGACCATTTAATACTTTCTTGGTTCTAAAACCTTTGCCACATTCTAGGCATGAATATGGCTTCTCTCCTTTATGGATCATGGAGTGGAATTTGAGATGAGCACTTCGACTAAAACACTTGTTACAGTCCAAACATCTAAACGGTTTCTCTCCAGTGTGAGTCCTCTGGTGTGTGACCAGGTTTGATTTATTTGTAAAGCACTTATTCAAAGTATGTCACACACACCGCTTCAAGAAATTCATAACGTGTGGGTAATACTGACCTGTAGAGGGCGATATGCAGAGATGCCAGGAAAAAAGAGAGCCCCTCCCAGTCCATAAATACCTGGGACCTCCCACTCATTACCCAGTCTTCATCTCTGCAGTTGGCGAGCAAGTCAGAAGATGTGGTCTCCTCCTTGCACAGGGGGATTTCAGGTAGCCGGGATGACTCCAGGCCCTTTAGTTATCTATTTCTGCCCGGATCTTTTTTTTCTGTTACCTCATGCCTCCCAGCCTTGGCTGACGGTCCGGGTGAGGGTATAAAAGCACCCTTGGTGCTTAAGAGCAAATGCTCTCCCGTCAGACCCTATATAAGAGGGTAGGCGGTCATCCGGGACGGTGACCCCGGTTTGTGATGCCCCGTCCCTTGGCCTTACACTTTGGGTGGTCCCTCCCTTTGGGTAATGCCCCTCTCTCTAGCGGGATGGCGGAGGGTAGGAGCAGCGCCCCTTATTCGGTGTTAGGTCCAAATTTTGTAATTAATAATTCTTAATAATGTTTTAATGTATTAATTTATTAAATTATCCTCCCAATAGTTATGAACTTATTTATTACTTCATAACAGCGTGTATTTCTCTGTCAAAACGGCGCTGTGGCTGCCATTTTTATGCAGGCTTTCTCCCTGACGTAAAAAAGGGGCAGGTCCGGGCGTCAGGGTCAAAGCCACGGCCCGCTCCCCTCCTTCTGTCTCTTCTAAGACCTCACGCTTTCACTCTTGGGGGCGGGGCCGGGCTTTCCAGCACTGCGGCCCGCCCCTGTGTCACAGGCACCGCTGAGGTGCTTTTCTCTGTGCCTGTTTCCTCAGAAGGAGCTGGCCATGCCCCCTTCTCTCCTCAGAGCTGCTCTTTACCTAACGGAGAGAGGAAGCTGTCTTCAGGACCACAGTGAGTGGCCCGGTGGGCCCCCCTTCTGTCCCATCACCTATAATTATATATTTTTATGTCATATATATATATATTTTATACTCCGCTTTTCTTATTAGCCTTTTTTATTATGTCTTTCAGATATAACCTACAGTGGTGTTAGGGGGTTTCTCCCGGTCCTAGGGTCCCTGGGTTCTTAATTGGCTTATTGCAAATCCTCCCACTTGGGACATTAAAGGGGCATCCCGGGTTGCTTATATGCGTAATTCCCTTGGTCATTGCAACCAACTATAAGTTCACCTTATGGAGGCATCCCCGGATACCGGGCTCGGGCTCCCCTCGGGGCAATCCTGGAAGTGTATGGGGTGTGGGGCATCCCTTACTGGCGATGATGTATATCTGTGTATACCATGCGCACAGCAGACTATTACGCGGCAGTCCGGACCCCAGGCGTCTGGTTCAGCGCCGCCGGTCTCTCCTCCCCCCCTCCCAGTTTGATCCTTGCCCAGTCTGACGTTGTCATGGGCGGGCAGTTGCAATTGGAGATGTGTGCCCGATTGGCCAATCTTGAAAAATTATTCTCCAGCACGATCACCAGAAAGGCTCCGGCTAAGAGAAAGCACTTGTCACCGTCTTCACCGGCGGCGGACTTGGATGATCTTGATAATCTGGACTGGTCTGATTACTCCCAACTTGAGGAAGGGGAGGTATATGAAGAATCAGATAATTCAGACGATCAGCAGTTTGTGGGTGCTGATACCGAGCGGGGCTTGGGGAGGTCTTCGGATACTCCTAATGTTCTGGCTCAGATGTTTGAGGTTTTGGCTATTTCTCCTCCTGAGGTGGTTCCACAGCAAAAAGGGGAATTTTTTGAAGAATCCAGGCCACGCTTGGAATTTCCTAACCAAAAGCATTTTGATGGGATTATTGCTAAGGAATGGGAGAGGCCTGCCTGGCTCCCAGGTGTCCCTCAGGGTTGGGACAAAAAATATCCCTTTCCCTTGGATACGGTTAAGCGTTGGGCGTCCCCTCCCGAGGTGGATGCACAGATTCTGGGTTTATCCAACACTACTGTTTTAAATTCTCCTGATTGCTCCACGCTTAAGGTTGGCGAGGATAAACGCATTGACCAAATGGCTTGTCATGGTTTTGCCAGTGTTGGGTCAGCCATGAGGCCGGTTTGTGCTTCAGCGCTGCTGGTGGTGGCTACCAGGTCGGTGGTCAGGGACCTTTTGACTTCTTCCGGGTTAGATCCGGATAGTGACGAGTTCCTTGGCCTTAAAAGGTGTGAATTGTTTTTGTCATTTGTACTAGCCACCTTGGATGACACACTGATGATGTGTGGCAGAACGTCGGCTCTATTGGTGACTATTCGGCGTTCGGTTTGGTTACGCCAGTGGGTGGCTGATTTTGTGTCTAAAAAGTCGCTGACCGCTCTTCCCTTTGTGGGATTACGGCTCTTTGGTGAGAAGTGGGATTCAGTTGCCAAGGGTGGTAAGTTACCTCAACGCAAAAAACAACGTCGTCCCTTTCGGGGGGCGGGTTCCTTTGCTCCTTCCTTACGTGGGGCTAGAGCTGGCAGAGGAATTGTTTTCCCCGCAGCCAGAGGAGATTCCTGGAACAGGGGCAGAGGATGTGCCCGCCCAGGATACAGCTGGGGCTCTAAGCCCAAACCCGCTGCCAAGCCAGCTCAGCAATGAGGGGGCGCCCTCACCCATGTGGGTGGGGGGACGGCTGCAACACTTCTCCCAGTTCTGGGACCGGGAGGTCTCGGACAGATGGATCCGGGAAGTGGTGACTTCCGGCTACAAGCTGGAGTTCGGGCTCCGGCCCCCTCCCAGATTCCTCAGGTCTCGGGTGCCTTCGGACCTTCTGGCCGCGCAGGAACTCCAGGTGGCAGTAAAGAGTCTGTTGGATATGGCAGTTATTTGCCCAGTGCCCCCCTCAGACAGGGGTCGGGGCTTTTATTCCAATCTGTTCACGGTGCCCAAGAAGGACGGCTCGGTTCAACCCAGATCCTCAACAGGTTCATCCGTACGCGGAAATTTTGCATGGAAATGCTGCGTTCAGCTATCCATTCTCTTCGGCAGGAGGACTTTCTGACGTCCGTAGACATCAAGGACGCCTATCTGCATGTGCCGATTTTTCCAGCGCACCAGAGATTTCTCAGGTTCGTGGTGGAGGATTGGCATTTTCAGTTTGTGGCACTTCCTTTCGGTCTTACCTCGGCTCCAAGGGTTTTCACCAAGGTGCTGGCCGGGGTGATGGCTCTCCTCAGAGCCCAGGGTATTCGCATTGTCCCTTATCTGGACGACCTTCTCATTATGGCATCTTCCTTCAGCCAAGCGGTATTGGACACCAGAACTGTGGTGCCCACTCTGGAGAGATTCGGGTGGGTGATCAACTACCCCAAGTCCTCCCTTTTTCCGTCCAGGTTAGTGTCTTTTCTGGGAATGTCCCTGGATACTTCCCAGGCCAGGGTGTTTCTTCCTCAGTCCAAGGTTCTCTTGATTCAGGAGTTGGTTCGACTCCTCCTGTCTATCCCTCGTCCGGCCATCAGACTGGGGATGAGGCTGGTGGGATTGATGGTAGCCTCCTTCGAAGCGGTGCCCTTTGCTCATTTCCACACAAGGACACTCCAGCTCCATCTGTTGGCGGCCTGGGACGCGTCGCCACTGTCGTTGGATCAGTCCTTCCTGATGACCCCCCGAGTTTGGTGCTCCCTTCAGTGGTGGCTGGATCCAATCAATCTGTCGAGGGGCAGATCCTTTCTGGCCACTTGTTGGGAGACGGTCACCACGGATGCCAGTCTATCAGAATGGGGGGGTTCTGGAAGGATCGTCAGTTTCAGGGATTGTGGGGGCCTCAGGAGGCTCACGAGTCCATCAATGTTCTGGAATTGAGGGCCATCAGGATTATTCTGTTTTGCTTGACTCATCAGTTGCAAGGATTGCCGGTTCAAGTCCGGTCGGACAATCGGACGGCGGTCGCCTACATCAATCACCAGGGAGGGACTCGCAGCAGGAGTGCCCTCAAGGAAGTGTCTTTGATTCTGGCCTGGGTGGAGAGCCATGTCCCGTGCATTTCAGCAGTTTACATTTTGGGAGCAGAGAACACGGAGGCGGACTCTCTGAGCAGGTTCTCAGCTCGCCGGGGGGGAATGGTCTCTCAGCCCCAAAGTGTTTCGCTTGATTTGTCTCAGGTGGGGGTCCCCGGTGGTGGACCTCTTTGCCTCTCGTCACAATCACAAACTTCTGACATTTGTGTCCCTCTCACGGGATCCACTGGCTCTGGCAGTGGATGCCATGTCTCTGAACTGGAGGGATCTGGGGTTTCTGTATCTGTTCCCTCCGTTTCCCTTGGTGGCCAGAGTGGTGCGCAAGCTGGCCCTGGAGGGTGTGTCAGCAATTCTGGTGTCTCCAAGGTGGCCAAGACAGGTTTGGTTTGCAGATGTGGTAAGGTTAGCAGAGGATCAGTTCGTTCTGCCCCTGCTGCCAGATCTGCTCACCCAGGGTCAACTACGTTATCCCAATTTACCAACGCTGGCTTTGACGGCGTGGCTGCTGAAACCTCCATCTTGAAGGAGGAAGGTCTTTCTGATGCTGTGATTCGAACTCTCATTAGTGCTAGGAAGCGGTCTTCCTCTAATATCTACTATAGGACTTGGAGGTCTTATATTGATTGGTGTGAGATCAGGGCGTTGCCTTGTAGGGAATTTTCCATCTCCAGAATCCTGGAGTTTCTTCAACATGGTCTGGACCTGGGGCTCCAGCTTAGTACTCTGAAGGGGCAGGTTTCTACCCTGGCGGTGTTCTTTCAAAGGTCATTTGCCCTACATCCTTTGGTTAAGACTTTTTTCCAGGGAGTCACGCACGTGCGGCCTCCTAGAAAACCTTTGCTCCCTGTTTGGGATTTGAATTTGGTTCTTTCTGCTCTTCAGGATTCTCCTTTTGAGCCCTTGAATGATATTGCCTTGTCTTCACTTACGCAGAAGGTGGCCTTTTTGGTAGCCATCACTTCGGTTAGGCGTGTCTCTGAGTTGGCGGCTTTGTCCATTCAAGCCCCGTACTTTGAGGGGCATCAGGACAAGGTGGTTTTTCGTTTCAAGTCCGATTTCCTTCCTAAGGTTGTTTCGTCCTTTCACCTAAACCAAGACATTGTTCTGCCCTCTCTGTGTCCTAATCCCAGCAATGACAAGGAGAGGGCCCTGCATTCTTTGGATGTGGTTCGTGTTGTGAAGTATTATTTGGAGGTAACGTCTTCCTTTCGTAAGACGGATGCCTTTTTTGTGGTGGTCTCCGGGCCCCGAAAAGGCTTGGCGCCTGCCAAGACTTCCATTAGTAAATGGATCCGTCAGACCATAGTTGGGGCCTATTCTGCCAAAGGGAAGGTACCCCCTTTTCGTGTTACTGCTCATTCTACTCGTGCGGTTGGGGCGTCCTGGGCTTTTCAGCACCAGGCCTCTGTTAAGCAAGTTTGTAAGGCTGCTACTTGGTCTTCTGTTCACACTTTTTCCAAGTTTTACAAGGTTGATGTTCGGGCCTCAGCGGATGCTGTGTTTGGCCGCAAAGTTCTGCAAGCTGCAGTGGTTTAAGTTGTGCCTTGTTGCCTTGTTTTGGATCCCCGCCCTTTATGGACACTGCTGTTGGATGTCCCACACGTTATGAATTTCTTGAAGCGGGGTGTGTGACATACTTAGAATAATACCATTTTGTGAATACTCACCTGTAAAATGGGTATTATAAGTATGTCACACACCCCGCTTCACCCTGCCCTTTTGTATTCTGGATCCTTTATATGGTGAACTTTGCGTTGTTATGCTTTGTGTTGGGCTTTTCCTGGTCCCTTACCTTACTGCTGTTCTTATACTGGGTAATGAGTGGGAGGTCCCAGGTATTTATGGACCGGGAGGGGCTCTCTTTTTTCCTGGCATCTCTGCATATCACCCTCTACAGGTCAGTATTACCCACACATTATGAATTTCTTGAAGCGGGGTGTTTGACATACTTATAATACCCATTTTACAGGTGAGTATTCACAAAATGGTATTGTTGCACTCAGTGCATATAAATGGCTTCTCTCCAGTGTGAGTCTTCTGGTGTGTAAGCAGGTCAGGACGTTGTGTAAAGCACTTGTCACACTCTGGACAGGAAAATGGCTTCTCTCCAGTGTGAGTCCTCTGGTGTGTAAGCAGGCTTGAAATTACTGTAAAACACTTATCACACTCAGCGCATGAAAATGGCTTCTCTCCAGTGTGAGTCTTCTGGTGTGTGCACCGGTCAGAACGTTGTGTAAAGCACTTGTCACACTCTGGACAGGAAAATGGCTTCTCTCCAGTGTGAAACCTCTGGTGACATGTGAGTTCTGACTTAGAACTACACGATTTTCCACACTCAGCACTGGTATGGCTTTACTCCACTGTGCATCCTCTGGTGTCTAGTAAGTTGTGAACGATTAATAAAGCATTTTCCACATTCAGCGCATGGGAACGTTTTCTCTTCAGTGTGACTCTGGTGACATGTGAGCTCTGAATTAAATTGAAACCATTTTCCACACTCAGAGACTGATGGCTTCTCTTCTGTAGGACTCTTCATGGCCTGATGGAGATCAATTTATATGTAACATGTATTACAGCTTCCTGTAAAATTTTCAGCCTGTAAGAAGAATACAGAAAGGCATGTAAATTACACAAGCATCAAATAGAAGAAATTATATAATGACATGCAGACCAAAATATCAACCTCATGGTAGTAAAAAAACATTTTATATGAAAAAAGCCTGATAATTTCATTGTTACTGAATCATCAGCTAGGAAGACAATGAAAGTCAAAGTAACGTTTTATTACTGTAAGGGGGTAAACTATTCTCTACTTTTCTTACGGAGTATAAACATTCCACCGACTGTCATTGTCTCTCTAGCTGCTGAGTCATTAACAGTGAAATTCTCAGGCTCATAAAGTGAACTACCATGGAAATTGTTTCTCATTATTTTTATTCTCTTAGGCTATGGCTATATGATGACCTGCCAATTCTCACAGATCAGATATTCAATTATATTAAATTAATAAATGCGTTCCTAATCTGCAGCCTATCTTTAGTGGGCGTGTTCAGAAAATGGTCTGTAGCATCTGTAACTAAATTAGATTCTTCTATGTCAACCCAAGTAGGTCTTTGTTTCGAGCAAAATACAGCTGTGAAATTCTTGCTACATAGTGATACCGTACTAAATGAGCTAAATGTAGGAATCTTGGTATCAAGATTAGGGTCACTTACATATAAAGTAATATAATGTCTTTTTCAGAAATCACCTGTGCATAGACCACTTTGGATTGGCCAATTTACTGTATTCCCTCATAAATTAGTTACCCAGCAGCTTTAATTTATATTATTATGCCCTGCAACATATCACCCAAAAGTATTTCAAGTCTCATGGTGTAGGACCTATAAACACAATCAACTTTTAAAAAATCAATAATACATGAAGGATTATAAACTCCACCTAATCCCACATCTGGCTGACACACAATAACATGCTATGTTTATACTATAGAGCACAATATAACCAGACACAGCCAAATCATTCACCCAGACATAATTGAAATGGGTGCACCGCCAATGCTGAAGCACTATAACTGGGGTGTGCTCACTAAAATGGACCACCTAAACAACAATAATAGAGCGGGCCTGCATATGAGCACGCCTGTCTGTAAAAAAGGAGCACCACAATTTAGTAAAGAGTTTTTATACAAAATACTTTTATTATTGATACAATACAAAAGGAAACTAAAAACACATAAACCACAAACAATTAAAAACAACCAAACATGACCAATGTACTTCAATAGTTGATACCCAAACGGGTGTATGCAAATCAGCATATCCCAGATGACTGATTCAAACACATTAATATAGAAACATAGAAACATAGAAACATAGAAGGTTGACGGCAGAAGGAGACCATACGGTCCATCTAGTCTGCCCTTATGTGTATACTGTATGTTCTCTTTATCTTAGGATAGATGTGTGCTTATCCCAGACATGTTTAAATTCAGTGACTGTTGATGTTTCAACTACCTCTGCTGGAAGTTTGTTCCAAGCACCTACTACTCTTTCTGTAACATAATATTTTCTAACATTGCTCCTGATCTTCCCCCCGACTAGCTTCAGGTTGTGCCCCCTTGTTCTATCATTAAGCTTCTTCTTAAAAACACTTCCCTCCTGAACCTTATTCAATCCTTTCACATATTTAAAGGTCTCAATCATGTCCCCCCTCTCCCTTCTTTCCTCCAGACTGTACAAATTAAGTTCTTTAAGTTTCTCCTGATAAGTTTTAAGTTTAAGTCCTTCCACCATTTTTGTTGCCGGCCTTTGGACCCGTTCTATTTGAATAATGTCTTTTTGCAGGGGAGGTCTCCAGAACTGCACACAGTATTCTAGCTGTGGCCTCACCAGGGCTCTATACAGCGGCATCACAACCTCCCTCTTCCTACTGGTGATGCCTCGAGCTATGCAGCCGAGCATCCTGCTTGCTTTTCCCACTGCCTGGCTACACTGTCCACTCATCTTGCAGCTATCAGTAATCAGTACCCCTAAATCTCTCTCCTCCGAGGTCCTGGATAACACAGTGCTGCCCATACGGTACTCAGAGCAGGGATTCCTTCCACCCAAGTGCATGATTTTACATTTAGAGACATTAAACTCTAGTTTCCACAGTTTTGACCATCTATCCAGTAAAGCTAAATCATTTTCCATGTTGCAGACACCTCCAGGAATATCCACCCTATTACTAACCTTGGTATCATCAGCAAACAGACAAACTGCACCTACCGAGCCTTCTCCTATATCACTTACAAATATATTAAAAAGAATGGGGCCCAGGACAGAGCCTTGCGGCACACCACTTGTAACTCGCCTTTGTTCAGATTGCACGCCATTTACAACAACGCTCTGATACCGATCCCTCAGCCAACTGGAAATCCACTGAACTATCCAGGGATTGAGTCCTACCTTCAATAACTTATCTATGAGCTCCTTATGTGGTACAGTGTCAAAGGCTTTGCTAAAATCCAGATAGGCGATATCCACAGCACCACCTTCATCTATAATCTATAATATAACCTAAATGAATTAATATAAGCACATATCGTAACACTAAATATATTGCACAGACCTAATCCAATAGATTTAAGTGTGAACCATGTGAACAAATCAAAATAAATATGCAATAGCAAGTTCCGACATAAAATACAACATAAATCTCACAATTACAGGGCCACCCAGGGTATGCGATCATAGGGTCAAGGTCGGTATAATCCACCCACTCACGCGGCTCCCATGCCACTTCAAGGGGGATGTATTGTATCAATAATAAAAGTATTTTGTATAATTTACCCAGACATGATAATAACATTCTAAATATTTGGTCTTTTATTTTTCTTTATTTCATTCATTTTGTAGTAACCAACCATTAATGAATGCATTTGCATAAGTAAATCTTACTTTGTTTAATTTTTAGTTAACTTGCATTTTTTACTTGTGGATTTAATTTTAATATTTTGGCTTCAAATGGTACAACTTAAAATTTTGGGTGTGGTTACCCACACCCTCTACATACAGATTTGCTCTCAAAAATTAAAAAACACCCTGCAACTTCAGCATGTTATGAGCCTAGAAACAGCCAAGATGGCGGCTCAGGTATTCTCGGGCAGCCTGCAAACAGAAAGGGCCTTGTGACTGTGTTGCTCTGCATTCTTTGATTTCTGACCTTTCCGTGCAGTATCTCCACCCCAGACACCCAACTAAGCAATGTCTTGGGAGAAGTATAAATGTATCAGAAAATGATCCTAAACATGTCATAAGATAAAGCAATGTAACATCACATGACTGATATGAGATAACAGCTGTACAAGCAAGATACAGGAAGGCGGGTATCATAAGCAATGTTACCTCAGGACATTGTGGTCACTAAAATAAAGGGTCTACTTTTGATGTAATTTTTTAAAGTGTATATTATTATAAAATGTTATTTATTTTTTCCTATGTTAGTAAATGTGAGTTTTATGGAAGCGTTTATCACTAACTGCAAACATTTGCTATTGGCAACGTACAACACGTCTGTACACCAAGAAGAGAGGATTGTGTCCTGCACATACAGAACACTGCCGCTATGACCATTGCTGAGGTGAGGAAGATCACTTAACCTTACACAGGCCCAGCAGCAGTGTTCTCTGAGTACAGGGTCACTTCTTTCTTTTTGGTGCACAAACTTGGTGTACGTTGCCAATAGCAACAGATTACAGATACTGGCATATTACTGATTTACTAACATAAGAAAAAAATACTACATCAGCCCATTACATTGAATACATCATTTTGGCACAGAAATATACACTTTCAAAAATTCAATGGAAAGTGGACTTACTATTTAAGCATACATTCATTTATAAAGCTAAAAAAATGAAAGCAGAACATGTGACGATAAAGGCAAAAGTTACAGAGATACACAAAAGATCATAGACTATTGTTATATGATGACCCGCCAATCCTCACAGCTCACAGATTAAATGATGTCTGTCCAAAGAGGAAATAGTCACCATCAGGATGTAAAGTCAGCTATGGGTACACACCGTGCACTATGACAACTGTTTTCAGTAATGCACACCAATACACCCCAAATATATATATATAGAGATGTCATTCTTATGTACAATCTATTCATATATAACCTTAGACACAGGAATATATCACCCTAAGCTGATAGTGTTTCTGTCCTGACGCGTGTTTTGGGGTTCTGAGCCCTTCCTCTTCCTGGCCCCATCCGCACCGTAAAATAAACTTGTTGCACTAGGTATTGGCCGGCCTATGTCAGTGCCTGTTGGACCCGGCTGCTGATTATCCCAGGGCCAGTGAGCGTCACTTTGTACCGCAATTATTCCGGCACTCCCCGGCATATTTATTCACTTTTTCCTCCTTGAAATATTTGGCGCTGTATTTTCCAGCGCTGGTCACCGTTTCATCATTACAGTTATAAGAAATCACTGATGGGGACAAAAGTGACAAACTTTACATTGCGTTTAGGCTGCAATTTAGTTGTTGGTGTCCAAATTACACATCGTTAAGCAAAATAAGCCATTGAAAATCAAATTTAACCCCCCCCCCCACAAAAAATACATTTTGTGACATCTAGGTCCTGCGTTTTCATTACTGACAGGTGCCAATGCAAGTTCTGTACAAATGAATGTGTGTAATATTAATAATAAGCATTAAACTCTTCAATCCAGTTCTGCCCATTGTTCCCTATGGAATCCTGACCTACAGCGACAGGTAACAACTGACGCTGCTTCAACCACAACGCCTGGCACTGCTACCTTGCTGAAGCATGGGAAGGGGCCTCTGCTGTGACTGATACTTTGCAAGTGGATACGTTTTCATTTTGTTTTCATAACAAATTGTTCAAATTGTTGTGATTGTTCAAAAGTTCATTTTGGGTTCTTATCCATTTTTTGATTCTCCCGGCTTCTTGTATAACTGCTTGTCAGCACTGGAGATTGGTGGGAGGTACCTGGCAATTTATGGGTCCGGGGGTGGCCGCGGGTCTTTCTGCGGTCCGCTGCGCCACCTTGTGGCGGGGTGGCCCGGGTGGGGGGGGGGGTTTGCTGGAGCAGGACGCGCTGTATACTGTGGAATCGATTCTGCAGGTGAGTACTCACAGAATTGTATTTTTATCATGATTTATCTCCCGGCTTCTTGCAACACTGGGGTTTTATGGGTGATTCCTGGCTTTTTATAGGGCCGGGAGGAGCCACACATCTTCTGCAGTCAACTGCTCCACCTTGTGACGGGTTGTGGCCAGTAGAGACGATTACTGGGACATCCAATAGCAGTGTCCGTCATGGGTGGGAACCAAAAACAGTAAAAGAATGTACCAACTTATGTTTATAAATATTTTGCCTTTTTTTGGGGGGGGGGCTGGTGCATGTGCCACGGAATCCCTCGGCTGTTTGGGATTATTTTTGGAAGCATTTTTTGCACTTTGGTTTTGATGAGAAAACTTGGGATGTGAAAAAGCAGTGTCATGTCTTTCAAGTGTCCCCAACTTTCCTGACCCTCAAAACAAAACAAAAGAGATTAAAACAGACACCGTGTGCCTGGAATACAGTTGTTTTTAGCGCCCCCTGCAGAGCACTAGGTATTTCTGTAATCAATTTTTAGTACTTGCAGCGCTCTCGGCCAGCGCTAGGTGTCATTATAGCATAGGCATATACAAGCCGTGCGCTGGGAACACAGCCTGGCCGGGAACACTACAGATGATAGCGCCGGCAGGCTGAAGTTGGTGTTGCGGTGCCCAGTGTCTCGGACAAGGCGCTCAAGTGCCGCCCGCACCATTTTTTATAAATGACCCTCAGATGGTATGTTTGTGACCAGAAAGCAGGACAAGATTTTTTAACTGATGTAAGTGTTTTCTGGAAGCATTATAAGCATGACATGTAAAGTGAGATGGTTTCATTAAGCAAAACTCCTATTTCTTTATAGAAATGATAAAATGACACAAACAGCAAAATTAAGAGGCTGATTCACTACTAGCGCCAGGTATTGGCAGATGAGCGTCTGTATAGGGGCGCTTAAAGCGACCACTAGTAGACGCTGTAAGGGGGTATCGGGCGCTGTAACCTAGCATTGCAGATGCTGTCGAAATCTCATATCAGTCATGTGATGTTACATTGTATTATCTTATGAAGCAAAGACTTTGATCATTACAATATAATTGTCCTGGAAGAGACTTTGCAAACTATGGACTCAATTCAATAAGAGGCGAAAAAAAATCTCACGATAGTAAAAATTCACCTTGTGAGCAAAAAGCCTGAGAATGTCACTGTTACAGAATCACCAGCTCGTAAGACAATGACAGTCAGTGATACTTTTATACTCCTAAGAAAAGGAGAGATTTTATTTACTCCCCTTACACTGTAGTAAAAAGTGTCATTGACTTTTCTGGCTTTTTTCCTATAAAGTGATTTTTTTGAAGTTATTTTTTCTGCCGTGAAAATGTTTTCAACACTTATTGAACTGAGGTTGAAATTTTAGCCTGTGTGTCCTTATATAATTCCTTCTATTTGATGTGAGGGGTGAGAAGAAACACCTTTCCACACTAGCACCCAGCACTATATCATTGGAGCATATTAGGTCTCATTACAATGAAGTAATAATTAAATAATAATTGTGGAAATATTAACAATTTGACAAAATGTAACAGATACAAATTCTGTGTTTTATAGTTTAGAATCTTTTACCATGAAGCTGTTACACTTTTGCAATGACAGCATCTTATTTCTTACCCAGTTTCAGTCTATTGTGTCAGTTATGGTGTCATGTAATTTCTATGTTAATGGTGAGAGTCTTGTCTATTGTGTTTCCAATAAGGCTCCTCCCTCCCTTTTGTCTCCTTGCTGCAATGCTAATGAATCTGTCATACTGCTGGGTGAGAAACAGAATAGTTGGATGAAAAACAAAGCCCAGTGAAACTCCCCAGTAACACTACATTAACATATCTTTGTTTATTAAGATTGATTCCATTCAGCCAATCCAAAGCCGCCTCATGTTAGAGAATGTTTGTACAGACAATATAAGGTGAGTCCGGCTCAGTCACAGCAATAGCAGACGGGTCAGGAGAGCGGCGAGGGGATCCCCATACTGCCCTATACCAGGTAGATATGACTTCTGTTACTATTAGGTTATATGTGATGGTTATTATCATGTCTGGGTGAATGATTTGGCTGTGTCTGGTGATATTGTGCTCCATAGTATAAATATAACATTGTATTGTGTGTCAGCCAGATGTGGGATTAGGTGGAGTTTATAATCCTTCATGTATTATTGTTTTTATGTGCTGATTGTGTTTATAGGTCCTACAATATGAGACTTGGAATACTTTTGGGTTATATGTTGCAGGACATAATAATATAATATTAATAAGCTGCTGGGTAACTAATTTATGAGGGAATACAGTAAATTGGCCAATCCAAAGAGGTCTATGCACAGGTGATTTCTAAAAAAGACATTATATTACTTTATATGTAAGTGACTCTAATCTTGATACCAAGATTCCCACATTTAGCTCATTTAGTACGGTATCACTATGTAGCAAGAATTTCACAGCTGTGTTTTGCTTGAAACAAAGACCTAGTTGGGTTGACATAGAAGAATTTAATTTAGTTACAGATGCTACAGACCTTTTTCTGAACACGCCCACTAAAGATAAGCTTCAGATTAGGAACCTATTTATTAATTTAATAAAATTTAATATGTGATCTGTGGTCATCATATAGCCATAGCCTAAGAGAATAAAAATAATAAGAAACTATTTCCATGGTAGTTCACTTTATGAGCCTGAGAATTTCACTGTTAATGAATCAGCAGCTAGTAAGACAATGGCAGTCAGTGGAATGTTTATACTCCTAAGAAAAGTAGAGAATAGTTTACTCCCTTTTATACTGTAATAAAACTTTCCTTTGACTTTCATTGTCTTCCCAGCTGATGATTCAGTAACAATGACATTCTCAGGCTTTTTTCATATAAAATGTTTTTTTACTACCATGAGATTTTTTCAGAATTGAGGTTGATATTTTGGTCTGCATGTGATTATATAATTTCTTCTATTTGATGCTTGTGTAATTTACATGACTTTCTCTATTCTTCTTACAGGCTGGAAATTTAACAGGAAGCTACATTTTACATATAAATTGATCTCCATCAGGCCATGATGAGTCCTACAGAAGTGAAGCCATCAGTCTCCAAGTGTGGAAAATGGCTTCAATTTAATTCAGAGCTCATATGTCACACTGAAGAGAAAACATTCCCATGCGCTGAATGTGGAAAATGCTTTATTAATCATTCAAAACTTACTAGACACCAGAGGATGCACAGTGGAGTAAAGCCATACCAGTGCTCTGAGTGTGGAAAATCGTGTAGTTCTAAGTCAGAGCTCACATGTCACCAGAGGTTCCACACTGGAGAGAAGCCATTTTCCTGTCCAGAGTGTGGCAAGTGCTTTACACAACGTTCTGACCTGCTCACACACCAAAGGATTCACACTGGAGAGAAGCCACATTCCTGTCCCGAGTGTGGCAAGTGTTTTGCACAACGTTCTCACCTGGTCATACACCAGAGGATTCACACTGGAGAGAAGCCATTTTCCTGTCCAGAGTGTGACAAGTGCTTTACACAACGTCCTGACCTGCTTACACACCAGAGATCTCACACTGGAGAGAAGCCATTTTCATGCGCTGAGTGTGATAAGTGTTTTACAGTAATTTCAAGCCTGCTTATACACCAAAGGATTCACACTGGAGAGAAGCCATATTCCTGTCCTGAGTGTGACAAGTGTTTTACACGACGTCCTGACCTGCTTACACACCAGAAGACTCACACCGGAGAGAAGCCATTTTCATGCACTGAGTGCGACAAGTGCTTTACAAATAAATCAAACCTGGTCACACACCAGAGGACTCACACTGGAGAGAAACCGTTTAGATGTCTGGACTGTAACAAGTGTTTTATTCGAAGTGCTCATCTCAAATTCCACTCCATGATCCATACAGGAGAGAAGCCATATTCATGCCTAGAATGTGGCAAAGGTTTTAGATCCAAGAAAGTGTTAAATGGTCATTATAGTACTCACACTGTAGAGAAACCATATTCCTGCCCTGATTGTGACAAGTGCTTTACACAGCGTGGAACCCTGCTTACACATCAGCGAATTCACACTGGAGAGAAGCCATTTTCATGCTCTGAATGTGGAAAGTCCTTTAGTGATAGTTCAAACCTGAATAAGCACAAGAGGACTCACACCGGAAAGAAGCCATTGTCATGCCCTGAGTGTGACAAGTGTTTTACACAGAGTTCACACCTGCTTACACATCAGAGGACTCACTCTTGAGAAAAGCCATATTCCTGTCCTGATTGTGCTTAAACATCAGATAATTTACACTGCAGGGAAGCCATTTTCATGTCCTAAGTGTGACAAGTGATTTACACAACGTGCATCCCTGCTTAACCATCAGAGAACACTGAAGATAAAGCTTTTTGATGTCTGGAATGTTACAAGTGTTTTAGTCGAAGAGTGAATTTCAACCACTCCGTGATCCATACTGATAGGCCACACACTGGAGAGAATCCATATCAATATCCTGAATGTGGTGAAGGTTATTCGCATCACAGCTGACAAAACACCAAAGTAGTCACAGTGCCACAAATGCAATGTGTCTTATAAAATCACCAAACTTCACACCAGGAAAATTAATCATTGAGAACAAGCAAAATAATTTTGTTGCTGACCTGTGACGTTATTTTGAACAGATTAGCTACTCGCTGCCTTATTTTTGCCATTGTCTGGACTGTCTCTTTAAATACATTTCACCAAACATCCTACTGGCTCCTTTTTTATCGCCTTTTTATTTAGAAAGAAGAGTTTCACAAACAATTGCATACAAAATGCTACATAATTCATATAGTATATCGACTTTGCTATTGTGAATTGTAAATGTAAATATATTGTATTGTATTGTTGAGAGTTCCTTTGATTTGTCAGTTTAATGCACTACAAGTTCACAAATATATAAACCTAAATAAAACAATATAGTTAACAAATACATTCTAGAAACCACATATTTGCAACGAAAATTTTACCTTTTAATTTCCAGTAATGAAGTGAAGTTTTTAAATGGTATGATATCTGACTTTTTACAATCTCACTGGCTTTCTGGATGATAACTATTGTCTGGTTGTGCTTAAATGTGTAATCCATATAATTATTAGGCATGTGCAGAGGGTAGGCAACAGACATATATGCAGATAATGCGGCACAATGTAACTACCTTATAAATAACCATTACATTGCAACACATGAGCTCTGAATATTTCCCATCTCTCTGGTCAAAAGTCTCAGGCTCATCAACAAAACATGTAACTTGTTATCAGTGACCAATTTTCCTGGTGTGAAACTTGTTGCTTTTGTAAGAAACATTGCATACGCGGTGAGGTGACTGCTTTGGTGTCTTGTCAGCTGTGATTTATGTGCATACTCTCATCACGTTACGACATTGATATGCCTTCTCTCCAGTGTGTGCCCTATAATTATGGATTATAGTGTGGCGCTGGAAATTCACACTTCAACTAAAAAACTTGTCACCTTCCAGAAATGTAAAATGCTTTCTTCAAGTGTCAGTCCTCCAATGTATAAGCAGGGTTGAACACCATGTAAAGCACTTGTCACACTCAGAACATGAAAATGGCTTCTCCCCAGTGTGACTCCTCTGGTGACTTGTGAGCTCTGATTTATAACGGAACCATTTTCCACACTCAGAGCACTGATATGGTTTTCCTGGTTTAGTGCTCATTGTGGGCTGATGGAGATCAGTTTATCTGTAAAATGGATTCCAGCTTCCTGATAAATGTTCAACCTGTCAGAAAAATGTGAATCATATTTTATGGAAATTGACCGGGTTGTCCAGGGACCAGGAACAAGCTGAAATATAATATAGTTCCATAGCTCAATACTATTGTGTTTGGTCTAGCAAAGAATCTGATCATTGCAATATAATTGTTCCAGAAGGGACTGTTTGATGTGAGGTGGGAAGAACCATTTTGACACTAGTCCCAGCACTTCATCACTTGAGCTTTTTTAGGTTTGATAGCTAGTAAGTATAATTGTGAAAAAATGCTCCAATCTAACAAAATGCAATGGATACAAATTCTGTGTGTCCAAGTTTAGGATATTTTACTATGAACCTGTGACTGCACCTAATTTCTTTCCCAGTTTCAGTCTATTGTGTCACTTACAGTGTCATGTGATTTCTATGTTAATGATGAGAGTCTCGTCTATTGTGTTACAAATAAGGCTCCTCCCTCCCTTTTGTCTCCTTGCTGCAATGCTAATGAATCTGAACACAAACACGCAACCACTCAAGCATATTCCATTTCTGTAGACCTACTACCACCAATAGCCAACAAATTATGGCAATGGATGTCCATAACCCAGGTGAAGCGGGATAACCATATGAGAATGATAAAGGCTAACTTGGGATAAGAACAAAAAATTATGGTATATAAATGTTCCCAAAATTGATGTTGTAAATTGTAAACCCTGAGAAATCTGGACGAATACCTAAGGAGAATCATTAAGATACCCCCTAAACATACAATATAGAAAATACCACACCGTCATTACTAGTATAAAAATAGGGCCGCAACCGGGGAAATCATGAAATGTATACTATGTCATCATTTGAGAATAAATAGGGCTTTATCCAATATAACATACGTGCAGTTTCCAATAAGCTAGTGTCCCCACCCTGCAAAAGAGGAGAGCCCCGGCATATAAATGGAATCATAAATAAGTCATTAATATAAATGAGGATTAATACATACAGGGGGTGAAGCATATGTATGTAGATTA
Source organism: Gastrophryne carolinensis (assembly GCA_027917425.1). Taxonomy (NCBI): domain Eukaryota; kingdom Metazoa; phylum Chordata; class Amphibia; order Anura; family Microhylidae; genus Gastrophryne; species Gastrophryne carolinensis. The sequence goes on along the minus strand of CM051236.1, from coordinate 7,503,288 downwards.
ATAATCAAATAATTGAATAACCATACGTAATACATTTTGTACTGCACATCTAGGTAGTTTAAATACGACAAACGATAATAGACGGACTTAGCCCAACTGCGTAAGTGAGGCTCCAATAAAATGGAGTCGGTTGGAGCTTTGAGTTCCACACCACTTCGCAGAGGATCTGGCGGCGTTTAACGTCATATCTGGCGTAAGCCGGGTGGACATGTGTTTGCATTCCGGGGTCTGGAGTGCATGAGGTTACTTCCGGCGGACGCCGACGGAGCCGTGCACTCCGGCCCCTGGACCGCATTTAAAACGCTGCCGGAGTGGCGTTGCATCACCCCTAGACCAACGAGCACATTATATAGAGAAGGACGGCACCCATAGGACAATCTAGATGCTCATTCCCCCGGGGAGGCTTTCTGGTGACGCCGCAGCTGCACAAAAGACGCTTTGAATGCGCTTTTAAAGGTACAGTAATGCCATCTGTGTGATTTAACTGCCCAAATAAATCCTTGCTCCCTTCATATTATTGAAGGAATGGCAGACTATATTCTTTATACATTTCTTATTGATTTATCCTAGTATCCAGTGCAAGATAATCCTTAAAAAACTGATACGATACCAGACTGCTATTGGAATCTCCATGGAAACCGAGAAAGGTACAATTAGCAAATAGTAATGTAATAGCCAGATAAAAGCTATGATAAAAGTCTGGACGAAATAATACATTAGAACTTTCCTTTTTTCAAAGGGTTATGAACGTGATGTTCTTACTCCTATGACACTCGAACCACGTTTCTCAGGGCAACA